>CM076583.1:250343817-250943817 GCA_034641835.2 Pinus albicaulis | reverse complement strand
AGCTTATTGCATTGAGAGGTGATGTTTCAGGAGTGGATGATGGCATGATTATGGTGCATAGGGACTGCTCCACAACCTTTGAGAGTCAGGATATGCTTCCATATAGGAAGGAGACTTCCATATATGGTAAGGGTTTGTTGGCACTCATACATGCATTTTCCAAACCCACGAAGTTTTGGAGGAGTAACAGCTTCCAAGCAAAGATTGACAACCAAAAACTTCAATCTTCTCTTGAGAAAAAACAACTGCAAGGAGGCTAGCAAAGGTTGAGTAGCATATTACGGCATGTGGCTTTGGCATTGAGCATGTCAAAGAGGGGAGCAATGAGGTGACAGGTGTCTTATCACAAATTCCAACAGCACTGTCATTTTTTAGGATGGATCCAGATTGGGAGTCCCAAGTATTGGTGGAGTATTCCAAGAACCACTTCACATGTGAAGTGCTTGATGGGCAGGTGACTGATGAGAGGTATAGAGTGATGGATGGATTCATCTATTACCAGGATCGAATCTTCTTGACTATATATTCTAAGTTCGAGGAGATGTTTCTACATGCAGCACATGATTCACTCCTTTTCGGTCACCAATATTTCATCAAGACATATCAGTCCATTTGGGGGAGATTCTCCTAGGAGGGTCTCAAGGAGCATGTGCTCTGGCATATCAGGAAATGTGCAGTTTTCCTAGAGAATGAGGAGGAAAACAACAATCCTGCAAGGTTGTTATAGCCACTTACTTTTCCAGTAGAGAGATGGGAGAGCTCATCTATGGACCTCACCACCAGTTTGCCAATAGTACATGGTAAGGGTAGTGTCTTTGTAATTATTTATCAACTAAAAAAGTATTTGCATTCCTTTTCCATTCATGTACAGTGCATTGCTCCACAAGAGGGCAAGCCTCTCTTTAGACTTTATAGTCTTCTCAGAGCCACAATTAGTGATGGGGATGGCCACTTCATAGAAGGCTCTAGGAAGATGTTATCTTTTTTGGGGTGTACTCATTTGACACCAAACATCAGTTACTACCCCCAGGTAGATGAGAAGATAAGGGCAACAAGCAAGTGGTTGGAAAGCTACTTAACATAATGTATTCTAGGGTAGCAAGGAGCAGAACTGTGCTGGTACCACTTGAGGCACTATTATCACCATCCAGTATTTCATATGGCAGTCATTTTATCTCTATTTTTTATTCCATATGTTGATGATGTTTTAGTCATTGTTGTTAGAATGTTTGGGGTAAGAAAGGTTCTTAGAATCAAAGATTGGATCCTAGAGCGTTAGGATGTATTTCGCTCTCTTTCCAAACAACATTTCTATAGCACCAGATTAGCAGGAGTTCTACAGAGATCATGGATGAGAAGAAAGACAACGTAGGGTGGACACTTTGGTCTATCTCCACTTTCATCCATGTACACCATTCATATTGCAGAAGAAGGAGATTGAGGATTTTTTTTATGGGCCACAGAGGGTGATCCATCTTGTTGGAGGAGTACCATATGGGTTGGAGCTTCTCATTGAGAGTAAGAACTCCAAAAAAAATTATGCTCCATGCCTCAATAAGGCCATTAAAAAGTAGGTAGTTTCCACCATGGATCTCCCACTTCTTTATGATTTGAGCCATTTGGTTTTATCATGCAAGGCTAACTTGGACACTTGGGAGGGGCAGCTAAGGGAAAAGTTGGTTGAAGGACATCTGATTCAGTGGAGGAATTTATCAGATGAGAATGCCACAAAGGAAGGAGAGGAGGTTTTGCAGCATCCATACTTGCAGTTGCTTGAGGACAAGCAACATTTGGGAGGGGAGGACTGTAATATTCCTAATTAGCTTTCAGCTAGTTAGAACATTAATTTTTTCTTTTGTCATTAAGGTAGATGAATAAGAGGGTAGGAGACCCATAAATCTCTTTAGTAGGAATAAAACCACTTCTAATGTGAATTTGGATCATCTTATCAGTTGAATAAAGAACTCTTAGGTGTGAATAAAGATTAAAAAATGTGGATGGGGTCAATTTGACCAAATCAACAGCATTGTTATGAGGTAGTGGAAAGTTATTGGAGGAAAGTGCAGTCTTAGTGGGAGGGAGTCTCCATGAGAGTAGCATATTTAATGAGTGGGAAAAAGGGTGAGGAGGCTCACAAAGCATATAAGGAAGGGGATGAAAGCCATAGAAGTCATTCTAATTATTTTTTATGTTTGGCCTTTTATGACTTTATGCACGCTTCAGCTATTTAGCGGAGTCTGTTGTGTTGTTTAGCACAAGGGTGTTTCCGAGCAGAAATCCCACCATCATCCTCGGGGGAATTCAAGTGCCCACTCAGGAGAGGTTCCTTGATCTTCATTCCAGTATCCGGCATCAGACCAAGCTTCACCCTTCATCAGTAGTGCAGTCTCCTTCAGGAATTGCGTTATTTTGGAGGGTAGTTGGAGTGGAGGGTCAAGTACCCAAGTTTGTGAGCTTGTTTTCTAGTGAGGGGAGTAGCCTTTCATCCAGAGGACCAATTGGGAGGTTCCTTTAGCGTCATTTCCACCATCCGGCATCAGGCCAAGCTTCATCCATTTTTCAGCAACGCAGTCTCCTTCAGGAACTACGTTATTTTATAGAACAATTGCAGTGGAGGGCCTAGTGCCCAAGTTTGTGAGTTTGTTTTCTAGTGAGAGGAGCAGCCCTTCATCCGGAGGATCTATTGCAAGGAGTATCAGTCATTTTTTCATCATATAAACCACCTCCTGACGTCTATCCAGTTTCAGTGTGTTATTCAGCCCTAGGACTACAACTTTGATTTTGTGTATTTCCAGAAACCCCTTCTGGGTTGTCTTGGAAAGGTGCTAGGAAGCCTAAGTCTCTGATCCCGACATTTTCTAACCATTATATCAGTATTTTTTGTGTTTTCAGTTTTACCCTACAACTATTCTCTATAGGACTGCGCAGTCAATATGTCCTCCAAAATTTTATTTCACCTGCCTACACAGGAATCCTTTCCCTTCTTTCACCCTTATTTATTTATTTTATATAGGATTGTGCATTGGAACTTATTCATTTCATGGGTGGAAGGGGTATCCCGACTTATTGAGATCATAATAGGTTGTTCCTTCAAAGAAGCATATGTAAGACCTCTGATATTGGTTTTCTTGTTTAGAGTTTCCCCTTTTCCTTATTTACTTTATTGTATTAGCATCGAAAACACTAAAACATAGAGAATTGATCGAATAGATGAAGTTTCTAGAATATACACGAATATCATGGTTCAACACAGAGATTTCCTCATGCAAGGCTCGTATTTTCCGCCAAAAATTCATCGACCAAAGGATAACTAAGACAAAGAAGAAGGACTGAAGGTTACGCAAATGTTGCAATGTCACAAGCATTCTTCTATTTTTCCACATTTTCGTTCGATCCAAAGGGAACATCCTTCATGTGAAGTATTATTAAACACAACATGAAAAAATATCCAAGACACAACAAAAAAAACAAGACCAAAAGGACAAAACAAATGGTGGCTAAATGAAAACAGAATGTGGGACAAAAGCTCTAAAAAAAAGAAAGACTATGGAAAGCAAGTGTAGGATGCATGTGTAAGGGAAACTAATATGCAACTATACCTACTCCTACCCTAACTAGCTAGGAGGTCAGGATCACATATAATGAAATTTCCAATGTATCCACCATAGTTGCTTGCGACCTACATACCCAAAGATACGATCGATTATAATTGATATAAGGTAATGTGAAACATAAAAGATAAGATATTGATTAATTTTCACGATGAATAGAAGGTCTTTCATGTCAGCTAAAAGATGTTTTATAGTCACTATTTCTATCCAATTTTTTATCTTACCTTTTCTATGAAAAATACAAATAGACAAACCTCAGAACCTCCTTTTGAATGCACCTTCATATGTGTCATCCTTATTAGTAAGCATGAGAAAAGACTGAAACTTTTTATTAGAAAAAGGGCTTGCTAAGTAAGATGCTTCCAAGCAATCATATATTGGATCATGAAATTCAAAAAAATCCTCTTGAAAACCCCAAAATCCTTGAAAAGATGAATTTTAAATTAGAAGCACAGGGTCAGAATGACAATCTTGTGAGGGAAATTGGATTTAATCATATTCAGCTGGCATGTCAAGACAGTGAGGACTTGACATAACCTTCAGTGAAGACTGAAGTGCCTCAACTGCTTGAGATGATAAAACGTATATATCAAAGGATGTAAAACAACTGGCATTGGATGTGTTGATGTGAAAATGGTAAGTCGAATGAAATTCATCATTGACAGAAGCATGATCATATGGGAGGATTAAAGCATCAGATTCCCAGTTAGCAGTTAAGAAAGATAAATTAATTTGAACAAACCTGCGAATACTATGAACAATAGAACCGACTTCCTCACATGTCAAATGTGACAAACCAATTTCCTATAATTGGTGGAAAATTTTACAAACATCGAAATTATTGAAAATTTGAAAAGGGAAGCGAGTATAAAAAATATACAAAACCAGTTAGGATGTAATGGATGAAAAAGAGGAACTTGACTCAGCAAATAACTCAAGCACTTGCTAACTCTCAAGAGGATTTCTGATGTCATGAATACATTCACAAGAAAAAATAGGATTTTATTATCCACCATAGCACCAAACAAATATGCATTCTTCGGCCAAATATAATCTTCAAATCGATCAACTTCATAATTTTACATGTTCGTAAAAGGTATACACTCCAAACCTAAATTTGATACTTTCATGGGGATGATTTCACCATGGCAGTATAATCAAAAAATTTATCTCAAGAAATAGAAAAACTATATTGAGAAATCAAAAAATTGATCAAGAACGAATTTGCATCCAGTGAAACAATATGAATGAAATAATTCTGTGAGAAAATCTAGATCTGACATGGCTCAGTAACTTTACCAGGATCGAAAGAACCTAACATAACCATCGAAGGGAGTTGAAGTACCTCGACTTCCTCACAAGTTCCAAAACTTTTAAAACATCGATAAGAACATTTTACAAACAGGTTCATATCGCAAATTACATGTGGACAGATGTTATCGATTAATTTAATAATATCACCATTATCTAGTTGGCAGTTATCTACATCACTGGTTTGATCATATTTTTAACTTCAAAAAATAGATTACTCAA
The DNA here is from genome assembly GCA_034641835.2 of Pinus albicaulis. Taxonomy (NCBI): domain Eukaryota; kingdom Viridiplantae; phylum Streptophyta; class Pinopsida; order Pinales; family Pinaceae; genus Pinus; species Pinus albicaulis. The sequence goes on along the minus strand of CM076583.1, from coordinate 250,938,673 downwards.
TTCATAATATTCCTCTGATCTCAAGTCTGAGGATGTATGAATCGGAAAAATATCATGATCATATTGATAATAAGAGTTTCCCTCATACAAAACAAGAGATGGCAAGGGATGGAATGGATTCTCCATAACTTCATCTCTTTAATATTAATTAGGGATATTCTCACTACCTTGTGTCATTTAGAGATTCAACTCATGATATAACACTCCTGAATATCATGAAGAGTCTCTATCTCAATTTTATGCATTGTAAACATTAGATCACAAAGGATAGGGAGGTAAAGAGGAAGAAGTGTTCACAAGCGAATATTCTTTGACCGAAACGTATTTGAGATCTAAATCTTTCAAAAAACAAAAATCTTGAGAAATTGAAAGATCGGATGGTGTGCTTGGGAATTTATCATCATATATATCAATGGAGTCATCCTCATCAGAATTATTTTTCACCAAGACTTCATATTGATTAGGATAATTGATTATATACGATTAACGACCAATATTACCAAATTCATTATCAGCCAAGAATGAGGAAACACCATCTTCATGAGGAGGATTTTGAAAAAGAGAAGAAAGATTGAAAGAATCTTCACCTTCCTGCTCCTGTACCTGCAAAATGTGACCACCTTGCACCTACTCACTACTTAGATTTGGAATAGGTTGATCAAGAAAATAATGGGGCAAGGGATCATGAGAAAGAGGTGATAGAGGTTGACAGGAGTTCAAATAAGATTCAAGACTAGAGTCATGAGTGTTAATACTATCTTGAGGAATGGAATAATTAGTCTTCACCATAGGCTTCATAAACCATTCTGAGATTTCCTTCTTGGGATCTGAGTCGTGAAGAGTGGAGGGAGGATGATAATATGGATTAGGAATTTTATTTGTAGATTTACCAAATTTATTATCATCACGAAGAGGCACCCTCATCGAAACGAGAAAAAGAGGAGGAAAAAGAACAAAAGGAATAGCAGCTTCCTCCTCTAAAATTAGAGGTGTCTCACCATTTACAAGAGTTGGGGAAGTAGAGATATCAGGGGGTTAAGATTCACCATGCAAAGATATATGAATCAAACACTTAAAATTTTGTTTAAATATATCCCAATCTGTGTCTTCTCCATGAAATTCGTAACAAAGGTGAAGGAATCGATCAGAGAAATCCTCCATTGCTTCATTAGGCTTCACTCTTAGTAATCATACCTATAAAATGCTTTATGAAGCTCCTTTGAAAGTTTCTCAAATGAATGGATGGTAATATAAATCTCTTTAGAAAAAAATCTCAGGATTTTGATTTGGGAAAGAGACATATTAAATAAGAGATTCAAAGTAGACTTAACAGGAACAACCTATCATCTGGCCCTCCTTCTAGTGCCATTTTTTTGACGGTGCTAGAAATTTTTCAACCAAGCAGGTATCCCCAATGTGAAGTCAGAATTAAACCTCACACAATTTGGATTAGGAGCCCCATCTAGAGAACCGGCCCGCCTGCCCTGTATCCCTGAATATTTTCCCTTGCTACAAATCTCAGCACAAGAGAGCAATATAAGGGTGTTTTCGGATCAACAAGTGAGCATGCCATGTGATAACACTTATTTTGTACTTTCAGAAAAGGGGTTAAAGTGTGTTGAGAATCAGTTAATAATTTTTCAAACATATTGGACTTAAGTATAGGGTTAGGTAAAATTTTGAAGTAAAATTGTGGCATAAGGATTAAGAAACATGTCTAGAATGTGATTTTTTCCATACCAAAGTTTTCTCCCAAGTCTTGCACCAATAGGATGGCAAAAAAACAAATAGTTCTATGACGTATTTTTGTAGCGTGCAACGAAATATTTTCATAGGACGCTACAAAATATTTTTGTAGTGCCTGTAGAAATTTGAAAAAATAAAAGTTTTATGGTTCTCATTTGGGTCGTTTTCAATACTTCAAAGCTCTTTGATGTAATTTCTTATCACAAAATTTCAACCGATAGGTTTCTAATCAGACAACTTCATGTAACTGTTTCAAACCAACTTGTAACTGAAGCTTAGCCTCTTCAGTTTGAGAGGGATCTCTCAAAGAGTTAATGATATTTGATAAAGATATATTTAGATGGCTAACTCTACTTGGAAAACAACTTGCTTGTGATGTGTATAGGTTGAAAATAATATCAATCTGCAAAAATTGGGCTTATGGAGTCAACAATTTTAGTGATTCGGTAGTAAGTTCACTTAACATGGAAGCTGAGGCAAGTAAGTGTTTTTAGCAGAAGTACACACACAGGAAACAGGAAATAACACATTCAATTCATCTATAAAGGAAGTCGGACCATTACATGAATTAATTCCGAGTATTAAATATGAAAACCTCTTCAAATGATACACATAAAAGATATAGATAAGATAGGCACTAAAAACTCAATCAGAATTTTAGGTTGGTCAAGAAACAGGTCTATCTATTACTGAAAAGAGTCAATTTACGTAAAGCTACAGTATTGCCAAAAAATCTCCAACCCTTGAAAAATTCGACTCTCTACCCTTTAATAGACTTGTTACATGATGAGATGATCTACCTCCTAGCTAGATTCATTGAATTTTCCCTAATGACACCTTGCATAACAATAAAACATCTATTTAATGAGAAAATGACAGCTATCCTACTTTATAGTCATTTTCCTAGTAGGACTCAAACTGTTCATTATTACATTAACAACCTTATCTCCTAAAAAAACTTACATCATTGACAACTTTTCCTTCACATGTTCGAATAGGGTGTGATGGGACTCATCACTACATGACATCTTAATTGACCTCCTCTAAAACTGGAAACAAACCCTGTTTTTTAGGAAAACTGGTCCTTATCTTCAACGAGGGGTTTGGCTGATGAGTTGGCTTCATCACGTTGTCCTTAAGTCTTGGATGACTACTGGAAAGATCCATTGAACCTTTGAAAGTACCCAGCTGTCCAAAAGTGCACAAAAACCTGCTCATATAGCTTCAAAATAGTACGCTACGAAAGTATGACAATTTCGTAGCATACTTTCGTAGCATTACAAAAATGCCTTTTGCCATCAATATTTCTGATTCTTTCCTTTGGTATGATGTTCATTATGCCTTAATACATCTTCCATATGATTTTCACCTCTTTTAAGCTCCCAAAACTGGTTCAAAATGCAAAAAGGAAAGCTATATTAGTTTCGTAACATTTTCCTGTTCTTTCAAGCCCAAGAACGCTACGAAACTGCTGGAAACAGTGAAAATTCAAGATTTTTGTGTAACTTCAAAAATATACTTTCCAGGTGTAAAAACTTAGTTTCTAACATGCCATTAACTTTTAAAATCATAAACCAGCTCACATTATGCTTCTTGAGGTGTTTCTTCCTCATTGATGATGAGTTTAGTAATTGGCTCCTCAACTATTATCATTTTAAGGTCTTTTTTCTCCAACTCCTCATGGATTAGTTCAAGTTGTTCCTGGAGGTATTTAACCTGATCCTTCAACTTCTTGTTAGTAGATTTCAAATGCAAGTTCATTTTCCTGACATGTTTCACCTCCTTCCTCAATGGCATGGTTCATTTGATAAACTGTTGTGTATTATCTAGGTGTTGGGTCCTGAATACGACCACTTTTTATCACTTACTTCATCCACTTTTACTCTTGTTTATCATATCATTTGTTATAATTTATCATATAATTCCATCTTATAATGATTTATGCTCTTATGGATGAATATTATTTCTTCTCCTTTATTTTTAATAAATTGATGATTATCATGCATAATTTTATCAATGATGGTTTATTAATATCATTTATCATTTTAGCCTCCAAGATATTTCCTAAATTATAGATTTGATTTCCAAATCATCATGAGATATTCCAACTCAGAAATCCGTTGGAATAAGAAGTGACAGTTTTGCGGTTAATATTCTGGGAAAAAAACGAATAATCTAGAAAATTTGGAACATGGGTTTTGTCCATAACGGACCCAATTAACTTTTTTGAAGAACGGTTTGCCCAAATTTGGCCTGTATTGAGAGATACGTAGGGTTCTTTGAACACGATTTTCTCAGTTCTATTGTTGCGGCCGTCCTCCAAATCTCAGCTGCAAAGCCAAATTCGCCTTGCTTTTGTTCAAATATTGTTGGACATATATTTTCTAGTTGATCATATTGTTATGGAAGATTATATTTGCTATTTAATTTCTCCTCCTTCTGATTATAAAAGGAGAACATGTATTGTGTATTGAGAGAGGATGGAGGAGAATAGACGATTATTGTATTCATCTTGTAACACTGTCATTCCTTGACTCTTGTGATCAAAGAGCAACTGATGTAAAAGCTATTCATGTTTGATTAATACAAAGAGGCATTTTCATTCCATTTCTCAAGCTCTGCAGTAGCCCAGCGGCGCTTTCACCGGCGGTTTAGGGCCCGGCCCTGGTGGAGCGATCCGCTATTTGTATTTCTATTCTTTCATTTATGTTGTGTGATAATTGCCTTTAGATTTATTATGATTACATAGTTATTTGATTGTTGTTCATATTGCTGTTCCATTTATGTTTATTGTTTATTTCTAATTCATAGCTTTAGATCAGCAAATAGATGAGTTATAGTTACATGTTGTTGTTCCTTTCCAGCTTTCGTTTCCTTTACATTGCTTTTATTGAATTTGCTTTTGTTTCAATTGCTTTAAGATCTCCAACTGTAGAGGATTGAGGATTTTGCTTCCAAGTCCCCAGATTGGTTATCTTGCATCGATTTCTAAGGGAAAGAGTTACTGCTACTGCATCCCTGATCGATGTTTTGCAAGATTGATGTAGTTTAATCTTTCCATTCATGTCACTGTAAGTAGGTTTCTTTACAAGCATTTGTTACCTTTGCATTTGTTCTGTACTACATCTTCATAGCATTACTCTTGGATAAATTGCTGCCTCAGACTGAGTACACTCTTGAAATAAAAAGTCACTCCCGGATTGATAATTAATGTGAGATAAATAGGTGTTAAAAAGATACCTTTTTATGCCTCGACACTAGGGTCTTGGAAACATTGTCAATCTTCTCTTGCCAAATCTCTTTCATCTTTTCAAACTGAACCTTCTGGACATTGTGTTTTCTTGCTTCTTTCTTCATAACAGCAATCTCATGGTTGGCCAACTTCAATTGTGTTTCAAGGAGTTCAAACTCTATTTTTTCCATTACTTTCTCTTTCCTTTCTTTGATTTGCTAACTGTATCTTTCTCTGTAGGTGATGAAAGATCAATGATGTCTTGTGGTGGCTGGACTATGTCAGTAGGTGGATGAACCTCTTTACTACTCTCTAATAGCTTTCTAGCATACCCTGTCATGGGATTTCTTGCTTGGAACATAAAACCTGCATCTTCTCCTTCAAATTCTAGTTTCTTTGCAGATTTGGTTTTCTTTAGTTTATGTCCACCTTCCTCTATATCCTCAGCCTGGACTATAGGAGTCTCTTCTATGTCAATGGCATGTAATATGCCTTCTATATTTCCTTTAGCTACAACTTTGTCTTCTACAACCATTGTTTTGTCTTCTAAATCCATTGTTTGAATCCTTGTCATCCTTTTGATTCCTTGTTTACTCACAGCTTGTTTTTGTTTTGCAGGTTTGACCACTTTTTATTTTTGTTTTGCAGGTGGGACATTAGGTGTATCAAAACTCTACAATTTCTCTGCTCCCATCATGACTGGTTCACTTGGTTCTACTCATTTTGGTTCACTTGGTTCTACCACAAATGGTTCACTTTGTTATGCTACTAAGGGTGATGGGATACTCCTAGGTTTAGGAGTTCTTGTAGGAGTAAGAGCATCCAACTCAAAACCACTAACAAACAAAAATGAAGACCAGTCTGTGCCTAGTCTTTGGAGCTCATCTAAAACTAGCAATTTAATTAAACCATGATGAAACAATGAAGTTTCACTTCCTTTAGATTTTTATTGTACCTTATCTACCATTTTTGCTAGACTTCTATGTAAATAGAAAGGGAGATCAAGAGATATCTTACCAGCAAAATTTAGGAGGACCTTGAAATGGTAAGAGTAGACCTTATGATATCTTCCTTCACAAGTAAAATACTTTTGGATGATGAGCAACAATTTTAAGTAGTTGTCCTTCATGCAGCTCCTTGGAATGGCATTAGTAAGGTCCATTTCATTGTTTTCAAGCTTCAAAAACTCTTTGCACTGCTCCATGTTGAACTTGAACCCTTTGAACCACTTCTCTTGTCCCCTTGGAATCCCTGTTGCTGCTACAATGACCTCCAGTGTAATGGAAATATTAAGCATTCCCACTTTGGTAGTTGTTCCCCTAAATTTTAAAGCAAATTCTTTGGAAACCTGTACATGGAAGCCTTGTAATCTTTCACAAAACTATAAGCATCTTGTCCTTCTGAAGACTTCTACAGTTTTTGGGTCTTCATTGATCAGATTCATATCTGCTGGTTCATATCTTAGACATTGGCCACCCTTATTTTTCCTTCTTTTTTCTGCCATAGTTTCTTTAATTCCTTCTCAGTCTCGCTTGATAGTTCTCAGCCTCGCTTGATAGTTTTCAACCTCGCTTAATCAGTGATCTTCGTAAACCTTTGAAAACGCCAGCCACAGCTTTGGCTCAATGCAATTGCTCTCCAGAGCTCAATATCACGCGAAGAAGGAAAGAAGAATAAGAAATGACTAAATTAAGAAAGATTTTGAAGTTCGATGTCCACTCATAACACAATGATGACTCATACATACATAAAATGGTGATGATGACTTCAAACCTGACCATGTACCTTGATCTTATCCCTCAATGACTCGAATGGTATCCAACTTACCCTTTCCTGACGAATTTATAACACCTAATAGCTAACTTGACATGACAGACAGGAAACCACACTTTCATAGCATGTTTAGTGTAAATATGCGTGTTTTCGCTACAAAAGTATCAGCGGTTTCGTGGCGAAAGGTGTAGTTTCTCAATGTATTTCGCTACAAAATTGTGGTTTCTTGGCTAAAACCACCATTTCAGTACAAAAACCTTGGGAATTGAAAATTGTCAGAAAATTATGAGTGATGTAACATGAAAGGATTTGAAAGTGAGTGGGTTTAGACCTTAGGGTAAGCTTAAATAAGAAAAATTTAAAAATTTCCTTGACCAAGTAATTAAAAAAAAATTAATCCTACAACCCTACCTTTGACACATGAACCTATATGACTTTGTCAAATGATGCTTCATTCTTTTGGTGATAACATAATTAATATATGATATGACTTGATGTGATAGTTTGAGGCAGTTCCAAAATATGAAAGAATTTTTGGAGAGGAAAAGTTTCAAAACCCTACTTTTGTGCAAATCAATTATTTTCATCAAACCCGGGTGACTGGATGGCAGGAGACTGTGAATTGGTTAACAATTTTTACAACGCAAGGGAAATTTTGAAAGTTTTATCAGACAAGCAATGGGAAAACCAAGTGATTTAAGAAGGTTTGAACCAAATGGATTATGGTTTGAAGTTTGTGATGAAGTTTCACCTTTGTTTAGAGACGCAAGATGGGAGCCTATTTTTTGGTGGTTTAATGGTTATAATTTGAGTTGTTGTTATGACTTTATTTTCTCCTTCGATGAAAATATAGCTTGAATAAGAGGCATGAAGTTTGCAGTTACTGAAGATTCAATAGCAGAAGCCACAGTTTTTCCTACCAAGGGTGAGAAGTGGTTCAATAAAAAAATGATGCAGAATATGAACCTCAATTTCTTCTTGAAGGAAGAATATCATAGCCCTAATTAGAGTGTGGGAATCCCTCAGAAGATGTTGAAGCCTAAATGGTCTACTCCCTTAAGGATTATGCAATTATTCTTCACATTCAAAGGGAGGTATTCCAAAATCTAACTTTACCATATGATGTTTTTATGTCATTTAGTTGGATTTGGGAAGATTAGTCTGCCTTATCTCTTGCATCAAAGTTTTTTTTAAATGGCCACTAAAGCCAGAATCAAGGTAGATTTATCACCTCATGATTTATGTCATCACAGCTTAATCAAGATATTGTACATACACGAATTGAATAAACAAATAGAGCAGTTGAGAAGGAGAAATTCAGTGAATCCTACACCCATAAAACAAAGAAAAGTTAGGGTTTCAACTAGAACTGAAACCACAGATCCAGAAACTGAAGGAGAGCCTAGACATATACATGTTGAATAACATAATAAAAAACTTATAAATCAAACATAGGTTATAGTCTATGATAATAGAAAAAGAATACAACAAAATAAAATGATAGAATAAGAGGAGGCAAACCATAAAGTGGAAAAAGGTGAGAAAGACAAACACAGTATGGAGATTGGGGATGAAGACACTCAAAAAAAACCTAGGGTTTACCATAGAAAACCCCATACTAATCCTAAAAATAAATTAAGAATGAACTATAAAGAAAATATTAATACAAAGCTAAAACATCCAGTTTTAATTGATGGAGAGGAAAATGTAGAGTCTTCAAAGGAAAAGAAAAGGGTTACAGGACAAGGTAAAACAGAGTATGCGGGCAGAAAAGTGAAAGGAACTCTAGAAGCTAGCAAAACAATACATAAAATTAATAGAAGGATGAAAAGAAGTCAATATAATTTAAACCTCCTTGCTCGGGATGAAGAAGTTATAGAAGAATGATCACCTTACCTCGTTGCCAATGATGAGAATGAAACCCTAATTTTGCATAAAGAAAATCCATAGTTTGACCTCAACGTTTTAGAAGGCTCCAATTTATGTTTTTGATAGTTAGTTCATCTTTAGTATATTATGATAATATTTCACAAATTTTTGTGCATAAATAAGAGCAAAAAATACGAGTCAACATAAGAGAGAAGGGTATTGAAAAGTGTAAACAGTTACACGATACAGTTGCATAGTTTTAGTAGATTTCAAAGGTTCATGTATCATTTTTTTCTACAAGAGAGGATTGTGAGTTATAGTTCTAGATATTAAGCCTATAAATATATGAACAGTTCCAGATCCTACATTATAGATATGACTCATCCTTTTCCCAAAATAATAGCAGAGGATGCGTACAGTAGTTTCAAAATATTTGATCAATGTTTACACGTCAAATAGAGATTCTAATAGATAGTATAATAGGTTTTTAATTATGTTTTGAAAATTAAACTATTAGATATTGGAAATATTTTATAGTTATGCTACCAGAATTTGTGAATCTTAAATTTTGTGTGTCTTTCCTATATAATACATCTAAAATAAGGAAAAAAGGTTGGACTTCGAAACAAAGTATTTTGTTGTTGTGTGTGTGATCAAATTATTCATCTTATCAAGTGCCAAGAAAACTAGGATATTATGTTCATGATACATATATTCCTGTGATGGTATCCTCAGTCAATTTTTCACATGTGATAGTTTATTTTCTATGTGATATCATTTATCTTCTTTATTCTGATGTGTAAATGAGTTATGTGACAAAACTCATTAAGTTTAATGCTCTAGTTCATGTGATTTATACATCTGCATAGTTTGTCCTAAAGCTTGCCAGATTCATGTTTTATGTGCTGCTATAGTCAATTGTTTTCTCCTTCTACTAACATTCAGATGATGTTTGATATGTCTATGTCTTTCCATCTATCATTTATATGCCCCTCTTGATTCTACAATAAAGATATTGGTAGATACATCTAAAACTTGATTTTTCGACTCCATTTCCCAATTGATTAATTGCTTCAGCCCAATGACCACACTCAAAATCGAAAAACCCTACTGAAGATCTAGCCATTGTTCAAAGACACAACCATTTGCTAATATTAGTGATTAGGTTGTCAGAGATATCCATATCTATATTGAAGGGGCTAGCCTTCAATATGCAAGATTGGTTTGAAAATGTTACCTTAGGAATTTCTCTTTCACAGCCAAGAGGAAATTTCTGAGTACTAACATCTTGGTGAATCAACTAGGGATACAAAAGTACATCTTCCCCAAAACTATTTTTAATGATGACATCTACTTTATGAGGGAAAAATCAAGGTTATATAACAACATTGGATATTATATTTTCTTTGGAAACTCCACAATTCAAAGTTCAAGGTGGTTCTATTGGAAATTCTAGAGCATCGAAGGATTCACAAAAGGAGCAACCCAAATACTAATCCACCAGAGATCCTGATAAGTCCATAAAAAATATTTAGGAAAAGGAAGTACCACTCTTTTAGAAAATTCTTTGTCTCTACCTAAAGAGATAAAATCTGTTGAATCCATCCAATCTGATCTATGTTATGAAACCAGCTCCAAAAATAGAAGAAAAGATAGATCATACACATTAGAAATAAGCCACTTCGAGGGGGAAACCTCATTTACATTAAATAAATGAACAATTCTTGGATGATACAAATGAAAAAACCTCTCCCATATAGATTCATAAATACAACATATTCTATCACACTCCCTAACAATAATAATTTAAGGGCACAATAATAACAATATGGGGGTTACAAGGGTACAATAATAAAAATAAGGGGGTTACACTAACAACAATAAGAAACTATACTAGTAATATAGGGACCTAATATGCCCCTCTCCTTCAAAAAAGTGTTGTCCTCAACGCTTGAGTAGCTCTGGGTGCTTCTGTATAAAATTCTCATCCTCCCATGTAGAATCTTCAGTGGGTAAGTTCTTCCACTTGATGAGATACTCTGAAATTGATCGATTTCATAGCTGTCGAGTTCTTGTTTCCGTGACTACTTCAGGTTCCAATATGATTTTTCTTTCCTCATCAAGTTCTGGAAATATTGTTTGAACTGGAAGTTTTTCACCTATAACCTTCTTAGCATGAAACATGGAAAACCGGATGCACTCACGAAGAAGCAGGAAGCTCCAATTTGTATGCCATAGTACGAATATTTTTCAACACCTTGTAAGGACCATAGTACTTTGGCGATAATTTATTATCCTTATTATCTTTCTTGAGGGACATTTTTTTATATGTTTTTACCCGTAAAAATATCCAGTCTCCTACATCAAAACTTCTCTCGCTGCAATGTTGATCTTCCTGTTGTTTCATTCGATTTTGTTCCAAATTTAGGTTATCCTTAAAGAGTTGAAGAAATTTTTGTTGATGCTCAATGTGATCTTCCACTTCTTGAACCTTAGAATTTTCTCTTAAATATCATGTGATGGACGGTGGAAGATATCCATAAAGTGCCATAAATTGGGTCATTTTTCTTGCAGTATGGAAGGAAGTGTTTGAGGTAACCACTTGACCCATTGTGTTTGTTTATCAAATAAAAAACAACAAAGATATCCTTCCAAACATTTATTCACTGTCTCAGTTTGACCATCAAATTGAGGATGATAGGATGAGATATGAGCTAGTTGAGTACCCTGGTGAGCCCTGGTAATGCACCAAGAGTGTTGCAACTCCCAGGAGCTTCCCTACTTTACTTTATCAACTTGGGGTTCATACAAACTTGGAGGTGACAGTGCTATATACACAACAGATGCATTATGCTCATGTCATCGTCTTCTGCTTTATGAAAGGGTGTTATTTCTTAAACTATGATAAGGATTGGAAAGTAAATTGCTGGAAGGAAATGACAGAAAGGAAACTAAACTAAATTACAGGAAAAGAATGATAGGAATGAAACTAATTTAATTTATAGAAAATGAAATTACTGAAAAGAAACTAAACTTTATTGCTAAAAGAAATGACAGTAATGGAACTAATTTAATTTGCGGGAAAGAAATGACAAAAAGGAAACTAATTCTAAACCACATTTAACTTGGCCAAACGGCTAAATGCACTCTATTTATCCTATGGTCCATCTACAATTATCCATGACTTAATCCTAATTGAAAAAGTGTTCATTTTGCAGCTTGGAGGAAAGAAAAGGGGCTAAAGAGGCTAATGGAGGGCTTAACACATGAAACAGGGCTTAGAAGTGGAAAGTGGGGGTTTAAGCCTTATAAAACCTTATGATATGGTGCAAAGATGCTTTGGAGAGGAATAATTTGAAATATGTGATGGTGGAAAAAGTTGCGATATGTGATATCACAATCACAATATCACAAAATTAAAGGGATAGCGGAAATGTTGTTCGGGAGTAGGAGCGAAATGTGAAGTGCGATGAGGTAAGGACAGTGAAGTCCGAAGTGCGACGGGGAAAAGGTTGCGACGTGCGACATGTGATATTGCAACTGGTGGAAAGATCAGTAAGTATTAACGAAAACCAACTAAACGGTGTGAAGTGCGAAATGTGATGGGTGACGTGGTGGTGGGACTGACAGCGGAGCGCGATTGCAATATCACAATCAGAAGATCGGAGCAGTAAGTCTTAACGAAAAAAGGGAAAATATTGCGAAGTGCGATTAAGTGATGGGATTTTGAGAAAAAAGTGGAGTAAGGTTCTTTCAAATTTTTTTGACATAGAAATGAGAAGCGAAGGAGAAAGGAGGGAAAAAGGAATATCGCAATCGGGGTCTAGAAGCGGAAGTTGTTAACAAGGACCAAATGGGAAATGCAATTGAGAAAAGGAGCAATGGTAAGTCCAAAGGGAAAAAAATGTGGTTTCTAATGTTTTTGACTATTTTAAATAAAAGAGCAGCAAAGATAAGTAGAAATGGATATCGCATTCGAGCTTGGAATGAGAGAGCATTAACAAAGATCACAAGTGATTTGCGATTTGCGATGGAGCGAGGTATGGCAAGCGGAAGTTTCGACGAGAAAGGGTAGGGGTCTAATTCTAATGCTTTTCAAGAATTTTGGGTATGAAAAGGGGCAATGGATGCAAATAAGAGAAAAAGGAGGTAAACAGAGTCACAACAGCAGTGCTCAGGTATGAAAAAAGAGCTGAGAAATTAAGCGGGATGGCTTGATGATCTTCCTAGGGATTTTGATGCTTATTCTTGCAAACAAAGTTGTGGACTCATGTATGAAAAATACAGGAAACACGTGACAAAACAGTGAACATAAATCAGTTTTTGGTCCTGTGGGAAGGTTCGCCCTTGCTACACAGTAATTTGTCACCATCCCTGCAATCCCCCTTCCCGCACATTGGAGGGCCTTTTCCGTGACCTGTGAGCAGTGACATGACCTGAAACCACTTTCATGGCATCCCCCTTGACAAGGAAAATCATTCCTCTGAAGACAGTTTCCTGTAAAAAACCCTAAAAATAGACCTTTTGGCCTTGGCGCGACCATCTAGTTCAGCCCACATGCCAATGGGGGAAATCCACCAAAGAGGGCACGCCAACTAGCACTCTGTCCCAGTGTATTACTCGCGCCAAGCTTAATAAGGATTTTTTTTTTAAATAAATGGTGGAAGTTTGATTCCAACCAACTCCTGAATAAGTCTCTAAAATGAGTTGGGAGGTGTTAGCACCCAATCTGAACCTCAGGCTGAAAAAGGCAAATCAAGGTAACAACTAAACCACGCTCAGCCTTGTAGCTAGCCCTACAAGGATAGGAGAGGGCTCTCTCCGTAGAATAGATATTCAATAAAATGGTAATGAACTGGTTTTAGGCTAGGTATATAAATGGGAAAAAGAGTTTTGATGAATTACTGAAATTTCAGGGATGTATGGGATAAGAGGACAGTATGAACTGAGGAATTAAATCGGGATACAGAATATTTCATAGGGCAAGATAGGCAGGAGGTTTTGAAATCAAGTCTAAATAAGATGAAATGGAAAGGCTGTTGAGAAGTTTAAAAGGTCATAATAAATGAATCCTTTTCAAACAGAAGAAAATACACAGAGTATGAATGATTCCCCAAGGCAGAGCATATAAAATGGATTCTACCTTTCTAACTTGAAAACATTCAATTGGAGATGTTAATGAATGAATGGTGTAACATAACAATGTACATATGAAACATAAAGGAGAAACATATGCTAAAACTCATACCACATGAATCCCATAAATCAGAGCTACATCACTTTATTTAATTCCCTGCCAAACTGTACAACGGAGTGCAGAGCTCACTGCCACACTATTCCCCTACTTCTGAGTTTTTAGACCTCAGACTTTCCCCCCTCCTTGCAAATAATTAGAATTTACAATAAATAGACGAATTTTTCTGGAATACAAATCGATGGAAGGGGAGAAATCACAACTCAAGATAGAAGGCCAAAAGCCAATAGTCTCTTCGTAAAGGAAGAGCTGCATTACATCTGGCCAGTGAGAAGGAAAAAAATTGTAACGTAGATTTCTCTACAACGTAACTGAAGATGTGACTGTTACAATATGGGTCTCGGCCTCTGGATGTCGCTTTGCTTTCCATTATTTCTTTTGAATAACTGGATTTTAATAAGATGTTGTTGCAGTAAACTAGAATAAACTGAAATAATGCCTTACGTGAAGGGAAATAGTGAATAAGAAGGAAGGGAGAGGAGGCCGGACCAGCATCTTAATCGCAATCGGGATCTGGGAGCGGAAATATATACAAAATAAAACTTTCGATGCGGTTGGATTAAACCATGGGAAGTCCTTTAATAAATGTAATAAAATAAGATTTTGGGACTTACAAAGGGGAAAGGGCCTTTGTATTATAATGGGGAGTAAGTGTTTTATGGTGGGCCCGGGGATAAAATTGCAATCGCAATATTGGAATTTGCGATGGGAATTTGCGACGGGACTTTTGCGACGGGGATTTGCGATGGGAATTTGCGATGATCGCACATCGCACATCAAAAATTCCACATCAACAAGACACTTGAATCTCTAAGCTTGCGATCTTGCGATTTTGCGCTAAAGTGGTGGGGTTTATATATATGATATAACTTTGTTATAAAGTTTGTGGGGTATTGGTCGGAGAAGTGTTTAAGGGGAGGGACTTTGTAATATGAAGTTTTTTATTATAAAGTCCAAAGGCATGGAGGGGAAGTGGTTGGGTAATAAAATCGCATATTTTATTAAATGATTTACAATGCGATATTATAATCGGAAGGGGGAAGGAAGGGGTTTTTAAAGGGATTTGAACATAAATTTAAAGGGGAAACATGGGAAATAGGTGGGGATTAGGGAATAGAGGGCTTTTACTTCACTTAAGCACAAAATTCAATCCAGAAGCCAGTTTTGAGAGTGTAGTATACCATTGGAAAGCTCTTTCCGGGCTCTTTCTGATGGATCTACTTTGAAGATGATTTGGTGTTGAGCATACTATGGAAAACTTCTCTGAAGGCAGAGACATCACTTTGTGGAGATAACAGCTTCTAAATTGTGGCTGACAGGAAAAGTATCATGTCTTCACCTCAAAACCTGGTTTTGAGGTGAAGCTTGCATCAAACCAAACAAATGATATCTTTGATCTTCCTGGTGCTATGACTTTGTATTTATTGACTTCCTCATGACTTCGCTGATCTTTATTTGACACTTGACTCATTAATTTGACCATGGCGAGACCTTAGAGACTAATGAGACCCATCCTGTGACCTACTAATATGATTTTGAGAATGAAAGTGACAAATGACTGAAGATCATAGGAAGGAAAATCAGAAAGTATCTCATGATGGAAAACTGGTAACAAGTTACTACCATCAATGAATCCATGACCTAACGGAATGGCGAAATTGATTATTATGGGACTCCTAATATGCAAGTGCAAAAGAGCAATTTTGATCACCGATGGCAGTTTGACTAGAGTGACACTAATAGGAGGTTTGGCTCCGGATCTCCATGTAGGGGAAGTGGTTTTCCACCTATCATGGAAGCTTCCCTGAGGATAGGACCAATCCCACCATTGTAGGGATCCCAACTCCCCTTCCACCATCTATATAAGCTTGCCATTTTCCCTTTGCAAGCTAGCCTTAATGGTCATAATATTAAGAGCTAAATCTGTAGCAAGGAGACTATCGCCAGACAGCCTTTGAGAGCCAAGCCAAAGAGAGAGAGCTTTGTCCCATTCCCAACGAGCTTCATTGAGACGTGCTCAGCTGTCGACCCCGCCGAAAGAAGATCTAGCATCAGATTCCTTTGTTTTATTAATGATAAGCGACTTTGATTATGGTTTCACTCGTGTATCTTTATCTTTGATGCAATGAGTTACATATTCTCTGACTGATGTTTATTTACAAGATTTATATTCTATGTTGTATATCATCGTGTTTGTTCGCATGTGTGTGAGTGTTCGGACCCGCCAAGTGGAAGGATCGTGATCTGCCGAAGCGGAGGACGGGAAGCGTCATCCTTCTTTCGAATACCATCGCATAGGACCTGAGGTAGGCAACTTATCATTTCTTATCATTTTGTAACTAGAGACCTGTGTCTTAGCGTGACTTGATTGTTGCTAGACCCGATCTGGGCTAGTAGGGATCGCCTCTATCCGCAGAGGGGATTTACCTCTCCAAAAAACTAGCGACCATACTGGGGATTTGATTGGAGTTTGTCTTGTCTCTTTCGGTCGCTTTTGGCTTTTGTCTGCTTGATTTGATCATCTGGTCTGTCTCTTTCTGGTGTAAAGCCTCTGTTCAGCTCCCACCATACCTGATTTGCTCCCTGTTTGCTCTTTTTTATTCTTTTAATTAGTAAACTCGACTGGTGCATTTTTTTCCTTGACAGTCGCGCCAATTGGCGCTTGTTGCTGGTTAGGCCCTCGTGCCAATCCGGTTCTAGCGCTAGTTGCAGCCAGACAGTCGCGCCAATCCTGTGTGGTGATAGGGTTTGCTTCTTTCTGAGCCTTCCGAGCTTGATTTATGGTTTTGGTGTCATTTTTTCTACTGCCTGAGTGTCCTGAAGCCTTGGTTGACTGTGTGTGACCTCCATCCTCCGGTTGCTTGCCCTATACTATCAATTTTACATTCTAGCCCTAGGACATCTAGGTGTTATAGTGTGTTGAGCCTCCCGTGGGATTTTTTGGTTTTCATTTGTCCAGTCAACTTTGTTGTTTCTTCTTTGCATTCGTTTAGTGGTTTTCCATTGTTTTATTGTGTCATTTGAGTGATTGTTCTCTTTATCATTTGAGTTTCGCTTTGTCTTGTTTCGAGCCTAGATTACACGGTTCGTTTGAGTCTTTGTGATTCCTCTTTGATTTGAAGGATTTCTCCATCAGTTTGAGGTCTGATTGTGTATTTTGAATTGAGTGAACTTGCTTGTTTTCACTCTTTCGCTATCATTTCTCGAATTGGTCTTTTCATTAGTTTTCATTTTGTTTAACGCATATTGCTCTTGAACATTCAAAATACAAAAAATCAATTCTTGTGCTTTTGATTAGTTAGTGTAAATTGAAAACTTTTCTGCGTTATTAGTGTTATATAACTCTAAAGGAAAAGCTTTTAATTTCATTAGCGTGCATTAGAGACACTAGTGGTTGTTTTGTGATCATTTTGTTATTGTTTGGAAAGCTCTCAACCTTCCCGTAGTTAGCTATTCATCGAACAAAGTGATATATTGTGGCATGTAGTGTGCATTTAGAGTATTTTGAGACATAACATTAGGGCCTGAAATTGAAACATAATTGAAGATCAACTCTAAAATTTATTCAATTTACCTTAAGGCAGCATTGAAACATTAAAGAAATATTTAGAGGTCTAGGCTAGTGACGTGTTCCGGCGTCATTAAACCTAGTAGCTGTCGTTCACCTCTTAGCTTTAGACAGCACTAGTACGGACTTGTGCTCCCTGTACCATTGTGTATATAAAGGGAGACCCCACTAGGTTGCTATCCTTTATCCGTAGGAAGCCAAGTCTGCCACCTTATACCCGTGATACACTGGACACAGAATTTGGGGAGATTGCCTGCACATACGTCAAGGCCTTGGTTGATTTCTCTTTAATTTTTGAACCAAGGTGTATATTGCAGTTCACGGATATCTGGTACACCCTTTGCCTAGAGTTCCAGAGTAGTCATTTTGGTCTTTTCTGACTCATTAAATTTGAAAGGATCATCAATCGCTTGTCCTTTCACGCTTGTTTCCAAATTGAAAGAGATAGTCACCTTTCATTTGTTTCTCGACTCTTAAAACATGAAACGGTAAATTTTCTAAGTTTCAATGTGGTAAAATTAATCACCTGCGATCACATGCCCTTTTAGAGTTTGTTTGTTGGCCATTTTATTGTTTGCCTTGGTTTTTGCCCGTGTGCTTTTATTTTGATCTCTTCCTCTTGTCATTACTGTCGCAGTGGCGGAACCTTCATTTTCGTCTATTGGTAGTCCTTACACAGACGATTCATCTGAGGTCTCTCAGTCCTCTGTTGAACCTCAGTAGCCCATTGTCTCCGAGTTTCCTGATGGGGAACCGGTTCTATCTGAGCTTACCTTTGGAGGACCAGTTGAGTTCAATTGGCCCTTATCCAACGCTTGGTTTGGATTTGGAGTAGGGGAATATTTCCCTCCTCTTACATCAGGTTTGCCTTTTTTAGCTACTTTTATTCCTCCTAGTCCTCGCTGTATTTTAGAAGATCTAGCAGTAGGGTCAGATATGGACTCATCCAGTCTTTATCCTAGTGAGGAAATCCCTACATCTAGTGAAGATTACCAGTTGTTCCCAGAAAACACCCCCCGACTTATATGTCATGTCTTCGCCTGGTCCTTCGCTTCCAGCGGGGTATAGATCCTTAAGTCAGATTGTGGCCGTTGCTGCCTCTATGGGAGTATCAACTCCATCTACGAGGCCAGTTATTCCTTCGTTAGGGATGTCCCCAAGGACACCCCTCAATTCATCTCCTCAGGTCACATCAGTACCTGTTAGGCCTATTGTCTGTGTAGGTGCATCTACACCCACTGTTACTACTCAGTCGGTCAGGACCGCGTCACTTTCTGAAGACGTCTACATAGCATCTGCTATTCCAGAGAATATCTCTCCTAAGGAGTATTAGTTGTCTCTACATCAATCGAACTCCGAGGTTGGTCAGTCCTCCCAAGATCCCAACCGTCCTTACTCTTCCCATTATGTACAGGATGGTACACCCGTTTACATTTTTCCATATCAGTACGATGACCAAGGAAACCCTCTACGTTTTCCTACTCTAGAGGCTTATCAGTATGTCCAAGGTTTTCTGTCTTCCCAGGCTGGGCAACCTTCCAACCCGCAAGGACAACCCTTCCAGGGTCAACCTTCGGGCCAGCCTGGTTATTTATATGACCTGCAAGGACAAACCTTATAGGGCCAGCCTTCGGGTCAGCAGGGGTTGTTATACGGTCCACAAGGACAGTCCTACAACCCTCAAGGTCAACCTATACAGCCTCACCCTGTGGTCCAACCAGGGCAACCTCAAGGACCCACAGGTCAACCGCGGTATCAACCAGGACAGTTGTATGGTCCTGGGGGGCAAATCCAACCCTCTCAACATATGGTGCAACCTCTGCAACCTCAGTTTCCTATTGGTCTGAATGTTGTGCAGCCGGGACCATCTTAGGTCCTGCCACAGGCCAACCTAGTTATTAGGCACAGCCTGGCCCTATCCCGCCCCCAAGCCAACTGGTTCATCCAGGGTAGCCTGGTGTCCTTCATGAGCCAGGTTAACCTGTTCAACTAGGGCAACCTGTTCACCCGGGTCAACCTGTTCAACCAGGGCAGCCCGTTCAGCCAAGTCAACCTGTTCAACCAGGCTAACCTGCACATCTAGTCAACCCTGCTCAACAGCTGATTTATTCCATGCCACAGCCAAATCCGCCTGTGCACCCAACTCATCAGGCTCAGTAGGGCCCCACTTACCAGCAACCCGCTCAACCCCAAGGCGGTTATTATCTTCAAGGTCAATCTCGACCAGTTTACAACCTGCCCCAAGGTTCTGGTTATCACCTTCACTAACCAGGCTATACCTATACTCATCAGTCAAATCCATATACTACTCAAACAGGTCCGACATATAATCAGGGTCCATACCGCAGTTATCAACCCCCATACACTGGTTATCAGCAACCGTATCAATCTAACTATACGGCTTACACCCCCTATGGTTAGAATCCCCCGGGACAGAACCAATGGGGGCAAAGTTATGCTCAACCAAGGTGGAGTATAGGTACAGGTCCTTATCGAGGGCCTGGTATGCCTTTCAATCCTCAGTTGTCGTTCCTTGCTACATTGGAATTGTCGGATGTATCTAAATTGACCAACGATCTGATTCTTCACAATCCTTATTGGCCTTCGGTTCCAACCAAGGTGCTAGGTGACTGTGCTAAATTTGAAGGTAAAGCTGGAGAGTACCCCCAAGCTCATGTCATGACCTACCATCCGTGGTGTTTGTTAAACTCTTGGGTCGATGATTCAATTCGTCTGCATCTTTTTTTCCAACACACTCTTATCGGTGCTGCCTCTAAGTGGTATATAGTACTACCCCGCAGTATCTTTCAAGACTTCAATACATTAGCTATGGCTTTTCTGATGCATTTTCATTTATCGGTTCGTTACAAAGCCGGGTGCTTTTCCTGACTTCTCTCAAGCAGGATAAAGCCACCCACATATCTGATCATATTCATGAGTGGCAATGTCGTCATAGACTGATCAAGTTTGATATACCTGATCAGCTACTAACTCATTGGTTCACTACCTCCTTCGTTAACAAGATCGCTCAAGATATTTCTATGGGGGCATGTGTGACCGAAGAACAAGCCATCGCGCGTGCCCAGTACCTTGATTTGGTGTACTCTCAGTCTGGAACGCTCTATTATATCTTGACTGATGCTTCGTGGTCTGGGACCTCTAAAGTACCACCTACCCCATCATTGGATGGTGTTATTGGTTCCGTTTCTCAGACTTCTTGGAAGTCCTCTAATGGGAAGCAGAAGTCTAATTCTTCCAATAATTATTCTCTTCCCGCCCCTCCAGATTCTGGTAAGACTGCGGAGGTCAATGTCGTTCAGGCCAATCCCATGGAAAAGGCCTCCAAAGGGAAGAAGAAGGGAAAAGGAAAATCCAAGCCCGATGCCCCAAAACCAGAGTCTTCTAAACATCGTGCTGATGATGGTTCCCAACGTAAACCGAAGTACCCCTACCTTATCTATGAAGGAGACCATTATACCAAATATTGTCCCCGATGATCTGAAGTTAGTCAACTCCTCAAAGGCTCCAAAGGGACTCCGATAGTTCTCAAAGAACCATTCCCATCTCAGCAGACCCAGATGGTTGTGCAGCTTTCACCATCTGCACCATTTGGGTCCCAAGTTTTTATGATGAATGGTGCTGCACCTGTTTCGATTGCTACGCGTTCGAAGGATTATGCTGGATCACGCCAGGTAGCTGGGAAGGAATTCATTGATGGCCCACCTCCCCCACCTGTCTCTGGTCCTTTAGAAATTGAGAAGCCTAGAGCTGAACCTGTTGTGAGGTCGCCTTCTAAAGGTGTTCTGTGAAAATATTCCTATAATCCAAATGCCCGTGCCACTCAGCACTACAGCATCGTTGAGTACTTGGCACAAGCACCTTCCACCATGTCTGTGTTGGAAGTGCTTCAAATTTTCCCATCACAACGGAAAGCTTTGTTGTCTGCAATCGGTGGAATCGATCCCGCCGATTCTAGTCTTCTCACCTTCGACCTAGAAAATTTTGTCCCCTGACTTCCACATCAAATTGCTCTTGTTACCCAAGTCGGTATCAATGGCCTCAACATCCACAGAGCCGTTGTGGACGAAGGTACTTCCACCTATGTTATGTCATCTGCCTGCTGGAAGGCCATTGGCTCTCTAGCTCTTACTTCATCTCCCAATGCCATAGAGGCATTTGATGGTCAGGAATCCAAACCCCTGGGTGTTCTCGAGAGTTTACCGATCACGTTACAGGGTAAGACAGTCAACATAGAAGTAGAAGTGGTTGATGCCAAACTCAACTACAATCTTCTTCTTGGTTTCAATTGGATGCACGCCATGCTATGTGTTTCGTCCACCCTCTTCTGGCTTCTGAAGTTTCCTCTCGAGGGAAAAATTATCACTGTTGATCAGTTGTCTTTCTTCACCTCATCCTCCGAGAACAACGTACCTTACATGGATCAGATCCCCAATCCCCCCAACAGTGTAGGACCCAGTATTTTCAAGGACCCCATCCTCATGGGTATTTTTCCTGCGCCACCACTGCACACCGTTCAAGTTAACATGATCTCTAGGTCAGATGACCCTTGGATCATCCCTTCGCCTGAACAGGTGCCCTCTTTCAGAGAATCGATGCCTTTAACTCCAGTTTAGATTAATTACTGCGATATTATCGCTGCATCTGATCCTCCTCCTCCTGAACATGCTCCTTCGAGCATGGCTTTAGATGTATATTTTCTATCCCCTTGGCTAGGCGATGCAGATTCGCTTGATCCTTTAAGAGAAGTCTTCCCTTCCGATGAAGCTATTGTTGAAATGATGTCTCTTGAAGATCTATCATGGAGTGATGGACATCATCATTCCTTGTTCATGCCTAGCCTGGGGGCAATGTCTGGTTGTCTAGAGCGCTTCGCATCTCAGGTTCCCACTCCGCCTCTTCAAACACCAATATTGACTCATTAGGTCCTTTCGGAGGGAAATCTGAGTAATATCACTCAACCATGCCTATCGACATCTCCATCAAACCAGGGGTAGTCGAGAAAATTCATGTGGGAGTTACCTGTTCTCCCGAAGAGATTCAGGTATACACAAGCCTTTTTCGTGAATTCAGAGATGTTTTCACATGGTCCTATGAAGAGATGCCTGGGATTGATCCCAGTATAGTCGTGCATGAGATTCCCACCTACCTAGGTGCGAAACCCATGCGTCAGCACCTACGCCCAGTGCATCCCCGAAAAGCCGCAGCTATAAAGGCAGAAGTTGAAAAACTTCTTAACGCGAGCTTTATCTATCCAATTCCCCTCACAGAATGGGTTTCTAATATTGTCCCTGTAGATAAGAAGCAGGGCACTATACGGGTCTGTGTTGATTACCGAGACATTAATTGGGCCTGTCCTAAGGACAATTACCCCACTCCCTTTATAGACCAAATCATCGATGAATGCACAGGGAGTGAGATTTATTCCCTTATGGACGGTTTCTCAGGTTACAATAAAATTAATATTTTACCTGTTGATCAACATAAGACTGCCTTTATCTGTCCGTGGGGTACTTTCGCTTACAAAAAGCTCCTGTTCGGCTTGAAAAACGCTGGGGCCACCTTCCGGCGAGCTATGTCCTATGCTTTCCACGACATACGTCATATCGTTCAGCCATATCTGGAAGATTTTATAGCCCATTCAGCTCGGCGTGAGGACCATCGTGAACACCTTTGCCAGATTTTTCTCCCCTGCAGACGTTACAATATTAGGCTCAATCCTCACAAGTGCATCTTCTGCGTAGATTCTGGTCGTCTTTTGGGATTCATCATCTCCAAAGATGGGATTCGCCTTGACCCCCTCAAGGTCGAGGCCATTGTTAACCTCCCATCTCCATCCTCATTATATCAACTGCAGAGTCTACAGGGGAAAGCCAACTTCTTACGACGCTTTATTTCGAACTATGTGGAAGTGGCCAAGGGGTTTACGCGACTTTTGAAACAGGATGTTCCCTTCCATTGGGACGAGATTTCTCAGCAATCCTTCGAGAAGCTTAAAACATTTCTCGTTAACGCTCCATTGATACGTCCTCCCAACTATCATCGTGATTTCACCCTTTATTTGGCCGCTGCGTTTAGCACGATAGCTATGGTTCTAGTACAGGATGATGACGATGGAAATGAACACATAGTTTACTATCTATCTCAGAATCTTCTTGACACGGAAACATGCTATGCCCACGTCGAGAAGTTGTTGCTCGCTGCGGTTACGGTTGTTCAGCGGTTCCGCCATTACATCCTGTTGCGTACGGTAACCGTGGTTTCTGACTGCAACCCCATGACATATATCTTGTCTCGACAATTGCTAGGGGACAAGTACTCCAAATGGATTGCCATCCTCCAGGAGTTGGATTTAGAGTTCACCACTGCTAAATCAACGAAATCATTGGTTTTTTTTAATCTTATTAGCTCTCTCCCGACAGACTCCATTCCATCCCAATCCGAGGATCATATCCTGGATGAAACACTCTTTCTTATCAGCACTCGTGATCCATGGTATGTTGACATTATCGTGTATCTTCAAACATCCACGTTCTAGAACGAGTTGACAAAATATGCTCAACGTCAGATTCGGCATCAATCTCAACCATACCATATTGTAGGAGATACCTTGTATCGTGTCAGAGTTGATTCTGTGCTCCGCTGGTGCTTGACCCTGGAAGAGGCTGACAAAGTCTTGAATGACTGTCACAGTGGTGCCTGTGGCGGTCACATGTCCGTATATGCCACCGCCCAGAATATTCTGTGTGCAGGTTACTTATGGTCGTCTATATTCAAATATTGTATTGTTGTAGTTCGAAAATGTCATGCGTGCCAGGTCTTTCAGCGCAAGATGCGCGCACCACCCTTACCCTTGCATCCTGTCATTACCGTAGGCCCTTTTTCTAAATGGGGCATAGATTTTATGACATGTAACCCTCACTCGACCGGGGGGCATGCTTATATAATCGTTGCCATGGACTACTTCACTAAGTGGGCCAAAGCGATGCCTAGATTAGCTATCGACGGTAAGATAGCCACTCAATTCATTTTCAACCATGTGATTACACATTTCGGAGTCCCTCAAGCCATTTTCACCGATCATGACACTCATTTTCGGGATTACATGATGGCCGAGCTAACATCAAAGTTGGGCTTACGCCATGATAGCTCAATGCCATACTACCCCCAGGCGAATGGCCAGGTTGAGGCCGTGAACAAGGTATTGGTCACGATGCTTCAACGAATGATTGGTATCCATAAATCCAATTGGCATCTCCAATTTTTCTCAGCTCTCTGGCCCTATCGAACATCAGTAAAAAGCGCGACCGGATTTACACCTTTCCAATTGGTGTATGGTCTGGAAGCGACTCTCCCGGTTGAATGTGAAATTCCTTCTCTGAATTTGGCTGTGGAGTTACTGCCCAACACTTCTCCGAAGGAAGAACGTCTCTTGTATTTGGAACGACTGGATGAAACCCGCCGCTTGGCTGCCTTAGTTATTAAGGCACAGAAAAAGCAGGTCAAAGCCCATTTCGATCAATCGATTTCTCCGCATTCTTTCATTGAAGGGGACCTTGTCCTCCTATATGACCAAGCACGTGATAAACTTGGAGCGGGAAAATTCCAGCCCATGTGGCATGGGCCCTATATAGTTAAGCGAGTATTAAATAATGGGGCCTATGAGCTTATCGACTACGAAGGTATTCCTCTGGTGCAGCGTAGAAATGGGTTGTACCTCAAGAAGTATTGCGCTTGAGATATTCTTGTGTGGTGTGTATGTACATAAGTGAGTGATTTCATTTTTTGTGCATGTGTGGTGTGGTGTGCTTTGTAAGCGTCTTTCTGCTGATTGGGTTTTCCTGATTGTGCAGATGTCTATTACTCCTTTTGTCGGTTTCGCGGATGGTGCCTCCCGCAGTACCAGGAATCTGTCCTCGGCAGCCTAGGTAATCTACGATCCTGCTGGTGAGTTAGTTAATTTGCAAGGTGTTTGTCTAGGGCCTACCACAAATAATGTCCCAGAGTATAGTGTCATTTTGGAATTATTAAATGAGGCTGTTAACCTCGGTATTCGTGTATTACTTGTATATCTGGACTCATAGCTTGTATTATTAAAACTTAATGGTCATTATTCAGTTAGAAACCCATCCATTTTACAACTATATCTACGTATTCGTTTACTGGAAAGAAATTTTGATTATATTACATATCAACACATACCCAAACACATGAATGCGTTAACAGATGCAGTAGCTAATATGGTTTTAGATAGACATTTACGCAACTTGTAAAAACATCATCATATGTGAATCCATCTCAAGTATATATATATATACATATATATATATATATATATATATATATATATATATATATATATATATATATATATATATATATATATATAGATATATATGTCGAATGGTTTGTAGTTTGTGTACATCACATAAAATTCAAAAAATATACATGTCTGTTTTAATAATAGCCAGAAACAACATGTCTCTCAAAAATGTGCAAATGAAAAGCCCTAGATGACTAATTAGAGTGGTGTTCATGGTATCATGTCACCGCCCGCACCAGTCGCCTCAGTAAATGGTGAAGGCAACTAGGCACCCCCACAGTGTGCCTCTGATAAGCCATTGGGACGTCTGCTAGCCGAGTGTAATCTTGGATCCCTCGGGCGATTCCCTCCAAGTTCTGCACTAACTCACTCCCCTTTCCACCCTCAGCTTGAGGATCGTGTGCGAGAGGGGTCCTCGGTGCGATGGGTGACATCCCGGCGGGCCTCTCTGGGCCAATGTCTGCATACATATAGAACTGTTTGTTAGAATAGGCATGTATCACAAAAAAAAATCATAAATACATAAAATCAAAAAGAGTCTTACCCAGCTCCTCATCCCAGTCGTCCCCCTCCGGGAGTGGAATATCTGGGTCTCCCGTGAAGTCGGTACCGGCATAGGGCTAGTCCTCAATGACGATCAGTTGTTTCCATAGCCATGCAAAAAACTCGGGCCTCCATGACATTTGTTGGCCCCCTCCTGATCTAGGCATGAGTGCTGCCCATCGAGCCATCCTTGGCTCCCTCAATGATGGCTCGGCGACTATCACCCCCTGGCCCTGGAAAATTGGCAGTCGTTCAAGGATGAACGATACCAGGATAGAACCGTACCAAAACTGTTTTATTTTGGTCTTCTTGCACTTCGTCAACTGTCGTTTGATGTTCATTGTTACAGTAGTGGCACTAGAAAATTTGGCAGAAAATCCGACAGCCAATTCGTCGCTATTCTGACACATAGTCGTCGCAAAAGCGACAGATCGAGGGTGGGCAAAACGTGGTTTACCATACCGTCGCAGTTCTGTCGCAATTAAAAAGTGTCGCACTATCGACACTTTTTCCGTCGCTTCCAAACAAGCGTTACTCTTCCGACGTTTCCCAATCCGTCGCACTTCCGACCTTTCTAAACTGTCGCACTTCCGACGAAATGTGGTCCGATGTTTTGAACATTGCTCTTCCAACGTTTGTAAACTGTCACAATTACGACGAAATGTGGTCCGACGTTTTGGACGTCGCTTGTCCGACGGTTGTAAACTGTCACAATTCCGACGAAATGTGGTCCGACGTTTTGGACGTCGCTCTTCCGAAGTTTGTAAACGGTCGCAATTCTGACGAAATGTGGTCCGACGTTTTGAACGTCGCTCGTCCGACGTTTTTATACTGTCGCTCTTCCGACGTTTCTAATCTGTCGCAATTACGACGCTTACAAGGCGTCAGTATAGCGACGGCAGGTTCAATTTTTTTAAAAAAATGAGACTTTAAAAGAGGAAAATGTTGTTTTTAATATATTATATGAAGTAAAACAGTCCATGAAGTCATTACATTTTCACATCTAAAGATTGGAACCCAGATATCCATCCAGAAAAGTGGAAGTCCCACCCCAGACAATGATAGAAAAATATCCCATGTCACATACATGCAGGGACATGATATAAAACCCAGTAACGGTCCACATGGAGATTATCGACAATCTGAGAAAGCATCCAAATATCCCTGAGGCATCTATAAGAAAGTGAAATAGCAGTATGTAGAATAGTAAAGCAACAGATAGAGTACCGACGTCCATTGTTCCAAATACAAATTAAAGTACCTAAAATCCTTGAACAGAGAAAAACGCTAATCATGTGAGGAGTGTGGTATGTCCAAAATATAAAAAGACCATCAGACCATATCAATAAACCAGCAACATAGACCAGCATAGCTAGTTTTGAAGGCAGAGTGATAAACATTAATCATTTTTTTCTCACAAGAGAAAAAACATTGTTTTGAATATATTATATGAAGTAAAACAGTCAATGAAGTCATTACATTTTCACATCTGAAGATTGGAACCCAAATATCCATCCAGAAAAGTGGAAGTCCCACCCCAGACAGTGATAGAAAAATATCCCATGTCACATACAGGGACTTGATATAAAACCCAGTAACGGTCCACATGGAGATTATTGACAAATCTGAGAAAGCATCCAAATATGCCCGAGGCATATATAAGAAAGTGAAATAGCAGTATGTAGAATAGTAAAGCAACAGATAGAGTACCGACGTCCATTGTTCCAAATACAAATTAAAGTACCCAAAATCCTTGAACAGAGAAAAACGCTAATCATGTGAGGAGTGTGACATGTCCAAAATATAAAAAGACCATCAGACCATATCAATAAACCATCAAAATAGACCAGCATCGCTAGTTTTGAAGGCAGAGTGATAAACATTAATCATTTTTTTTTCACAAGAGAAAAAACCTTGTTTTGAATATATTATATGAAGTAAAACAGTCCATGAAGTCATTACATTTTCACATCTGAAGATTGGAACCCAAATATCCATCCAGAAAAGTGGAAGTCCCACCCCAGACAGTGATAGAAAATACCCCATGTCACATACAGGGACTTGATATAAAACCCAGTAACGGTCCACATGGAGATTATCGACAATCTGAGAAAGCATCCAAATATGCCCGAGGCATCTATAAGAAAGTGAAATAGCAGTATGTAGAATAGTAAAGCAACAGATAGAGTACCGACGTCCATTGTTCCAAATACAAATTAAAGTACCCAAAATCCTTGAACAGAGGAAAACGCTAATCATGTGAGGAGTGTGATATGTCCAAAATATAAAAAGACCATCAGACCATATCAATAAACCAACAACATAGACCAACATCGCTAGTTTTGAAGGCAGAGTGATAAACATTAATCATTTTTTTTTCACAAGAGAAAAAAATGTTGTTTTGAATATATTATATGAAGTAAAACAGTCCATGAAGTCATTACATTTTCACATCTGAATATTGGAACCCAAATATCCATCCAGAAAAGTGGAAGTCCCACCCCAGATAATGATAGAAAAATACCCCATGTCACATACAGGGACTTGATATAAAACCCAGTAACGGTCCACATGGAGATTATCGACAATCTGAGAAAGCATCCAAATATGTCCGGGGCATCTATAAGAAAGTGAAATAGCAGTATGTAGAATAGTAAAGCAACAGATAGAGTACCGACGTCCATTGTTCCAAATACAAATTAAAGTACCCAAAATCCTTGAACAGATAAAAACGCTAATCATGTGAGGAGTGTGATAACCATCTGCAGAAACCCAGGCTCGCTTGTAAGATCAGGCTCGCTTGATTCCAAAATTGGTAACCATCTGTTGCATCCGAGATGTAAGGTTCAGGCTTGCTTGTTTCCATTAGTAGCCTGCTACAGCATCCACCCTGTTCATAGCAAAAAGGTTCCTGTAGATATACATAGAAAGAGTATAATACGTAGACCATATAAACATGGCTCTGTATTTCAAAAAACAGGTTTAAAATAGAAACAGGGCAACATTTTTTTTCTAAGTAAAGTTAATCTATTAACAGTGGGAATAAAATTACACCGAATTCAAAATCATTGCCTAGACTCATGGCAAATTTTTCATCAAAAAATCAAAAAATTAAGAAGACTGCCCTCATACGGGGAAACCAGTCTTGAACGTTTAATTTACAGAATTCAAAAATATTACAAAGGTCCAGCACAGTAAAATAATCTAAAAGCAGCCCAATTAAGTGGGCCGCGAAGCAAGAAAAAAAAATTAACCAAACTACTCCTCCGGCTCCTCGACGATTCGGCACCATCCTTCGGAAGGTCCAGGATCACTAGGTGCTACCTCCACATTCATGCCATGGCTCCCCTCGTGAAGGCCCGAATGCTGGCCGACTTTTTCCGAGCTCAAACCCGCCGGACTACAGCCCTTTCCCCTCCCGTTTGGGCTCTCGTGGAAACCGTTGACCGTGGCCAGCATCCGGGGGGCGGTGTTGGAACGCCATTAGAAGGAAAATCGCGCAGGGGCGCGGCAGCGGGAGAAGCAGAACGCAGGCGGAAACGAGGAGCAAGTGAATCCAGGCGTGCCGTATCCGCCAAACCCCACCTCGCCCACCTTGTAGCCGGATAATTTGGATAGCAACCTGCATAATCACTGTACTGGACGGAAGACAACTCGGTTGAGGGGCTGGAGGGAGCGCGCAGGAGTTGACCTCTAGTGCTCCCCCTGCGGCAACGCATCCTTTGACGCACACGAGGCATGGGTGTAGTCTCACTAGCAGTGGGCACAAGAGGAGACGGAGAAGCAGAATTCCAAGAAACAGAGGAAGACAGACAAGGACGAGACCGAGAGAAATGAAGATATGCAGCAAGGTCTACGCAGCAGTTCAGCTGGCCACTTCTCCTTCTCATCACAGTGAGCAGGCAGTGTAACCCAGCAACTAGCTCGTCTGAAAAACCATAGCGAAATGCCATTTTATCAATGCAATGCAATCAAAGGACGCTCGTCATAATTAATCTCTGATCATTAATGAGAGCCGAAGGCCGGATCATATTGGAGCATGCAGAATCGCTAACGGGAGTGGAGGTCCGATCTTGAACAGTGTTAAAATTTAATGCGATTTGATGTGAAAACCTTGGAACTTAATTGAACAGCGTTAAATCTTAATGTGATTGATATGAAATCGCCACATCCATGTCCCATCGCCTTAAACACCATCGAATGCACCCGCAGCCAGGAGCAGGGCAAGTTTTTTTTGAGGACACGTGGCAGAAATTGATTGGAGCGGATCTTTGTTTGGGCCGCTCGCGCAGTGGAAATCCGGACCCGAAAAAGATTAGGGCGAATTTGATAAGAAATTCGCGTCACAACTCTCCCTCCGTACACCAGCCCAACTTCGGACCCGAAAAATATTAGGGCAGAATTCATTTGGTTTTCGCGTCACAAAATTGGCTGACGTCAGTAGGCTATTTTGGAACGTGAATTTGGTTTGAATTATGGTTTATCGCCGTTTGAAGTCCGGCGGGCTCGACTTAAGAACAATTTTGTTTGATCCCATCTTATAAAATTTGTGTTGGTTTTCTTTGATAATACACATATTTATAATAAATCATGGGAATACCACACTAAACATGTGGAAAAGTTATATAAATTATTGAAAACAATCATTTTTATGTAAAAATATCCAAATGTGCTTTTGGGAAATAATAATTCGAGTATTTTGTTCATATTGTTTTAAAGGAAGGAGTGAAGTTGGAGCCTCAAAAGATGCAAGCTATTACAAAATGACCTATTCCTAAGAAAATCAAGGTTCTTAGAAGACTTTTTAGACTTACATGATATTATTGATCATTTGTTAAGAATTATGCATGCATTTCAAGTCCACTCGCATATCTCTTGAATAAAATATCATTTATATGGAATGATGAGGCTACTTTGGCATTCTCTCTTTTAATGGATGCCATGTCTTCTACACCAACATCGGTTGCACCTACTTTTGGTAAAACATTCATAGTAGAGTGTGAGGCACTAGGACAAGGAATTTATGTAACATTAACACAATAAGGGATATCATTGGCTTTTAAAAGCAAGGAATTCAAATAAAATATTTGGTGAAATCTACGTATGAAAAATAAATGGAAGTAATATTACATGCAATAAAAAATGGAGATAGTATATCATTGGGAGGTACTTTAAAGTCAAGATATACCATGATAGCATAAAGTATTTTTTGAAGCTATGGATTTCATTGGAAGATTAACAAAAATGAGGAGAAAAAATGCAAACTTTTAATTTTGAGATAATCTGCAAAAAGGGTAAGGAAAATTTAGTACATGATGCTCTTTCTAAAATAGAAGAGGCCTCAAATTTATATCCAATTACATTTTATATTCCTACGTGGCTAGAAGAAGCTTGCCATAGTGGAAAAATGACAATAGTACTAAACAAAAAATAAAATTTATAAAGGATGGGATGAACTCTATGGAGCATTGGGAGTGAAAGAGAGATATACTTTGGTGCAAATGTAGAATATTTTTATGCACGCAAGCATATTTGAATAAACAACTATTAAGGGAGTCCCATGTCTCTCTGATGGTAGGACGCAGGGTTCCTTAAAACATCTCAAAGGATCAAAAAATATATTTTTGGAAGGAATGAAGAAAGATATTCAAAATTTTGTAAGAGAAGGTCGGGTTTGCATAATAAATAAAAGAGAGATAGTAAAATCTATAGAGTTACTTCAACCATTCCACATACATATTCAAATACTAGAAGATATATCAATAGACTTTATTACAGGGTTACTGAAATATAAAGGTAAGTATTACATTTTTGTGGTCATTTATATAGACAAATTTTGTAGATTTTTTGTGTAGAGCTCAAAGTACATAAACAACAAGCCAAGTGGCAGAAGTGTCCGTGAAAGAAATTCATAGTCTTCATGGTTTTCCTAAAGTAATAGTAACAAGAAAATTTTGGAAATAATTATTTAATATGAGTGGAGAAACACTAGCTTCCATGAGTTCTACATATCAAACATAATCAAATGGTCAAACAAAAATAGTGAACAAATGTTTTTAAGGTTATCTACAATGTTACTCTTTAGAAAAGCAACTTAGTATGCCTTTATTAATA
Source organism: Pinus albicaulis (assembly GCA_034641835.2). NCBI lineage: Eukaryota > Viridiplantae > Streptophyta > Pinopsida > Pinales > Pinaceae > Pinus > Pinus albicaulis. The sequence goes on along the minus strand of CM076583.1, from coordinate 250,906,233 downwards.
ATCATTTCCTGTTCACTTTTGTTAATAGGTTTATGTCAGACGATGATGCAGGGGCATTAGGCACTAGCCAGCAATGTAGGAGGTTTTGTCCACATGTTGTGGCTAGGAGGGTTCGAAAACATTTGAGTTGTAATAGCTAGGTGTCAATACCTCAACTGACTGTATTACCTAGACTAGTTAGAGTTGTAGGAGTCGAACAGTTTCAGTTAGTTGAATTATTATAATTAGACCTTTTGATTTCTAGAATGGTCCTCTCAGAGGAACCGAAGAGCCATATGTTATGTATATAAATTTTGATTCCTCGGATGAATAAAATTAGAGAGGGAAGAGGAGAGTAGAGATGGGATTTCTGCAATAAACTTCTGTGTGTGAACAATTGTTTCCAGTTAAATGATTTTGTTAAGTCCCTATATTAATAGTGTAGTCCCTTATTATGTTAGTGTAGCCCCACTTATTGTTATTGTTGTACCCCTGTAACCCCCATATTGTTATTATTGTGCCCTTACATTATTATTGTCAAGTCGGCTAGGATTACATTGTGGCCCACTAGGATTATATTGTGGCCCCATGGACTCCTATATATAGAAGGAGGTTTTGTTAATTTGTATCATCCAAGAATTTTTCATTTATGTAATGTATTGGAGGTTTCCCCCTCGAAGTGGCTCATTTCTAAGGCGTTGATATCTCTTTTCTCCTATTTTTGGAGCTGGTTACACAACAGATTTCCAAGCTTAGTTGCCATTGAATTATCTCGAACTGATAATTGTGAAGAATTGTTTAACTGTGAGGCGATTCGGTACTAATAATTCCATTCTTCTGTCTTTGAATTCCCTGTGAACTCACCCCACCCGAAGGCGAGGTCTGTGTAGAGAACCGGGGTCGTGAACACTGTTCAAATATAAAAATCCTGCTTAATAAAGAGACAAAATTGTTGTGCTTTCGGAACCTAACCCGAGGATTGGACATGAGTTAACAAACAAAAGGATAGCGGAACCAGACTTGCACCTGTGGTCAAGCCCTGTACCAAAACCACGAACGGAATCACAAAAGCGGGTTGCCCATATCGCATCGCTTTTGCAGAGTAGGCGGTATTTCCTATTCGCGAGCGATTCCGTAGGGAATGCGACACGTGGCAAAGTTACCCCCGGAAAACCACCGTTTAACCCACGCCATCACACGTTAAAGCTCGACGTTGGAAGCCGAGCGAAATTGCCAAGAGTCGTTGATTTGGAGAAGGGCCATCGGACGGTGGTCGCACGTTGAACTTGCTTGGAGGTTAACTAAGGTGTGCGGAGGATAGCCAGGTATGATATGAGTGTTTGATTGGTTATTGATATATATAGGTGGGGCCGGACTATAATGAAATTTTTTAATTAAACGATTGGCGGATAATTAGCATAAGTCTGGAGCGTGATTTTTGTAAGGCTGGGTGGTGAAATATAGAGCCGAAAGTTCATTACAAGTTATTTATTTAAAAAGAAACATGGAGTATAAATAAAAAGTGTTGAAAGTTAAACATTGGTTATAAGGCTTGGAGATAATATAAAGTCAGGAATATAAATTAAAGTCCAAGCATTGTGGATAGTATTTATTTATCAAATTCTACGAATTTCTACGAATTTGATAAATAAACCCGAAGAAAGAAGAAGTCAATTAAGACTCAGGCTGGAGGAAAAGAACGGGGTAAACCAAGGGAAATGCTAACAGAGTGATTGTAGACACACCAGCTCTCCTTAGGGGTCCAATTTCAATTTTGTTGTGTCACATGATGATCTCTCTTCTCTGGCATTTACTTGTATTGAAGATCACTATTCTAGGAATAAGGAGTTATTTTCTCCAAAAATAACCCTAGCCAAACATTGACAATGCATCAAGGATATCTTTCTATGCTTCATAAGTACATATGTTCTACTTCTAAATCATGTCTTGGAAGTGGTTGTTTTGCTGGAAATTATTCACTAGTTGGTTTCATACCAAATTCTTTTTCACATTTTCAGCATCCAATACATGAAAAATATAATGGTTTAAAACAACATAAATATTTGAAATTTTGCAAGAATTGTCCGGCACACTTTGAATATGAATTTTGAAGTCAAGTGCATGATGCTGTATAGGATCAAGTGTCATTTTGAATACCAAATGTTTCACAAGAAACTTCTCAACATGCTACCCTGCAGTAAGGATTAAATGACAATATTGCATCAATTATTTCCATAATAAAAGTGCACCTCGGCCATAAGACTAAACAACTACAAATGTTGTAGATCTAACAAGACCACACAATCAAATGTATTCCACAAGGCCAATACTGTATGAAAAATGAAAAGGAGTTTGAAACCAAAAATACCTTAGGTAACTAATTCAATTAGATACACCAAACCATCAGCAAAAAGGAAAACCAGCCTACTTGGCCCCAATATTTTCAACTGGGTCCTCTAATTCAACCAATAAAAAGGCCAAAACCATAGCATTGAGATACATTTCATTACACTGTCAATAACAATAAAATTTGACTTAGCCATAACCCTTTCCTTTTCTTGTTGTGAAAAGCTTTATGCATTACTCTAATGTGGCTAGTCCATAGGCCAAGTAGACCACTGGGTAACAAATATGTTTCCTTTCACCTTTGAGTTTTCAAATTATGCCTACCAAATCTAATACATTTAAGAGGGGGAACTAATACAACGTTAAAAAGAAAACCAGAGCACACATATACAAATTACCTCCTTAGCTACTGTCACACCATCATTAACTATTTTCGGAGAACCATGCTTGCTCTCCAAGACAACATTTTTCCCTTCGCCCCAAGGGTGACTCCAACAAGATCAGCAAGTTTGTTCACACCGCCCGCAAGACAAATTGACAATGCTTTCAGTAAGTGTGCAATTGAATGCCAGACCATATGCCAAAACAACCCTCCATGAAAAATTAAAATAACACATTAAAATCGAATATAAGTGGACAAGGAAAGATCCATCGCAGTGAAGTTTCACGTGCAGGTGACCTTCCTTTAAACATAATTTTTTCTCTGACCTGCAATTTTTTTGTCACTGAGCCATCCTTGTTGAAGTACAACTTCTTTTCCATAGCTCTTGTATTAACTACCTTCTCTCTGTCGCGTAATCTCAGAGTCCCTCTTCTGCTTGAGCGATTAAAGGAAATGGGTGAAAAAACTGAAAGAGAAGACAATTGTCTGCCATAATTATCAAACATTGCACCCAACTTCTTCCCCTTTCCATTGTTACCTAATGAGGTAGATGTGGCAATTGTTGTCATACTTCCCAAAGCAGAGGCCATCTTCTCTTATGTTGAATATAGAATTAAAATATCTTCATATTAGTATGAACCTTAAAAAACATGACTCCCATTGCTAAAAACCACTTTTAAGTTGTAACAGGCAAACTAAACAACTATCGCAACTTTTGGCAAATTCTGGAGCATTAAGAGAGAAACAACCAAAGAGAAATACAACCACAATCCTCATTTTAATGAGACCGGACTATATATTTGCATTAAGATAATAGAAAGAAATCACGACTATATTAAGGCCAGCACAAAACAATCTTTAACCAGTGTCTCTCGCGGCCTTCAAGTTGCCATGCTAGAGGTTGCATATTTTTAATTTAAATTATTGACCTCTCGTGCCCATCTATGAATGCATCCAATGGGATATCTACATCAAATGCTCCTTTATATCCCCAAAAACAAATTCCTACTACAAGAGCACCAATATTGATGGATCACCCCACACCATCCCACCCACTAGAAACGGTGAAAAAGGAAACCCGAGAAACCTTCTGAAATATCTCAAGATGACTATATGGGTGGTTCTTATGAATCAACCAACCATTCAAAACATGCTCATCAATCCAAACCATAAGTATTATGTGACAATATTCAAGCAGGCACTGAATCGGATTTCTGAAGCTATGTTAGAGAAACCCTAAACTCTCACCGAAAATAGGTGAAATGTGGCACCACTCAGAGATTGACATGTGCCAATTGGTACAAGTGGTAGACAATTGGCATGCTCAAACAACGAGGTGATGCAGGAATGACATGAGGGAGAAAATATCAAAAAATCCCCAAATCTGGAGAACTAAAGCTCATCACCAACCTAAGATTGACAACTTTACATGATGTAACCTATGAAATCGTAAATGGAGAAATCATAGTAACAATAAAGTAACCTATGTAACAATAAATTCAGATTCATCCTGGGAGTGGTAATGGGAGAAATCATATTGAACAACAGGAAACATGCAGAGTTTCTTACAATCAAATAGATGAAAAAACACATACAAAAAACCTAGATAATAATCATGAACAAGCTTAATATTGAATTATGAACTGTAAAGGAACTTAAAAAATGTGACATTACGAACCTGGTCAAGCGCACAAGCAAAAATATCCTGGACATGACCTGGTTGACAAGTTGTATTGCTCATGATGCAAGAGGATTTGTACCTGCACTGCCAAGTCAATCAAAATCCATCATTATCTATACAATAAATACAAGTAATTGATGTAGTATTTTTTACTCTAAGATGCATTCTTATGATAATGTTAGAACATATGTTGAAAATGTCAAAAAATACCTGAATAAGCTCCTCTTCGTTTCAAGAACAATTTATTGGAGTCGCATGAACTTGGAACAAGCCTCCCACGATCTGAAAGAGTAGCAACTAAGTCAACAAGGACTTTTTTGTTGCTACGCTGGATCGAGGGAGGTTTGCTCCAAGATTAAATCGCTCCAATAAATTATTCTCTACTAAACAGGGCCAACCACGTGAAGGTGGAAGCTCTTATGGCCCCTCCCCCCCCTCACATCACTCTCAATTCCCCAATACCCAATCTATATTTCATTTTTTACCTTCATGAGCATAAAAAAAAATATTCAATAACTAATAAAAAAACAATTCAACAAAAAGTACGCAAGGAAACATTGCAATTAATGCTTGACATAAAAATAGTATGATAAATGAGTTTTTTATATAACGCAAAAAACTTTCCAAGTATGGTAACGTTTGTCTTATAATAATACAATATTTTACATTATCGAATTTTCTTTTTCTTCTTCCTATTTCTAAAGCTCCTAATTACATCATCAATATCATCATGCTTTGCTCCTGTTTTGTGCCTTTTGACCCGCACTGCTAACCTAGTTGCGTAGTCACGATGTTTGGTCTCATCCAGTGACGGGGCATCGCCTACAAAAACAGATAATATTAAATTTTAATTGTCAGTTTTTAAATATCATTGAACTAGTTCGGTAATATTAATAAAAAAAAAATTGCAATGAGATTATTTACTTGGTGCACCAGTTGTCGCCGCTGACCTAGTTGCGTAGTCACGATGTCTGGTCTCATCCAGTGATGGGGCATCGCCTACAAAAACAGATAATATTAAATTTTAATTGTTATTTTTTAAATATCATTGAACTAGTTCGGTAATATTAATAAAAAAAATTGCAATGAGATTATTTACCTGGTGCACCAGTTGTCGCCGCTGACCTAGTTGCGTAGTCACAATGTCTGGTCTCATCCAGTGACGGGGCATCGCCTACAAAAACAAATAATATTAAATTTTAATTGTCAGTTTTTAAATATCATTGAACTAGTTTGGTAATATTAATAAAAAAAATTGCAATGAGATTATTTACCTGGTGCACCAGTTGTCGTCGTTGGGACTGTTGCCCTGTCTTCCTCTCTAGTGGTAAGATCCTCAAGGGAAACATTCTCTGTCATTTAAACAAAAAAAGTTATAAGGACAACCATCAAGGTATAATTAGAAAAAATTATAAGTGGAAATTAATTACCATCACGGCCCTCACTGATAGTAGCATTGTCGGCCTGGTCCCCACTACAATGATCAGGTTGCACGTGAGGATCATCTACATCTGGCTCTAAAACTGGGTTATTTGCCTCGTCGGTAGTGCTGCTCCCCTGATTTAAAAAAATTTGTTAGACATTAAATTTATGGACGAAAACAAACATATTGAAAGGTTAATGTTTTACCTTATCAGGCATTTTGGATCTTGGGACCTGCCCCAAGCTTCTGCGACGTTCATCTACAGCTTGATAGCCGAAATGGAAAGCGATATTTTTATCTTCCTCTCTAGTTTCTGTTCCGAAGTCATCACCCTACATTACATATGATTGTGTATTTTTAATCATATTTGATAGGATTACAAAAACGTTGGAAGGCGATACAATTAATTATAAGATGTTTAGCTACTTAATTACAATTTTTGCGGCTAATTTCAAGTAGCCGCCCTGGCCTAGCTTGTGATGGCCCTTTTTTTCAATCCTAGCTTTGGTTGCCTTTGAGGTGTCAGGAAACCTAGCATCAAAAAATTGAAGTCAGATATGACGTAGCACACTTTTATTTTAGACATAGAGAAAATTAAAGCTATTGAATTAAAGTTGTAATTTACCTTGCGGGTCCAGTTGGCATTTTTCCTTCTTTCTTTGCCCTTTTCTCTTTTCCGTCATGGATGAGTGCTCTCCACTCACTCTCTGGAACTGCAAGAGGACGCTCATATCTAGGGTTAAATTGCAATTGCGTCCTATAGGTGTCCTTGGTATATTTCAAATATTTTTCGGCTACCCGAGCCACCGCTGTTCTGTCAAATGTGCCGACCCCAAAAAAGGCTTCTAGATAATCTAGAAGTTCTTTTTTCAGGGTGTAATTCTAGGAATTCCACCCTGTGCATATGGTTGGGCCAAAAATTACCAACGCATGGCTCTCCAGAAACCTGTAGAACTCATTGTTTCCTACACAGAACAAAAAAAAAAAAAAAAAAAAGAAGAAGAAGAAGAAGATATTATCATTAATTTAAAAATAAAAATCATGATAAATATGTTTTAGATAAAGTACATAAAATAGTTAAAATATTAAAATTTACCTGGGAGTTGTACATGCTTTATAGGGACACCTCCATCATTCACCAACAACATGCCATTAATGGTCCCTGTGGAGCTGACACGTGTAGCTCCAGGAAACGCAATAATGTAGTTGGCCATATCAGCCTCATCATTGCCAACACATTCAGCGGTTGGCTGGGTGTCTGCTTGGGCTGGGTGTCTGCTTGGGCAGGGTGTGTTTCTTGGCTGGCACCTAAAGGAGTAGAAGGTGTACGAGAGGGTTGTTGGTCAATCTCTTACCCTTGTGTCCCACTACCACCAACACCGGGTTCAGTAAGTGCCAGAAAACGCTACATACAAAAGAAATTTTTGTTAGTTTAGTCAATGTAAAAATTAAAAATCAAACTATCACAATTCATCTCATGCAGAACAAAAAAAATATCCTTTTGACTTTTTATTATTACTTGATATCTTTCTAGCTGGCTCATAAGATGTTTTATCCTCTCTTATGTTTCAGGTGTTTGAGGCGCGTCTATCAAAGTATTAAATTCCGACCTTGCATCTCGTGCCTTTTTTTGCAACAAGAACACTGGAGATAGGGATGAAGAAAAATCTTCCTCAAAGAGGGAATCATCAGGCATACCATGGTTAGGTGTCTGCATATTTGAACAAAATTAATATTATTTCAATTATGTAAATAACTAAAATACCTGAAGATAGAGCAATGCTGGCAATTTACATGTTCTTCCAATGGCCTCTTTCCGCGATCATCCCGTCTCGGGGTTGTTCCTGCACTGCTCTGATCATTCTGCCACATTGCAATAAAATTATAAATGTAAAAACTTGAAAACAATATCTAACTTGAAAACACAAAATTAAAACTGAAATAATTTCTAATAAGACACCAGAAGACAGAGTTAGAGTTTCAAATATGCCTTGCATTGAATTCAGTCCTAGAAACATGTCATTGCACATTAAGGCACCCAAACAAGAGATGATTTGACAATGAAGACCTTATTGAATATATTGTTGGAGCAACTTCTAGTAAACTTGTTGTGAAGACCTTGAGGACATTTTTGGAGCAACATTGTTGAAGCCGATGGTATAGCATTGTTGGAGACGATCTTGAAGGGCCTTGAAGTGAAGCTTTTGGAGCAACTATTGAAAAATCCTTAGAGCATTTAAGTAAGGCACTTTCTATCTTCCATCACATTTTTCCTTTCAATATCCTTTAAATGATTTTGTTGATATTTAATGTTTGAAATCACGTTATAATTCCTTTATTATATGTGTTTGGGGACTTTCATTTTGAAATTACCCAAAAATACCCTTGCAGTTTTATCTTCAGGATGCATGTACGACCCTATTGTTCAATATTTTGATTGATAGTAGTAAACATAGAGAGTTAGGGGGCTCTTCACTTGGTTTGGTTGGGCCATTATATCCCTAACATATACTAGGGAGAACCCCCCTTGAGTTGGAGGAGAGCTAGCCCGAAGTGAAAAGAGGTTGGTGAGGTGACAATGGGGCTATTGAATTACACATGGTGTCACACTTTAGCTTTAGGACTTTATCTTGAGAAGTGCGAGATTTTGCTATATCAATTCTCAAATTGTTTACAACACTATTGTTAAGAACTAATAAGAAGTGATGTTGAGGGTTTTTGGGTATAAGAAACAATACCATTTAAAAACTAGGGTTCTCAGTCCTTGGCATTCCTTCACCTGGGCCTAGGGGCACACTAGAATAATTTCACACTAAACCATGCAAACTTAAAAGTAACTTAACACATCCATAAAGTAATAATAATCATAATTCCTAATTTCCTATTGTACGATATGATGCAAATTATTCAAACATGAAGCAATGAAGACATGCAATGTCTGAATTTAAAGATTGATGAACCAATACAAGAAGTTAGAAACTACAACTTTGTGATTCAATACTCTGTGTCCTAACTCCAGGAAGGAATCTAGTTTGTAGGAATGAAGAGGTTGTTATCTTTACAATCCCATCCCAACATCAAATTCAGTGATAAGTTTCTATGAGGTTCTGGGTCAAGGAAACATTCACTCCATGAATGATATATTTAAGTAGGCTTCTCCTATTCTGGGAAAACACCATACCTATAATGCATTCACTTGTATGTATAAAGGGAAAGGAAAACATGTTTTCATACAACCGTGACAAAGGTATCTTCACTTTTTATTTATGTTGTTCACCCACACCACTCTCGTGTTTTCACTAATCCTGTTTTGTCATTTTTGGATTCAAATTAAGTTAAGGCCTTAATTATTTTTTGACCTTTCGGTGTAGTTTTCATAAGTGGCATGTATGGATTTTCCATTAATTATGCACTTTTTCTCTTCATGTGCATGTTTCCCTGGAAATCAAATGCATGATTTAGTCCCATGCATTTAACAATTTCTTGGATCAACTCCATTGGCAATATCATGTTTCCTATTCAATCAAAATTTATCTCAGTTAGGGTAGGTAGGAAGGTTTTCCCTTTGTATTAATAGGGCACTTTTAGCTTGCATTTTTATTATATCTTTCAAATTTAGTGTCATTTCAATTAGGGCATGATTTTTTGCAACTTTCAAGGTGAGAATGAACAAAGACAAATTTTTGTGATGGATGACTGTATATGACTCCATGGCCAGAGGAAAAGGCACTAATCTACTTCTTCAAATATCTATAGTTCTCATTCACCTCATACGAAGATGGTCCCCGATTTTGAGCCAAATGTTGCAGCAAAAAGTTCCCCCCCTCCATAATTTGATATTCAATGGAAATTTCTTAAATTGATGATGGGGCATGATTATGGAACATTGGCACATACATATGTAATGGAATTCCAAGATCATGATATATGTTTGCCTATGTTTATGGAGGTGGTGGAGCAAAAAAGAGCTCAAATAGAGCTGAAATTTTTCACATAAAAAGGACTGTGGGCTTGACTAATGGTTCCATTTAAAAAATGATATCTAGACAGAGAATAAGTGTAGCATGCAAACATGCATTGAAAATCCATCCGAGTTTGCATTGTATTACTTATGATGGATTAAAATTTGGGTTTCAAAATGCCAGGTTATGGCATGATTTTGTCGAGAAACCCTTAGTTGGATTCTCATGTTGGTTTAATTTATATTTTAAGTTTGTTTTGTAGTCTTTGGGTGATAGTAACTCATGAACTAGGTTACCAATGTGTAACAATCATATTTCAAGAATAAAGTTGTGATTTTTTTATATTATTATTATTATCTATTAGATATGAGTATTGACACCTAATGCCTGGAATTTTGACATCTTGATAGCATGGATATTTCGAAAATGTTTCTAGTAATGTTAACATAATAACTATCATTACGTGTCTTCACTTTTGTCACCATAATAGACCTGTGATATGGACTCATCACACAACTTCATATGCTATGTCCCAACAAGTTCAAATTGGTTGAACCTACCTCATAGTGTGGTTATTAAGGACAAGTTGCTTGGTATATAACTCGATAGCATAGACCGCGTTGCAGTTCTAAAAAGAATCCTCAAGTGTCAAAAAAAATTCACAATATGTTCTACTATAAAGCCTTTTGGGATTCCTGAAATAATATATGTATCATTGATGACTTTTAAAGAATGACAAGATCCAGAGGGAAAGGAAATCAATGGAATAGTGATCCACCAATGAGAACCTAGAATTTAGCATCAGATGAGTTAGAGTCTAGGAAATTGAAACCCTATAATTTTAATTAGTGATGCAGGACATCACATAGGTAATTATATTTTCATGTAGAATAATCTGTTAATTCAAATTTAAACTACATAATATGAAAGGCATACCATAAATTTTTCCACGTAAGTCCAAACAACCTATAAAAAGGGAAAACCTTCTTTTTCCATGGGAAATAGTTTACCTTTCCTTTTTCAAGATAATCTAAATCACAAAAAATATGAACTATACTGCACACATTCTTGGATAATGTGAAAGTGGAAAAGGAATACCCTACACAAGTGATGCACACATGCACACTTGAACACTAATAGATTTTTGTAGTTGAAATGCAATGCTTGTTTTCATTTAAATGTAGGGTTTTTAAAGCAGGGAGAAATAATGGCTGCCAAATTAATAAGCGTTTCTTTGGGAAAATTTAAATCTTGTATTGGGTGATGAAGATAATAGAGGGTATTTAATCTTGATTCTTGACATCTAGAGAGAACCCTACAGCCTAACACAATCCAATGGAATTGACCAAAAAAACCCTAATAGAGTCAACCCTACTATAGGAGGAAGGGCCTGCAATAAGAACTTACCATTTTGCAAGAGATGAGGGCGAATGTTGTTCTGCAAGAGCTGAGGGCGAAAGCAGGGCAAATGCTATTCTGCAAGAGCTGAGGGCGAATGCAGGGAGAATCCTGTTCTACAAGAGCTCAGGGCGAATGCTGTTCTGCAAGAGCTCAGAGCGAATGCTGAGGGCGAATGTTGTTCTGCAAGAGCTGAGGGCGAATGTTGTTCTGCAAGAGCGGAGGGCAAATGTGCGCATGATATCAGACGTTAATGTAGCACACATGTACATTTTAACACTAATATAGTTTTGTAGTTGAAATTCAATACTTGTTTTCATTTAAATGTAGGGTTTTTAAAGCAGGGAGAAATAATGGCTGCCAAATTAATAAGCGTTTCTTTGAGAAAATTTTAAATCTTGTATTGGGTGATGAAGATAATAGACGGTATTGAATCTTGATTCTTGACATCTAGAGAGAACCCTACAGCCTAACACAATCCAATGGAATTGACCAAAAAAACCCAAATAGAGTCAACCCTACTATAGGAGGAAGGGCTTGTAGTAAGAACTTACCATTTTGCAAGAGCTGAGGGTGAATGTTGTTCTGCAAGAGCTGAGGGCGAATGCTGAGGGTGAATGCTGAGGAAAAATGTTGTTCTACAAGAGCTGAGGGCGAATGCTGAGGGCGAATGTTGTTCTGCAATGGCAGAGGGCGAATGCGCGCGTGATATCAGACATTAATGTAGCTATTGCGACGGATACGAAACAATAAAATCATTTTTATTTAGCGCGCATATAAGTTTTGTATTTTTATGTAGCACGCATATAAGTTTCGTATTTTTATGTAGCGCACATATAATTTTTGTATTTTTATGTAGCGTGCATATAAGTGTCGTTATACCGACGGTGGAAAAAGCGTCACTACTGGGACGGCTGCCTCCAAACGTCGCAATTGCGACACTTAGACATTGTGTCATACTTGTGACGTTTGGAGGCAGTCGTCGCAATAGCGACGCTTTGGGCCATAGTGTCGCAATTGCGACGTCTTCCTCCAAACGTTACAATTGCGACACTTTGTCTAAGTGTCGGTATTGCAACACTTTTCTATAAACGTCGGTGTAACGACGGTTTCGGGCGGGATGGAAAAAATTTGGGGAAATTTCCAACATTTGGTCAAAAGCGTCGGAACCAAGTGTCGGAATTTCCACCAAATGTAGTAGTGTGGCCCAATCAAATAGTGTCGGGCTCATGCATTCAGATGCTAAGAGGAGTTGTGCTTTAGTTGCCTCATGCGGTGCCTGTGACCCTGCAACCCGCGTAATGGTGTGGAGCACCACTCGGAGTGCCAGATCGAGGACCGTGTGGATATCAACCTTCCCACTGCCTGATCATGTCCGTGCCCCCGGGTACACTCTTTCCATCACCATTGCCATTTTCTCACTAGATGCCCTAGTCCCTGTCAAGATTGGAACTGGACCTCTGCGGGACATTCCAGCTATGAAATAAACATCGGATACTTCAAGTTCCAACACTTGGTCTCGAAGCCTGAATTTTACTTCGTTCTCATCCCAAATGCTGATTAAATACTGCAGTAACTTAGGTTGTGCTCTCAAACATGGTGTTAAGAAGAAATTTTTTGGAATGTAGTTTCGGAGAGCGTTCATGCATGCTTCATTCTCCATGGCCATTTCATCTTCTTCACCATGCTCTCTTTCTTTCCACTCAATTACCATTGTGGTCGTGTACCTACACCAACATGGTCATAAAAACCTCATTAGATCTCTGGAACACTCATAAATTCAGCTGATTGGTTCGCATTTTGTTAAATTCAAGAGGAAATTTGAGTTACGCCATTGGCACGACTGTTTTGCTAACAGTCACGCCAACTGGCGTGACCCCTTTGCAAAAACGAGCCAATTGGCGCGGGTCCGTGCCCGATACCTACGCCAATTGGCGAGGCCCTAAATTTGCAAAGGTCCCCTCAGGGATCCAAGAACACAATGGATATCTATAAAAAATTAATTAAAACAAAACTAAGGAGAGTGCCTCTTACCTGGAACGAACGAGAACTGAAATGACGTACTGGATTCACCACAATCGTCGCCACAAGTTTGCACAGAAAAAACTCATTGTTTCTCTCACAAGAGGTAAAAAGTAAAAGTGATATGTTTTTACTATTTTTGGCATATTTATAACTTTTCAAAGTCAAAATTAGGTTTTGAAAGTTATTTTTCCAATATATTTTGTCGAAAAATGGGTTTTACGCTCGTTTTCATGTGCAGCAACAAGTTTTCATGCCGCTTGGACGACGATGGGAGTTGTATTTTATACTTTTTCGGACTTGGTAAAAACATGAAAAAGTCATTTTTGGAGTCATCTTTCAGCTCTTTTCTGACTCTCTAAACATGAAAACATTGCCGAGTCGCTTGTCTTTTTGATCTCGTTAAATTGGCTGTGAAACGACATCTACCCAGTATACATTTACCCTTTTTCAGGTTGGGATAGATTATTTACGAAAAGGGAATACCCTAGCCTATCGCGACTAGGAGGTTTTATCAGACACAGTTTTCTACCTTTTCAGATCTGAGGAATTATCTACGAAAAGTGACTGTTGGAGTTTACTTTTCCGTTATTTTTTCAAACTCTCTAAACATGAAAAGACGCTGAGTTCTCCCTTTGTTAGACTCGTTAAAACCTGATGGCATCGGATTCTGTCGTAATGAAGATACTCGATTTTCTCCATCCTAGGGCTCGTTAAATGTACTAGGTTGGATTTTTCCGAAGGACGAACTTATATCACAAGCATATGCTATCCCCTTCAAGCTTGTTTTCAAAAATAATTGGGGTACTCGCCAGAAATGGTGGGGAAAAAAATGAAACCAGTATCATCGTCGTGTCGGCAGTATGTCGCTCTTGAACATGGCACTTGTCTGCATTTGTGTTGGGTTGGGGACATCTCATCTCATTCTCTGCTTTCCTCCATGGGTTTGGGTAATCCATTTTGACCACTCATCTTCTCTTTGCCTCGTCGTCATGACCTCAGATCTTTTGATGTCAAATACTGCCAAATCCAGTTTCGTGCCACTGATATGTTCAAGAGAAGTTGACCTCTGCAGTTTCAACCCTCCTCTGATTCTCATCTGATCCTGATTCACAAACATTATGTTCCTCTGTCTCACGTCGATGATGTGGGAAACTCTATGGCCCACCTTCGATCAAGGTCACTTCCCGTCAACTTCAGCACATTATCCAGGAAGCTAATCTAGAGACTCCCTTCCGGTACCTTGGAGCCTGCATGCCTCAATGGCAGATTCTTCGCATTTGACACAAGGTTTTCATCATTGGCCTTCGATCAAATGATTCTATGGGTGTTCAACGCCAGCTCAATGTTCACATTCCATGGATTGTACTTATAGTACCTTGAGGGCCATTGTCATTATTGGTGGTTCCTCTCACGTCTGTTAATGGCTTTCAGCATTGGCTGGTAATCATACGATGTTCTTGCATGCTCGACTTCAGCTCACTTATTCACATGCTAGAACTTGTACTCTGTTCAGGTTGAGATGGAGAACAAGACCCTGGGTTTTGTCTGATGGAATCCAGGCTGCGGATTTTTTGGATTATCATGATTGGTTACATGACTCATTGATTGGATGGTTGCGAACATACCTGAGTCTATTTATTGATCCTTACTGGATGGCTGCGTCCATACCTTGGATCCTGATTATTGTATACTCTGTTATGGATGGTCGTGCCCATACCACCTATCATGTATTTTAGATATCAGTTGTACTTGTTTACGCAGGTTTTCTGACGGCAGTGTTTTTCAGTTGGACACGTTCTTGTAAAGCATTTCACCCCTCTCTCTCTCTTGGGCCTCATGCTTTAGGGGGCATCTGTTACACAGTAATTTTTCACCATCCTTGCAATCCCCCATCCCACACATTGGAGGGAATTTTCCGTGACATGTGAGCAGTGACATGACCTGAAACCACTTTCATGGCATCCCCGTTGACAAGGAAAATCATTCCTTTGAAGACAGTTTCCTATAAAAAACCCTAAAAATAGACCTTTTGGCCTTGGCATGACCAGCCAGTTCAGCCCTCGCGCCAATGGGGGAAATACACCAAAGAGGGCGTGCCAACTGGCACTCTGTCCCGGTGTATTACTCGTGCCAAGATTAATAAGGAAATTTTTTTTTTTTTTAAATAAATGGCGGAAGTTTGATTCCAACCAACTCCTGAATGAGTCTCTAAAATGAGTTGGGAGGTTTGGCTCCAGATCTCCATGTAGGGGAAGTGGTTTTCCACATATCATGGAAGCTTCCTTGAGGATAGGGCCAATCCCACCATTGTAGGGATCCCAACTCCCCTTCCACCATCTATATAAGCTTGCCATTTTCCCTTTGCAAGCTAGCCTTAATGGTCATAAGATTAAGAGCTAAATCTGTAGCAAGGAGACTATCGCCAGACAGCCTTTGAGAGCCAAGCCAAAGAGAGAGAGCTTTTTCCCCTTCCCAACGAGCTTCATTGAGACATGCTCTGCTGTCGACCCTGCCGAAGGAAGATCCAGCATCAGATTCCTTTGTTTTATTAATGATAAGCGACTTTGATTATTTTTTCACTCGTGTATCTTTATCTTTGATGCAATGAGTTACATCTTCTCTGACTGATGTTTAGTTACAAGATTTAGATTCTATGTTGTATATCGTAGTGTTTATTCGCATGTGTGCAGGTGTTCGGACGCACCAAGCGGAAGGATCGTGATCTGCCGAAGCGGAGGACGTGAAGCGCCATCCTTCTTCCGATGACCATCGCATAAGACCTGAGGTAGGCAACTTATCATTTCTTGTCATTTTGTAACTAGAGACCTGTGTCTTAGTGTGACTTGATTGTTGCTAGACCCGATCTAGGCTAGTAGGGATCGGCTCTGTCCACAGAGGGGATTTACCTCTCCAACAGCCCTCCTCAAGATCTATTGGCAGAGATGACAAGGAGGTATTGATCCATAGATTTTCTTGGTTTTTCTTCTCTATTATATCACTCACAAGCAAATGAAAAACTACAATAGCACACTAAAATAAAAAACTAAGCAGTGATGAAACTATGAGAAGTAGAACTAATTGAATGACAGAAAGAAAACTAGCTTAATGGCAGAAAGGAAAAGATAGTAACAACAGAGAAGCTGAGGCACATGGATTGGGCCCTAACACACGAGCCTGGCTCTTTGAAACTTAAATCAGTCGAATGAAATCAGTCTGCTCATTTCATAAAATGATAACCTCATACATCTCTAAAAGTTTTATCACTGAGTAAAATAATAAAAATCTCAATAGCTTGCAACAAAGTTTCAACTAGAATCGACTAACTCTTCCTAGCTCTAGCTTTGCTCTATTTATTCTATAGGGAAGCTACCAACAGCTCCCTAGAAAATAGTGATTGAGTCCATTTGACTCCAAGTAAACAAAGATTGAGTGCACTCCTCTTTGAGTTGCTTGGTTACCTCTGGAATCCGAATTGCTGATAAGAATCCTTGGAGATCCTTTGGCTGCCTTTGGAATTCAAATTGCTGGAGAGAATCTTTGGGACCCTTTGGATGCCTTTGAGAGTTAAGGAGGGTGGAAAATCCTCCAATAATTTCTCCTTGTTGTCTCCTCCAAGTGTTTATGATAAAATCCTTATAAAAATTCTTAATAAATCATGATTTCCTGCACTCAACCTCATATTAGGAACTCCAAGTATGTTAGCCTTAATCACCACCTATACTAGCATCATAAAACCAAATAATAATAAAAATGGAATAAAAAGATATCTAAGAAGGAAAAAATTTGACCATTAACCCCTCCAAATATGTCTAATGATGGAGCTCATCATACCCAAACAAGAAAATAATTTTGTCCAAAAATTTCCAGTAAAAATGGGATCTCTGTCGCTTACAATAATCTTTGGGTATCCATGTAGCTTTTGAATTGTTTCCATAAATGTAGTAGCAAATGTACCTGCTTTAAATAAATGATATAATGGACAAAAGTGTGCATACTTGGTAAGTCTATCAACTACCACCATGATGACACTCTTTTCTTTGGACTTAGGTAAAATAGTGATAAAATCCATTGAAATCTCCTCCCAACGTTGTCTTGGAATGGATAAAGGTTGTAGAAAACCTAGGGTCTTAATTGTCTCAACTTCATTTTGCTGGAAAACCAAACATTATTCCACAAAATTTTGAATATCATATTTAAGGCCATCCCTAAAAAATTCTTTCTTCACCCTATGGTAAGTTTTTATAAAATCCTAAGTGTCCTCCTAAAGGAGAAGTATGCAATTCCAAAAGAATCTTTTGTTTTAGTTGGGAATTCTTACAAATATATAAGCAATATTTGTACCGTAAGGAGTCATATTTCCAACTAAATGTATCAGATGTACTAGGAACTTTCTGCAACTTTTGAATTAGTGTCCACACTTATTTGTCCTTCTTCCATTCATCCCTTGCTTTGTTTATTCAATTTGGTTGGATAATAGAAATGGCACAAAGAAATAATTCCACCACTTCATTCTTTCTTGAGAGTGCATCTACAACAACATTTAGCTTCCCTTTTTTGTAGATGATTTCAAAGTCATAACCCAACATCTTTGTGACCCATTTTTGCTACTCTTCTGGAGATAGTATTTGTTCCAAAAAAAAATTAAGACTATCATGATCGGTTTTTACCTTGAAGTGTCTTCCCATTAGGTAAGGTCACAATTTCTATAGTGCATGTAGTATTGATAACATTTCCTTCTCATAAATATATTTATGTAAATACTTTCCTTTGATTGGACAACTTTCAAAATAAATTGGTCTTCCTTCTTTCATTAAAACAGCACCAATTCCATTTCCTGAGGCATCACATTCCACAATAAATGTTTTTCTAAAGTTTAGCATAGCTATGACCAGTGCTAGGAACATTGCCTCTTTAAGATGTTCAAAGGCTTTAGTTTCTTTGGGAGTCCATGAAAATGCATCTTTATTCAATAATGTTGTTATAGGTGCTGCTATTTCCCATAATTCTTAACAAACTTGCGATAATACATGTTAACCCGAGAAATCCTCGCAACTGCTTTATGGTTGTGGGGACTTTCCATTCCTTAATGGCTTTAGTTTTATTAGGGTATACCTTAACACCCTCGTGAGATACAATATGACCCATATATTCCACCTCTTGTACTCTAAAGAAACATTTGGATGTTTTTGCATATAATTGTTTCTCCTCCAATAGTTTGAGCACCCTGTCAACATGTTGAACATGATCCTTCCAAGACCTGTTGTAGATTAGTATATCATCAAAAAATACTAACACAAGTTTTCTAAGGAAGAGTTTGAAAATTTAATTCATCAACCCTTGAAATGTAGAAGGTGCATTGGTAAGGCCAAAAGGCATGACCAAAAATTCATAATGACCCTCATGAGTTGGAAATGTTGCTTTCAGAATATCTTTAGTATTAATTCTAATTTGATGATATCCTAAACGAATATCCAACTTGGTAAAATAAATTTCTCCTTGGAATTAATCCAATAATTCATCAATCACGGGAATGGGAAATTTATCTTTAATAGTGAGCTTATTGAGCTCCCTAAAATCCGAACACATGCACCATGATCCATCCTTCTTGTGCACCAATAATACTGGAGCAGAGAAAGAACTTTGACTAGGTTGAATTATACCAGCCTCTAACATTTATGTAATCATACGTCTAACATTTATGTAATCATACGTTCAATTTCTCTCTTTTGGACATAAGGATATATATAAGGCCTGATGTTTGGAGGAACACTTCCTAGAATCAAATGAATAGAATGATCATGATCACGAATAGGTGGGAGTCCTTTGGGAGTTTCAAGCACCTTGGAATGATTGTCTAAGAAATTTTGGATATCTGGAGAAAGATATTATTTTGATGTTGGAACTTCTAGTGAGCATAATTGTGCAATTACACCTCGTTGTTATTTCTTTAGAAGCTTTGTCATGACATTAGAGCTTATTATCTTTCCTGGCTTCCCTGCGATACCTTGTAATTCGACTACCTTTCCTCCGAAAATAATTTCAAGAAAAGTTGTTGAAAATTAAAATCTACCATCCCCAAAGATTGTAACCATTGTACTCCTAGTACAACATCAGCACCTCCCATTGGAATGGAAATCATTGGACTATTCAATGCATATTCTCCCATGGTTAGCTTGATATTATGGCATTTTCCAGAGAAATTTATAGTTCCTCCATTTGCAACCATCACTTAACATTCTGGTGTTGGGTATAGGAAACAATTCAATTCCTTGGCTACCTTACAATGAATAAAATTATGGGTACTACCCGAATCAATCAACATTATTACCTTTTTCTTCTTGATATGTCCTTCTATATTAAGAGTTTAAGTAGTGGTAATTATTGCCAACGCATTACATGATATGGTTGGACTCATTTCTTCTTCTTCTAGAGTTGGTTCCTGGTGTATATCCTCTTCTTTTAAAGTTTCTTATTCATTTTCTTCCTCCTCTTCACAATCTATGTAAAATAATTTCTTCTCAGTACACTTATGACCTTTATTTTATTTCATATCACAGTTGTAGCAAAGCCCTGTTGCTCTTTTTTCTTCCAATTGTTGTGGTTTCAACCTTGTACATTGTGGAAGTCTGTAAGTCTAGGAGTAGCAACACTTCCATCTTTATAGATCTGAGTGGTAGGCTTCCTTGTCGACATAATTTTACATTCAATTTTTCTTGCCAACCTGAATGCCTTCTCCAATGAATCAGGTTCCCAAACGTGAACCTCATGTTGGATGTTATCCTTTAAAGTCCCTATGAAGACATCAATCCTGTGTTCCTCTAGAATGTCAGTCACCCTTATATTCAATTTTTGGAAGTCCTCCATGTGCTCCACCACTGAACCCTTTTGTTTGAGATTTATCAATTGGCTAAAAAAAGTGTTGCTCTTTCTATCCTCGTAATGTGTTATCATTTCCTCCGTAAAAATTGACCAAGTGACAATTTTTTTATGGGAACAAAGCCATCGATACCATACAAATGTAATTTTTTCTAAATATAAAGTTGCAATGCGTACCTTTTGTGTGTTTTGCACATTATTGAGATCAAAATATTGCTCATTCTGTAGTATCCATGTTACGGGATCCTTGTCGTCAAACTTCCTCATATAGATATTTGGAATATGGTGGGTCTTCCATCCAACATTAGAGTTTATGAAATCACAATTAACATTAATTTTTTTCTCATCATGAGTCTCCTCTACTATCTTTTCGCCATTATGAAACATTTCTTGTATCAACTTTGTCAAAACTTCCATGTCTGCTTTTAGATCATTCTTCATGTTTTCTATTTTTTCTTCCATGTCATCCATCTTAGCTTCCATGCCAGCTTACATGACATCCATGCCATTCTTCAAACCATTCCTCTTAGCTTCCATGCCTTTCTTCAAAACTTCCATTTCATTTTTTGTTGCTCTTTGTGAGAGCGAAATTTGGTGCACTTGCTCTTGTAATTTTGATATGTCATGTTGCATTTCTTCATCTTCATGAGTCATAGTAGAGCCTTCTTAAGGCTTAATGGGTGTTGAATTTTTTTTAAGGGGAATTTTAGAACCCAATACTGCTATATATTCTACAATATGCCCTTAGAATAAATTCAAACTGATTTTTCAAACAAGACTGATGTAATTCGTAAAAATAAAATATAAAAATATAAAAAATAAAAATAAAAACACACACACACACACACACACACCTTTTTCTTTCTTTTAAGGAGCTCGATATTGAAACTGAATTATCTTTGTGATTTAAGATCTTCAATATCTGAAATTTGGTCATGTAGTATCCCTCTGAATATTCTTTCGAATGCCACAAGTCTGACCTGATTTGGTTTCTTCAAGACAATGTTATGCCCAATCTCCCCCAATGACCTAATTATGGATTGGTTCAGTAGAGCAAAATTGTACGATGTTCCATGTGTCAATGCTTCCTCCTTCGGCTCTCAAATTGATACACAGGGAACTATAGTCTGTGCACTTGTGGCCACTTTTTACATAATTCCAATCTGATGCTCAGAGAGAGAGTTATGATGATTTTCCCACGGTCACCTCTTTGAGATGAAATTCAAGAGCCTGAAAAAACCCTAACTTCCACAGACCATCTCTCCGAAAATATTGCGAAACAAGATCTGAAATTTTTACACGATGTTCCTCAAAATTTTGGCTTCGCTCTATAAAAATTTAAGCTTCTTAACCTTCGTAGAAAAAAATTTATAGTGAAAATTCCACGATGACCTATTTAGGTGAAATTCGGGAGCCTGAAAAAAAACCCTAACTTCCACAGATCATATCTCCGAAAATATTGTGAATCAAGATCTGAAATTTTTACACGACGTTCCTCAGGATTTTGGCTTCTCTTTGTAAAAATTTCAGCTTTTGAACCTTCGTAGAAAAAAATTTATAGCAAAAATTCCATGATGACCTATTTGGAGCAACGAAACCCTAGAATCCAAAGCTCTGATACCAAATGTTATGAAACCAACTCCAAAAATAGAAGAAAAGAGAGATCAACGCATTACAAAGAAGCCACTTCGAGGGGGGAAACCTCCTTTAAATTACATAAATGAACAATTCTTGGATGATACAAATGACAAAACTTCCTTCTATATATAGGAGTCCATGGGGTCACAATATACTCCTAGCCGACCTAACAATAATAATGTAAGGGCACAATAATAACAATATTGGGGTTACAGGGATACAACATTAACAATAAGGGGGCTACACTAACAACAATAAGGAACTACACTAGTAATATAGGGACCTAACAATATAAAATTCGAGCATAGTCTATTTAGGTCAAAATCAAAGTCTAATTTGTCAGAAATAGTCCTTGATGAATCAAAATTTAAACCTTATATTCCTAGTACTACTTTTCAAGTATTAAGTGTTTCCCAAGAAGGCAAAGATATTTGGTTACAGTTTCACAAATTAGAACATTTGGTTCATCAAGATCAAGTAGTTGTTTCTAAATATCCTACATTTCGGCATTTTGTCCCACCATTTTCTACTCCATGTGTTTCACTTCCATTCTTCATTCCATATTGTTCCGCTCTAGCTATTTTTTTTGGATCTCCTATAATTATTTGATCAATTCTTACAACAATCGTTGCATTTCCTTTCTCATCTGCATTACAAACCCTTAGTGTTGTTCCTTCAACCTCATCTAATACAACCATGGTTTCTATATATTCCCATCTCAATATCCAAGCTCCACTCCATGATCTTCATCTAAATTATGGTCAGTATTTACTTCAATTTGAAGGGACAACACCCATCACAGCTCAGCAACGCATGGATAAATTCAATGACTTCATAGAATTGGAGGAGGTAGATCATGAAGATGTTAAATTAAGACTTTTTTCACAATTTTTCTCACCGGACGTTAAGAAATGGTTAAGTGTATTGGCACCAGGAGTCATTGCAAACTTTCAACAGTTTGAGAATTTTTTCCTTTCTAAATGGGAGGTGAAGAAAAACCCTTTGAAAATCTTGTCTAGATATGAAAATCTGAAGAGAAGCTCAGTGGAAATAGTTCAGGAGTTTTTTTCTAGGTTTAATAGGGTTTATAATTCAATATTGGCTCATATTAAACCACCCCTTAGTTTAACCCTCCTTCACTATCCTGGTGGTTTTGATTCTGAGATAGATTATCAATTGAGAGAAAGAAATCATGCTAATTTGGAAGTTATGCAAAATAATGCTATAGGAGTGGAAGAAAATTTGTTGGATATTAAGGCAAAGATGAGGACTGAGAGGAGAGAATCATTTAAGGATGAACCATATTCTTCAGCAGATATAAAATTTTATGTTATGCTAAAGACAATGGAGAAATCGGTTGACAATCTAACTCGGGTGAAACTCAACCCCAGGTTCGAAATCCCTATTTTAGAAGGCCACTATTACACGTCATTTTGTCACCATGACAATCGATCGTTAAAATGGATCTTTCGACATCCAATTCATGTGTTCCAAAGCACTCCCTTGCAAGTCAACAACTTAATCACCTTGAAGAAAGCAAGAATTCTGGATTATAAGGCCAAAACCTACTTTTTAGTGACGTGTTCTTTCCTAGAAAGTTTCTACACATGTTGATCCAAATTTATGCAGGAACACAATAATATATAGAAATAAACATAAATACAGAGATGCAGCGGAAGTAAATCTTTATTTCATTAATATCAAATAACATAAACATGCTTAAAGATATAATGGAAATAAACTAGCTAGGGTGCTGGTAGCTGATCTCTGAGAAGATATTTGGTAGCTAAAGCCTCTGAAATGTGTTACAATGAGGATCAAAGGCCTATTTATTGTTGATAAATGACGGAAAACCCTAAACATCCAAAAACCTAACCCTAGGAGATGAAGCGCCAAAACTATGGGCCCCGTTTAGGTAAATTGGTACATCAATCTTCTCGGGGATGTAAATTTGGCATACAACCTCTGTTTGACGCGCTCAATACCTCGTTATAAATATATATCCGAGGAATACAAATTTTGACGTGAACAACATTGAAGGAATCAATGTTTCTCTCGGTTTTCCCAAAACACGTCATTTATGGCATCAAAACTGCTCTGAAAGTTCGGGACCCGAAAAAATGCTAAAAATAGTAAGTTGTGTTGAAACTGAAAAACTGACATAACTATTGGTGGGGGTTCAAATGGAATAGGTGGGTGGCCACCAATATCCACCTAGATCATTAGGGTCTTAAAATGGCTCCGGAAGTTCAAGACTCGACAAACTGTTAAAATTACTAAGTTGTGTTGAAACTGAAAAACTGAAAGAGCCAATGGTGGGGGTCCAAATGGAATAGGTGGGTGGCCACCAATATCCACCTGGATCATTCCTCCCCCCTTAGGAATAAAAGGTCCCCATTGCATTGATTTCCTCCATGAGATGAGGCAAATTATGTTGAAGTTGGTATTGGATTTGTCGAAGATCATGTCATGGACCTACTAGGGTATGTGTTGGATGCATTCAATAAGTTTGGTTGCTTTATCAGCCTTAGAAATCATATGTGTGCATTATGTCTGTGTGGTCGGGTGAGGTATGGAAACATCAAGCGGACCTGAGAATGCTCCATACAATATATAAATTATGATCCAAATATACTTCAGTCTATATTATGATCTTCATCTGAGATATATATCTGTTGAGGAAGATTGTAGGTGGAATCTAACTTCTTCTACAATACACATCTGTAGTACACATCTGTTCAAATATGATGATGCCAATATATCTTTTGCAACCACTGTTCACCTTTACTACCAAATTACACAGTGATTTCATTTCAGATTCAAGGATGTCTTTGCACAGAACTTGGTTCATAGGCCAGCTGCTCATACTTTCTGATAAGGGATTCTCAAATTCACCCACATACCACTGTTACATAAATTTTAGGTGTAAAAATTGCATAAGGAAGACTAATGGTTAGAGCTTGATATATTTTATCTTTGCAGTATAAACTTATGCCAAAAGTGTCTATGCATCCAAGGCCATGAGATAATATGATACCCATTGATAATACATGCGGTAATTTCATTTCGGCTCGCACAGACAGCCATAGTTATGATACCCTTCATACTCTTAGTTATTTGCATTGAGCTCTCCACTGTTCTCAAAAACAATAAATAATATACATAATCTGATTCTGCCATCATTAACCTTTTGTATTGTTGGAGATGCAGGATCAATCAATTGTTTTATCACAATGTGTTTCAAGAAAACCTTTTCAATTTATTTAATCGGAGTCTCAAAGACAGATTGTTCACAGTTTTATCATTCGTTTATCTGCTTACCTCCAAAACAAAAACATGCCCAACTTCAACACAAGCTTGACACATCAGTAATGATTTCTCCAATACCAACGTTGCTCCAATAATAATGCTTGGGTGCTTCCTAGAGCAACTCCTCTTTGAGTTCAGTATAAGCATCCTTCATTTAGTTCTTTTGTTATTAAATGAATATACACAACAAACTGATGCTATCACAACTCATGAGAATGTTGGAAGGCATGTCACCATAGAATGTTCTTTTATTTTGTCCCTTGCTGCTTGATTATAGTGATATGTGCTAGACTTATGATGAAGATGTAATCACTACAAGTCAAAAGCCCTTGATGTTGATGTGAACAATGAGTTCAAACAGAGCTTACACTTTATTGTAAGATTAGACAATATCTTTCAATCTAAAAGGCTCAATGACATTAATACTGAATATTTACATATTTAAACATAAAAACCCTCGAGGCTTGATACATTCCATGCATTGGACAACCTTACTATCAACTATACACTTTTATTTATGACACAAGGGGATATGTAGTTCAATGATCAACTTTCTGCAATGGTGAAATATCAATTATTCCTTTCTGCTGAAGTAAGTTTCAGATGAATCAATAATAGACCCTTGACCTTCAATAGTAAGATTAACAAAACTAACCCATCATACTTCAGACACTTCAATTTTTCTATCACCATGTTCTTTAGGAAACATCTTCAATTTGGCTACTTCAAGTTTCATCAGACAGACTTCAACAAGCTTATGGATGACTTAAGAAAGAGGCCTTGAAATTATATCAATACTGACTTGAAAATGCGGACATTCATATCAAAAACTATGTGATTCTTTAACACTCAATACAACACATCAATGGACATAAGATAATGATGCTTTGACATTTTACTAACCTTTTCATGCTTTGATAACGCAGTTCGACATTCTCCGGCATTTACAACTAGAAGGTACCTTGCACTAATCAGAGAAACCAGAACTTAATCCACACATATTGTAATGTTGACAACGTTGGGACTACTTCCTTGATGTATTTCTACCATACCACCACCATGATGCATACCATAAGATTATGATCCTAAGGACCCGTATCATACCACTGTTACAATAATAACACTTGGGATGGATATTTGTAATGATATAATGATAATAATTTTTTTCTTATTCACCCATTTTGTTTCATTATCAATACTTGAAGTGAGACACACAGTGTAAGAATCCTCTTAGTTTCCAAGTTCATGATTGATGTTCCCTTTACCACCATGGCTACTTGCTACTTTCTCTTCTTCCATCTGTTAGTATCCTATAATCTATAGTATCACAAGGTGACTGATTATTCTTTTCAGATCTTTTATATTAAAATAATATTTCATGGCTGTCATTTATTTTCAAGAAGGAACTGTTGATCAAAAAGGGAAAAGAATGGTTATTCCAAGGTTTTGGAAACCCCATTACAAGATAAAGGTGTTCAATGGAATTACATTACCGAATATTTTCTACCACAGCTATACCTCAACCATGATAAACCTTACCTTACGGCAACAAACATTTATCCCATTGACCCTTTACCTTTTCATCGCATCGCAACTTCGCACTTTTACTTACCTTTTCGCATTCTCGATTACCGCTTCTAATCTCTCGATGTGACATCAAGTGGGACCCATTTCCCTACCCCATCAGAATCGCATCCGCATATCGCAAATATTGCATGTCAATTCATTTTCCATTTCATAAATCTTCCGATGCGATAATAAAGGGACCCACCTTTTCCTGCCACGTCACCCTTTCCCCACCGCCCATCACACATCGCATGTGATATTATATAACAGTTAACCGCGGAGACTTGAATTTGTGAAACTCTAATTTGTAATGATATTTGTGTTGCGATGTTGCGATGCGATATCATCATCGCATATCGCAATTGACAATTTATAAGTTTATTGTTAAGATATTGCAGTTAATTTTTGTAAGTTGCGATGCCCGATATGCAATAAGGTAAATCATAAAATCCGCAATCTGCTATATTAGTGGGGCCCACTTTTATTGCCACGTAAAATCATTACACTTTAACCTCTGTTCACTTACCCACTCATCCGCCTTACCCTGCTTCCATCTGATGATCGAAATAGCTTTTCGCCCCCGCCCCCCCCCCCCCCCCCCCATCCGAGCTTTACCACCAGGGGGGGTCTAAAATGGGAAGTCTCACAGTCTGGGCCCTACCCTTATGTGGCGGCATCAGGGCGTTTCGCACCCCCCTTCACCGAAACCACCTACCACTTCATTACCCCCCCCCCCCCCAAAAATGGTTTTCCCTTTGCTCCGATACCACTTCCGCCACCACTGCTCCACGTCCACCCACCAATCTGCCGCCCTACCACTACCACTCTTGCCACCGCTGCTCCACGTCATTTTTCCCTGCTAATCCTTTCCAAAAGGTTTATTAAAACATTTATGTGTGTTTTAAAGAGAGCAGTGGGTTTTCCATTTTACACTCCACTACAATAATAACCGATGCAAAAGAGATAGAGGCAGTTAGAGACAAAATGTCCATCATGACAGCCAGCACAAAAATTAGATCAGGTCATCAAGCAACCGTTTCCACCAAAGAAGAGCCAGATTTCAGTGTGGTTTTAACGTTGCCTCTTTGGCATCACACTAGCCAGATTCTAACCACTCTAAAGTCAATAACGGACTGTTAAAACCACTATTTTGGCCACACTTATCTTGTCACCGCCGTTGCATGGTTCCACTTGTCAAATTTCTTCTTAAATGTAATTAATAACAATAACTACAATAGATAGAGTAATCGACTTAAGTTTTAGTCAAATACTGCATGCATTAGCAGTATAGGGGGAGGCCCCGAAGGGGAAGAACCATTTTAAAGGCTCATCTAGTTGTAAACACTCTTTTTGGATGAATGAAAGGACACCGATGTTTTCATATTATTTCTTATGATCTTTGGTGAAGTGCTTTCTCCCTGTAATTTCTCACCTTCTTATTTCACATATTGTTTTCTTTATTTACTGTTGATAAGAAAATTTTGTTCACGATTTGCCATCGGGCACCCTACTCAGTCTTGAAACAGTAATCTATGTTTTCCTCTAAAATTTGAATGCAGAATTCATATTGGGTCTGCTCTGCATTTACATTGAACCTTAATCTCTCCTCCTTTTCCATTTCACAAACTATAAGGATCCATTAATATGACTATCTTTCCTGGTTACACATGATCTCAGTTATTCATCCCGTTTGAATATGTTTACACCTGTTTGACCCCATAGCCCAATGGCCCTCTTCTGATGTCTCAACCACAAATTTTCAAACAAACCCCCAAGCACTAATATTTATCCTAAAATTCCCAATCAACAAATCCACATCTAACATATAGATCCCTCTCTTGGTCTAGGAGGGCTATATCCTAGGCCCGAAGTGGTTTTGATGTTGGCCCTCCCGCATTTTGTCTTCATCCTTCGAAATTATGGAGTGATAACATAGTGGTGACCATACTGGGGAGAAAAAAATTTATCTTCCTCAGAAAAGTACATCAAATTTTAAATCTGATTACTGATGGTGGACAGTGACCAGACACTAGAAGGTTGAATTATTCATCTAGCAACTCCATGATTCAAAGAACCCAGCTTTTGAGCATTCATGGCAACTCCACAACATGCTGACCAGATTTTTGGCCAATCAAGATGACAAGGTTTGTGGCAGACCTTTTATCTCGTGAAGATTTAAATTCATTCAGGAATAACTTATCAGAATTTCACCTTGATGGAGATTTTCTAGAGGTTGTCTTTCTTATTTTGAAATCAAGCAATTTTTTTCCTGAAGCTAAAACATGTTTTCTGGAGGTAGTTGTTGAATGATACAAAAATGGCATTGAACTTTTGAATTCTCATATTCAGTCATATAATTTTCGAGATCCTAAATAATTCTTGGAAAATATTCCTTCTCCAAAGAAAAATGAAATTGTACTACCTTTTGACTTACATATTTAGGATGATTATGTTGTCGAGTACCAAACTGAAGATGTGGTTTCAAGGTTTAATATTGAGGATACAACTGATCAACTAGTCATTGGAGGCCTAGAAGCTAATATCATACATCATGCTTTTATCGATCCTATAGCAGATTATATGGAGGTTATTTTTAGCTCAAGTTTTCAAACATGTATTCTCTATAAGGATCAAATACATCAGTAGTTTCCATTACATATTAAAACTTTGATTATGTGGACACATAATCAAGTTATACTTTTGATTTTCCTTACAAGCAGTCAAGTTGTCCATTTGCTTCTGCAACTACTTGACTGGCTCCATTGGCATTTTTGTATTACCTGATTCAGTAATATTATCAGTAGATTAGGGTAGGTAGCAGTGTGCAAATAAGCTCAGTACTTTCAGCATTTTTTCTAGTTTTAGTTTCAGATTTATTTTTAGTTTTAAGATCAAGTGTGTTCTAGACTTCAATTGCAAAGAGTTCAGATTTCATCTTGAAGGTTTTTAGCCGCAGAGTTTTTGTAGCAGATCAAGTTGTTGATTTGGGGATCAACCCAGTGGGTCAGGCTACTATTCTACAGTGTTATTGACACCTCCTGAAGGAGCTGCCATCCCCAGCTGGAGCCTCTGTTAGTATCCTATAATCTATAGTATCACAAGGTGACTGATTATTCTTTTCAGATCTTTTATATTGAAAATAATATTTCATGGTTGTCATTCATTTTCAAGAAGGAACTTCTCATCAAAAAGGGCAAAGAATGGTTATTCCAAGGTTTTGAAAACTCCATTACAAGATAAAGGTGTTCAATGGAATTGTATTACCGAAGAGTTACTACCGCAGTTATACCTCAACCACGATAAACCTTACCTTATCGCAACAAACCTTTATCCCATTGACCCTTTACCTTTACATCGCATCGCAAATTCGCACTTTTACTTACCTTTTCACATTCCCATTTGCCGCTTCTAATATCCCGATGCGATATCAAGTGGGACCCATTTCCCTGCCCCGTCAGCATCGCATCGGCATATTGCAAATATTCCATGTTAATTCATTTTCCATTTCATAAATCTTTCGATGCGATTTTAAAGGGACCCACCTTTACCTTCCATGTCACCCTTTCCCCACCGCCCATCGCACATCACATGCGATATGATATAATAGTTAACGGCGAAGACTTGAAATTGCGAAACGTCGATTTGCGATGAGCTTTGAGTTGCGATGTTGCGATGCGATATCGTCATTACATATTGCAATCGGAAATTTATAATTTTATTATTAAGATGTCGTAGTTAATTGTTGTAAGTTGCGATACCTGATATGCAATATGGTAAATCATAAAATCCACGATATGTGATATTAGTAGGGCCCGCTTTTACCGCCATGTAAAATCATTACACTTTAACCTCTGTTCACATACCTGCTCATCCGCCCTACCCCAATTCCATCCGACGGTCGATATAGCTTTTCGGCCCCCCTCTCCGTCCAAGCTTTACCACCCGAGGGGGTTCGAAATGGGCAGTTTCACAGTCTGGGCCCTACCCTTATGTGGCAGCACCAGGGCATTTCGCACTCCCCTTCACCGAAACCACCTACCACTTCACCACCCCCCCTGAAATGGTTTTCCCTCCACTCTAATACCACTTCCGCCACCGCTGCTCCACGTCCACCCACCAATCTATCGCCCTACCACTACCACTCCTGCCACTGCTGCTCCATGTCGTTTTCTCCCTGCCAATCCTTTCCAAAATGTTTATTAAAACATTTATGTATGTTTTAAAGAGAGCAGTGGGTTTTTCGTTTTACACTCCACTACAACAATAACTAGGCAGAAGAGACAGAGGCAATTAGAGACATAATGGCCATCATGAAAGCCAGCACAGCAATTAGATCAGGTCATCAAGAAATTGTTTCCACCAAAGTAGAGCCAGATGTCAGTGTGGTTTTCAATGCTGCCTCTTCGCAACCACACTAGCCAGATTATGACCACTCTGAAATCAATAACGGACTGCTACAGCGATTGTTTTGGCTAGATTTATCTTGTCACTGTCGTTGCATGGTTCTACTTTTCAAATTTCTACTTGAATCTAGTTAATGACAATCATTACAGTATATAGAGTAACCAACTTAAGTTTTAGTTAAATACTACATGCATTAGTAGTATCACGGGAGACCCCGAAGGGGAAGAACCATTGTAAAGGCTCATTTGGTTGTAAACACTCATTTTTGGATGAATGAATGGACACTGATGTTTTCAGATTCTTGTGTTATGATCTGTGGTGAAGTGATTTCTCTTTGTAATTTGTCACCTTCTTGTTTCACATATTGTTTTCTTTCTTTACTGTTGATAAGAAAATTTTGTTCGGGATTTGCCATCAGGCACCCCGCTTAGTATTTAAGTAGTAATCTATGTTTCCTCTGAAATTTGAATGCATAATTCAGATAGGCTTTGCTCTGCATTTACATTGAACCTTAATCTCTCCTCCTTTTCCATGTCACAAACTGTAAGGATCCATTGACATGACTAGTTTTCCTAGTTACACATGATCTCATTTATTCATCCATTTGAATCTATTTACACCTATTTGACCCCATAGCCCAATGTCCCTCTTATGTTGTCTCAACCAGAAATTTTCGAACAAACCCCTATGAACTAATAGCTATCCTAAAATTCCCAATCAACAAATCCATATCTAACAGAGATATCCCTCTCTAGGTCTAGGAGGGCTAGATTGTAGGCCCGAAGCAGTTTTGATGTTGGCCCTCCAGCATTTTGTCTTCAGCCTTGGAATTACGGAGTGATAACACCATCAACCTGTTAGCTATTGAATGCTTCAGGTGTCCTTCTTCCTCTATAGTTCTCTACCATAGGAATTTTCCTTTCCCTACTTGAACTTTTAGTTGTTCTTATTCCAAGCAGCTCTTCTTTGACAACTCTTAAGGCGAATTTTTATGAACTGCTCTCCCCCTATGTTGTTTCTTCTTGTCTATCACTAACTAGATATCTGCGTTGCTTCCTAGAGTAGCTCCCCCTGAGACTATGATGGATTCATTATGTTATTGAAGTAACAGGCTCCCCCTTTTTCTTCTTCTTCCATACTTTGTTAGGGTTCCTCATAATATCTGCATCCCCTTTTGATTCACAATTTCGTATGATTTGATTTGGTTCCATCATCTGTCTAGAGTTATTTCATGTATATGGTAGCCTACAAGCATTTTCTTTCTGCCCAAGCTTGTGGCATACATAACATCTTATTTTACCTATGTGTGTTTGAGCTGATGTATAACATTTTGTGCTCCTTTTTTAATATAGTTTACAATTTAACATATTTATATCCAAATTCATTGCATGAATAGTAGTAGCCTTGGAAATTATTTATGTACATGGTGAAAGGTTGTCCTTTCCATTTTTTTCTTAAGGTAGTCTTCTCATTTGCTGCATATTTTTCTAGTTAAACTTGATTTTATTTTTCTTACATTGAGTTGCTACATGTCCAAAGTCATTGCATGAATAACAGTAGCCATGGAAATTATTTGTGTACCTGGTGAAAGATTGTCTTTTCCATTTTCTTACTTGAGGGGGTCTTCTCATTTGCTGCATATTTTGCTAGTTAAAGTTTATATGCCTTGTCTTACAAAGTGTTGTAATATGTCCTAGTTTATGACAAGAGAAACATGTGATATTTTTCATAGGAGGAAAGGATCTTCCGAACTTGTTCAATTGATCTTCAGGAACAATTGAGCTTTTTTAAACTTATTGTTTCTTCCTCTCATTATTTGTCTCTTGATGTTGCTGCTTGTTTCTGTTTGTTTCATTACACATCAATTTCTTGTTGGCTTCTGCTTCTGTGGATCCCTTTTGAGATGCATCATCATCCCTGTCAATGTTTGCCTTCTCTGAGTTCTCCATGGAGGCAATCTCATCTTCGAGCTTCTTACATAACCTGTTCCTTTCTTCTATCAATATTCTAGCTGAAACAATCTCAGATTGATGAGATTTATCATTTTCCTTTATTACAGCTTTCACAAAAGTAATGGCTTTCTTATCCTCTACCTTCGACTTGCTGGATTCTCCTTCATATCCTAGGGCCAACCTTTACAAGAGGAGATCTTTGTGTATTCAATATCATGTCCAATTTTTCAGCACCTTTTAACATTTGAATGTTCATTTTTAAATTAGTTTGAACCTATTCCAATTTCTTCCTCAGACTCACCCTCTTCTTCCAATCTTCCACATTCCTGACTTTTCTCTCTTATTTGATGCAACAGAATGTCTTCTACTTTCCTTGCTTCTTCTAGTTCAATCTTCAACTTAATAAAATCTTCAGAGTTTGGTTCTTCATTAACATATTTCAGAAGGATTTCCTTCTGCTTTCTAGTCCTGAGCTTGAGTCTATCAATTTCCTTTAGGGCACTCACCAACTCCCCCTCAAGTTCTACCTCACCTTCCTCTTCATATTCCAATAGATCATCTTCAAGATCATCCATACCCATTAGTGCAAATTCAGAGATTCCATCTTCATCTAGGGATTCATCTGAGCTTTCAGATGGATTGTTATCTTGCTGGGAAAAAAAGGTTTTTCTCTTAAATTTCTTCCCTTTCTGCATATTATAAGAGCTACTTTTCTCTTTCCTTTTAGCCCGATTCTCTGTTATCTTAATGGGACATTTTGAGGCATAGTGGCCCACTTTTCCACAATTAAAGCACTTGAATGGAAGTTTACCTTTATACGTACCTGTGCCTCTGTCCAGTCTTCCAACAAATTTGGCTTCTTCTTCTTCAGAGCATGAGCATGTACCTTCTCTTCTATGCACTTGTCTGCTTTAAAGGTAGCTTCACTCATGTTTTACTTCCCTTTAGGAATTCTCATCTCATATGTTGTTAGGTTGCCAAGTAATTGGTTCCTGGTCAAGGTTTCCCAGTTTGTTGTTTCTTCTATGGAAGAAACCTTAGGATTAACCCTGGGTGGTAAAGATCTCAATAATTTTTGTACTACAACACTTTCTTTAATTTATTCTCCTAGGCCTATTATGATATTCACAACTTCTGCAACTCTTAAGAAGAATGCAGCTATATCTTCATCTTCATTCATTTTTAAATTTTCAAACTGATTTTTATGTTCTTGTAGTTTTTCCATATTCACCTTTGTATATCCCTCATGAATATTTTCTAATGTATCCCATATTTCTTTAGCAGTCTTACTGTGCATTACTTTGATAAATTCTGACTCACTCAGACCGCTCAAGAGTGCATTCATTTCTTTTGCTTTAGCTATGAAATTTTGTATGGCTTCTTTCTCAGTGTCAGATTCCTTTGGTGCATAATTTTCTTCCACAACAACCCAGACTTCTATTCCTAGAGACATTAAGTATGTCCTCATTCTTACTTTCCAGAAAGCATAATTTGTGCCACTAAATAGAGGGGATTTATTTGTAAATCTTCCTTCTAGACTAGCCATATTGGGTACTTAGGACCTCCTTCCAGTTGTTAGACTGATACTGAAGAAACTGGCTCTAATACCAATTGATGAACCCTTAGCTAAACTGAGAGGGGGGGTGAATCAGTTTAGTACATTCATGGACATTAAACCTCTTTTCTTTAAACTCTTCAACAAATTCATTTATGAGCATCTTAATACATAATGAATCAGTAAACTTAATGTGTGGGTAACAAGTAATAAGTAGATTAAAACAACACATCAACACATAATCAACATGCACATAGACAATAGATATAAGTGGAAACCCATAAGGGAGAAAACCACATCTTATTATCTTTATGATGAAAAGGCAAGCTCCGACTCCCCCTCACAACTAATTTTCTATAGGATCCAACCTACAAGAGGCTCCTACCTCAATTTATGCAAGCTACAACTTGCAAGGAAGCTCCAAATCCCATCTATTTTCTGCATGCTACAACCCACAAGAGGCTCCTACCTAACCCAGCTCCAACTGGACATCTATCGAGCTACAACTTGAAATGGAAGCACCAACTCCCATGTATTTTCTGCAGGCTACAACCCACAGGAGGCTCCTATCTCGAATTCTGCAGGCTACAACTTGCAAGGAAGCTCCAACTCCCAAATATTTTATGTAGGCTACAACTTACAGGAGGCTTCTACCTCACCCAGCTCCAACTGGAAATTTATCAAGCTTCAACTTGAAAGGAGACTACAATCCCCTATCTACCTTCCTTCTCTTGCCCGCAGCATTTAGCCTTCTGTTTTTTCTCAACATCGACTCTTCCCAGAGGTTTCGCTGAGCCTGACTCGACCCATGGTGCCTATCTCCTCATTACCGCGATGTTTAGATTACTCTCCCTTTTGCTTTGTTTCGGGTCACTTACTCGAGTCTACTACCCGCATTCAGACTTTTTCCTATTATCAAGGCGTAACCATTGTTTATCTATGCCCGTAGTGTCTGGGTGTTTCACCCGAGCCTCTTGTTGTGTTCAGAGTTTTCTTTATAAACCGTTATAAGACCTGGACCTCAAATATATTACCATGGAACTCTGATTAAAATCGCATCCGACATCCTTTATCGCATTCCGGTGTTTCAGCTATTTCTCTTGTTCTTCGTTTTTATATTTCTCTTCCATTCTCCGATGTGATTTCTCAAAGGGAAACCTTATACCTCCAGATTTTAAATCCTTTAGACTTTTGCTTCAAAATTGCATCGCATCTGGTACTCTTATTGCATTTCGACGATCCTATGTATTATATGTTATAGACGTCTTCCATTCTCCCGATGCGATTTCTTAAGGAAATACACCTAACCCTGGACCTGAAATATATTAGAATTTACCTTTGAAAATGCATCATGTCCTTTATCACATCACATTTCGCTGCATTTCGGCGATTCAACCTTGTTCTTATGATCTTCACCCTTCTGATCTTGTGACTGGCGATATGTGAATGGGTCCCATGAAGGACTTTAAAATATTTAGTATTTAAACCCTAAGAGGTATCACGTCTGGGCTCTTATCGCATTTCGAATTTCGGCGATTCAACCTTGTTATTATGACCTTCACCTTTCTAATATTGCAATTTGTGATACGACAATGGGTCCCACGCCGGACTTTAAAAACTTCGGTACTTAAACTCTGAGAGGTATCACGTCCAAGCTCTTAACGTACTTCACATTTAGGCGTTTCAATGTGATTCATGATTGTTATCCCTTCTGAGCTTTCAATGTGCGATATGTGATTGGGTCCCACAGCTAGACTTTAAATCCTTTAGATTTTAGCTTTGAAGCTTATTGCATCCGATACTCTTATCGCATTTCGTACTTCGGAATTTTAACATGATTCTTAACTGCTTATCTATCCTCCTGAGCTTGCGATGTGCGATATGCGGGCCAGGTCCACGTCATCGTGCCACGTAACCTTGCCATTTCACTACCACTTCATCGCCACATCACTGCCATGTCATCACCATGTCACTACCACGTCATCTCTCGCACTTCGCATTTCACAATTTCTATGTCCCTGTTATTTTGCGATACTCCTTCCGCTGCGATTTGCGATATGCGATCAGGCCTTCTATTGCGATTGTGATTTGTGATATCTCTATCGAATACTGTTTTGAACATGTTTTTCTGGAAATTTACCGACTTTTCTCGTGTGTTCATGACTTTCTCCACTAGTTAAATATGTTCATTACTTATCTTAGCACGTTCACGACTATGCCCACTCGTGCAAGACTCGACCCAAACTTGCTACCTTTGCTCCTTGATAAAGCTTATAATGTTTCTCCTTGCCTTTTTACTGCTCCTCTCTACTCCTTTGCCTTAATGATAATTTTGGTGTTGATCCATGTCTCCTTGTTGCTCCTCTGCCTTACTCCTTTGCCTCTAATGCTGCTCCTTTGGCACTTTGTTGCTCCTCTTCCTCTTTTCTTCTCCTCCACTGTAATTTTTCCTTCGTCGCCTTATAGCTCTTTTATACTCTAGTTTATATTAATCTTCTCCTTTGTCCTTAATGATAATTATGGTGCTGCTCCATTCTGCTCCTTTTCCATCAATGAAAATATTTCCAACAGCCTAGGGTTAGATCAATGGCATTCTTGACCTGACAGCGTAGAGGAACCTCTGTGGGTGAGGAGAAAATGTCCTCGTATTCCTCCAAGACTTTTTCCATATGTTGTTGTCGTGTAGCCCTGTTTCAAGGTTGTGGCCACAATCTTCTTCTTTCCTTCTAGGCAAATTGTAATGAAAATAAATTTACTAGCTTGGAAACAAGATTAATGCGTTGTTTGCAGTAGTCAAAGTGATGGCATGAGGTGGTACTACCTTTGGTATCTTGTACAATTTATTTTCCAAAGTAATAACAACATAACGAGGCCTAGACTCATACATAACATGTCACTTACACAAGTATGGTTGGCCCAATAATACATCAAACACATCAAGAGGAGCAACATCACATAGTACCTCATCCGTGAATGGCTTGATGTTGTACAGAAGGTGGCACTGCTCATGAACGTGAAGATCTCTTCCTTGGAGAAGCCACCCGATGGTATATGGTTACAGGTGTGCTATGGTCGGTAGGCTGAGGTGATTCATGACATCTGTTGAAATGAGGTTCTTTTGGCTTCCGTTATCGACAAGGAATTGCAGTGGAGAACCCTTCACCCACATCTGCGAATGGAAGAGGCACTCCCCCTCCTCCGGATCCTTGGTATCCTTTTTCTGGAGCTTGGTGGTGGCAACAATGGCACTGGGATTTGCATCAATGATCTGCTTCCCTTTGTCATCACCCTTGTCTAGTTTTGACTCGGGATCATAACATGCATCTGATTCGGTTGCCTTCAGTTCAGCACCAGTGACTGTTTGGACCGACACTCGTTTGTGCTGTGAGTGGGGTTGTTATGAAATTCACACCACTTCCATGTTTCCTTCTTTGGATTTGTGGTGTTGTTCTGAGTTGCCCCGATTTTTCTTTGCCCCTTGTTTTACGATTCGTGGCCACCTATTCCTCGCTTCGGATTCATGGATCCAAAGTCTCGTTTCTTCTGCTTAAACTTCTTCTCAATCTTGGCAGCATAGCGATATGTCGTGCCAAGTGAGGTAATGTGAGGAACTCCATTTCCTCCTGAATGTATATGTGCAAACAGATGTGGTAATTGAGTGCCAAATGTCTCTCTGAATATTTAATACCCAACATTGTGCGTAGGGTATGGAAAAAATTCGTCATTTCATGCACATCTTGATCCCTTTGTTTCTGCAGCATGATCCATTAGATGTACTTGTCCTCATAGCTCCCCACAAGGTAATATTGTTCCTTGATGCCATCTCGGAAATAATTCCAACTAGGTGTGGCCGAGAACAGAGACGATTACCTCTCGTCCTTCTGCTCACAATAGGTTTCCCACCAGTCTATGACATGGGGGGCAGCTTTGAGGAGTGAAAAAGTAATATTTTCTCGGTCAGAGAAATCATGGACTAAGAAATACCCTTCCAAGAAATTCAACCATCTATCTACGATGTTTGCATCTATCTGGCCTTAAAATATAGGAATCTCGAAGTTGAAATGTAACTTGAAAGGATAGGTGCATTCAGAGTGACTACTGGATGTAGATATGTCATCAGTGGGCAGTCGTTGAAGGATCTGGGTAAAATTATCCATCATCATGTTCCTTTGTTTCTCGAGGGCCTCCTTGAGCAATAATTTGATAGGATCTCCTGCTCCCTCATCTTTCTTTTCTTCCACCATGGGAGGTCGTCGGGGTTTGCGAGGTTAATATTACAAGGTTTCAACCAAATCGAGCCCTAACTCCTTATACCCCGACCTCATTGGGGACAAGCAAAGAAAAATAGAGAAAGAGAAGACAGCTCTAATACCATTGATCTGGATTTATGCAGGAACGCAAAAATATACAGAAATAAATGTAAACACAGAGATGCAGCGGAAGTAAAACTTTATTTCATTAATATCAAATAACATAAATATGCTTACAGACATAATGGAAATAAACTAGCTAGGGCGTTGGTACCTTATCTCTGAGAAGAGATGTGGTGGCTACAGGCCTCTGAATTGTGTTACAATGAGGCTCGCGGACCTATTTATTGTTGAGAAACAATGGAAAACCGTAAACATCCAAAAACCTAACCCTTCGATATGAAACACCAAAACTTTGGGCCCCATTTGGGTAAATTGGTACATCAATCTTCCCGGGGACATAACTTTGGCATACGATCTCTATTTGACACACTCAATACCTCGTTAGAAACACACGATCTCTATTTGACACGCTCAATACCTCGTTAGGAAGATCTATTCGAGGACTACAACTTTTGATGTGAGAAACATTGAAGGAATCAATGTTTCTCTTGGTTTCCCCCCTATTTATTATTGAGAAAAAAGTGTAAAACCATAAATATCCATAACCTAACCCTAGGAGATGAAGCGCCAAAATTGTGGGCCCCGTTTGGGTAAATTGGTACATCAATCTTCCCAGGGACGTAACTTTGGCATACGATCTCTATTTGACACACTCAATACCTCGTTATAAAGATATATTCGAGGAATACAATGTTGCTCCTAGTTTTCATAGAAGGAATTGATTCTTAAAAGGAATCAATTTTTCTCCTGGTTTTCCCAAAAAAATGTCGTTTAGGGCCTCAAAACGACTTCGGAAGTTCATGACCTGAAAAACTTCTAAAAATAGTAAGTTGTGTTGAAACTGAAAAAAATGACAGAACCGATGGTGGGGGTCCAAATTGAATAGGTGGGTGGCCACCAGTATCCACCTGGATCATTAAGGCCTCAAAACGGCTCTGGAAGTTCAGGACCCGAAAAACTGCTAAAAATAATAAGTTGCTCTGAAACTGAAAAATTGAAAGAACCAATGGTGGGGGTCCAAATGGAATAGGTGGGTGGCCACCAATATCCACCTGGATCACATGCACAGTTCCTACCATTAGTAACCGCGTAGAACTGCACTCTATCTTCCACTATAGATTGTGCACATGACTCATCAAAAAGTAAAAATAAAAAGTTAATTCTAGAAGCCTTATTGGGTGAATATGTCCCAACTAAAAGCTTTGAGGTCATGTCTATTTGAGCCTAGACCCTCTAATCATGGATCTAATTCCCATTCTTCAAGGAACCCTAATTCCACCTTAAGTGGATCTCATCCTTTTCATGTGGATCTGAAACTTCCTCCTCTTGGTCTATAAATTAGCTACAGGCTAGAGGGTTATGGGAGGTTGTTGAATGTAGACTTATGTTGGTAAAAATAGGTTGGATGTATTATCATTCAAAGAAATTATTATAGAATTATGGGAGGATCTTCACCTCATCAAAGAAAAGGTTGTGAGACTCTTCTATATTTCTAAAGTAATACAATTGACCTCTTTTTCTCACTACATTTTTTTATGGATCTGATGAATGGTTTCTGTTATTTCTATTTTATCCATTGAAATTATGTTAGTTACTAATATCCTTGATCATTAGTTTGAGTTATTGAATCATTTATGTTGCATATTACTTTGATCCTTTGGTTTCTATGTGTGTAGGGTTGTTTAAGGCATTGAAGAGTTGCATCGAGGCATAGCAAGGATCTTCATCAAGCAAGTCATGATAAGGTGTGGATTTCGTTTCCTCTAATTTCTAGCTTTATGATTCAAGTAGAGATAGATTCAGGGAAAGATTAGTTTGAATGTCTGCTTCTCACTAGGTTTTGTTCGAAATCTAGGAAGAGTGCTCTTGTTAGCAAGAGGGATTAGTTCAATATCAAAAATTTGCGACCATACTGGGGAACGTTTTGTTCTCTTCCTTTTCCTTGGTTTTGATTTTCAATCCCTTTTTTATAGCCCGATTCAAGTCTTGACAATATAGTGACCTTCATATTTTGTGATTTTTTTGCCTGAATTTTATTTTATCCTTAAAGATTCTCATTCTGCGCGGTTTCTGTTCAGCAACAAAGCATATATATGTGTTTTTTTTCTTTAGCAACAAATCGCATGTGCACTAAACTTAATTTTTCATCTCTGCACATCTTGGGAATTTTTTAAAAAGTAGTTTTTCCTCTGATCAAAGTTTGAATTTGGGTTTTTGAAATATTTTTTACACTTTTCTTGACCTTCAGTTAATATTTTTGAGTTTGTTTGCGTGTCATAGATAAGTCTTATTGAGAATTACATGTCTTCACAAATTTTGGTATGGTTTCGTCTTGTTTCTTGTGGATTTATCAAAAAAGAGATTGGTTATTGTTAGATTGTTATCTCCTAGTCTTTTTTCTTGCAAACGTACTAGGTTCAGTGATTACTTTGCTTATTTGTGAAAAGATATTTTAGATTAATTAAAGTAGGGTTCTAAAGGTTTAGTGTTTTTGTGATATTTTCTTCCTATGTTGAATTCAAAATGAAAATGATTTATTTTTCAGTACTGAATTTGTTTATAGATACACTATTGACATCATAGATTTAGTGGCATTCATTAAACCAAACTAATTTCGAAGTTTTCATTTGGTTTCTCCATGCATTTTTAAAAATGATGAGTGATTGCTTATAAAAGGACATTAAATGGTTATTTGACTTATAGAGTGAACTAAAATTTTGATTTAATTTCTGCATTTGAATTGTGTCAAAGTGCATTTGTCATTTTATGGAAAAGAATGTTATGGGAATTTAATTTTTTGCATTTTATTTTAAAATTAAAAAGACTCTTACTCTCTCGTAACTAGGAATTCATTGACTGAAAACATTACAATTTCATATTCGAGTACATTAGATTTTTTGAGTCAGATCAGAATATCATCAGTTTCACATCCATCACCTATTGAGTAAACAACAACTTAATAACACAACGTTAATAAAATTGATTAGAATTTTTTACATTTTTAGGGCACTTTCCACCTACATATATTAGGTTGTAGGGATTTTGAATAAGGGAGTGAGTTAACTATCCAAAGCTATAAAAAAACAGTAGAATATTGTAGTAGAGAATAAATCCATTTATTGAAGGTTTTCTCTGGCAAGCTCCTCTTACAAGGGAGTCTCGCACGAGACCATATCGGACCCAGTGGAGTGATCGATCCCACTTCATTGGTTACGGTATATTGGTTTTCATGCATTAAAAATGGTGTCGCAAGGTACTTGGGAGTCACTTGGAAGTAAACCTCAGATTACCCATGTTGAGAAATTTTCAAGGGGATTGAGCTTTGTTAATCTGCCCTTGTGTGTATATCAGATTTGTGATTGTCCCCCCAGGCTGATTTGTTGTAAGTGGTATCCTTAGAGACCATAAACTTAGGGCTATTTCCTGAGGTAACGATGGAGGGGAAGTCCCTGTTGTACCTAGAACATATGTTTATTAGCCTCACTTGGACCTTTTTGGAGGGTAATATTCACTCGAGATGACATAAGTGGAGTTAATTACACCATATCATGTTCATTAAGCAAGTTGTCAAGGTAATTGGTTCCACCTACTCTATCTATATATACTTTTCACCTTGATTTCTACGACGTTGGAGTTCATCACCAACTAGTGATTTCTTTGTGAAAAGGTTGTTTGTGTGGTTTGACTCTTAGATTTGTTAGCAAGTGTTATTTGTTTTTTTTTACTTTTTAGAGGCCCTAGGTGTGATTTTTTTATATTTTTAGATTCTTAATTAAAATTCACCATGGTTGACTGACCGAGACATTCATGTAGAATGTGGGGTATACCCCATGAGTATACACCGAGTCAATTGGAAAAAATTAAAGCTGAAAGGTCAAAATCAATAGGATCTGGGACCTCAGATCAACCTGAAACATATACCATTGTAGGATCGAAGACTGAACTGAATCAACCTCAAGTATTTGAAATAGACTTAGTGTAATCTGAACTAGTAGTTACCAAAGTCATTAGACCAAAATATGATACTAGAGAAGTTTCAGATACACAACTAACTGAACCGGAAATTTTTGAACCTGAGTATGATATTTCTAAACTCGAGTCTCCTAAAAATTTTATAGCACCTACTCCTACTCCACATTCACCTAAAGTAAAACTTATAATTAATCACCTTTCGGTAAATCTCATTGACTTCAGTGTATCTGGAAAAAGTGGGCTTTACCAGGAAGATGTGATTTACCTCATGTTGGATGAAGAATTCATTACTCATTGCTTCTCAAAACACTTTTCCTGTCATACTACCTTTTATGCTAGAAAATTTGGTGTTGTCCTTGGAGATTTCCTTCAACTTATTTACATAATCTTCATGAGTTATCAACTTATCATTAATAACAAACAAAGAAGGCAGACCCTTCTATGTTAAAGGCTCTATTCTGGTGAAAAACCTATTGATTGTTATCCCTAGACTGTGGCACTTTTCTTCTAGCTGAAAACTAGATTCTTCTTAGTAAGAATTCTCTTCACTTCTAGGATGGTTTCTTTCCTATCATATACTCCCAAGTCATCCAACTCATATATGTTCTTGAAGTTCTGGAACTTGATGATGTTGGTTGTTGTTGTAGGAATTTCTCCAAGCTCATGTTTGATGTCTGTAATAGCCTCAGTTGCTCTTTTTATCAGCTCCTTTTGCTTAAAGATAATTTGGATGTAGGGCCATATCTCATTAATAGATTTCATGATATCTTCCCAGATGATTTCCTTGGCTTGGGTCAAGGTCTGTCCAATTGTTGATTTTCTCTCTAACTTCTGCAATATTTCTATCAATTTTTGCGCCCTTTGCGCTTTTGCTGAATGAGAAGCTTCACTCCTTGTCCTCTGGTCTTGCAATAATTTTACCTAATCCTGTAGCTTCTTGATCTCTTCTATCTGAATAGATTTATTTTCCACTGCCTTTGTCAACTGATCTGAATCATATGTTGTCTGTGTAGTAAAGTTTGTAGTTGTAGGAATGGTTGTAAGAGGTACAACATCCAATGGAACCATGGACAACTTTGTAGTCTGCTCCTTTTCTTTGATCATATTTTCCATTTTTGTCTCCATTTGTCTTATCAATGCATTTTTCTCCATGATGAGCTTCATCATATCAGTTTTTTTTGTCTCTCTCTCCTTAATGTCCTTGGTGAGAGGATATTTTGTAGCTGACAGCTTCAA
The DNA here is from genome assembly GCA_034641835.2 of Pinus albicaulis. Classification (NCBI taxonomy): domain Eukaryota; kingdom Viridiplantae; phylum Streptophyta; class Pinopsida; order Pinales; family Pinaceae; genus Pinus; species Pinus albicaulis. Next base: position 250,862,156 of record CM076583.1, on the reverse strand, counting down.
CTATTTTCTCAATGTTGCTATGTCAACATTCTTATTTTTATTATCTCCTCTACAGCCTTCATATTAGAGGGATCATATCCTATCTTAACCACCAAATATTATAAGGATTTAATCCTTATATCCTTAGCAAGAGAAGATATTTTCTCCATTTTTAATTGTGACTGGATATTGGACAAAGAAACCTACAATTTGGAAAGATTCATTGTTGTGTTAGTCAAACTTGAAGGGATCATTTCACCTGTCTGCTTGTGCATCTCCATTTGATCAATGAAATGAATGTCCTTTATGTCGAATTCAAAAGTTGTCTTCTTACACACAGCTGCTGACTTTGGCTAAGGAATTTGGGCCTCAAGGAAGGCCATCCGCATCTTACCTTTCTCAAAATCAAATTTTGATAGCAACCTGCTTTGAGAACTGGAAGTCTGCTTCTAGAATTGGGTATAGGTGTTGTTCTTCAAGATTTCATTTTTTAACTTTATCTCTCTAAACATGTCAAATTTTGTCATCTCCTTCTCACCTTGGACAACCTTAGTTGTCTGGATATCATGTTGTTGGTCATGAGATACTAAAGAATTTGTAGGAGAAGTAGTGGATTGGCCACCTACTTGAGAAGAGGAAGTTGTTTCCTTTGTGACCACATCAACTTCTTATTCTGAATCTTTGTCTGTGTCAGCTTTAGGGTTCTGCTTGGTCCTTTTTCTATACATTATTTTGAATTCTTTACTTGTAGTATCAGTCATTGAAGGTGACTCATCTTCTCTTTGCATTTTCCCTGCTTTTTCCTGTGGGACAGGAGTCTTTTATGTTGATGTCGATACTAGCTGCTCCTCAGCTTCTTGCAATGTGTTCTCAGCCCATTCTAACTGGTTTATATACTTTTTTATCTCTGGCCTATGGGTGTGTATGTAAGGAGTAGTTTTATTCTCTACTCTTAGCTTTGAAATGCTTTTGAGAGGATCATAGGACCAAGTAAAGCTAGGGCTGAAATTCATCTCTTTCAATATTTTATCTTCTTCCTCGCCTGCTAACTTGCTATTACAAATAAAGGGCCCAAAATGGGTTTTAATAATAAATTGGGACTTCATCTTGGCTGATGCAAAGTGAATTTCATCAATATTTAGCATTTGTCTGATATACTCCAGAGCAAAAATCCTCATTGGGAGGAATTTTGAGAGTTTATAAGGAGAAAGCTCACACCCATAGAATCTTATCTCTGTATAATTTGGGTACAAGTACCAGTCTCTTGTATTGGCCTGATCTGACAAATGTAGTATCCTTTCTATGTCTTCACCTATTCTAGGTTCAGTTGTACTACTCAAAATGCTCATGGTTGGATGCACAAATAGTTCAATGAACTGTTTGTATGAAAATTCCTTCTGCTCTTTCATTACCAATGATGTCTAGAAGATGATTGATTGTTGGTTTCCATCTTCAACAAGCTTATGCATGGAAAACTTAAATCTATATGCCTGATAATACACAAACATGTATACTAAAATAGAGGAGTATTTAAACACTTAATCAGTCTAAAATTTTATGAATTAACAATGGATGTTGTCTGCCAGGAATTGGCTGAAATTGAATATGATTGATGGTTTATAGTTTGTGGAAAATATGGAGAGGAAACCTTAAATGATTTCATCTATCCACTAATCAAAATAATAGCAAAGAAGGTATGCAACGGTTGTTATAACCTGTTTTTCCTTATCAGGGAAGATGGAGGAAGGGTAAGGAGGGTTTTTCTTTGGTAGTTGAGTATTTTTAGGTAGGAAAATGTCAAGGCTTTTAGCTCTTTTGGAAAAATTGAGCTTCTGGTATAATTCATTGAGGACTTCTAGGGAGAAATGGGTACCATTTTCCACAGAGGGAGCTTGTATCATCTAATTAATTGATTTTGCATTGATGGTGAAAAGGATTTCACCAGTAGGGGAAATGATAGCTCTTTGACTGGGGATATAGCAGCCTTGACACTTTTTGATAAACTCAGGGGCACTGTATGTGTGGGGGGAGATATAGTGAGGAAAATTGGACTCCCAGAGTCCAATATCATCATATTTTTCAATATATTTATCTTCTAACTAACAGTACATTTCAAACAGTTCAAATTCACACTGTGTCTCATTAGTTTTGTAATCTCTATCAGCTAGGGGAAAATGATCTAAATCTAGGGAGGGTGTACCAAGGGGGAGGGTGTACCAAGGGATTGAATAATCCTCCTATTTTTTCTATTTAGGAGGCATATTCAATCGTTTTTAGAGGAATTCAAGTGAAATTAGGATGAACGGGTTTACCAGGAATGTGCAGGAGCTTTGTAACTGGTTGAAGGAGACAAGGTAGACGTTGTTGATTTGGTTGAATACCAATCAATGGATAAAATTGTCGCACTGTAAACATGTAAAGCAACATAATTTGCAAGAAATAAGGCACAGTAAAGGTCAAAAGGGTTCAATTACATGGCTTTATAAGAAAATCGGGTTTTCCGTTGAACATGGCGTGTATCTGTTAATTTAACGATCATTAGTATTAATTAAATGCATTAATGGATCAAATACCGGAGGAATGGATTTGATTGGTAACAAATAGGTGATGTGACGAGACTACAATGGTGGAGGTGACAGGTAGGGATAGTGGTATTTAGGACACGGGGAAGATGATTTTCGGGGGGGGGGTTCTTAGGTGTTAAATGGTTTAAGCGGAGGCAGGTGCAAACATCGAAGAGGAGGCCACATGGTCATGGGTCTGGGCAGGAAACTAATTTTTTCGGAACCCACCCCCTCCCCCGGGTGGTAAAGATAGGATGGAGAGGGGGGGCCAAATATTGATGAGGACCGACGAATGAGGAGCAAGTGGATCAGATGGCAAGCAGGTGGAAGCAGCTTAACATCAGTTGACATGACTGTTTTTCTAGTAGTGGTCCTTTCGATTGGAGTGAAAACTTAGGATATAATAGAAAATAGCCTAACATTTCATTCATGTGCCCAATATTTGAAACTTAGAATAAAGTGATTTTGTCAATTATACCTTTATGCGCCAAATACATAATGAAATAAAACTTAGAATATAAGCAATTTTTAATCTTTTGAAGCCTAAAACACCTCTACCTACCCTTCAAATTTTCCATTCTTTTGCTATAGTAACATTTTTTAATTCTTTCTCCAAGGGGTGGATTTAGACTAGCAAACCCATATCTCCTTTTTTTAATGAAAAATCTAATCTACTCTATCACTTATCTCTCCTAATATTCAGATTAAACAGTTGAATCAATTCCATTTTCTACCTAACTATATATTTACCAAGATTAAATTTTTTGGAAAATCTTTATTCTCTAACCTAATTTACAAAAAATTCACAATTGTTCAACCATGATTAAGCTGTATGATTTGAAAAAATAGCTAGTCATTGTGGAATTTTTAAACAAGCTTCACAAAATCTTATTTTATTTTGACATAAAGAAAACTATCTATCAGGAGTGGCATTTGAATTTGCAGCACTTTCAGTGTTATTTTCTCTATTTTTTCTTTTGTGGGATTTTGATTTTATTGTATTCTTTTTCAAATTTTCTTTATTTTTGTCTTTTTCTCTTTATTCATTTTTTTTAGATATACCTTCTTTTCATTTTTCCTTTTTATATATTTTTTATTGGAAATCATTTGGATATTGAAATTTATTTACAATGTAAGATTACTGAGGCAAAATACTCAATCACCTTGAGATCCTACAAATTATAGGACCCTAACACAAAGCATTTACTACCAAATTATCGAATCCTCATTTCCAAACTCAACACTAGAATCCAAACTCTCATACAATGCCAACGCCCCAAGGATCAATTCTATTTATTCCTATTGTTTCCATCTCGAACAACACCCCAAGGATTGATTCTCATTACCGCTGATTTTCTCCACGATGACAACTTTTTATAAGAAGTTTTCAAGAAAGTGACAACCTCTGGACACTGGAGTGTTTTTCACCATTGCAGCAGGCCCTTTCTACGTCTTTACTCAATAAATTAAAGACCTTTAAAAGTTTTGAAGTGTGTCGGAACAGTTTGTTCCTCTCTTATGTAATCTAATTCACCTGTATGAACTCTCTTTTTAAAAATCAAGAAATAAAGATCAATTTTTGAGGGAGTTTGAAAGAAAATTCAAATATGGACACACCCCTTGTAACATTGTGTGCTAGATACAAGCCCATGGTGAAGGACCCCGAGAAATAGGGTGTCTTAGTGTTGACAGATAACAACATCACATTTAATCGAAATGGGGCACAGGGTGAAGCCTTTGCAAGATGATATTGAGTTGCATAAATTGCACAAAGAGCTTTTTTAATTGCAAGTTGGGATTTTTTGTCAGTGTGTGTACACCATAACAGAGATATGGGGGGGCTAGTGCAGTGGGAGAGGAACCTGGGCAGAGAGGTGCTAGGCCCGAGCAAAGGGGTGTGGAGGAGGCTCGGTGGAAGGTGAAGGGAGGAGGTTCGACGGAGGGTGGTGAAGGTGGGAAGTGTGATAGAGAGCGCCGAGTGCGACTATTGGCTAGCACAGGAGGTGCGACGGCATAAGAGGCTGATTTTTGGCTAGTGAATTTTCTCCAGGCAGGGTCGTGGATTGCTACCAAATCACATAGCAGAAAATCTCATTGTCGCTACTTTCTGAAACCAAATTAAATCACAAGACTGTTAAATTCAACGTTTTGGGAATGGCAGAATGCGATGGGATTCAGAGCAGCCAACTGTTCTATCAACTGGGAGTATGAAGCAATGACAGTGCATAGAGCACAACGTTATAATGAAGGGGAGAAAAATATATAAATTCATAGTCGGGTGTGGATAATGGCTCTGCATAGGAGTCAAATTTTCCTTACTGTGGTATGAGGAGGAATGTTGGACATGTCGAATGGAGGCCGAGAGGTAGCATGTTATAAGTGGTGTGAGGGACACGTGGAGTGGACAACGTATTGTAGCAAAGAGAGTATGTCGCAATATAGGGTCGATGTCAAGGGACAGAGACCAAGTCAGAAATTTGGGCGTAGGTAGAGAGAGGCCGAGGGGACTGTGCTATGGGAGGAGAACGGAGTAGCATTATATGTCAAAACCGTCTTCTCACAAAATTGTTCTTGCCCTTTGCGACAGGAATCACATGGGTGGCAACTCCAAACCATGCAGCAAATATTCTCTATGAAGGGTCACATACTAGTAGTTTCAATAACAAATCGAAAGCATCTAATATTTCAAATTACCAGATAAGTATGAGGTATATTTTGCATAAAAACAAAGCAACATTACTGAGCAATGGATAGAGCACACTGACACATTTAATGATAAAGCGCAGATTCCTAAATAATTTTTGTTGTGGTCTCCATTTCTAGAATGAGTATCGTCAGATTTGGAATTATGGGCAGAGACGTTGTTGACAGAGCCTGACACATTTACAGAAAAATGGGCTCCTGCAGAAAAATGAAAGATTGACACGAAATGAATATCATTGAAAGAGTGTTTTGGGAGAAAAGCTCAAATTCAGAGAGACACAGGTCTAACTCATGGGATCTGGAGGAGGAGCACAATCCATACAACATGCAAGAGAGGGCAGCATCCAAGAGAGTGCTTAGGTGGAGTGGATATACCTGATAGGCCAAAGAGATTGCTTACAGAATATGAAAATGCCCAGGTCTGGCCTAGGCTCTGATACCATGTCAAAGATAGGCAAGATATGCAAACAAGATGAAAGAGATGAGTGTGAGATGAAATATTATTCACAATGATATATATTTATAGTACATTAGGTGTGGCTTTTGGATTCCATATTCCAAGGTAACTTGGACTCCCTATGACTGTTCGTTTCCCACACCTTAACCCTTAGCGGATTAGGTGTCCAATAGATTCCAATTCCCCTCTCTTTGTCATCTATGTAGATCAACAACTGAAGCAGATGAGAACCTATTCAATAGTTTCACTTATGTGGATTCCCTCTATAATCAAAAGGCCACTTAGATGCATCAACCAAATCAAAATAAATCAACTAGCTCTCTCACTCTTATAAATTGGTAGAAATTGGCTTTCTTAAACCCCATTCTCAATAAAATTTTGAATCTCCTCCCAGGCATTATCCTATGGGAATTTTGGAAAGAAACAAATCATAAGATTTTTCACAATATTAATTAGTTGATGTCAATCATTTGGGAAAGAATCCAATGAAATATTAAGAAGACAATTCTCATCTAAACTTGGTTAAAGAATGATTGGAAAATTAATGAGAAAGAGGTTAATATCCTTTTGAACTTGGGTTGTCACTCCTAGTCCTCCCCCTTTCCCAAAACATCTTGCTCGAATTAATATCTCTATCCCCCTTGTTTGTTTTCACTCTCCCCCTCAACTCATAAATATAAAATTTCATGTGGCATCTAAGGACAACCCTAGAATTTCTAATTTTGAACGGGTCTTCAAGGACCCCTCAAGAGTGACCATACATCTCTCTGTTGGCTCCATGGATTATAATAGAAATTATGTAATGGAAATTAAATAAATAGAGTTTGGATTACATGTAGCCTGGATAAAGCACTACTTCAAATTAATCATAGAGGGAGGCTTTGAGTTAATTGTTTCTATGGTGAAAAAAAAATACATGGAACTACTCCTAACAAGGTATTGGCGACCGTAGAGCAACCTCAACTAGGTAGAAACCATGATCCCCTCCATGATAGTTGTAATCACTTCACACACATGGAGATCAATAAATAATTATCATATCTCTTAGCCCATAAATGATTCAAGAAAGCCTAAATGCTTCTCATCCCTCCATGTGAGTTCCTTCCTTCTACAAATCTAGAAATAGAATGTGCAAATATGTTGTAGGTATACATGACCTCCCTATATGCGTGAGAAGTGACATGTCAGGTGGGAGAGCGCATGGTAGTTTTTTCACATGGTAATGATAGTCGATGATGTGCCATGATTCCATCCATAGAAGTCAAGGGATAGGTTTAATTCGAGGCACGCCACACTATGGGCCATTACTACACCTAGTCGCCATGTCACCCTAGTTATTCATGTCACTTAGTGGAAATAAGTGGGATCTGGATATTGCATGATGAAATGATGTATAATATTTTAATGTACATTTTGGTTTTAATGGTGTCTTGTCTTAGAATTTGAGAGCCACATGGAGGAAAGAATTTTGAGGGAATTTGTATGGTAGATTGATCTACAGTTTTTCTTAGTTATTTCCACCTACAAGGTCTCTCTTTTCCATAGTGTAATAGGGGCTCTGACCTTTTTCTATCTTCTCTATGGATTGGTGCTTCTATTTTAAAAGTCTCATTCACTAGCAGAGTTGTGGGAGATCTGGGATGGTCTTGTTCCATTAACTCCTCTCTATTGATTCATAGCTATGTAGAATAGCCATTCCTTGTGAGCTTCCACAAATATACCCTCCTCCCACATCTACCCAAGTAACCGGCCAACCGCGGTAAACATGTGACGAAGAGTTACTATGGTCTGATTCAACCTCCTATGTCACCTTAAGGAAGTGGAATCGACACCACACAACAACAAAAACCTTCTGCAAATGCTACGAAACACCCAGGAGCCCTCACAACCTTCCAAGAGGCTAGCACCTAATCTAACCTGACCTTTTCATGCTTTAATCCCCCATTTTTTCCCTTGACATGGGCAAGAGTGCGAATGGAAACCTCCATTCCCATGTACAACATAGGTATGCATGTGACTGGGAATTTTCCTAGTAATTTTGAGCCTGCGACCCTGATTTGGGACACTTTTCAAGCCCAGAGCCGAGGTCACTGCCCAAAAATCCATGAAACTTTGAGAAATGAAAGATAATAGTGTAATAATGATGTAAAAGAAAACAATTGAACAATAAATTGAATGGAGCCCTACTAGCCATGATAGGTTTTTTGTCAAACATGTCACAAATATATAATCTACGGGTTTAAATAACATATCTTAGCATAGGGGTCTGATACTTATCTAAGATTCGCTAAGAAGCATTGTTTCCTCATGCCATTAACTACATTATCATTTATTTGTTGGAAATACTAAGAGGGGGGGTGAATCATTATTCCTTTCAATTAGTATTATTATTAATATTTCAGAGCATTAGTTAATATTCAATTATTATCAGTGTTTGTGCAATGATAGCAGTAAACAAAAGGAACACAAATGCACACAATTTTTAAGGTGGAAAACCCCTCCAGGAAAAAAAACCACCTGAATGCTTTTCTAATAATTCTTTAATATTCAACTCCAATTGAACAGAAATCTCCAACTTCCTAGAATCTAGAAAAGCATTCTTATCCAGCTCCCACTGGATGGACGCTCCAACACCCGAGATTCTTCAGTAGTCAACTGAACGGATGCCCCAACACCAAATGAGCTACAACTCACCCTAGCACCACCCTACCACCCTAAATTTTTCACAGGCTTGAACCTATTGGTGACTTCGTTCACCAACCTAGCACCACCCTACCACCCTATAGAAGAATAAAAGAAGAATGGACTCTCATACCAGGGAAAATGGTCCACTTTAAAATGATATAGAATGATGTAGAAGAAGAAGACACACTAGACCATAACCCCAACTATGACAATACCACCTAATGATTATCCTAGACCTCCCTACACTGCCTCTTCAATTCTTGGCAAATAGACACTTGTAAAGATTTTACAATGACTCAATACAATGATACCTTTACAATGACTGTATGTAGTGATGCCCACTTGAAGACTTCATGTGGTGAACTTCTTGTTGTTGTTCTACACCTTAATTGTTGCTCTTGTCATGCTACCCTTTCTCACTCTTCAGAACATTAGATCATGCATTGAGTCTTATCTTGATGAATAAAATACCTGCAAAATGTCTTCAAGGAAATACCCATGACATGATAATAGCAAAACTTACCTCATCCTGCAGAGCATATATCAGTGCTAAACAAAAAAACAAAAACAAATTAGAATACAAAGAACCTAATGCACTTAAGAGATGAACATGCATATACAGAATATACTTACCTAGAGCTTACCTCTGTTGCATCATCTTTCTGCACCTTGCTTTGCTTTGTTGTCCTAGGAAGTCTGATCCTCTGCAGCCCTTGGCAGCACATGATCTAGCTTTCTCTTGCCTTCTAGGAGCTCAATATTGAATTTGATGTATTTATGTTATTTCACATCCCCAATATGTGATTTTCAGTCTTGTAGTAGCCCTCTAAGTCTTCTTTCTAATGCCATAGGTCTCACCGAATTTTGATTCTTCAAGGCAAAGTTATGCCCAATCTCTCACAATAACCTAATTATGGACTATTTCAGTAGAGAGAACTTGTACGATGTTCCACGTGTCACCATTTCCTCCTTCGGCTCTAAAATTGATACACAGAAAACTAAAGTCCATGCACTATCTACCACTTTTTACAGAATTCCAATCCAATGCTCAGAGAGAGTTTTATGCAGATTTTCCCAAGGTCACCTCTTTGAGATGAAGTTCAGGAGCCTGCACAAACCCTAACTTCCACAGATAATATCTCTGAAAATATTGCGAACCATTATCCAAATTTTTTACACGAGCTTTCTCGGGATTTCAGCTTCGCTTGATAAAAATTTCAGCTTCTGAACCTTCGTATAAAAAAATTTATAGCGAAAATACCATGATGACCTATTTCAAGTAGCGAAATCCCTACATAAGGAGGATATGAGGATCACAATTTATATAAATTCTTAGGTTGAGAGGGTCTTCAACAATTTAACATGGGAGAGATTTTAGGAGCTTAAAAATTATTAATTTTTACTATTCAATGACCACAACCAATTATTAGTGTCATGCCACAACCCCATGGGTTTTTAGCCCACTAACTGGGGTTACTAAATTCAAACATGAAAATCTCTCAAACCGTGAAGAATTATGTGGTGAACCATATATCAAAGGAAACATATCGACAAGCAGAAACCATTAAAAATCTCCTTGACTCTGAATATAGAAATTTGGTACGTAAAAATTCCCATGCAAGATCGGGGTAGCCCTTGGTGTTGCTTGGGTTGACATCAATGACAACCACTGCTCAACATTATTTGGTCATAGATACATTGTTCATAAATTTACAAATCAAACCATGATGAGAGCCATACATCATTATTGACATAAAACACATTCATAAATAGCAAATAAACAACAAAAATGACAAGCATATAACAATCATATAAGCCTCATAATAACAAGAATATTTACACATCAATAGAATAGGAAAATAGCTCTTATCTCCATAATAAAAATGAAACCAAGTCTGGTACTTCCAAATTCCACCTAACCATAGACATGGCTGAGCCAAATTTCTCTTCAGCTAGTCATCCCTATGCCATATTCCAAGCATGAATGTGGGATATCATAAAAAAATCCATCAAAACCGAACCAAGGTTTTTAGAGGCCAAGCCACCTCAACCCTCAACCATTGATTCCACGTCACGGTCAGACATCACAACCATCACCAAATTGGTCTCCACCCAATCTATCAAGGGCTCCAGAGTGTTTGTTCCAACCAAATCTCCAGGACTAGTAACTCAACCTACAGCTTTGTAGGGATCCAGAGTGTTTGTCCAACCAAGACTCCATGACTAGTAACTCAACCCGCCAAGGGTTGCAAATTATTTTTCCAACCAAGGCTCTAGGACTAGTAACTTACCCCAGGCTATTACAGGGCTCCAAAATTTTTGTCCAACCAAGGATCTAGGAACTAGTAACTCAACCCATAGCTAAAGGAACATGAGAACCAACCGGAAAAATAAATAATAAAATGAACCCACAACACCATGGCTATCCAATAAATGGCAAGGCTAGGAAAATCCACTGTCAATCCAGGAAATCCTCCATGCCAATGATAGATCATGACAAAAAAACCACATGCATATGCCATGCATTTCAAAATTAGCGAGGAAAACATACATGCAACTCGGTACCTACAAGAAAATTTTGTTGTAGTTGTTGATCCTGGTCTCATCTTGCGCTTTCCTGTTCTTACTTTGCCTTATTTCTCCAAAACTCCAAATATGCCACACTCTCCAAGAGTTCTCCAAGAAACTCTAGGTGTCCAAGAATATGAGAGGGAGAGAGAATAGAATGAGAGCTCCGAATTGAACTGAAAAAACTCAGTGAATTGATCCTCAGAAGCCTTTTTATTAATGAGGCCTCTAATTTCTTCAATTTTCCATTATTTTCCTTCATTTTCCTCCTCACATGCAACCTGTAACCTTTCACCTCCCTTTTCTCCTATTTTCCATTATTTTCATAAATAAATGCCACTTTGCCTTTCCAAACCCTTAGCCATTGCCTTTTCCAATTTCCATATCCATAATAAACCATATTAACACCCACACTAGGATTTATTTCCCAACATTCATCTTGGAATACGTGTCCCATGACCAAGGTCTTATTTTACCTTTATTAATTTTTACATGCATTTTAACTAGATCTATTACATAACCCTCCCCTTTGGGGAAAATCATCCTCGATGTTCAATGACACCTACAACCAACAATACTATTGTAAGAACAACATACTTCCCATGGAGCTTTATAACTTATCACGTTGTAGTATTTACAATGATCAATCTGTTGAGCAGAAAACCAAACATGAAAACACAACAAATATAACATCATAATGACATGACACCCATATCGCTTATTGGATATTTATAACATATCTTGTGGTGGTATTTACATCATATACATATGTACATATACCAAAACATCATACCAAGCATATACTAAAACATATATAAAAAAGCATGCCAAAACATTTGCTCAACCAGCAAATAAGGAAGGATATATAGCCCGCATCTGATCCATCATCTCCCATGTAGCTTCATCGGGCCCAAAGTGCTTCCATTGCACTTTAACCTGCTCGATTGCTCAGTTCCAGAGCATGAGCGTATTTCTCTACAAAATTCACTGAGGTTATGGATGGAATTCTCCTTCTGGTTCCACCCGCAATACAGGCGATTCAATCACATGATCAGCATATCTAACATACTTCTTAAGAAATTACACATGGAAAACATCATGGACTTTCACTATCAGAGGCAGTGTAAGTCGATATGCTACTGGCCCAATCCTCTCAAGAATATTGAAAGGTTTACCAAAATAAGGAGCCATATTGGCACATGATTCAATCCACAAGGATTTATTCTTGGGATTTATGGGAAAGTACACATGTTCCCCAACTTGAAACTCCTTAAACAACCTTTTCCGATATGCATAGTTTTTCTACCTATCTTGTGTTTCTTTCATATTCTTCTTAATTACCTACATTTATTGTTCAATATATTCCAACATGTTTGGTCCAATCAACACCTTGTTAACTAGATCACTCCAACTGATGGGAGTATTGCAACTATGCCCATACAATGCCTCAAATATACTAATCCTCAAATATTCCTGATACCCATTATTGTAAGCAAACTCTACTAGTGTAAGATACTCTTCCCACTTTCTCTGTTGATGCATCACATACATCCTCAACATGTCCTCCAATATTCAGTTGACCCTCTCTATTTTTTCATCTATCTACGGGTGATAAGTTGTACTAAAGGCCAACTTCGTGTCTAAATTTTCAAACAACTCCTTACAAAACTTGGAAGTGAAGTTCGCATCCTTGTCTCACATAATATTCTGTGGACCACCATGAAATATGACCACATTCCTTATAAATACATGTGCTACATCATTCGATGAGTATGTAGACTTCACTGGAATGAAGTGTGCTACCTTCGTCAACTTGTCCACCACAACCATGATGGAATCATGTTGTCTAGATGTCATCGGTAAGCCTGTGATAAATTCCATGGAAATGATCTCCCATTTCCACTCTGTAATTGGAATCAGCTGTAGTAGTCCACCTGGATGCCTACACTTTGCTTTGACATGTTGAAAATTTAAGCACCTAGCCACAAACTTTGCTACGTCTCTCTTCAAATTTGACCAATAGTAAAACTTAGTCACTAATGTCAGCGTCTTTCGATATCCCGGGTGACCTGAATAAGGTTTCACATGAAACTCCCTCAATATCACCTTCTTGGGATCATTTTTGTCTGGCACATATATCTTGTCTCTAAACCCAATCAAGCCATTTGCTGTGAGACGATAATCCACATCGTATGCCCCTGTACCTATACCATTACATGTACTTGTACCTATAATCTAATGCAATCTGTTCCTAACCTCCATATACTTGACATCTTGTTAACATGGATGTAATATCCTATCTTGTAGATATGTCCCATAGGAACTCATAGTTGCTATATGATTCACCTGTATTTTCCTTCTAAGAGAATTTGCAACCATGTTCTCTTTACCTTTAATATACCTAATTTCAAAGTCGAACTCATTGATCGTGGCCAACCATCTAGCTTGTCTGGCATTCAAATTTGGTTGGTCACATAGTTACTGCATTCCACTGTGATCACTCATCAATACAAATCGTCTGCCCAGAAGATAGTGCCTCCACATATTCAATGGATAAATGATCGCTTCCAACTTAGAATCATGTGTTGAATAGTTCTGCTCGTGCTCATTTATTTTTTGTGACTCATAACATACCACATGCCCTTCCTACATAACGACTCCACTAAGTCCTCTCTTGCAATAATTTGTACATACCACAAACTTTTTGTCCGGATATGCGATATTTAACATTGTAGCATGTGTCAACAACTGCTTCAACTCCTCAAAATTGGTCGTACATTCCTCTGTCCATTCAAGATTCTTACCTTTCCTTTGAAATGATGTAATAGGATAAGCAATCTAGGAGAATTTCCTAATGAACCTCTTGTAATAACCTGCTAAGCCCATAAATGATATTACCTCATCCACATTCCTAGGATTTTTCCACTCCCTGATAGCTCTTATCTTATCTGGATCCACTGTTATGCCCTCCTTGGAGAAAACATGTCCCAAGTAATGTACATTTTTCTAAAAGAAACTGCATTTGTTAAGATTAGCATACAATTGATGCTCTCTTAGAAATATCAACACTACTGCTAAATGTTCATCATGCTCTTCTTCATTTTTATAATATACCAATATATCATCAATGAATACAATAACAAAATTGTCTAGATAAGGACACAACACACAATTCATCAAGCACATAAAGGTAGCTGGAGCATTAGTCAAACCAAATGGAACTACAACAAACTCATAATTTCCATACCTGGTCCAAAAAGATGTCTTTTGAATTCCATCTTATTTAATGTGTACCTTATGATATCCCGATCTCATATCAATATTCAAGGAAACTATTGCTCCCTTCAATTGATCGAACAAATCATCAATCCTCGACAACGGATACCTGTTCTTAATGGTCACTTTGTTCAATTGTCTATAATCAATGCACAACCTGAGGGTACCATCTTTCTTCTTCACAAAAAATATTGGTTGACCTTGGCCTAATGTATCCATTGTCCATCGTTTCCTTCAACTGTAGCTTCAACTTTACCAACTCTAGTGTGATCATCCTGTAAGGTGTTATAGATGTTGGCGTTTCCCCTGGTAGAAACTCAATAGAAAATTCTACTTTCATGTGAGGTGGAAACTCTAAAATATCTGCAGGAAATACATCCTAAACCTATTGTAGAACTGGGTATCTATTCAAAACATATCCATCCTCAACTTCCTTACCCTTGTCACTAGAAATATGCATTGCGAACAACACACAAAATTTCCAGTGACTGCACTTAGCCTTCATAGTTGTAACCATTCTCACCGATGTTTCTTTCTTCTTACCCTGAACGACTCTTTGTTCCCCATTTTCATCCAAACACTAAATCACCTTGTCATAACAATCCACCTTGGTCCTGTTAAGATACAACCAGTACGTACCCAAAAGCATGTTATATGATCCCAACGGTAATACATTCAGATGTGTTGAGGTAAGCATACCATTGAAGTCAAATGCACAAGCTCTTACCCAATGATGAACTCTCTTCTTGGTACCTGTAGCCAACTACACTAACCAATATTTTGCATTCACTTCCTTATTCAAACCACACTTAATCCACCAGGTCAGGATTAACATAACTATAATTAGATCTATGGTAAATCAAAATAGAAACAACTTGATCACAAATCTTACAGTACATATCGATAATAAATGCTTGGTGATCTTCCTTCTTATTATCCAATGTTGCATATATCCTGGGAGTACTTTGTCCAACATCTCCCATTGTCTTTGCATCCTACGCATTGTAGATATGCGGTCTACCACCCTTATGTTATGGAAAATCCCTTCTACAATGATCTCCTCCACAAGTCCAACACCGCACGAGCTCCCTATTTTCACTCTTATTCTGATCCTTAAACCAATGTCCCTATCATCTTCCAGACATATTGAACTTCTTAGATGGCACTGCATTCTCTTTTTTACCTATATCCTGAGTTATTTCTTTCTTATTTTCCCATTTCGTTTATTCTTAAAATTATCTTTCAAGTCTGGATTTATCTCAGATATATGCTTTGACTTCTCGTAAAAATGCTTTAGTTTCTGTATGAAGGCTCCTCCAATGATCTAGGCTCATCAAACTCAATCCTATCTTTGAATTCTATCGGCAACCCACTAATGAATCTCTGAATCTTGGCCTTCTCCTCCTTGAGGTGAGCACATATCTCAACAACTCCAGAAATCTGCTAGTATACTCCTCATCGGCCATAGATCCCATCTTTAGCCCATAAAATTATTTTGCCTTGTCTTCGTAGTATCTCTCTAATAGAAAATTCTTCTAAAATAGCCTCTCGAACTCACTACAAGTCAATTCCTCCTCATGAATACCCTAAAATTCTTCACATCTAGCCACCAAATATATGCATTACCTTTGAGGCTAAATCTAGTTATTCTGGCTTTCATGTCTTCTAAGTAATTTTGCAACCTGAAGAACTTCCTCATACCAAGAAACCATGCTTCTAAATCCCATGATACCTTCATTTCCCCATCAAATGTAGATGGTTTTTTTTTGTTAACATCATTCATAAAATATCCCCTGTCACTCCTCCTATAAGAATGATAATGATGACGATCATAGTGCCAGTCAAAACCAGAACTAGAATAGTACACGTGTATGTCACCTCTCCTATCCAGAGTGTCCAAGAACCTATCATATCTAATCATGTCATCTTTGTTCAACCTATAAACACCATGAGACATACTTCCATATGCCCTATTAGTCCCATCCTCTTGTCCATAGCTAATCCACTGTGGTCCTTGTTTCTGCAACTCTAACAAAATATTAAGGATTATTGCATTGACCTCTGCTTATTTTTCTTGTGCATGTGTGATTTTGTCATTATATGCTTTACAACGCCTTATTTATTCCTTCAAACTTCTCAGTTTTTTCTGGTAAGTTAGAAGGGTTCCCAACACCATGTTTATCATCTAATTCATAGGGATAATCTTTGTAGCCTACCATCTTTCTAATCGTCTTTGATTTCTTCCTGCAAGGCATTATATGTCAGCTAAACCAAATCACAATGAGCCAACGTACCTTAGCATAATTCAGGGAGGATATATCATCTGCAAGATCAAACAATTAGCATAATGCATGTATAGCCATAATCATAATATCATATAGACATATAACACATAGTTATATCAACACATAAACATCGTTCTAGATAGAGTCCAGTCATCAATGCATGACCATATCAACTACACATACCGAGAACTCATGAATGATAACAACAACCATACCAATGTACACTTGACAACAGGTAAGCACTTTACATGCATAAACAACGCATAACTAGCCATACACTCATGACAACACATTCCACAATAGCCCCATCAACCTTCACATGGAAACATTACTGCAACCATTACCAACACCATGCATATGCAACAAGAACATATACCACAAGCATAACTAACACATATGCAACCAGCATGAATGCATGACCAACACACCGCCCATCCAGTCTAAGGGGTGAAACATGCTCTGATACCACTATGTGACACCCTCCTCCCACATCTACCCAAGTAACCGGCCAATCGAGGTAAACATGTGATGAAGATTTAATATGATCTTATTCAACCTTCCTCCAGAAGTCCAACGCCACATGGGCTCCCTATTTTCACTCATATTCTTATAAGGCACTGCATTCTCTTTGTTACCTGTATCCTGAGGTCTTTCTTTCTTATTTTCCCATTTTCTTTTATTCTTATTGTTGTCTTTCAAGTCTGGCTTTGTCTCAGATATATGCTTTGACTGCTCGTAACAATGCTTTAGTTTCTTTAGGCTCCTCCAATGATATAGGTTCATCAAACTAAATTCTATCTTTGAATGTTATCAGCAACCCACTGATGAATCTCTAA
This sequence comes from Pinus albicaulis, assembly GCA_034641835.2. Classification (NCBI taxonomy): domain Eukaryota; kingdom Viridiplantae; phylum Streptophyta; class Pinopsida; order Pinales; family Pinaceae; genus Pinus; species Pinus albicaulis. The sequence continues at coordinate 250,844,803 of CM076583.1, read as the reverse complement.
ATCTTGGCCTTCTCATCTTTGAGGTGAGGCACATATCTCAACAACTCCATAAATCCGCTAGTATACTCTTCATCGGTCACGGATCCCATCTTTAGCTCATAAAATTATTTTTCCTTGTCTTCATAGTATCTCTCCAAAAAAGACTTCTTCTAAAATAACCTCTTGAACTAACTACAAGTCAATTCCTCCTCATGAATACCCATAAAATTCTTCACATCTTCCCACCAAATATTTGCATTACCTTTGAGGCTAAATGTAGTTATTTTGGCATTCATGTTTTCTGAGTAATTATGCAACCTGGAGAACTCATTCATACCAAGCATTCATGCTTCTACATCCTGTAATTTCTTCATTCCCCCATCAAATGTAGGTGTTTTTTCTTTCTTAAAATCATCTGGAAAATATCCCCTGTCACTCCTCCTATAAGGATGATAATGATGACAATCATAGTGCCAGTCAAAACCAGAACTAGAATAGTACATGTTTCTATCACCTCTCCTATCCAGAGTGTCCAAGAACCTACCATCTCTGATCGTGAAATATTTTTCCAACCTATCAACACCTAAACCCTACTTCCATATGTCCCATTAGTCCCATCCTCTTGTCCATAGTTAATCTGGAGTGGTCCTTTTTTCTGCGACTCTCAAAAATTTTGAAGGATTACTGCATTGACCTCTGCTTGTTTTTCATGTGCCTGTATGATTTTGTCATTATTTTCTTTACAACTCCTTATTTATTCTGTTATCACTAAGTTGGTACAGATGGGATGCTCCACCAAACAACCTAGAGTAACTCTTTCAAGCCAACTTCTAACTGAAAAATAGCCTTTTCAGCCTAAGACAGCTCTCTCAAAAAGTAAATATGATTTGTTCAAATATAATTCAATCAGATGGCTAACTATGAAATGGTGTCTTGAATGAGTTTATATGCAAGTGAAAAATGTATAGGGTTTACTACCATTGGGCTTATGGAGTTAGTGCTAGGAAACTCAGTGACATGGTTCTCCTTACATAAGTTGAGGCATGTGGATGTTTGAATGAAAGGACAACACACACAGATATACAATAGCTTAATGCTTAAAGAAAGACAGAGCATGATGTACATGAATTATGAGTAATAAAACATGGATAAACTAAAAGCAAATTAGCAAGATACATAGGACAAATGCTCATGGAAACATTAGATGAATCTCAGGTGAAGAAGAAAGCCCTCATCCACTGTATATTATTGATCAGAAAAAGTTTACAATAGTAGTAGTGTAGAATAACATCCTCCCCCCCTCTATTCTTCGAAATCCTGCCTATTAATAGGCCTTAGTCACTTTACATTTGATCTACCTACATGGCTATATCATCAAACTACTTTGCATGACACCTATCTTAACAAGAAACAAAATACATGGGAATGAAACTGACACCTACTGAATTTATGACTTATATACCTACTAGGACTCTTCCACTTATTTATTACATGTACTAACTAAAAAAAATTGCATATTTACATCTAAGATGGTTATGTGCTTAAGTGGAACTAACCATGATCAAGACATTAATTCCCCCACAAAATTAGGAAACCAGTCATCCTATTTTTAAGGAAGAGGTGTCATGATAATTGTTGATTGTCTTCATGCTGATCTAGTGAACTTGACAGTCTTTTCAAAGACAAAACCTCCACCAAAATATTCCTATGATACTCTTTCAGCTCTCCATGTGGTTCCCTGACTTCAAATGAACCATCAAAACACAAAATTGCTACATTTCTTGCTGCAAAAACAGGGGAATCAAGGCAATTTCGTAGCGAAATTTTGTAGCAAATTGACTTCACCCATCTATGCTACTATTTAGCCCTCTTTGCTGATTTGGAGATGTTTGTAGAATCAAATGAGCTAAATACAATTTTTTTTCCCACCTTGATTTTTACTATATCCATGATTTTAATCAAAAAGTCACCTACAGCAATTTCGTAGCAAAATCGGGGCTTCAAGCCTGGGATTCACTATGAAATTTCCTAATTGGAAGAAAACTCAAAAATTGTTCTTTTTTCTACAAAATCTTGCCTATGGGTCTCCAATATGATAAGATGAAACATGATCAGGCAAACTTGTTTCAAAATACCTCTTACCCTCCTCAAGAAGCAACATTCTCCCCTTCAGCAAGTTCATCTACCAATAAAAATGGAGTTGTTTTTTGTGAAAAATAGGGCTCATAAATGAGCTCCTATCTCTGGATCCTTGATATTTGTTGAAAAATGAGAGGATATTTTGTAAATTAGTTCGTGCTGAAGAAAAACCTCTCTTGGTTTTTTGAACACCATCTCCATTTGTCCGGAATCTACATTTGAAAACCATGTCTAAAATAGGAAAAATCAAACTCTGAAAATTGAGCCCAAAGATGTCTTTGAATCTCCCAATCTGTAACACCTATGAGAAAATTGAAAGAGTTTAATGTTCTTTGATCCGTGTTTGACAATAAACTCTCCTTTTTTTTAGAATTCTTCTATGTTTTCCTAGAAAATACTCTTGGAGTTGACTGCTCAAACAGTCAAAAAACAGAGAAATCCCTTTGTATCTTCTTGTAAAATCTCATGCAACCAGCTTTGATGAAGTCCTCTACAACATTAGGGTCTTCCATGACCAATTTTACGTCCATAGGTTCATATCTTCCACAGAAGCCTCCTTTGTTTGTTTTCTTTTTCATGGCCATCTTCCTTTATACTATGCTGCCTTTCTTGAAAAAGTGACACCTGCAAAGAAACCAATTTGCACAGCAAGTTGCTTGCAATGGAGATGGACTATTCAATGATAATAATCAACTGTTGCAGGAAAATATCAAAAGGAGGATGACAGAGAGGAGCTCTGGAGGTGAGTTTAAAAAGTGAAATTTGAATATATGAGGAAAAATGACAAATAGGAGAAGTAAGGTAATGATGAATGAAACTTATGATTATGAATTCTTGGATGACTGTAATAACTGATCACATGACTTCACATTCACCGTAAACCTCTAAAAACTTGACAGCTCATTATCCTTTTATTGGTGCAGAAAAACATGATTTCGTGGCATTTTCAATTATAAACTTGGCAAATTCGCTACGGACTGGTCAAGTGAGTCTGTAGCGAAAATAGCCTATCTACAGTTATATTGGCTGCGGAATCAGGAAAAATCAAACAGGTGGCCACTATCAAACTTTAAACCAATGCATGTGAACCTAAGGTGGATTTTGATGGATTTGACTGTGATGGGCATGAAAAATGAACTTTCTAAACTTAGGCTAGTGATCAATTCATGAGTTTTCATAAATTTCATGAACTAATTTTATCAAACAAATGAAACCTAGGTTAATGACCCTATCAATCAAAATTTGAAATTTTATGTGTGATAACAATGGCTCCACTGGGGATGGTGTGCCTTGTGGTACAGCAAAGAACTTGTAGTTTCAGTGCCTTCCTTCAAAAACCAAATTTTTTTGAAATTGATGAAGACTTTGCCAAGCTCTTATGGCCTTCTCCTCGGGCTCAAGCTTGTTGAAAACTGCAATCCAAGTTGAAGACTAAATTTTTACATGTTAAAAAGATGCTCATAATACTTCAGCTTATTTACACACACTCCTACCTACCCTAATAGCTACAATCTTCATGTTTGATTCAAGCGACATGAAACCTCTAATAAAGCTAGTCAATGAGCTGATCTGATACCTAAACTACTTGATTGTGCTTAAACCAAATGCAAGATGGATACTATAATGACAAAGGTAACAGAAAATGGGTCTGATTTTCACAGTGAAAACATAGTTGAAAATTTGGACTATAGAACTCTTCCATGTAGTCAGTTATGGGTTCATAGAAGACATAGTTTGTTTGATAATTCTCAAGACATTATGCAGTTTTAGACAGCTCATATATGCTTTCTTTAGCAACATAAGACTTCATTTATGCGCTATCAAACTCATTTTCAAAAACAAGACATTCCTCCTCAATCTCAAAAGAGAAAGGTAGCACCACCTTCTCTTTGTATTTTGGCATGAAAAAGTTTTCAAAAGACTGATCTTGACCATGAAGACTATAGGACTTAATTTGATCTTCTAAAACTTCAATGTATTTCTCAATGTTCGTAGCAAATTCATCAAAAAATGGTATCTTATCTTCTGACTTGCACTCAAATGTCTTTATATAAGAAGACAATGCCGAAGAAAAATTTTCATCCACTTCCTCATTAGTGTGATCATCGTTCCATTGCTTAAAACCTTGAATGGAAAGAAAGTCTGCCACCAACTCTATTTTTTCCATCCATGTTTCCAAAGAGATAAGCCAAAAATCTGCAAATGACTTAATAAATCTCGCAGGAAAACTTTCAATCCATTGTCTACATTTCCCTTGAAATGAATCATAGAACAATCTGATGAAAATATCTTCATGTCTAACACTAAGAAGCACAGTAAAGTCACGAAAAATTTATATATTCTTCAATGTTAAACTCAAATCTTCTCCATTAAATTTTGGACCATTCTGTAAAAAATATGCATCCTTGGGAAAAGGATTTGGGAAACCATAAATTTCTGAAAAATCTACACATGCATACCTCAAAACAAGAATGGAAACATCTGAGTTCTTCATAAGTTCAGTGGAATCATGTTGAGATTCAACAATATGATGAGCTTAGTGAAAAGAGTCGCCTTCACTAAGTGGGCCCGCAAACTATTTTTGGCGCAAGTCTATTTTTAGACATGGTGATCATATTTCAGAAGTTGCAGGATGCTATTTGTGGATGGTTGATCAAGTTGGAAAAATAGATGAAATTCTATTTTTAGAATATTGGGCGAAGTCTATTTATAGATCGTTGATCTAAAAATAGATGCATATCGATTATTATTAGCTCTTAATAATAATCAGACACTAAACAGCAACTTATTCTCTTGCAGCACTTTGTTTCAATGCACAGATGTGGCACATCAGTGGACTGAGGGAATTACGCAATTCCCAAGGGTTTACTGGAGCTAATGCATGGAGGACTCAGTTAGAACTCAAGTGGCATACTTATGACACAGTTGGAAGAAGTAGTTATGGAGTTGTATTCAGTTTAACTCAGTTAGACTCAGTTGAGCTAGTTGTATCTAGTCTAACTGAATGATACACTAGTGAGAGTGGAGTGAATTATTTAATTAATTAATTCACAAATAATAACTCATTAATCAAATGAACAATACAGCAGTTAACTACAGTGCATGGCAGTTTCAGTGGAGACCTAGTGGAGATATAGGTGAAAGGGCAAGATGGACTATTTGTTGTGACTATAGTGATGCATTGATTGCATCACACACACATTGGAGTTGCCAATGAATTTTGTGCAGTCAAGGCAAGAGTAATTTTAATTCATTCAGAGCTATTCTTCAGCATGGATTGCGCAGTGGAGGCAGGCTAGCAGGGGGCAGAGATCAGTGCATGGATTTGCAGGATTGTTCCTGATTAGTGTATGATGATTGTACTGTACTGAGAGCTTGATAAGCTTTGTATGAGGATTGTCATATGATTCCATGATACATAATATATAGTTGGGGTTTTCAGCTTTAGGCTTTCTCAGTTAAAAATAATTGTGTTATGTGCGATTATTTTTATTTATGCTTTACATGTGTGTGCAATTAATTTTCTACAAAAGATTAATAGTGGAATGATTTAGTATCTTGCATAAAGTTAAATAGTGTGAGATCAGGTGAATCTGGGACATATGCATGCTTAGTGCATATAATTTCTACAAATCACCATGAAACTATGAATTTTCGAATTCTTCAACAATGGAGTCGCTAAGGTAGAATGCAACCTCGAAAGCTTCTGAGCTCCTGCTACCTTCAAGAGTTCTACATTTCTCTTTGAGCACAAACTTCGGGAAAAATGTCTTCAGACTCCTGGAAGACACACCAAATGTTATCACTAAGTTGGTACAGATGGGTTGCTCCACTAGACAACCTAGAGTAATTCTTTCAAACCAACTTCTAACTGAAAATTAGCCTTTTCAGCTTGAGAGGGCTCTCTCAAAAAGTAAATATGATTTGTTCAAATATAATTCAATCAAATGGATAGCTCTATAATAGTGTCTTGAATGTGTTTGTATGCATGTGAAAAATGTATAGGGTTTACTACCATTGGGCTTATGGAGTTAGTGCTAGGAAACTCAGTGACATGGTTCTCCTTCTGGAAGCTGAGACATGTGGATGTTTTAATGAAAGGACAACACACACAAATATACAATAGCTTAATGCTTAAATGATGACATAGCATGATGTACATGAATTCTAAGTTATCAAACATGAAGATACTGAAAGAAAAATAGCAATATACATAGGAAAAATTCTCATGAAAACATCAGATGAATCTCAGGTGAAGAAGAAAGCCCTCAGCCACTGTATATTACTGATCAGAAAAAGTTTACAATAGTAGTAGTGTAAAATAACTTCCTCCCCCCTCTATTCTTTGAAATCCTGCCTATTAATAGGCCTTAGTCACTTTACATTGGATCTTCCTACATGGATATATCATCAAACTACTTTGCATGACACCTATCTTAACAAGAAACAAAATACATGGGAATGAAACTGACACCTACTGACTTTATGACTTAGAGACCTACTAGGACTCTTCCACTTATTTATTACATATACTAACTGAAAAAAACTGCATATTTACATCTAATATGGTTATGTGCTTAAGTGGCACTAACCATGATCAAGACATTAATTCCCCCACAAAATTAGGAAACCAGCCATCCTATTTTTAAGGAAGTGGTGTCATGATAATTGTTGATTGTATTCATGTTGAGATGGTGAACATGACAGTCTTGTCGAAGACCAAACCTCCACCAGAATATTCCTCTCATACTCTTTAAGCTCTCCACGTGGCTGTTTGACTTCAAACGAACCATCAAAACACAAAATTGCTACGAAAAGTTGCTCGCTGCAAAAACAGGGGAATCAAGGCAATTTCGTAGCGAAATTTTGTAGCAAATTAACTTCACCCATGTATGCTACTATTTAGCCCTCTTTGTTTATTTGGAGATTTTTGTTGAATCAAATGAGCTAAATACAATTTTTTTCCCACCTTGATTTTGAATATATACATGATTTTAAGCAAAAGGTCACCTACAACAATTTCATAGCGAAATCTGGGCTTCAAGCCTGGGATTCGCTACGAAATTTCCTAATTGGAAGAAAACTCAAAATTGTCCTTTTTTCTACAAAATTTTGCCTATGGGTCTTCAAGATGATAAGATGAAACATGATCAGGAAAACTTGTTTCAAAATACCTCTTACCCTCCTCAAGAAACAACATTTTCCCCTTCAGCAAGTTCATGTACCAATAAAAATGGAGTTGTTTTTTTCTGAAAAATAGGGCTCAGAAATGAGCTCTTATCTTCGGATCCTTGATAGTTGTTGCAAAATGAGAGGATGTTTTGTAAATCAGTTCATGCTGAAGAAAAACCTCTCTTGCTTTTTTGAACACCATCTCCAGTTGTCTGGAATCTACATTTGAAAACCATGTCTAAAACAGGAAAAATCGAACTCTGAAAATTGAGCCCAAAGATGTCTTTGAATCTCCCAATCTGTAACACCTGTGAGAAAATTGAAAGAGGTTAATGTTCTTTGATCCCTGTTTGAAAATAAACTCTCTTTGCTTTTTATAATTCTTCTCTGTTTTCCCATAAAATACTCTTGGAGTTGACTGCTCAAACAGTCAAAAAACAGAGAAATCCCTTTGTATCTTCTTGTAAAATCTCATGCAACCAGCTTTGATGAAGTCCTCTGCAACACTAGGGTCTTCTATGACAAATTTTAGGTCCATATGTTCATATCTTACATAGGAGCCTCCTTTGTTTGTTTTATTTTTCATGGCCATCTTCCTTTATACTATGCTGTCTTTCTTGAAAAAGTGACACCTGCAAAGAAACCAATTTGAACAGCAATTTGCTTACGATGGAGCTAGACTCTTCAATGATAATAATCAACTGCTACATGCAAAGATCGAAATGAGTATGACAGAGAGGAGCTTTGGAGGTGAGTTTAAAAAGTGAAATTTGATTATATGAGGAATAATGACAAATGGGAGGAGTGAAAGGTAATGATGAATGACACTTATGATTATGCATGCTTGGATCATTGTAATAGCCGATCACATGACTTCACAATCACCCTAAACCTCTAAAAACTTGACAACCTTTCCAACCGGATACTTTCCCCATGTACTTCATTAGTAATTAGCCTCTTTCCCCATTATACAATCCCATTCTTAATAAAACTTGGATTCTTGCACCAAGCGTTATCCTCTGGATTCTGGAGAGAACGCAATCAATGTATCTCTCACAACTCTTAGAACTCCAACCTCTCCCTTTGGAACACCTTCCTTTTTAATCTCAAAGAAACCATCCTTATCTCCAATTGGCCAACCTCATACTGGAAATTCGAAGACTCATAGGCACTTATTCTTGTTGCTATCACTCTGCGCTCTTACCCTTCCTAAGTCTCATTCCCCCCTCGCTCATCGACTCCCTCCTCCCCCTTGCACTGGTCTTCTCCTCTTCTTAATTTTATCAAATTAAACTTTGATTGTGCCTCCAAGGGCAACCCTACTCTTGTAGGCTACGAGGGAATTTTTCGCTAAAAACAAGAGAATTAATTCATTTGTATTTTGGTTACATTGGCCACAATACTAATAATGCATTAGAACTCAAAGCTCTTGAATTGGGGCTGAGAATTTCCTCCACCCTCAACTACTCTCAACTAATCCTCAAATGTGACTCTCATCTTTTTATTTCCTTGATTACTAAGCTCCCCTATGGATCCTCCTCTCTCATAATCACCAAAAGTTGGAGACTCGGAAGCTCCCTGAATCTCATTGAACGACTCCTTCCTCAAATCTTTGTTGTCATTCCCTCTCATATCCGCAAATCGACTAATAAATTTGCACATCAATTAGCCAATGAAGGTTGTGCTACACTCTCTATGTTCAATATTTCTTCTTATTCTCCCTTCTCCCGTTCATCATTAAAGCAAGAATGTTAGAAAATAGCAACTCAAGATATTAATACGTCAATGCTGGTGGCAAGCAATGAAATAAATGAAGTTGGGTTATAGTTATGTTTTCCTTTACTTTCATGCTCAATTTAATTTTCTTCTTAACACACTTCGGCTCAACAAGGCTATAATTTTTGTCTCTTGTTTTTTCAAGGAGGAAAAAACTAAAACATTTTCATTAAAGAAATGTTTTACATTTGCTTATAGCCAATTCGCCTTTTATAGAAACAAATGTTACCAATTATATACCCACGATCAGACCGTACCTCAAACCCTGCATTTCAACCAAAAACAGAGCAAGTGAAGAAAAAGACTGCTCCAAAGGGACTAGACTAATTCACATTACCACGAATATTTCGACATATACAGTGCAGAAAATGATTGCCAACTACCCAAAGAGAAGGACGCTGACAGACAAGGCGAAAATAGCGGAAAAAGGCCAAAAAAAAAGACATCTCTTATTTTTCTCTGGTTTTTGTCTCCCCTTAATAACCATCAAATATTTTGGTCTTTATTTTACGTAGACTCTTATCTAACTTTACAAGTTTTTAATTTTCTACTTCACTACCTTTCATCTAATTTTCACAACATATAATCTAATTTTCAAAAATGGCAAGCGAAAGATAATAAACTTGCTCAATTAATATAATTCTTTTCTATTAAAATTAAATTTAAAAAAAAACAAACAAACAAACAAACAATTTTATGAAAAAATTATTTCGTAAAAGTTATTTTCCTAATAAAATTTAAAAATATTTAACCAGAAAAATAACAAATATATGTAGGTTATTCAATTTGCATATGATAGGTCCATGGCATAGAGAGGATCTAGTGAAAGCAAAGGAAATATTCGTCTTTATCTTTTATATATAAACCTATTTTGAGAAGCAGTGTAAGTGGAAGGATATATAAATTATTTTTAAATGCTTTATTTTGGAAGTATAGTGCTGAAATAGAAAGATCATAGAAAATGGCCGGCAAAAAGGTAAGGGTGTCTCGGTGTTTAAAGTTAGTTGATGGGGTTTTGAATGTTAGGGAAGTTTTAAAATATGGAAGATCCATTGTTTTTGTCAAATATGGAAGATCCATTGTTTTTGTTTTCTCAATTTTAGGTTAAAATCGTCAAGAAAGAAGGTGAGAAGATCCATTGTTTTTGTTTTCTCAATTTTAGGTTAAAATCGTCAAGAAAGAAGGTGAGTAAAAATAGAGTATTTTTACTAAAAAGGATTTGTGAGATGATAATGATAGCACGTGTATTAGTTAAAATAATTTCGTTGTTTTAGAGTTATTACATCGAAGGTATAATTAAGTAATAATTTCGTTGTATTAATTAAAATAATTTCGTTGTTTTAGCCTCTCATAGCTAGATGAAATTTTTGCTTAACAAACTCTTTATAATGCCACTTTTTCCCTACCTTACAGGGTAGTTACGCCATTACTAATTACTTGATGAGAGTAACCTGGAACCTGGACATTTAATTTATGTCGTTTAAGTTCTAATAATCAAACATTACATCTAACTTTTGGTTGCCACCTACCAGCATTGCTACTATATAGATTTCTTGAAATGCCAGCCAGAGTAAATACTTCTATGGTTATAGCTTACTTTTGGCTAAACATCCCTTGATAATGGAAAAAAGGATCTAGTTAGCAACAGTTTAATGAAAATTTATAATCAAACATTACATCCAACTTTTGGTTGCCACCTACCAGCATTGCTAAGATATAGATTTCTTAAAATGCCAACCAAAGTAGATACTTTGTGGTTATAGCTTACTTTTGGCTAAACATCCCTCGATATGGAAAAAAGGGTCTTGTTAGCAACAGTGTAATGAAAATGTATACATATTACTAAAGTGGTGATCTGAATAAGAAAATTGCACCATTTTATAAAATAGAAATGATGGCAGAACCATGTGAATAACTTGACAATGTAATTACAAGTTATTCTTAGATTATTGAACAAACACATCACCTAAATTTAATTTATCTGTAAGTTTGTCCCTACAACTGATTTTGTAAAGATTGTCAAATTGGAGAAGTTGTAGTTTAGGTTCCACAATCATGCTATTGAAACATTAATTACAATATAAAATATTGTAGTCTCCAAGACCTGGAAAAATGATTTTATGTGGTTGTGAGCAAACATTTAATGAGTAGAAATATTAAAAAGATTTATGAATAACTAATTAAATGAAATATTAAAATTGTTATTTTGATACAAATTATTTTTTAAATAAATTCAAAACATATTAAAAATAGATATTTATAAATAAATAAAAATTCTCAATCTTCTTTTAAAAATGTTCATTATCGTTTATAAAATATTCCTTATGAAATAAAATAAAATTGAAAGTTAACATGTGTAAACTAAATCAATATTTCTCCCTTTTTTTCTCTTTAATCTCAATCTAGCTTAAAAAATTATTCTTTATTAGAATATGAAATCATATTTTCAAATACTCCAACAATTGTATCTTTTCAAAAGTTTTCATTTTAAACTAATTCTATTAAAAATATTTTTATGCACAATTAAATAAACCTTATTTAATTTTAAATTTCATAAAATAGATTACCAATATTAACTAATTATGAAATTATCAATATTCTATACCTTCGGTGTATTCTTGCATCTTTAGGGACAACTTCTAGTATTAGTTGAAATAAAGGCTTGTTTAAGTAGGTTACAATTTTGTTTGGATAGTAATTTTCTCAATTGTTTTTGGTCAAAGAATTTGAAATTGGGAGTGTTTGAATAGTTTTTTTAAATGGTGAAAATGGATTCAGCATCTTTTTTTCTTAAGGGTGAAAATAGATTAAATTAGTCTAATTTTAAATAGATTAAAGGCTTGTTTAAGTAGGTGATAATTTTATCTTGATGTCAATTTTCTCATTAGAATCCAATGATTGTTTTTTGGCAAAAAAATCTAAAATTGGGAGTGTTTAAATCATTTTCTTAATGGTGGAAATGGATTCAGCACCCTCAAAAACCACTAGAGCGCCTAAAATTCTAAAATTTGACAATTGTAACATACATTTCCAAAAATACTAGTCAAGTTTCATCAAAATTGTGCTGAAAAAACTTAATTTCCTAAAAGAAATCAAAGCTTATTTAGACTATCCTATATATTAATTGTAAGACGGTTTTATGCATTGATTGGGAAAATGGGATTTTGTTAAAATGAATGGTTTTATTTAAGTTTACAACGGAGAGATAATTACACAAATTGGTAATGGTTTTATGTGCTCTAAAATGGATTTGTGTCATTTTTATATTACTTTCAATAATATTTTTTTTAATGATAATAAATGTATTTGGAACATGATATTTTTGGGAGTTGTGTTTAGCTATTTTCAAACTAATTTTGATTTGACCATTTATGGGTCTTGAATTTAAGACATATTTTTGGAGTCTTAAACAACATTTGTTTGGTCGATTACAATAGTTGATTAGTAAATGTCTCCATCACCAAAAAATGTTCTTGATCGAGATCTTTCCAACAAGATCATTTGCCTCGATAAAACTTGCATGTGAAAGTTATAAACCCTACTAATTAGTCATCAATAAGTTTATTTTCGTAGATTTTTATATGAACCATGAAGATTTTGAGGGAGTTCCTAAACATTAATCATGAGCTTGCTCTAAGAAATCTTAGAAGGGAAAAGGTTCACTTTCATTGGTTGACTTAGTTATTCCATACTATGAAAAGTGGTAACTGTGGAGGGGAGACTAGAAGCAAAAAAATGAGAGAGATAATCTATAGATAAATATAGTAAATAATAATGTCTCTTCATTTATTAGTAAATTTATAATTTTTATAATATGTATTGTAATATCCATTATATTAAAGAAAAAAAATCCTTCTTTATAACTTATTTGTTATAAATATATTAAATCATTTATTAATTAATTTTTAGAAATTGTTAACTCAAATTAAATATCAAATAATTAGTTCATTGGGTCTTGGATAGATTATGATAGGTGTTTTGTTAAGACACTCCTTAATGCTAGTCACATGTTCAATTCCCCACCCTTGGGTGATATGTATGAATTTTTATATTATATTTTGATAAAATCAATTAAAAACATACAATCTTTTCTTAATTGAAAATAATGACATAATTATAATTATAGTGAAAACATGATGAAGTTATTATGATAATGGATATTATTCACCAAAGTCATTATAAACATTAAACCTCTTTTTAAGTAAGAAAAAGGTTTGTGACAAGACAAGTGAGTTAACATTAATGAATAATATGAGCTAAATAAGTGATATGTATGAGTTTTTATATTATATTTTGATATAAATTAATTAAAAACGTACAATCTTTTCTTAATTGAAAATAATGACATAATTATAATTATAGTGAAAACATGATAAAGTTATTATGATAATGGAAATTATTCACTAAAATCATTATAAACATTAAACCTCTTTTTAAGTAAGAAAAAAGTTTGTTACAAGACAAGTGAGTTAACATTAATAAATAACATGAACTAAATAACAATTACTTAAAATATCTAAAATAATAATTATGATAATAGATATTATTCATTAAAATCATTATGAACTTTAAACTTCTTTTAAATAAGAAAAAAAAAATCATAAATAACATGAACTAACTAACTAATAACTAAAACATTTAGAACATTGTTTTAGAGAAATAGATTGGTGAACTTCATACTAATTTTAAATAAATTAATATTTAAAATTATTTTGGTTTTTAAACTCATGTGGTGATCATTTTTTAAAGAGCTTCCCAAATTATCCACAGTACTAAGGAACGAGTGTCCACGTTTCAAATCTCAATTATATTAAAAAAGATTTTATATATATAATTAAATATATATAAATATAATTAATTAATATTAGTTTTATTAATAATGAATATTTTAAATTGAACTATCAATTTTTATAGTTACTTTAGATATTACATTATTGTTTGAAACTTTTGTTTAAAAAAACACAACTATACATGTTTATTCTATTATAAGATGTTTATTTTGATATATTTTAACGAAAGTCAATGCTAACTTTGTTGATATATGATTTAGCCCCAAAGTCAACTTTGTTGATATATGTACTTGTAACTACCGAAAAAAAAGCTACATTATATCATATTAATCTAAACATCTATTTAAAACTAAAGAATTTTCTATATAGTGGCATGGCTTATTAGCATCTTTTAGTCGACCATGACATGAATTCTATACATAAGGAAAAGAGTTCCTCATATTCACTGATTAAAAAAAACAACCTTGGACTTTTAATTTATCGAATGGAACGTTTAATATTTTATGGACTTTGATTTTTTTTTAAACTTCCATGAACCTCTATATACAAAATGGTATGGAGTAGTTTTCTCGCTTAAAAAATATCATACTAATATCATACTATTTCCAGTAAACCATATACAAAATGGTATGGAGTAGTTTTCTCGCTTAAAAATATCATATTATTTCCAGTAAACCAAAGGCCCCACAAAAGGAAGCAAAGGTAATATGGCACTTTTTGACTTGTCATTTTACCAATTCTCAAAACAAGAAAGTAAAAGGGTTTTCTCCCACACATTGTGACCATTTGATAAATTCAAAGTTTCATTCAGTGTAGAAGTTTTTAAATAAATAGTAATGGATATCTATCTATATATATATCAAGAGAGACCAGAGTTTAGATTAAAAAGATTTTGGAAAGAGAAATTATATTAGATTAAATCAATTATGTGTGGTTTTATTGAATTTGATTGTTTTATATAATAATAGTGGATTATAATAGTTATGTTATAATTAGATATTTAGTTTGACTATCCATAATAATTTCTTCATGAATTTTTTAGCTGATTTTTATTCTTATATTTTCTCTTTGCCTTTGATGGGTCTACATTATAATAAATCTATCATATAATTTAGACATTATTCATAAGTCACAGGTAAGAGTTAATCTTTCATACCTTCACAAGTAAGAGTTAATCTTTCATACTTTCTCCTAATGAGTATTTGTGATCCAATTATTTATTTTTTTCTTTCCATTGTTTTTTAAACTGATCTCATTTTCATTTTTTAATTTAATTAAAAAATAAGAATAAGGTATTTGTTTCAAAAAATTATGCCATGCATTTGTATTCCAAAAACACCATAAAATGTGCACATTTTTAAATTTAATTAAAAAATAATAATAAGGCACTTGTTTCAAAAAATAATGCCATGTATTTGTATTCCAAAAACACCATAAAATGTACACAATTTTACACGCTAGATATTGCCAACAAATTAGTAAACTTTGCAATATAAGCACCACACATTTGGTCTAAGAAAATATGATGTCTGTTACAATAAATTTGGCCTCCACCCAATTGTAAATCAATTTGTTGTTGCTCAAGGATTTTGGCCCCTTCACTGACAATTCAACCTCTAGATGGATTTGACTCAATTTCTTTGCAAACATCACAAAGGCAACCTAGAGTGGCTTTGCAACCACCAAAACCAGCCACCAGCTAGGGTGTATATGTCAACACCAAAACTTGGAATTCTATAAGGGTTATCTAAACACCAAAACTGGGAATTCTATAAGGGTTATCTCAACACCAAAACTGGGAATTCTATAAGGGTTATCTCAACACCAAAACTGGGAATTATATAAGGGTTTACCCTCACACAGTATTCTATGACAGCTTCAATATCAATTTATCAAATATCCAATCATAACCTTCAATGGAGTCTCTTTTTTCGTTTTATAATTTTCCCCATTCAAAGACCATGGGTCAAACACTATAAGTCGTTGAAATACCATGAGTTCCTTTTTTAATAATAAAGTGACTTTATAAATTATATTTCTTAATTAAATCAAAATTAATTTATAATCCCACATAAAATTATGTGCTCCAGAATCTGCATATGAATACCATGATCCTAAATATATGAGTAGAATGCTTCCGCACATGTCTATAGAACCATCCTAATATGATTGAACCAAATTGGTCATATTTGCAACAACCTGTTTGTATTTTATATTACCATAAGCAGAGCTTCCTTATCAGTGCCATGGTGAAAGAATGGCATATTGAACCCAGCAGTTATAAAACAAGAAAGAAATCTATGAAACTGAATGAAAAACTTAAAGATAAACACACATAGGTAAATGCACAAATATATGTGGTAAAACCTTGACAAGGTGTTAAGGAAACCTCCACGAGGCAAGGGATTGGAAACTCTATTAATCAATAATGATTCTCCTCATCTTACAAGCCTCTCGGGCCATCCAATTTAACCTGGGCTATTTCGTTATTCTAACTTCATTTCGTTATACAACCAACTAACAGGTAATAAGTAAATTTGCCCAAAATTACATTATTTACATTTATTGTCATATTTTAACAAACTCCACCTTGACAACAATTTTCCTAATCCCTTGCCCATGCCCATTCATCATCTCTTCTGCAAGCCAAGAGAAGCGGACACCATCTCAGCTTCTATATTGTAACTGGCTTTGTGAATATATCTGGATGATTTTCCTGTGTACGTACCTTCTTGAGAACTACTATGCCGCCTTCGATTACATGTCTCACAAAGTGATACCTTACATAAATGTGCTTGGTCTTGCTGTGATAGACTAGATTTGTAGCCAAATGAATAGCACTCTGACTATCATAGAATACATTCACTTTCTCCTGCGTCCTTCCAATCTCATCAAGCAGACCTTTTAACTAGATTGCCTCTTTACAGGCATCTGAAGTAGCTATATACTTTGCTTCAGTAGTGGACAAAGCAACCGTCTCTTGAAGCATTGACATCCAGCTGATTGCTCCACCTGCAAGAGTAAAAACATAACCTATAGTAGACCTCCTTTTGTCCAAATCACCTGCATAATCAAAATCCACATATCTGCAGACTGAACCTTCACGACCATCAAAGCTAATGCAATGGTCATTTGTGCCTCTCAAATACCGAAGCACCCATTTCACTGCTCGTCAATGTTCTTCTCCTGGATTTTCCATGAACCTGCTGACAACTCCAACTGCATGTGAAATGTCAGGTCTTGTAGATACCATTGCATAAATTAAGTTGCCTACTGCATTTGCATATGGTACACGAGACATATACTTCTTTCCTTCATTAGTTCTAGGACTTAAATACGAAGAAAGCTTAAAATGGGAAGCTAATAGAACATTAACAGGTTTCACATTGTTCATACCGAACTTTTCAAGTACTTTCTCCACAAACTTTTGTTGTAATAACCAAAGCTTACCATTCTTCCTGTCTCTGTGTATCTCCATGCCCAAGATATGTTTTGCCGCTCCAAGATCCTTCATATCAAATTTCCTAGAGAGTTGAGCCTTTAACCTATTGATTTATTCTATGCTTTTGCTTGCAATAAGCATATCGTCAACATACAACACCAAGATAATGAATATGCCATTGAAACTTTTGAAGTATACACAATGATCATACTCACTTCTGATAAAATTCTAGCTCACCATGAAGGAATCAAACTTCTTGTACCATTGTCTGGGCGACTGCCTCGGGCTATACAATGATTTTCTAAGCTTGCAAACTAATCTTCTACTGCGACCTTGTACAAAACCTTCGAGTTGATCCATATATATCTCTTCATCCAAATCACCATGAAGAAAGGTTGTTTTAACATCTAACTGTTCTAACTCAAGGTTAAGTAATGCAGTTAGTGCTAACACGGTACAAATAGAAACAAGTTTAACGATTGGTGAAAAAATCTCATGAAAATAAATACCTTCAACCTGAGAATATCCTTTTGCAACCAGCCTCGCCTTATACCTCTCAATACTTCCATCAAATTTTCTCTTCAACTTGAAGACCCATTTGCACCCAACAAAGCTTCTCCCTTCAGGAAGTTCTACAAGATCCCCAGTATTGTTCTTGGCTAAGGAATCCATTTCTTCTTCCATAGCCTTTTCCATATCTTGCTATCTGCATCATCTACTACTTCCTGATAACAAGAAGGTTCCCCATCTACAGTAATCAATGCAAAAGATGAAGCAGAATCTTCATACCTTTTGGGTGTTTTTCTTTCCCTAACATCTAACTGTTCTAACTCAAGATCAAGTAATGCAGTTAGTGCTAACACAGTACGAATAGAAACAAGTTTAACGACTCGTGAAAAAATCTCATGAAAATCAATACCTTCAACCTGAGAATATCCTTTTGCAACCAACCTCGCCTTATACCTCTCAATACTTCCATCAACTTTTCTCTTCAACTTGAAAACCCATTTACACCCAACAACGCTTCTCCCTTCAGGAAGTTCTACAAGATCCCAGGTATTGTTCTTGGCTAAGGAATCCATTTCTTCTTCCATAGCCTTTTTCCATTTCTTGCTATCTGCATCATCTACTGCTTCCTGATAACAAGGTTCCCCATCTTCAATAATCAATGCAAAAGATGAAGCAGAATCTTCATACCTTTTGGGTGTTTTTCTTTCCCTTGTAGACCTTCTTAGAGTGACTAGTTGTTGAATTGGTTCTGAAATTTCTCTAGTTTCCTTTGCTTCTCCACCTTTTTCATCAGAAGTCTCTCCTTCCTTTCGACTTTTTGGAAAAATTTTAGTCTCCAATTGAATCTGTTGATTTGGCGATACCTGCTCCTGTTCAACTTTTCCAACATCTAATTTTAGAAGAGAAGATTCATCAAATGTTACATCTCTACTAATGACTATTTTTTGTGAAGAAGGATCCCACAACCTATATCCTTTCACTGCATAATCATACCCAACAAAGACACAACATTTCGATTTTGGATCTAACTTTGAACACTAATTTCTAGGAATAAGAGCATAGGCATCACAACCAAAAATATTCAAATGCGAATAATCACAAGACTGACCCAACCAACTTCTTCAAGAATTTTATAGTTTATGGCAACCGAAGGTGATCTGTTAACTAAATAACAAGCAGTAGATATTTCTTCTACCCACAACTCCTTTGGCAAGTTAGCATTGTTGATCATGCTTCTAGCTCTTTCCATAAGAGTCTGATTCATCTGTTCAAAAACGCCATTTTGCTGAGGAGTATAAACAGCAGTTTTATGTCTAACAATCCCTTCATCCTTACAAAATTGTTCAAATTCTAAAGAATTAAATTCACCGCCATTGTCAGTTCTTAAACATTTAATTGATTTTCTTGTTTTCTTTTTCACCATTTCTCTAAATTGTTTAAAAGCATTAAATACATCAGCTTTCTTTTTCAACATATAGACCCAAACTTTCCGGGAGAAATAATCAATAAATGTTAAGAAATATAATGCGCCTCCATAAGACATAGTAGGAGATGATCCCCACATATCAGAATGAATGTAGTCTAAAATTTGTTTACTATTATGATTACCAGTCTTGAACCTTTGTTTACATTGTTTTCCAAACTTGAGGACCTTTCTCGCTCATGTGACCCAACCGTTGATGCCATAGACGAGAACCTTCTTCTTCTTTTTATGATACAATCGTTGCTTCACTAACTTGAGTGCTTCCTTTGATTCTGTATAGATTCCCAACCTTTTCAGCCTTCATAACTACCAAGGCTCCTTTTGAGACTTTCAGCACTCCATTTTGACCTATAAATTTATACCCATTCAAATCCAAAACTCCCAAGGAAATCAAGTTTTTATTTAGTTCAAGTACATGCCTAACATCATATAATGTTTTAACTGTATCATCATACATATTAATTTTTACATTACCAATCCCAACAGTCTGACAAGATGCATTATTTCCCATGAATACAGAACTACCATTTACAACTTCATATGAAGTAAAACAATTTCGGTGCAGACTCATGTGATGAGAAGCACCAGAGTCTAATAGCCAATTTTTAGCATCTTGAGAGACATTACAAACATGGAGAACTTCAGCAATTAAAACTTTATCAATCATACCTGAATCAACCTGATTTGCTTCCTTATTCTGGTTTTCCGACTCCTTCTGTTTCCAAAAATCTTTCTTCAGGTGTCCCATTTTGTTGCAGTACCAGCACTTGGCTTTACACTTCTTGCCGCCCTTTGATTTTGATCTGGAAGAACCCCTTGCTTTCTCCCCTCATTCTTTTGTCAGACCTTTGGCTACCATGGCTTCTAGTGCAGATGTCTCAATACTAGATTTCCTTCGTACTTCTTCAGATAAGAGAGCACCCACAATTGATTCAAATTTCAAAGAATCAATAGTGTTCAAAGTGATTGAAGTTACGAAGTGGTCTCATGACTCGGGTAGAGAACACAACACGGTTATAGCCTTATCTTCTTCCTGAATTTTAACTTCCATATCTGGCAACTGGAAAATAAGTGTATTAAAAATATGTAAATGTTTTGCAACTTTTGTACCTTCCTTCATTTGAAGACTGTACAATTGTCTTTTCAAATAAATTCTATTTGTCAATGATTTAGTCATATACAAGGTTTCTAGTTTTTCCCACAACCCTTCAGTTGTACTCTCTTCAACAATATTAAAGAGAACTTCATCTGCCAAACATAACCTAATGGTACTGAGGGCTTGGGCATCCAAGTCCTCCTAGTACAAATTTGTCATGCTTGCAGATTTTTTTCTTTACCCCATCTAATGCTTTGTGCAACCCTTGTTGTACCAACAAATCCCTAACTTTTAGTTTCCACAATGCGAAATTGTTCTTCCTGGTGAATTTCTCCACCTCGAACTTTGCATTCGTCATTTTGGTCATTTCTAGTTTTCCCTTCTTACTTAAACTTCCAACTAGGGTTTTAAAAAAAAAAAATCCCCTCTTATGAAAAGATTTCCCCTATTCTGCTAGGGTTTCTAATTTCCCTTCTTCTGCTAGGGTTTTGAAAAAAAAAATTATATTTTTCTCCCTTTTTTGTTAAATCAAATTTTCAGAAATCTGAGCCCTTTATTAACAAACAATTTCTTCCACGGGAACAGAAAAATAAAATTCCTTCTATCAACCTATTCCCTCTTGTCAATCTGTCTTAAAAAATATATTTTTGAGCCTTTAACTTTTCTGAAGGTAACATAATCCTTCATAAAAAATAAAAATACCTTTTAGGCAGTCGATTTTTATCATCTGGATGACAGTGTTGAAGAAACAGTTCAATTTCGATGAGTAGGTGCATGTTTTTCTGCTACGACACCTTTTTTCTCCAGCGTGTATGCTTCTTCATTGCAACCGAATTTTCCAGTCACCCTCGACGACCTCTTTTTCTCCAACGGCACGGCCTCACCAATCTCCCTGGACGACCTCTTTCATAATCGACTGCGTGATCTTCTCCGCATATGAGCGGTTCTGCCAAGCTCGAATAAACTCAAATGGACAGCAGCCTTATTTTTTTTTAGCGTGCAGGCTTTCACCCTCTGCAGCCAGGCTCGAACGCAGCGGCTTTCTCTCAACCCCTTAATTGGCGGCTTTTCAATCAATGGACAACGGCTTATCTTCTGGACAGCGGCTTATCTTTAACATGCGCCTTTTATCACAGCGTGGACGGCAATAGCAGAAAGCTCCTCCTTTCACACAGCTAATGCGGCTTTTCTCTTATCAAATGGACAGCGGCCTTTTTCTCTTTTCCTCCAGCATAATCCTTACTCCACCAAGCTCTGATACCACATATTGAACCCAACAGTTATAAAACAAGAAAGAAATCTATGGAACTAAATGACAAGCTTAAAGATAAACACACATAGGTAAATGCACAAATATATGTAGTAAAACCTTGACAAGGTGTCAAGGAAACCTCCACGGGGCAAGGGATTGGAAACTCTATTAATCAATAATGATTCTCCTCATCTTACAAGCCTCTCGGCCATCCAATTTAACCTAGGCTATTTCGTTATACAACCAACTAACAGGGAATAAGTAAATTTGCCCAAAATTACATTATTTACATTTGTTGTCATATTTTAACATGGCATAAAAAGATTATGAATATATTGACTTGCCTTTCCAATAACTCCTAGTGTCTCAAATTCCTCGAACAACTTGTAGATTTTGTCCTTTGCACAAGTCTCACTTTCATAAGGATTGAATTGTGTAGAACTTGCAAAAGATGATTGTAAAGGACGTTGTTGCCTTGATGTTCCAAGGAGGGGTGAAAAAACCAAGGATCGCTTTTTCGTGGGTGAGTCAAAGTTGTTTGGTTCTCCCGTAATTCTAATAGTAGCGAGCTTTTTGCTTTAATTGATTAAAGGAGTTGTTTACGGATGTGGAGGAATTGCCGGAACTGTTAAAAGTGGTCGAAATTTGAGTAAAATTCATTTAAGAAATTTTCTAGCAGTGTTTGAATCATGTTATTGATGGTGAAAATAGATTCAGCACCATCGAAAACCTCTAGGGCACCCAAAATATTGAGTTTGATCGCTATAACCTGGATTTACAAAAATCACTGCCAGATTTTCTTAAAATCTTACTGGAATTTCCATGATTTTCAAAACAAAAAAGCAGTCTAGGTAAATTACTTACTTCAGATTACTCAAAAACAATGTAATTGTCTCATGAATTGCCAAAACAAGTTCTGCAGAGCAAGCAATCATTCATCTATTTGTCAACAAAGAAGTCATGTTATGATCTTGCAATTTGTTCGGCTCTGCTTTTCACATAACAGCCAAAACCCTGTAATACAACATTAACGCTTCCATCCTACTTTCTCAACACCACCATAGCATAAATGATCATTTGCAAGATGTAAAGCAGTGTCATTGACAACCATTCCCCAACAGAAACGCTTGCCACCACTTGTTTCTCAAATGTTTTTTTTTTTATTTTTAAATAGATATGCTGCCAGGGGCTTTGGCAAGGAACTTAAGACCCCCAAAGCATCCTCCATTTTCTGCACTATGACTATTGGAATCAACGGACCAAATGTTTCTTCTGACATACTTAAGGAATCCCTTGGAGTGTCCAGCGAGAGAGTAGGTGCAATAATTAATAGTTTTCCATCTCATTGTCCCCCATAGATGAATTTATCTAACACCTTTGATCATTCAGAGCCTGGTTGACTGAAATGGATCCTTGTCTTGGTTTTGTCTTCGTGCCTTGTCCATTTGAAGATTCTTCGCAGTTTCTGCCACTTCAAGTTGAATTTCGTCATCCAGTGAGGATGGCTCTACTCCAATATCTACATTTTCCTTGTTTAAGCACCTGTTAGTTTTGCACCCACACTTGGGCCCATATAAACTACCCGCATTCATGTTTCTTCTCTTGCAACCTAAACTGGAACTATATGAACGACAACCCTTTGCCTCTGATGACTTTGATTTATTTTCATTTTCCCTGCATAGAATCTCACCTGAGGAATGGCCTGTAGACCCAATATATTGTCCTTCATTTACTCAGCTACCACTTGACATCCGGTCTAAGGGTTTGGTTCCTACCTGCTTTTGGGGCTTTTGAGGCTTCAGCCACCAGAGAGACCTTGTTTTTTTTCCATTGTGTGATTTTCTTGTTTTTACCAATCCTCATCTGACTGATCACCAATTGATATGTCCATATCTTCCCTCTTTAAGATGTCAATCTCATCATTATAGGCATAATTGTGGTTCTGGGCACTGCGTGAAGCCTTTCGTAAATCATAAAGGAAGGCTTCATTCCCCATGTTTGAAATGTCTGAAGAGTTAGTGCCATTATGTGGTTGTTTTGATGCAACACTGTCTACTGAATAAGATCCTGCAGAATTCACTTGTGTTTTTCTTTTGATTGGATAATGTGAGCAGACCTCCTCTTGCAATCGTTGTTGCTTCTACATTATATCTCGACCCTCCTTTGCAGCTGCACGTATCTACAACTTTGTAAACCGAGATTTCATGGTGCCTGTAAATGTCAGATGTTGCTACATGACTGCCTCTATAATGGCCATGTCATTAAGAGTCCTCTATTCGCTCTCAGAATTTGCAAGTGCTCTCTTCGGGATGAATGAACTAATCTCTAGTTCCAAACTTCTATAGGAATTTATTATTTCATTAATGTCTATGTCCATTTTGTTTCTCTTTTCAACAATGGAGGCAACAATGCGAGTATGACCATGCTAAAATTTTGCAGAGTCTACAGTTTCAGCTGCATATACTAGTTTTCCAGATTGGGCCTCACTGCTATCACTACCATATTGGAACTTACCACTATTATCAGGAAAGAAGGCCACTGAAGATTACTCCCTCCACTGTGGTCATGGCCCTCCCTTGTCACATTGATCATGACCCAAATAGCACAATCGTGGATTCTAGGAAGTTCTAACGACGTCCCTGTAAGATGATAGAAGACAGAATGGGCGACTACAGGGCCGCCAATTTGAAAATACACCACATGACTCGTAGGGAGAAGGCCACATGATTGTCAAAGTCATATTTTTTCTTCAAAAATGCAATCGAGATTCTTTTCCAGGTGTTTGTGAAGAAGCAATAAGCTAGAAAATATGAAGAGTTCCACTAGTGATGCATCATAACAAGCCATGGTTTCTCATTGGCCAGCCCCACCTCCGATGTTAACCTAATGGTGTTAGCGGTTGCATAAGCAGCAAACCTGCTGGTAATAATAATTGGATGCCCATGTTTACTCTGACAGTCATACCACCCCGTTTCAACCCTAGACAAATGTGAATTTTTGGTCATGTTCCTCATGCAAGTGCAACAATATGGCAAGCTAATATGAAACAATTATATCTCCATCCACCAATGTTGGAGCAAATTGAAGGAAGTTCAATTTGGTAAACCCTTCACTAAATTTCTCCCCTTTCACCATATTCATTGTTTTGTACTCATATGGTAACCGTTTAATCCTGACCTTCCAAGAACATGAATTGTGCCAATAAGAGTACAACTTCAGTCTAGCATTGATTCTAGGGCTTTCCTCAATATTTCCCTCGACATATATGGTATTTTCCCTTAGAGGGGTTTGTTTCTTCAAACATTTTCCCCTCTCGATAAAAAATTGTAGTTGTGTGGTTAAACAATGGAGTAGGAGGCTTAAAATCATCAACCAACAATGAGGTTGATTTATTTTTGGTTGAAAATGTTAGGCCACCTTTGTAGCTATTTGCAACAAGTGCAAATTATCCAATTTTTTCCTTGATACTTTCATCATGGACTTCACCATCAAAAACAAGAGTTGTCTCTCATGCATTTGCAACATGGGTGTTTAGATTTTGTTCGACAGTGGTGTTACTGAAGTTGATCTTGTTATCTTCCACTTCTACATTTTCATCTACAGACTTGCAAGTTTTTTTCCCTTTGTCACCATTGATCCTATTGATGATGCCCATGCTTTAATATGATCTACCATTATTGTGAAATTCCTTTTAGATTTTTCAATTCTTATCTCACATTCTATTATAATCTTCAAATATTCTGGTGATTTTTCTATTATAATCTTCACATATTTTGCTAAAATCTTCAATTTTTGGAGATACTTCTACCAACAGTTTCTCTTGCTAATTTGGGAGTAGATTAAAGAAAAACTTGGGGAATTGACTCTTGAATTGCTTGCACCTGATCTCCTTGAAAATTTGGCCCCTTGAAGCACCAGAAATTTGTTCTCGACAAACACACAATTCATCCTTTTAGAATTAATTCAGCCTCCACCCAGCTATAAATCAATTTGTTGATGCTCAAGTATTTCAACCCATTCTTTGACAATTCGACCTCCAAATGGATTTAACTCAATTTATTTGCAAAGATAACAATGGCTAGCTATGGTGGCCTTACAACCACTGAAACCAACCGCCACCAGCTAGGGTGTATATCTCAACACAAAAAGTAAGAATTATGTAAGGGTTTCCCCTCACATGATAAGCTACGAGAGCTCTAATTTCAATTTATCAAATATCCAATCATAACCCTGAATGAATTCGCTTCTTTCTTTTTATAATTTTCCCCATCCAAATATTGTAAAATCTTCTTGTTGATTTTCCATGTAAATAAAATAAGACCAAGGCCTTGGAACACATATTCCAAGCTGAATGTTAGGAAAAACATAGTGATGGGTATCATTGGTGATAAATTAATGGCTATGGAAATTGGAAAAGACATTGGTAAAGGCAAAGTGGCAATAATTGGCATTTTATTTATAAAATAAAGGAAAATAGGAGAAAAGGGATATGGAGAGACACATATTTGCATGAGAGGAAAAATGAAGGAAAATGAAGAAAATAGAGGTCTCAATGATAAAAAGGATTTTGAGGCCACTTAGATGCATCAACCAAACCAAAATAAATCAACCAGCTCTCTCACTCTTATAAATTGGTAGAAATTGGCTTTCTTAAACCCCATTCTCAATAAAACTTTGAATCTCCTCCTAGGCATTATCCTATGGGAATTTTGGAAAGAAAAAAATCATAGGATTTTTCACAATGTTAATTAGTTGATGTCAATCATTTGGGAAAGAATCCAATGAAATATTAAGAAGACAATTCTCATCTAAACGTGGTTAAAGAATGATTGGAAAATTAATGAGAAAGAGGTTAATATCCTTTTGAACTTAGGTTGTCACTCCTAATCCTCCCCCTTTCCCAAAATATCTCGCTCGAATTAATATCTCTATCCCCCTTGTTTGTTTTCACTCTCCCCCTCATCTCATAAATACAAACTTTCATGTGGCATCTAAGGACAACCCTAGAATTTCTAATTTTGAACGGGTCTTCGAGGACCCCTCAAGAGTGACCATACATCTCTTTGTTGGCTCCATGGATTATAATAGAAATTATGTAATGGAAATTAAATAACTAGAGTTTGGATTACATGTAGCTTGGATAAAGCACTACTCCAAATTAATCATGGAGGGAGGCTTTGAGTTAATTATTTCTATGGTGAAAAAAAATACATGGAACTGCTCCTAGCAAGGTATTGGCGACCGCAGAGCAACCTCAACTAGGTAGAAACCATTATCCCCTCCATGATAGTTGTAATCACTTCACACACCTGGAGATCAATAAATAATTATCATATCTCTTAGCCCATAAATGATTCAAGAAAGCCTAAACGCTTCTCATCTCTCCATGTGAGTTCCTTCCTTCTACAAATCTAGAAAGAGAATGTGCAAAGATGTTGTAGGTATATATGACCTCCCTATATGCGTGAGAAGTGACGTGCCAAGTGGGAGAGCGCATGGCAGTTTTTGCAAACGGTAATGATAGTCGAGGATATGCCATGATTCCATCCATATATTTCAAAGGATAGGTTTTATTCGAGGCACACCACACTATGGGCCATTACTACACCTAGTCGCCATGTCACCCTAGTTATTCATGTCATTCAGTGGAAATAAGTGGGATCTGGATATTGCATGATGAAATGATGTATGATATTTTAATGTAGATTTTGGTTTTAATGGTGTCTTGTCTTAGAATTTGAGAGCCACTTGGAGGAAAGAATATTGAGGGAATTTACATGGTAGATTGATCTACAGTTTTTCATAGTTATTTCCACCTACAAGGTCTCTCTTTTCCATAGTGTGGTAAGGGCTCTGACCTTTTTCTATCTTCTCTATGGCTTGGTGCTTCTATTTTAAAATTCTCATTCACTAGCGGAGTTGTGGGAGGTCTGGGATGGTCTTGTTCCATTAGCTCCTCTCTATTGATTCATAGCTATGTAGAATAGCCATTCCTTGTGAGCTTCCATAATTATACCCTCCTCCCACATCAACCCAAGTAACTGGCCAACTGGGCTAAACATGTGATGAAGAGTTACTATGGTCTAATTCAACCTCCTAGGTCACCTTAAGGAAGTGGAACCTACACCACACAACAACACAAACCTTTTGCACATGCTACAGAAAACCTAGGAGCCCTCACAACCTTCCAAGAGGCTAGCACCTGATCCAACCTGACCTTTTCATGCTTTAATCCCCCATTTTCTCCCTTGACATGGGCAAGAGTGCGACTGGAAACCTCCATTCGCACGTACAACATAGGTATGCATGTGACTGGGGAATTTTCCTAGTAGTTTTGAGCCTGCGACCCTGATTTGGGACACTTTTTGAGCCCAGAGCCGAGGTCACTGCCCAGAAATCCATGGCACTTTGAGAAATGAAAGATAATAGCGTAATAACGATGTAAAAGAAAACAATTGAACAAGAATTTGAATGAAGCCCTACTAGCCATGATAGGTGTTTCGTCAAACATGTCACAAGCATGTA
This sequence comes from Pinus albicaulis, assembly GCA_034641835.2. Lineage (NCBI taxonomy): Eukaryota > Viridiplantae > Streptophyta > Pinopsida > Pinales > Pinaceae > Pinus > Pinus albicaulis. The sequence goes on along the minus strand of CM076583.1, from coordinate 250,816,639 downwards.
ATCTACGGGTTTAAATAACATATTTTAGCACAGGGGTCTCATACTTATCTGAGAATCGCTAAGAAGCATTGTTTCCTCATCACATTAACTACATTATCATTTATTTGTTGGAAATACTAAGAGGGGGGGGTGAATCAGTATTCCCTTCAATTAGTATTATTATTAATATTTTAGAGCATTAGTTAATCTTCAATTATTATCAATGTTTGTGCAATGATAGCAGTAAACAAAAGGAACACAAATGCACACAATTTTTAAGGTGGAAACCCCCTCCAAGACAAAAACCACCTGAATGCTTTTCTAATAATTCTTTAATATTCAACTCCAATTGAAAATAAATCTCCAACTTCCTAGAATCTAGAAAAGCATTCTTATCCAGCTCCCACTGGATGGATGCTCCAACACCCGAGATTCTTCAGTAGTCAACTGAACGGATTCCCCAACACCCAATGAGCAACAACTCACCCTATCACCACCCTACCACCTTGAATTTATCACAGGCTTGAACCTATTGGTCACTTCGTGCACCAGCCTAGCACCACCCTACCACCCTATAGAAGAATAAAAGAATAATGGACTCTCGTACCAGAGAAAATGGTCCACTTTAAAATGATATTGAATGATGTAGAAGAAGAAGACACAGTAGACTATAACCCCAACTATGACACAACCACCAAATGTTGATCTTATACCTCCCGACACTGCCTCTTCAATTCTTGGCAAATAAACACTTGTACAAATTTTACAATGACTCAGTATAACGATACCTTTACAATGAATGTATGCAGTGATGCCCACTTGAAAACTTCATGTGGTGAAATTTTTGTTGTTGTTCTGCACCATGTTTGTTGCTCTTGTCATGCTACCCTTTCTCACTCTTCATAACATTAGATCATGCATTGAGTCTTATCTTGATGAATAAAATACCTGCAAAAATTCTTCAAGGAAATACCCATGACATGATAATAACAAAACTTACCTCATCCTGCAGAGCATATATCAGTGCTAAACAAACAAACAAAAACAAATTAGAATACAAAGAACCTAATACAATTAAGAGATGAACATGCATATACAGAATATACTTACCTGGAGCTTACCTCTGCTGCATCATCTTTTTGCACCTTGCTTTCCTTTGCTGCCCTAGAAATTTGATCCTTTGCAGCCTTTGGCAGCACATGATCTAGCTTTCTCTTGCCTTCTAGGAGCTCAATATTGAATCTGATGTATCCATGTTATTTCACATCCCCAATATGTGATTTTCAGTCTTGTAGTAGCGCTCTGAGTCTTCTTTCCAATGCCATAGGTCTAACCGAATTTTGATTCTTCGAGGCAAATTTATGCCCAATCTCTCACAATAACCTAATTATGGACTATTTCACTAGAGCGAACTTGTACGATATGCCACGTGTCACCTTTTCCTCCTTCGGCTCTGAAATTGATCCACAGAAAACTATAGTCCATGCAATATCTACCACTTTTTACATAATTTCAATCCAATGTTCAGAGAGAGGTTTATGCCGATTTTCCCAAGGTCATCTCTTTGAGATGAAGTTCAGGAGCCTGCACAAACCCTAACTTCCACAGATCATATCCCTGGAAATATTGCGAACCATGATCCAAAATTTTTACACGAGCTTTCTCAGGATTTCGGCTTCATGTGATAAGCTTCTGATCCTTCGTATAAAAAAATTAATAGCGAAAATACCATGATGACCTGTTTCAAGTAGAGAAATCCCTACATGAGGAGGATATGAGGATCACAATTTATATAAATGCTTAGGTTGAGAGGGTCTTCAACAAGTAAACATGGGAGGGATTTTAGGAGCTTAAAAATTATTAATTATTTATTGTTCAATGACCACAACCAATTATTAGTATCATGCCACAACCCCATGGGGTTTTAGCCCACTAACTGGGGTTACTAACTTCAAACATGAAAATCTCTCAAACCGTGAAGAATTATGTGGTGAGCCATATATCAAAGGAAACATATCGACAAGCAGAAACCATTAAAAATCTCCTTGACTCAGAATATAGAAATTTGGTAGGTAAAAATTCCCATGCAAGATCGGGGTAGCCCTTGGTGTTGATTGGGTTGACATCAATGACAACCACTGATCAACACTTTTTGGTCATAGATACATTGTTCATTCATTTACAAATCAAACCATGATGAGAGCCATACATCATTACTGACATAAAACACATTCATAACTAGCAAATAAACAACAGAAATGACAAGCATAGAACAACCATATAAGCCTCATAATAACAAGCATATTTACACATCAATACAATAGGAAAATAGCTCTTATCTCCATAAGAAAAATGCAACCAAGTCTGGTACTTCCAAATTCCACCTGACCATAGACATGGCTGAGCCAAATCTCTCTTCAGCTAGTCACCCCTATGCCATATTCCAAGCATGAATGTGGGATATCATTAAAAAAATCCATCAAAACCGAACCAAGGCTTCTAGAGGCCAAAACACCTCAACCCTCAACCATTGATTCCACGTCACGGTCATACATCACAACCATCACCAAATTGGTCTCCACCCAATCTATCAAGGGCTCCAGAATGTTTGTTCCAACCAAATCTCTAGGAATAGTAATTCAGCCTACAGTTTTGTCGAGATTCAGAGTGTTTGTCCAACCAAGACTCCATGACTAGTAACTCAACCCGCCAAGGGTTGCAGATCATTTGTCCAACCAAGGCTCCAAGACTAGTAACTCACCCCAAGCTATTACGGGGCTCCAGAATTTTTTTCCAACCAAGGATCTAGGAACTAGTAACTCAACCCATAGCTAAAGGAACCTGAGAACCAGCCGGAAAAACAAATAATAAAATGAACCCACAACACCATGGCTATCCAAGAAATGGAAAGGCTAGGAAAATCCACTGTCAATCCAGGAAATCCTCCATGCCAATGACAGATCATGACCAAGAAACCACATGCATATGCCATGCATTCCAAAATTACCGATGAAAACATACATGCAACTCAATACCTGCAAGAAAATTTTGTTGTAGTTGTTGATCCCGGTCTCATCTTGCACTTTCCTGCTCTTACTTTTCCTTATTTCTCCAAAACTCCAAGTATGCCACACTGTCCAAGAGTGCTCCAAGAAACTCTAGGTGTCCAAGAATATGAGAGGGAGAGAGAATAGAATGAGAGCTCCGAATTGAACTAAAAAACCTCAGTGAATTGATCCTCAAAAGCCTTTTTATTAATGAGGCCTCTAATTTCTTCAATTTTCCATTATTTTCCTTCATTCTCCTCCTCACACGTAACCTGTGACCTTTCACCTCCCTTTTCTCCTATTTTCCATTATTTTCATAAATAAATGCCACTTTGCCTTTCCAAAGCCTTAGCCATTGCCTTTTCCAATTTCCATAGCCATAATAAACCATATTAACACCCACACTAGGATGTATTTCCCAACATTCATCTTGGAATACATGTCCCATGACCAAGGTCTTATTTTACCTTTATTAATTTTTACATGGATTTTAACTAGATCTATTACATAACCCTCCCCTTTGGGGAAAATCATCCTCGGTGTTCAATGACACCTACAACCAACAATACTATTGTAAGCACAACATACTGCCCATGGAGCTTTATAACTTATCACATTGTAGTATTTACAATGATCAATCTGTTGAGCAAAAAACCAACATGAAAACATGACAAATAAAACATCATAATGACATGACACTCATATCACTTATTGGAGATTTATAACATATCTCGTGGTGGTATTTACATCCATATACATATGTACATATACCAAAACATCATACCAAGCATATACCAAAACATATATAAAAAACATGCCAAAACATTTTCTCAACCAATGAATAAGGAAGGATATATAGCCCGCATCTGATCCGTCATCTCCCATGTAGCTTCATTGGGCCCAAATTGCTTCCATTGCACTTTAACGTGCTCGATTGCTTAGTTCTAGAGCATGAGTGTATTTCTCTACAAAATGCAATTAGGTTATGGATGGAATTATCCTTCTGGTTCCACTCGCAATACAGGCCAGTCAATCACATGATCAACATATCTAACATACTTCTTAAGAAATTACACATGGAAAACATCATGGACTTTCACTATCAGAGGTAGTGTAAGTCGATATGCTACTGGGCCAATCCTCTCAAGAATCTTGAAAGGTTTACAAAACTGAGCTGCCAGCTTGGCACACGATCCAATCCACAAGGAGTTATTCTTGGGATTTATGGGAGTAAACATGTTTCTGTTGGTCGTTAATATGCCATTATTATTATCACTTTTGAACACTTATTCCACCCATTTCTACCATTCTTCATCACGTCATTTATTATAATTTATTATTTAAATCCATTTTATGATGATTTATGATTCTATGAATGAATGTTATTTATTCTCCTTTATTTCTAATAAATTGATGATTATGAATTATTTTATCAATGATAGTTTTAATAAGTCGGTTATAACATTATTCACCATTTTTAGCCTCCAAGGTAATTTCCAGATTGAAGATTTGATCATTAAAAGTGCCAACTCAGAAATGCGCTGGAATAAGGGGTGACAGTTTTGCGGTTGAGATTCTGAGCAAATGAAGACGAATCTGGAAAATCCGGAACATGAGTTTTGTCCAGAACGGACCCAATTAACTTTAACAAAGAACGGTTTGCCCAAATTCGGCCTGTGTTGAGAGATTCGCAGAGTTCTTTAAGCACAATTTTCTCAGTTCTATTGTTGCGGCCGTCCTCCAAATCTCAGCTGCAAAGCCAAATTCGCCTTCTTCTTGTTGATCAATTGGTTGGAAACAATCTAATTTTGTAATAGAATCATGTTTTAATTATCTCTATTGTAACCACTCTCTGCTCTCTTTGTATTTAAATTAGAACAGAGATCAGAGAGAAGGAGGACTTCAGGGATGGATTCGAATGATGGAATTGAGGATGAATTAGAGAATCAGAATTGAGGATGGAAGAGAGAATGGATAATGGCTGAGCGATTGAGAGATTTCTTGTTGTAATCCATTATAACTCTGCTTTGATATTTTAATATAAATCTGGTTTCCATTCATTCTTTTCATTCTGAAGTAGCCCAGCAGCGTCCGCTGGCGGCCAAGGGCCCAGCCTCTGGTGGATTGTGCTGCTGCTGTATATTATATTCTTTGGTTTATTCGTGGTTTTTCTTATTAGCATTATTTGGTAATCTGATGTGTTATTTAGTTTACATCACACGCTCTGTTATGCTTAATTTATTAAGGTTTCTAAAGACAGAACTATTGTATTGACTCTGCATCGTATCTCTGTTCTTTTAAGTGTTGATCTTTACAGAATACTGTTGCTGTTTAATTACAGAGCCGCTGTGCTGTGCACTTGTTCATTAATAGTACGGAATTTATCTTGGGAGTTATGTTCTTTGCGATTGTTGGATCTATAAACAATGTTGTTCTACTTTGAAACGCAGTCGTACTCTTTCTAACTAAGATTGATAATTGGATCAGATTACTATTAATGTGTGCCGTGTGTTAAGTCATTGTGTATTTGTATTTGGATTTCCAGCGTTGTTTCATATCCTCTCATTAATCAATGCTGTTCTATTTCCTTGTGCTGTTCGATTTATTTTTAGAGTAAAGATTGCTATTAATTTGGCTTTGCTATTGTTCATTTCCATTAATTAGAGTTTGTTGTCCAGATTCTTTTAATTACAGTTTGCTGCCCATTTACTTTGTTGTTCTATTTTGCTATCTGCCGTTTCATTTACTCGCATTTGTTGTTTTGGTGTGAGAGACGATCTAAGGCTGTAGTGAGCCTCGGCATTCACTGTCTAGCTCCCAGACCCGTGGTCTATGCTCTAATTTCCTTTCCATCAGTTTCCAAAGGGATGGGCTATTGTTGTCAAACCCTTGACTGATATATTGCTTATTTTTCCGAATGCATGATTTAAAGTCTTAAAGTGCTTTGCCGTAAGTAGATTTTATTTCCAGATTTCATTTACTTTTGGATTTTAAGCACTATACTGCAAAACATTACTCTTGAGTAAATAGCCGCCTCAGACTGAGTACACTCTTGAGATAAAAAGTCGTCCTTGGGTTGACAATTAATGTGAGGTAATTTAGAGCAAAAGACACCTCTTTATCGTTCCACATGTTCCCCAACCTGAAACTCCTTAAACAACCTTTTCCGCTATGCATAGTTTTTCTACCTATCTTGTGTTGCATTCATATTCTTCTTGATTACATGCATTTATTGTTCCATATCTTCCAAAATGTTTGCTCCAATCAACACCTTGTTGACTAGATCACTCCAACTAATGGGAGTATTGCAACTATGTCCATACAATGCCTCAAATATACTAATCCTCAAATATTCATGATACCCATTGTTGTAAATGAACTCTACCAGTGTAAGATACTCTTCCCACTTTCTCTGTTGATGCATCACATACATCCTCAACATGTCCTCCAATATTCGGTTGACCCTCTCTGTTTTTTCATCTATCTGTGAGTGATAAGTTATACTAAAGGCCAACTTCATGCCTAAATTTTCAAACAAATCCTTACAAAACTTGGAAGTGAAGTTCGCATCCTTGTCTCACATAATATTCTATGGACCACCATGAAATATGACCACATTCCTTATAAATACATGTGCTACATCATTCGATGAGTATGTAGACTTCACCGGAATGAAGTGTGCTACCTTCGTCAACTTGTCCACCACAACCATGATGGAATCATGTTGTCTAGATGTCATCAGTAAGCCTGTGATAAATTCCATGGAAATGACCTCCCATTTCCACTCTGTAATTGCAATTGGTTGTAGTAGTCCACCTGGATGCCTACACTTTGCTTTGACTTGTTGACAATTTAAGCACCTAGCCACAAACTTTGCTACGTCTATCTTCAAATTTAACCAATAGTAAAATTTAGTCACTGATGTCAACGTCTTTCGATATCCCGGGTGACCTGAATAAGGTTTCACATGAAACTCCCTCAAGATCACCTTCTTGGGATCATTTTTGTCTGGCACATATATCCTGTCTCTAAACCTGATCAAGCCATTTGCTATGAGACAATAACCCACATCGTGTGCCCCTGTACCTATACCATTACATGTACTTGTAGCTATACTCTAATGCAATCTATTCCTAAGCTCCATAAACCTGACATCCTGTTAACATGGATGTAATATCCTATCTTGTAGACATGTCCCATAGAACTCATAGTTGCTATATGATTCACCTGTATTCTCCTTCTAAGAGAATTTGCAACCATGTTCTCTTTACCTTTAATATACCTAATTTCAAAGTCAAACTCATTGATCATGGCCAACCATCTAGCTTGTCTGGAATTCAGATTTGGTTGGTCACATAGATACTGCATTCCACTGTGATCACTCATCAATACAAATCGTCTGCCCAGAAGATAGTGCCTCCACATATTCAATGGATGAATGATAGCTTCCAACTCAAGATCATGTGTCGAATAGTTCTTCTTGTGCTCATTTATTTTCCGTGACTCATAACATACCACATGTCCTTCCTACATAACGACTCCACCAAGTCCTCTCTTGCAATAATTTTTACACACCACAAACTCTTTGTCCAGATATGCGATCTTTAACATTGTAGCATGTGTCAACAACTGCTTCAACTCCTCAAAATTGGTCGTACATTCCTCTATCCATTCAAAATTCTTACTTTTCCTTTGAAATGATGTAATAGGATAAGCAATCTAGAAGAATTTCCTAATGAACCTCCTATAATAACTTGCTAAGCCCATAAATGATATTACCTCATCCACATTCCTAGGATTTTTCCACTCCCTGATAGCTCTTATCTTCTTTGGATCCACTGTTATTCCCTCCTTGGAGGCAACATGTCCCAAGTAATGTACCTTTTTCTAAAAGAAATTGCATTTGTTAAGCTTAGCATACAATTGATGCTCTCTTAGAAATCTCAACACTACTACTAAATGTTCATCATGCTCTTCTTCATTTTTATAATATACCAATATATCATCAATTAATACAATAACAAACTTGTCCATATAAGGACACAACACACAATTCATCAAGCACATAAAGGTAGTTGGAGCATTAGTCAAACCAAATGGAACTACAACAAACTCATAATTTCCATACCTGGTCCAGAAAGATGTCTTGTGAATTCCATCTTCTTTAATGTGTACCTTATGATATCCTGATCTCATATCAATCTTCAAGGAAACTATTGCTCCCTTCAATTGATCGAACAAGTCATCAATCCTCGATAACGGATACCTATTCTTAATGGTCACTTTGTTCAATTGTCTACAATCAATGCACAACCTGAGGGTACCATCTTTCTTCTTCACAAAAAATATTGGTGCACCTTGGCCTAATGTATCCCTTGTCTATCATTTCCTTCAACTGCAGCTTCAAATCTACCAACTCTGGTGTGATCATCTTGTAAGGTGTTATAGATGTTGGCGTTTCCCCTGGTAGAAACTCAATAGAAAATTATACTTTCCTGTGAGGTGGAAACTCTAAAATATCTACAGCAAATACATCCTGAAATTGTTGTAGAACAGGGTACCTGCTCAAAACATATCCATCCTCAAATTCCTTACCCTTGTCACTAGAAATATGAATTGCGAACAACACACAACATTTCCAGTGACTGCGCTTGGCCTTCATAGTTGTAACCATTCTCACCGATGTTTCTTTCTTCTTACCCTGAAAGACTCTTTGTTCCCCATTTTCATTCAAACACTAAATCGCCTTGTCATAACAATCCACCTTGGTCCTGTGAAGATACAACCAGTACGTACCCAAAAGCATGTTATATGATCCCAATGGTAATACATTCATATGTGCTGAGGTAGGCATACCATTGAAGTCAAATGCACAAGCTCTTACCCAATGATGAACTCTCTTCTTGGTGCTTGTAGCCAACTGCACTAACCAATTATTTTCATGCACTTCCTTATTCAAACCACACTTAATCCACCAGGTCAGGGTTAACATAACTATAATTAGATCCATGGTAAATTAAAATAGAAACAACTTGATCACAAATCTTACAGTACATATCGATAATAAATGCTTGGTGATCTTCCTTCTTATTATCTAGCATTGCATATATCTTGGGAATACTTTGTCCAAAATCTCCCATTGTCTGTGCCTCCTATGCACTGTAGATCTGCGGTCTACCACCCTAATGTTGTGGAAAATCCCTTCTACGATGATCTCCTCCACAAGTCCAACACCGCACGGGCTCCTTATTTTCACTCTTATTATGCTCCTCATACCAATTTCCCTATCCTCTTCCAGACGTATTGAACTTCTTAGATGGCACTTCATTCTCTTTTTTACCTATATCCTGAGTTATTTCTTTCTTAACATTATCTTTCAAGTCTGGATTTATCTCAGATATATGCTTTGACTTCTTGTAACAATGCTTTAGTTTCTGTATGGAGGCTCCTCCAATGATCTAGGCTCATCACACTCAATCCTACCTTTTAATTCTATCAGAAACCCACTAATGAATCTCTGAATCTTGGCCTTCTCCTCCTTGAGGTGAGGCACATATCTCAACAACTCCAGAAATCCGCTAGTATACTCCTCATCGGCCATAGATCCCATCTTTAGCTCATAAAATTATTTTGCCTTGTCTTCATAGTATCTCTCTAATAGATACTTCTTCTAAAATAGCCTCTCAAACTCACTCCAAGTCAATTCCTCCTCATGAATACCCCTAAAATTCTTCACATCTAGCCGCCAAATATATGCATTACCTTTGAGGCTAAATCTAGTTATTTTGGCTTTCATGTTTTCTAAGTAATTATGCAACCTGAAGAACTTCCTCATACCAAGAAACCATGCTTCTACATCCCATGATTTCTTAATTTCCCCATCAAATGTAGGTGGTTTGGTTTTGTTAACATAATTTAGAAAATATCCCCTGTCACTCCCCCTATAAGGATGATAATGATGACGATCATAGTGCCAGTCAAAACCAGAACTAGAATAGTACATGTGTATGTCACCTCTCCTGTCCAGAGTGTCCAAGAACCTATCATATATGATCGTGTCATCTTTTTCCAACCTATAAACACCATGAGACATACTTCCATATGCCCAATTAGTCCAATCCTCTTGTCCATAGCTAATCTGTAGTGGTCCTTGTTTCTACAACTCTGAAAAAATATGAAGGATTGCTGCATTGACCTTTGCTTTTTTTTCTTGTGCATGTGTGATTTTGTCATTATTTGCTTTACAACGCCTTATTTATTCCTTCAAACTTCTCAGTTTTTATGGTAAGTCAGAAGGGTTCCCAACACCATGTTTATCATCTAATTCATAGGGATAATCTTTGTAGTCTACCATCTTGCTAGTCATCTTTGATTACTTCCTGCAAGGCATTATATGTTAGCTAAACCAAATCACAATGAGCCAATGTACCTTAGCAAAATTCAGGGAGGATATATCATCTGCAAGATCAAACAATTAGCATAATGCATGCATAACCATAATCATAATATCATATAGACTTATAACACATAGTTATATCAACACATAAACATCATTCTAGATAGAATCCAGTCATCAATGCATGACCATATCAACTACACATATCGCGAACTCATGAATGACAACAACAACCATACCAATGTACACTTGACAACACGTAAGCACTTTACATGCATAAACAACGCATAACTAGCCATACACTCATGACAACACATTCCACAATAGCCCCATCAACCTTCACATGGAAACATTACTATAACCATTACCAACACCATGCATATGCAACAAGAACATATACCACAAGCATAACTAACACATATGCAACCGGCATGAATGCATGACCAACACACCGCCCATCCAGTCTAAGGGGTGAACCATGCTCTGATACCACTATGTGACACCCTCCTCCCACACTTACCCAAGTAACTGGCCAACTGAGGTAAACAAGTGATGAAGATTTAATATGATTTGATTCAACCTTCCTCCACAAGTCCAACACCACATGGGCTCCCTATTTTCACTCTTATTCTTAGATGGCACTGCATTTTCTTTGTTAGCTGTGTCATGAGGTATTTCTTTCGTATTTTCCCATTTTCTTTTATTCTTATCATTAGCTTTCAAGTCTAGCTTTGTCTTAGATATATGCTTTGAATGCTCGTAACAATGCTTTAGTTTCTGTAGGCTCCTCTAATGATCTATGTTCATCAAACTCAATTCTATCTTTGAATGGTATCAGCAACCCACTGATGAATCTCTGAATCTTTGCCTTCTCCTCCTTGAGGTGAGGCACATATCTCAACAACTCCAGAAATCCGCTAGTATACTCTTCATTGGTCACGGATCCCATCTTTAGCTCATAAAATTATTTTCCCCTGTCTTCATAGTATCTCTCTGACAGATACTTCTTCTAAAATAACCTCTTGAACTCACTCCAAGTCAATTCCTCCTCATGAATACCCCTAAAATTCTTCACATATTCCCACCAAATATATGCATTACCTTTGAGGCTAAATGTAGTTATTTTGGCATTCATATTTTCTGTGTAATTATGCAACCTAGAGACCTTACTCATACCAAGCATCCATGCTTCTACATCCTGTAATTTCTTCATTCCCCCATCATATTTAGGTGGTTTTTCTTTCTCAAAATCATCCGAAAGATATCCCCTGTCACTCCTCCTATAAGGATGATAATGATGACAATCATAGTGCCAGTCAAAACCAAAACTAGAATAGTACACGTGTCTATCACCTCTCCTATCCAGAGTGTCCAAGAACCTACCATATCTGATCGTGAAATTTTTGTCCAACCTATCAACACCTGAGACCTACTTCCATATGTCCCATTAGTCCCATCCTCTTGTCCATAGCTAATCAAGAGTGGTCCTTGTTTCTGCGACTCTCAAAAATTTTGAAGGATTACTACATTGACCTATGCTTGTTTTTCCTATGTCTATATGATTTTGTCATTATTTTCTTTACAACTCCTTATTTATTATGTTATCACTAAGTTGGTACAGATGGGCTGCTCCACCAGAAAACCTAGAGTAACTCTTTCAAGCCAACTTCTAACTAAAAAAATATCCTTTTCAGCCTGAGACAGCTCTCTCAAAAAGTAAATATGATTTGTTCAAATATAATTCAATCATATGGCTAACTCTGCAATGGTGTCTTGAATGAGTTTGTATGCAAGTGAAAAATGTATAGGGTTTACTACCGTTGGGCTTATGCATTTAGTGCTAGGAAACTCAGTGACATGGTTCTCCTTACGGAAGTTGAGGCATGCGGATGTTTGAATGAAAGAAAAACACACACAGATATACAATAGCTTAATGCTTAAAGGAAGACAGAGCATGATGTACATGAATTCTGAGTAATAAAACATGAATATACTAATAGAAAAATAGCAAGATACATAGGATAAATGCTCATGGAAACATTAGATGATTCTCAGGTGAAGAAGAAAGCCCTCAACCATTATATACTACTGATCAGAAAAAGTTTACAATAGTAGTAGTGTAAAATAACATCCTCCCCCCCCTCTATTCTTTTAAATCCTTCCTATTAATAGGCCTTAGTCACTTTACATTGGATCTGCCTACATGGCTAGATCATCGAACTACTTTGCATGACACCTATCTTAACAAGAAACAAAATACATGGGAATGAAACTGACACCTACTAACTTTATGACTTAGAGACCTACTAGGACTCTTCCTCTTGTTTATTACATATACTAACGAAAAAAAACTGCATATTTACATCTAAGATGGTTATGTGCTTAAGTGGAACTAACCATGATCAATAATGCCCCCACAAAATTAGGAAACTAGTCATCCTATTTTTAAGGAAGTGTTGTCATGATAATTGTTGATTGTCTTCATGCTGAGCTAGTGAACTTGACAGTCTTGTCAAAGACCAAACCTCCACCAGAATATTTCTATGATACTCTTTAAGCTCTCCACATGGCTGGCTGACTTCAAATGAACCATCAAAACACAAAATTGCTACATTGCTCGCTGCAAAAACAAGGGAATCAAGGCAATTTTGTAGCAAATTGACTTCACCCATCTATGCTATTTAGCCCTCTTTACTGATTTGGAGATGCTTTTTGAATCAAATTAGCTAAATACAATTTTTTTCCCACCTTGATTTTGACTATATCCATGATTTTAATCAACAAGTCACCTACAGCGATTTCGTAGCGAAATTTGGGCTTCAAGCATGGGATTCGCTACGAAATTTCCTAATTGGAAGAAAACTCAAAAATTGTCCTTTTTCTCTACAAAATTTTGCCTATGGGTCTCTAATATGATAAGATGAAACATGATCAGGAAAACTTGTTTCAAAATTCCTCTTACCCTCAAGAAACAACATTCTCCCCTTCAGCAAGTTCATCTACCAATAAAAATGGACTTGTTTTTTGTGAAAAATAGGGCTCATAAATGAGCTCCTATCTCTAGATCCTTGAGAGTTGTTGCAAAATGAGAGGAGGTTTTGTAAATTAGTTTGTGCTGAAGAAAAACCTCTCTTGGTTTTTTGAACACCATCTCCATTTGTCCGGAATCTGCATTTGAAAACCATGTTTAAAACAGGAGAAATTGAACTCTAAAAATTGAGCCCAAAGATGTCATTTAATCTCCCAATCTGTAACACCTCTGAGAAAAGAGAAAGAGGTTAATGTCCTTTGATATGTGTTTGACAATAACCTCTCTCTTTTTATAGAATTATTCTATGTTTTCCCTGAAAATACTCTTGAAGTTGACTACTCAAACATTCAAAAAACAGAGAAATCCCTTTGTATCTTCTTGTAAAATCTCATGCAACCAGCTTTGATGAAGTCCTCTACAACACTAGGGTCTTCCATGACCAATTTTAGGTCCATAGCTTCATATCTTCCATAGAAGCCTCCTTTGTTTGTTTTCGTTTTCATGGCCATCTTCCTTTATACTACGATGCCTTTCTTGAAAAAGTGACACTTGCAAAGAAACCAATTTGAACAACAAGTTGCTTACAATGGAGTTGGACTGTTCAATGATAATAATCAACTGTTTCATGCAAATATTGAAAGGAGGATGACAGAGAGGAGCTTTGGAGGTGAGTTTAAAAAGTGAAATTCGAATATATGAGGAATAATGACAAATAGGAGAAGTAAGGTAATGATGAATGACACTTATGATTATGAATGCTTGGATGACTGTAATAACCGATCACATGAATTCACATTCACCCTAAACCTCTAAAAACTTGACAGCTCATTATCCTTTTTTTGGTGTAGAAAAACATGATTCTGCGGAATTTTCAGTTATAAACTTGGCAGATTTGCTACAGACTGGTCAAGTGAGTCTATAGCGAAAATAGCCTGTCTGCAGTTATATTCACTGCGGAATCGGGAAAATCAGACAGGTGGCCACTATCAAACTTTAAACCAATGCATGTGCACCTAAGGTGGGTTTTAATGGATTTGACTGTGATGGGCATGAAAAATGAACTTTCTAAACTTAGGCTAGTGATCAATTCATGAGTTTTCATAAATTTCATGAACTAATTTTATCAAACAAATGAAACCTAGGTTAATGACCCTATCAATCAAAATTTGAAATTTTATGTGTGATAACAGTGGCTCCACTAGGGATGGTGTGCCCTATGGTATAGCAAAGAACTTGTAGTTTCAGTGCCTTCCTTCAAAAACCAAAATTTTCTGAAATTGATGAAGACTTCGCCAAGCTCTTATGGCCTTCTCCTCGGGCTCAAGCTTGTTGAAAACTGCAATCCAAGCTGAAGACTAAATTTTTACATGTTGAAAAAATGTTCATAATACTTTATCTTATTCACACACACTCCTAGCTACCCTCATAACTACAATATTCATGTTTGATTCAAGCGACATGAAACCTCTAATAAAGCCAGTCAATGAGCTGATCTGATACCTGAACTCCTTGATTGTGCTTAAACCAAATGCAAACTTGATACTGTAATGACAAAGGTAACAGAAAATGGGTATGATTTTCACAGTGAAAACATAGTTGAAAATTTGGACTATAGAACTCTTCCATGTAGTCAGCGATGGGATGACAGAAGACATAGTTTTTTTATAATTCTCAAGACATTTTGCAGTTTTAGACAGCTCGTATATGCTTTCTTTAGCAACATAAGACTTCAGTTATGTGCTATCAAACTCATTTTCAAAAACAAGGCATTCCTCCTCAATCTCAAAAGATAAAGGTAGCACCACCTTCTCTTTTTATTTTGGCATGAAAAATTTTTCAAAAGATTAATCTTGACCATGAAGACTATAGGACTGAATTTGATCTTCTAAAACTTCAATGTATTTCTCAATGTTCGTAGCAAATTCATCCAAAAATTGGATCTTATCTTCTAACTTGCACTCAAATGTCTTTATATAAGAAGACAAGGCCGAAGAAAAATTTCCATCCACTTCCTCATTAGTGTGATCATCATTCCATTGCTTAAAACATTGAATGGAAAGAGATTCTACCACCAACTTTGTTTTTTCCATCCATGTTTCCAAAAAGATAGCCAAAAATCTGCAAATGACTTAATAGATTTCGCAGGAAAACTTTCAATCCATTGTCTACATTTCCCTTGAAATGAATCATAGAACAATCTGATGAAAATATCTTCATGTATGACTTTAAGAAGCTCAGTAAAGTCACAAAAATTTGATATATGCTTCAAGGTTAAACTCAAATATTTTCCATTAAATTTTGGACCATTCCGTAAAAAATATGCATCCTTGGGAAAAGGATTTGGGAAACCATAAATTTCTGAAAAATCTACACATGCATACCTCGAAACAAGAATGGTAGCATCTGAGTTCTTCATAAGTTCAGTGGAATCACCACGAAACTATGAATTTTTGAATTCTTCAACAATGGAGTCGCTAAGTTAGAATGCAGCCTCGAAAGCTTCTGAGCTCCTGCTACCTTCAAGAGTTCAACATTTATGTTTGAGCACAAAATTTGGGAAAAATGTCTTCAGACTCCCGGTAGACACACCAAATTTTATCACTATGTTGGTACAGATGGATTGCTCCTCCAGACAACCTAGAGTAACTCTTTCAAACCAACTTCTAACTGAAAATTAGCCTTTTCAGCCTGAGAGGGCTCTCTCAAAAAGTAAATATGATTTGTTCAAATATAATTCAATCAAATAGATAACTCTGTAATAGTGACTTGAATGTGTTTGTATGCATGTTAAAAACGTATAGGGTTTACTACCATTGGGCTTGTGGAGTCAGTGCTAGGAAACTCAGTGACATGGTTCTCCTTGTGGAAGCTAAGGCATGTGGACATTTTAATGAAAGGACAACACACACAAATATACAATAGCTTAATGGTTAAATGAAGACAGAGCATGATGTACATGAATTCTAAGTAATCACACATGAAGATACTGAAAGAAAAATAGAAAGATACATAGGAAAAATGCTCATGAAAACATCAGATGAATCTCAGGTGAAGAAGAAAGCCCTCAGCCACTATATATTACTGATCAGAAAAAGTTTACAATATTAATAGTGTAAAATAACCTCCTCCCCCCTCTATTCTTTGAAATCCTGCCTATTAATAGGCCTTAGTCACTTTACATTGGATCTTCCTACATGACTAGATCATCGAACTACTTTGCATGACACCTATCTTAACAAGAAACAAAATACATGGGAATGAAATTGACACCTACTAACTTTATGACTTAGAGACCTACTAGGACTCTTCCACTTATTTATTACATATACTAACTGAAAAAACTGCATATTTACATCTAATATGGTTATGTGCTTAAGTGTCACTAACCATGATCAATATATTAATTCCCCCACAAAATTAGGAAACCAGTCATCCTATTTTTAAGGAAGTGGTGTCATGATAATTGTTGATTATCTTCATGTTGAGCTGGTGAACTTTACAGTCTTGTTGAAGACCAAACCTCCACCATAATATTCCTCTGATACTTTTTAAGCTCTCCACGTGGCTGGTTGACTTCAAATGAACCATCAAAACACAAAATTGCTATGAAAATTTGCTCGCTGCAAAAATAGGGGAATCAAGGCAATTTCGTAGCGAAATTTTGTAGCAAATTAACTTCACCCATCTATGCTACTATTTAGCCCTCTTTGTTTATTTGGAGATGTTTGTTGAATCAAATGAGCTAAACACAATTTTTTTCCCACCTTAATTTTGACTATATACATTATTTTAAGCAAAAAGTCACCTACAGCGATTTCGTAGCGAAATCTGGGCTTCAAGCCTAGGATTCGCTACGAAATTTCCTAATTTGAAGAAAACTCAAAAATTGTCCTTTTGCTACAAAATTTTACCTATGGATATTCAATATGATAATATGAAACATGATCGGGCAAACTTGTTTCAAAATACCTCTTACCCTCCTCAAGAAACAACATTTTCCCCTTCAGCAAGTTCATCTACCAATAAAAATGGAGTTGTTTTTTTAGAAAAATAGGGCTCATAAATGAGCTCCTATCTCTGGATCCTTGATAGTTGTTGCAAAATGAGAGGAGGTTTTGTAAATCAGTTCATTCTAAAGAAAAACCTCTCTTGGTGATCTGAAAATGAAACTATTTGTATCTGTTGTTCAAAGTATTCATTTCCATTTAATTAAGTGTGCAAAGTGTTTGTCATGTCTTACAAATTAAAAAAAAATATTTTTGGTAACTGTTTTTTGAGTTTATGTGTGAGGGAATGTTAATTAAAATTACTGTTTAACATCTTGGATCAGAAATACATAGCAGAATAACTTCACCATAACAACACAACAACATGATGAGGTAGTTCACCCCTCTTGGGCTACATCTTTCGGGTCCAAGGCTCCCAATGGGCATGTCCTTGCTCTATTAGGTTGCTCAAATTGGTTTTACAATGAGAAAGAAGCCTAAACAGGCTGAAACAGCTATGAAAATGAATTCAGAAGACAGAAATAAGCTAATTATGGCTTTTATTTCACCTCAAACAATGAAGTGTAGCCCAATGCAGCTCCATTTCCCTCATGGCCCTAATGGCTCTCCAAGATTCCCTGAAGCACAAATGGCTGAAAAACACCTCTGTTGGCTCTTCAACATGTTCCAATGGCTCCAAAATGCTCAGAATACTCAAATTTGACTAAAATTTTGTCTAATTTGGTCAAATATGGAGAAAGTTATGATCACAACAGTATTTTGCCTAGTGGCCCTCAAAAACCTCCACTAGACTTGGCTAACTCTAGTTAGCTCCACCAGAAAGGTAGAATCTTCGAACATGTCAGAACCGCGCACTAAAATTGGCGGAAACATTAACTTTAACTGTCAGTTCACTAACTGTTCACTTGAGGATAAATCGGAGAAAGTTTACATTGGCGGTTAAGGTCAAGTCTGCGCCCTTGGTCATAGCCTACAAGTCACGTGGCTGGGGGCTAGCACCCGAGTGCTTAATCTAGAAATTTCCACCGGTTTGAAATGATTTAGCCCTAGGTTCCGAGCACATGGTCGCGGGCATTATTCCTTAGCCCTGGGGGCTTACACTTAACTATGCCCAACGTTTAAAATAAAGACCCGAACCTTCGTTCAGCACAACATGCCGACGACCCGATTGTGCTTGTAACATGCCCGGCTGACCCAAACACGTTCAGCTCGGGTCGTCCTCCACCCATACTATCACTCCTTTGCACGAGGGCCCGTTCACTGCTGCATGGGGATGCGTTCAGGGTGACCCATAAACGTTCGGGTCGGGTCATGCCTGACTAACCCAAACGCGTTTAGCTCGGGTTGGGTTTGCCCACCGAGCATCATTTTTTTTTTTAATTATTTTTGAACCAACCTTTGAGCCAATGGCCTGGGACCACGTGGCAGCCTCCAGGTAGGCCACGTGGCACCCTCTGATAGGGCCCCAAACCATATAAAAAAAATAAAATTTTGGCATAAAAAGTTTCTGAAGATGACAAATTTTTGAGTTCAAAGGTCCTATTTTGAAGGTTATTGGGTGTTTTAAAAATTCAATATCTTCTTCATATGACATCGGATTTGGGTTCTGTTCACGGCGCCATAATTGCAGCGACGAGACCTATCCGGTCGTTTAGTTTGCAACCAATTCTGAGCAGTTCCAATTTTGAGCATTTTTTTCTTCTTGGACATGATCACCTGATCACACCTCCCCATTGGGAAGCTTTTGGAGCCCAAAAGCCTTCAATTACCTGTTAAGAAGATGAGGGTACAGATCCCTCACCTTTTCCACCTCAATCCACTTTGCCTTACTCGGTTTGTTTCCTTTAAGACCAACCCGAACATAATCAACATTTTCCCTCCTCGAAGTGTGTGTCCTTTTTTCAAGGATAGCATCCTCTTTCAGTTCATCCAAAAATTCTAGAGAGAAATCCTCTATGGATGGCAGTTGAATGTCACTTTCATAATCAGCAATTAAAGGAGGTTCATACAAACGTAAATTTTCCACATTCACAACAGAATACATTTGCATATATGAAGGCAAATCTAGTTGAAAAGCATTATTTCCAACTTGTTTAAGGATCTTGAATGGACCATAATGAATAGGCTTCAGCTTTTTACCTTCTCCTTGCATTCTTTCCTTACTAATATGCAGCCATACCTCATCTCCTTCTTGAAACTTATGATCAACTATGTGTTTGTCATGCCTCTCCTTGTACTTGCCTTGACTTTTTTCAAGATGTTCTTGAACCTGCTGATGTATGAGCTGAATTCTTTCAATGAACATGCGAACTTTGTCAATGTCAGTATGCCCATCAATGGCCACATCCTTCTCAAGAATGAAATCTAAAGGTGACTTAGGCAAATACCCAAAGCAAGCTTCAAAAGGTGAAGTATTTGTAGAAGAGTTCTTGGCCTGGCTGTAAGCATGTTGAATGTAATGCAAGTGCTCATCCCAAAGCTTGGGATGCTTGCTGCAATAACCTCTCAAAAGATGTACAATTGTTCTATTCACTACCTCTGTTTGGCCATCTGTTTGCGGATGGAAAGCAGTACTCTTATTGAACTTGGTGTCCATCATGTTCCATAAATTGGACCAAAAATTCCCAATAAATATGGAATCCCTGTCACTAACAATAGAAGTAGGCAAGCCATAATGAACCCATACATGTTGAAAATATAAATCAGCAGTTTGTTTAGCAGTTATAGATTTCTTACATGGCATAAGAATACACATCTTGTTGAATCTATCAACTACTACATAAAGATAATCATGTTGCTTTCAAAGATAATGGTAGACCCCCAACAAAATCCATAGAAACACTTTCCCATGGTCTAGAAGGTACCATCAATGGTGTATATAAACCAAGCTTCCTATTGCTAGGCTTGCTTGTAGCACATAATGAAAAACCTCTAATGAAACGTGAAACACTATCTACCATGTGAGGCCAATAACAATACCTCTATAAATGTGCCACTGTTTTTCTTACCACGAAATGTCCTGCAATAAGAGAAGAATGAGCTTCTCTCATGATGCTTAGTCTCTCCCCCTGTGGTATACATAACTTGCCCATATGAAACAGAAAATTATTATGAAAATGATAATCATTCTCCTCAGCATGATTCCCTTCACTCAAGTTAGCATACACATCCTTAAAATCAACATCTGATGCATACTGTTCTATGTAGCTCTCATGTACAATAGAATCATTCTTAAGTAACGTAGTAGCACTAATAATAGGCCTTGAAAGCATATCAGAAACTTTATTGAAAATACCTTTCTTGTACCTTATTACCAAGTGAAATTGTTGTAGGAAACCCATCCATTTGAAATGTCGTGACTGCTGTAATTTACTTTGCGACTGCAAGTACTGTAAAGGCATTATTTCCAACTTGTTTAAGGATCTTGAATGGACCATAATGAATAGGATTCAGCTTTTTACCTTCTCCTTGCATTCTTTCCTTACTAATATGCAACCATACATCATCTCCTTCTTGAAACTTATGATCAACTATGTGTTTGTCATGCCTCTCCTTGTACTTGCCTTGACTTTTTTCAAGTTGTTCTTGAACCTGCTGATGTATGAGTCGAATTCTTTCAATGAACATGTGAGCTTTGTCAATGTCACTATGCCCATCAATGGCCACATCCTTCTCAAGAATTAAATCTAAAGGTGACTTAGGCAAATACCCAAAGCAAGCTTCAAAAGGTGAAGTATTTCAGTAGAATGGTTCTGTTCACTACCTCTGTTTGGCCATCTGTTTGCGGATGGAAAGTAGTACTCTTATTCAACTTGGTGTTCATCATGTTCCATAAATTGGACCAAAAATTCCCAACAAATTTGGAATCCCTGTCACTAACAATAGAAGTAAGCAAGCCATAATGAACCCATGTTGAAAATATAAATCAGCAGTTTGTTCAACAGTTATAGATTTCTTACATGGCATAAGAATACACATCTTGCTGAATCTATCAACTACTACATAAAGATAATCATGTTGCTTTCTAGATAATGGTAGACCTCCAACAAAATCCATAGAAACACTTTCCCATGGTATAGAAGGTACCTGAAATGGCGTATATAAACCAAGCTTCATATTGCTAGGCTTGATTGTAGCACATAATGAACAACCTCTAATGAAACGTGAAACACTATCTACTATGCGAGGCCAATAACTATACCTCTGTAAATGTGCCACCGTTTTTCTTACCCCGAAATGTCCAGCAATAAGAGAAGAATGAGCTTCTATCATGATGCTTAGTCTCTCCCCATGTGGTATACATATCTTTCCCATATGAAACAGCAAATTATTATGCAAATGATAATCATTCACCTCAACATGATTTCCTTCACTCAAGTTAGCATACGCATCCTTAAAATCAACATCTGATGCATATTGTTCTATGTAGCTCTCATGTACAATAGAACCATTCTTAAGTAAAGTAGTAGCACTAATAATAGGCCTTGAAAGCATATCAGAAAATTTAATGAAAATACATTTCTTGTACCTTATTACCAAGTGAAATTTTTGTAGGAAACCCATCCATCTGAAATGTCATGACTGCTGTAATTTACTTTGCGACTGCAAGTAATGTAAAGGCTGATGGTCGGTATGAACAACTATTTTTTTTCCCATCAAATAGTGTTTCCACTTTTTGAAGCTTTGCACCAACGCATACAACTCCTTATCATATGTAGGAAAATTCACAACAGCACCATTAAATGTCTCAGAATGAAATGTGATAGGCTTACCATGTTGTAAGAGAACTGCACCCATGGCATAATCACTAGCATTG
The DNA here is from genome assembly GCA_034641835.2 of Pinus albicaulis. Taxonomy (NCBI): domain Eukaryota; kingdom Viridiplantae; phylum Streptophyta; class Pinopsida; order Pinales; family Pinaceae; genus Pinus; species Pinus albicaulis. The sequence goes on along the minus strand of CM076583.1, from coordinate 250,794,363 downwards.
ATCTGAATCTCGAATGGTTGTCTCAATTCCGGTAATGCAAGGACTGAATTTGAACTTATCTTCTCTTTCAAAGACTCGAAATCTTTCTGTTTCTTGCCTCCCCATTGGAAAGCACGCTTCACACTTGTCACTACATGCATAGGAGTGGCTATGGCAGAGAAGTTAGAAATTAACTTCCTCCAATACTGAGCTACACCCAAAAAACTTCTTACCTCTATAATGGATTTGGGTGTAGGCCAATTCACAATGGCTTCTACCTTAGAAGGATCAATTCTCAAAGCACATCCTCCTACTATGTGTCCCAAATAAACCAAAGAATTCTTCCCAAATTCACACTTTGACATTTTAAGAAACAATTGATATTTCTTCAAAATATCAAGTACTTTCTTAACATGCATGAGATGCTCTTCTCTAGTCTTGCTGAAAATTAAGATGTAATCTAAGTAGACAATAACGAAATCATCAAGAAAAGGACGTAAGACATCATCCATTACCCGCATGAAAGTTGTAGAAATTTGAATAATAGCTTAATTATTCACCGAGATTATCCTGATTACACACTATTTAAGCTTCATGCATAATACATAACCTCTTCTACAATTTATCATCAATATGCGGAAATAGAAACAGTCGCATGCGCACATAAACAATAATCAAGCACATATGTAACACAGTACGTAATGGGGAAATCATACAGTTGAAAACCCCCAACTATCTGTATATTATAATGATAGAGAACATGTAACAATACATAGCACAAAGCTCTCACAGCTCTCAGCACTATCTCACATGCTACACACAAACTAGCACGGAAGATGAACAAGTCACAGGTTCAAATCTCCTCCACAAGTATGCCTGCCTCTACTGCGCAATCCAAGATGAATAATGATGAGATCCAAGTTCGAATCCCACTAGCTTCAACTGCGCAATCCTCATTGGAAATCTCAATCAATGTGTGTGCAAATCTCATGCACAACCATAGTCACAACTGATAGTAGACTCACCCTTTCACCCACCTCTAACACTGGTCTCCACTGAACTGTCCATGCATTGCAGTTAACCGATGTATTCTTTAGTTGATTTATGAGTTAATAATTAGTGAATTAATTAATAATTAATTCACACCACTCATCACTAGTGTATTTATCAGTTAGACTAAATACAACTAGTTCAACTAAGCTAAACCGAACACAACTCCACCAACTGTCTCATCAACTCCACCAAACTCTGCCACATGAGTTCTAACTGAAGTCAACCATGCAATAGCTCAACTAACCCTTAGAAAAAGCGTATTTCCTTCTGTCAGCTGCATGTGCCACATCCAAGCATCAAACTGAAGTGCTCCAAGAGGAAAAGATAATGTTTATAGTCTAAATATTATTAAGGGTTAATAATATTTGACTGTTCTATTTTTAGCTCGACAGTCTAAAAATAGAAACCGTCCAATGTCTAAAATAGAGGTCCATCTATTTTTACCAACTCGACCAATCATCCATAAATAGCATCCTACAACTCATAGACCATGATCCATATGTCTAAAAATAGACATAGTCTAAAAATAGACTTTGCGCCAAAAATAGCATGTGGGTCCACTTAGTGAAGGCGACTTCATTTCACTGAGCTCCATCATCTTGTTGCATTTTCAACACTCCCTCTCAACAAGATATGGATTATATGCAACCCCTATCCTGCCTCTGTGGTATTCGAATTTTCTCCTGGTGAGCACCTTCGTCAAGATGTCAGCATCCTGATCCTCCGTGGGAATATATGAAAGTAACATGATTCTCCGTTGCACACAATCTCTGATATGATGGTACCTGATGTCGATGTGTTTGGATCTATCATGAAATACTGGATTAGCCGAGAGTTTAATTCAACTCTGGTTATCACAATAAATCACAATAGGCTCCAAGTGTGACCCGAACAACCCGACCAGAATCTCCCTCATCCATATGGCCTCGCATGCAGCCAAGTTTGATGCCATATACTCAGCCTCTGCTGAACTGAGTGCCACGGATCTCTGCTTCCTGCTGTACCAAGAAACTGTTGTCAACCCGATACTGAAGATCCCTCCAGATGTGCTCTTTCTGTCCGTCGGGCTCCTTGCCCAATCTGCATCCGTGAAGCCACATAGCTTCACCTCATCCTCCTGTCTGTACCACAAACCATATCTCGATGTGCCTCTAATATAACGCAATACATGCTTGCCTGCCTTCCAGAAGAGCTTGGTAGGCTTAACCATAGCTTGAGAAAGCTGGTTAACAGCATAGCATATATCGGGTCGTGTATTGACCAGATACATAAGCGACCCCACCAACTGTTGATAAACAGTGGCATCCACTACTTCCGCCGAAGTAGCATCCTCCTTCCTCCAACCTCCAGGAAGAGGAGTATCAACAGGCTTGTAGCCATGCATGTTGAACTTCTCCAATATCTCCTGGGCATACTTACCCTGAGAAACAAATAGTCCATCACTGCGCTGCCAAATTTCCAATCCGAGGAAATAATGAAGGAGGCCCAAGTCGTTCATCTCAAACTCTCTAGCAAGATCCTCCTTGCACGAAAGTATCAACAGCTCATCACCCGTCAAAATCAGATCATCTACATACAGTACAATGATCAGCAACTTCCCCTCCACCACAATCTGGTACAGGTTAGGATCTGCCTCACTCTTGGAGAATCCAAGTCCAGTGAAATAACTGTCTATCCGTGTGTACCAAGCACGAGGCGCTTGCTTCAACCCGTACAGTGCTCTCTTGAGTCTGCACACATGCGACTCACTGCTGAAGTTCTCAAAACCTTCGGGCTGCTCTATGTACACCTCCTCCTCAATGACTCCGTTGAGGAATGCAGTCTTCACATCCATCTGGTGGATGTGCCACCCCATCTGTGCTGAGAGAGCTAGGATCGTCCGTATCGAAGAGTACCTTGCGACAGGTGCAAACGTCTCCTCATAATCGATCCCCTCGATCTGTGAGAAGCCACGGGCAAAAAATCTTGCCTTGTACTTCTCCACACTCCCGTCAGCCGCCTACTTCACTTTGTAGATCCATCGCGAACCCACCACTGATTTCCCTCCGGTCGCGGGACAATCTCCCATGCACTGTTTCTAACAATCGAATCATACTCTTCCACCATGGAATCTACCCATGCGGGGTCCTCCACAGCTTCCCCGAAAGAGGATGTCTCTGTCACGACACATTTTCTCACAAGAGCCATGTATCCAGTGTACCGGTCTGGTGACTGTCTCTGTCTGCGCTGTGCTGTAGGTGGTCCTACAACCTTCTGTGCATCTTGAGCCAATCGCTCAGCTTCTGTAGTGCGCTTGCGCCCTCTAATGGTTGGCGCTGCATGAGTGGTCTCTTCCACTCCATGAACTTCCTCATGTGGCTGATCCACATACTGAAGCTCATCCTTAGGAACTAAAAGCTCCTCATCTGCATGCAAGTGTGGCTCCCTCTCAATCGAACACTGCATGGCTTTCTCCTCCTGAAATTTGATATCCCGTCGCACAGCAGTCTTGCGACTGTCTGGCAAATACACACGATAGTTTTGGGGCGTATCAGTGTACCCCACAAATATGGCAACCTCTGCGATCGGATCTAGCTTCTTCCTGGCGTCCTTCGTCACATGCATGTAGACAGGTGAGCCAAAAATCCTCAAATGGGAAATATCAGGCCTCTTGCCAGAAAACCCCTCCTCCAGTGTACTCATGCCAAGTATCTTATGAGGACAACGGTTCTGCACATACACTGCAGTATTGCATGCCTCCGCCCACAAGTGAAGGGGTAGGCCCTGATTATGCAACATCGCCCGTGAAGCACCCACGATCGTTCTGTTCTTCCGCTCAGCAACCCCGTTCTGCTGTGGGTTATGGGGTGCTATGAGCTCTCTCTGAATTCCTTCTTCACTGCAAAATTCCTTGAATTCAGCAGAGATGAATTCACCACCATTGTCGCTCCTAAGAGCCTTCACATGCTTCCCCGATTCCTTCTCAACCAGCACCTTGAACTCACAGAACTTTTAGTATGTCTCGCTCTTCTTCTGCATGAAGAAGATCCAGCACTTCCGAGAAAAATCATCAACAAAGATCACATAGTACTTGTGCTTTGTTGTCGAAGCTACTGAGAAAGGTCCACACACGTCTGTGTGGATTCTCTCAAGGATCGTCGTGGTGCGACTATCCTTCTTGTGAAAGGTGGCTTTCACAAATTTTCCCAAGGTACACCCCTTGCACTGATCTGACTGTGCAAGAGTGCCCTTAGGAAGCCCAGTAGAAATCTGCTGCAGTATCTTCAAAGCTCCATGGTGAAGGTGGCCCAATCTCTGGTGCCACAACTCGCCATCATCCTGGCTCACCACTCCTTCTGCCTTGCATGCCATTGCTACGCAGCCATATACTTGCAACTGATAAAGTTTCTTGACTCGAACCCCTATCTTCTGGGTTTCTCCAGTTGTCTTACTGCGCAGGAAATCCTTTCCCTCGCTGAAGACCACATAATACCCCTTGTCTTCCAACATCGCCACAGAGATCAGATTATTCATCAATCCTAGAACATGCAATACTTCCTTCAATACGAAGGGTTTACCAGACTCCCTCTCAAAGGAAATGGTACCGATACCGGTCGCACTGTATCTACCATCATCGCCCATCTCGATGTGCACTCCAAGATCTTTCTCCTCCAGATCTGAAAACAAATCCCGATCTCCAGTCATGTGAAATGATGCACCACTATCCAAGAACCATACTGATCCCATCACACTTGAGACCAAGCATGCGATCAACGAAAAATCCAGCTCGAACTGGGAGGCCAATGCCTCTCCCGCTGCAGATCCAGCAGCATGCTTATTTTTCTTCTTCTGCGGACAATTTGTGGCATAATGTCCATGTTGGTGACAGTGAAAGCACTTCACCTTGGACATGTCTTGCTTCTTGCCTTTCGCACCAGACTGAGAAGCTTTCTTGATCTTCCCCTTCTTTGCTTTGGCAGCCAAAGCGCAATTTTCTTCATCAGATGCCTTTGATGAAGATCCGTCCCTGGTAGTCCGTCTTATCTCCTCTTGCATGAGATCCGACCAAAGTCGCTCCCATCCCGGCAGCTTCTCCCGACCATTGACAGAGTCCTGATAGGAATGCCAACTCTTCGGAAGACCAAGGAGAGCCAGGTCCACCAAGTCCTCATCATCGACAATCACCCCCACACTTCCCAGCTCATCTCTGCATTGAGTGAACTTCGTGAGGTACTTGGCGATACTGTCGCCTTTCTCCATCTTAATGTTTCTGAGTTTATCCTTGAGCGCCAACTTCCTCTGGTCGCTCTTGCTCTGGAATAGATCTGTCAATGCTTTCCACATCAAGTATGGAGTAGCTTTTCCATGCAGGCTGGATACAATGTGATCCTTCACGCCCTCCAACAGAATCCTTCGACATTTCGCCATCTTCTTTTGCCAAGCCTCAACTTGAGCAACATCAGTAGGCTTTGGGACCTCAGCATCTATGAAATCCTTCAACCAGTTATCATCTAATACCGCCTCCATTCTGTCCTTCCATGCAACATAATTCGAACTGCCCTCAAGGGCATACTCGAGTCGCAAACCGTTGAAAGACATTTCAACTCCCAGATTCAGAAAACAAACCGTCGCAAATTTGACCCAAGCTCAAAACTGAATCGCTTCCGATCTATGTGAACAAAGTATTTCTAGCACGGGAGATCGATCAGAGGCATTTACTAGATATATCACCTTTCATGTAAAGATGGATCCAGAGGCTACCTGCCCGCTTACGTACTGCCTACCGAAATAAATTGTAATCACTAATAGATCCAATGATCAATTTTCATTCGATACTGTTTTATAATTTGAATAATAATAAATTTATTCACCTAGACATCCTGATGTACACATTTTATTTGTGAGCTTGTAGCATAGTTATTACAACTTCTTTGACAATTATCGCCAATATATGAATAGAAACACAGATGCAGATATAAACAATAATCTGAGAATATATAAACACAATATTTATGGGAAAGATTGAAGTTGAAAACCCCCAACTATTTGAATATTATAATGATAGAGAACAAAAATACATAGTATTAAAGCCCTCACAGCCTCAAAGACTATCTCACATGCTACACACAAACTAGCACGGAAGATGAACAAGTCACAAGTTCAAATCTCCTCCACAAGTCTGCCTGCCTCTACTGCGCAATCCAAGATGAATAATGATGAGATACAAGTTCTAATCCCACTAGCTTTAACTACGCAATCCTCATTGGCAATCTCAATCAATGTGTGTGCAAATCTCATGCACAGCCATAGTCACAACTGATAGTAGACTCACCCTTTCACCCACTTCTAACACTGGTCTCCACTGAACTGTCCATGCATTGCAGTTAACTGATGTGTTCTTTAGTTGAATTATGAGTTAATAATTAGTGAATTAATTAATAATTAATTCACACCACTCATCACTAGTGTATTTGTCAGTTAGACTAAATACAACTAGTTCAACTAAGCTAAACTGAACACAACTCCACCAACTGTCTCATCAACTCCACCAAACTCTGCCACGTGAGTTCTAACTTAAGTCAACCATGCAATAGCTCAACTAACCCTTAGGAAAAGCGTATTTCCTTCTGTCAGCTGCATGTGCCACATCCAAGCATCAAACTGAAGTGCTCCAAGAGGAAAAGATAATGTTTATATTCTAAATATTATTAAGGGTTAATAATATTTGACTGTTCTATTTTTAGCTCGACGGTCTAAAAATAGAAACCGCCCAATGTCTAAAAATAGAGGTCCATCTATTTTTACCAACTCGACCAATTATCCACAAATAGCATCCTGCAACTCATAGACCATGATCCATATGTCTAAAAATAGACTTTGCGCCAAAAATAGCCTGCGGGCCCACTTAGTGAAGGCAACTTCATTTCACTAAGCTCCATCATCTTGTTGCATTTTCAACAAAAGTTGCAGGTGCATTGCATAAACCAAACGGCATAACAAGCCACTCAAAGAGTCCCTGTTTGGTTTTAAATGTTGTCTTCCAAATGTCACTTTCTGAAATTCTAAATTGATGATAACCACTACGTAAATTCTCTAACTTAGTGAAAATATTTATCATCTTTTAGTTGATCTAACAAATCATCTATCCTTGGGAGTGGGTAACGATTCTTTACCGTTATCTTGTTCAATGCCCTGAAGTCCACACACATGCGCCAAGTTCCATATTTCTTTGGAATCAACACTATCGGTGACCCACATGGTGAAGTGCTTGGTATTATGAATACTTTGTCCAACAAGTCTTTAATTTGCCTCTTGATTTCAGCATTCTCCATGATATACATGCAGTACATGCCTATGTTAAGAAGAGGACAATCTTGATGTAACTAGATTTCATGTTGAATCTCCCTTTTAGGAGGTAAACCTGTCGATTCCTGAAACATCTCATGATGTGCATCAACTAAATCATATAAATCTGATTTAATCTTGGAATCACAATTTTCAAATGACTCATGATTCACATCAACCTTGGGCTTAACCATAAGAAGTACAGAACTCTTACTAGAATTCACTAGCATTTTTACATGTCCTGCATTTACCATCGCTATATTTTCCTTCTTGCCATGTGCTCTGACAATGAACTCCTTTCCATTTTTAAAGATTTGATACTTATTTTCATGGCGATGGAAGATCGCTTTCCTATCAAATAAGTAAGGACTTCCCAAAACAAATCTTGATATATCAAGCGGTACTACATCAAGTTCACCTGTGTCAATAAAGTGTGCAGTAATCGCGAATCGCAATATGCACTTTCTTGAGACTTGTAAGTTTGCATCCTTTCATATCCACCCAAGTGGATAAGGCTTTGGATGTGGAATGGTCTCAAGTTTAAGATGTTTGACCAAGTCTTCTGATATGAGATTTGCTTGTGACCCACTATCAAACAGTGTGTCAATTTTTGTATGTTTTGAGACTACTCTCACATGGAACAATTCAATTCTTTCTTCCTAATTTGGAGTTTGTACATGACAGTTTGAAGTACTAATGCTTGTCTTAGTTTCAGTTTCCTTTCCCTTCATAATTTTCAAACCCATGGCTGCAATTTTGGTTTCGTCACCTGAATCATCACCTAAGTCTTGTGGTGTAGTTGTAGTAGTTGTAGTTTTCTTCTTTCCTTTGTTTTTGTTAAACTGAGTTGTTTTTTCAGGATGTAATTTCCAACAGTTTTTCTCTTCATGGCCTTCTCTTGAACAATGTTTACATATCACTTTCTCACCCTCTTGTTTGACAGATTCATTCTTTTTTATTTTTCCCTTAAAGGTTTTATCTTTGTTTTTCCCCTTAAAAGGATTGTTTCTACCCTCATCAAAAGTGTTTTTCCCTCTAGCCTCTAAATGCATATCTTGTACACAAACTTCGTCTAGACTAGTAGGATTGAACATAAGGGTAGTTTGTCTAAGGTAGATGTGAAAACCACTTATATATTTCAGCAAATTATCTTGACTTTGTAAGTCTACCCCTAATAAGAGTGCTCTTCTCCTAAACTCTTGGGTGTAGTCTTGTACATTTTGTCCCTTAAGCTGTCTGAAGTTTTGCCAGTTCATGATAGCCTTTTGTAAATGAGCTAATGGAAAAAATTGCTTTTTAATTGTAGAAATAAATTCAGCCCATGATAAAGTGATGTTACCATGTTTTTTAATTTCATCCTTGGTCTTGGCTTCCCACCATACCAATGCTGCTCCATCCATTCTCAAAGAGGCTAACTGTATCTTGGTGTCGTCATCATGAAGGTTCTGTATCCTCAAGTAAACTTCCAACTGTCTTATCCAATTGTCAAGTTTCTCTGCATTGACTTCATCATTAAACATAGGCAACTCAAATTTAACATCAAGCTTTAAAAATGGACTTTTACCAGTGGTTTTAGAATTGTGAGATTGATTCACCGAAGTTGAGGATGATGGCGTAGAGGAAGAGGATGAAGAAGGGGATGGTGGATCACCATTTCCTCCGTGTCCTTTCTTTGAATTGTCATCACTTTTCTTTCCTCCTGAAGAACCCTCTCCTTATTTCTGGTTTTTAAACCCTTCTCCAACAAGCCTATCATTCCTTTCTTGGTAGAGTATCCTCACCATCTCCGTCATTTCCAAGAAAGCCTTTCGGAACAACCATTCCTCTTCTTTGGGATCCATATCTTCAGGAGTTTCTCCCTCTCTTGAAGACATGCTTGAAGTTGCTTCTATAGCTCTTGGAGGTGGCTCTCTGACTCTTCTTGGTTGTGGATTATTTTTTACACTAACCAAATTTCCTTCACCTCTCTTGAGTTTAAGCCTAGTAAGCATCAAAACTTGCAAACAATCAACTATATCTTTGCACAAAACAAATGTTGAGTTAAACTCTAGCTCCTAAGGCTCAAATCCTTAGCTATGATACCATCTGATCTGAAAATGAAACTATTTTTATTTTATTTTTAAAGTATTCATTTCCATTTAATTAAGTGTGCAAAGTGTTTGTCATGTGTTGCAAATTAAACAAAGTGTTTTTGGTAATTGTTTTTTGAGTTTATGTGGGAGGGAATTTTAATTAAAATTACCGTTTAACATCTTGAATCAGAAATACACAACAGAATAACTTCACCATAACAACACAGCAACATGATGAGGCAGTTCACCCCTCCTGGGCTACGGGTCTAAGGCTCCCAATGGCATGTCCTTTCTCTATTAGGTTGCTCAAATTGGTTTTACAGTGAGAAAGAAGCCTAAAAATGTTGAAACAGCTGTGAAAATAAATTCAAAAGACATAAATAAGCCAAGTATGGCTTTTATTTCACCTCAAACAGTGAAGTGTAGCCCAATGCAACTCCATTTCCCTCATGGCCCTGGTGGCTCTCCAAGATTCCTTGAAGAAAAATTGGATGAAAAAACACCTATGTTGGCTCTGCAACCTATTCCAATGGCTCCAGAATGCTCGTAATACTCAAAATTGACTAAAATTTTCTCTAATTTGGTCGAATATGGAGAAATTTATGATCACAACAGTATTTTGCCTAGTGGCCCTCAAAAACCTCCACTAAAATTGGCTAACTCCAGTTAGCTCCACCAGAAAGGTGGAATCTCCGAACATGTCGGAACTGCATGCTAAAATTGGTGGAAACATTAACTTTAACTGTCAGTTCACTAACTGTTCACATGCGGATAAAATAGAAACAGTTTACATTGGCGGTTAAGGTCAAATCCGCGCCCTTGGTCACAGCCTACAAGTCACGTGGTTGGGGGCTAGCACCCAAGTGCTTAATCCAGAACGGGTTTGAAATGATTTAGTCCTAGGTTCCGAGCACGTAGTAGCGAGAATTATTCCTTAGCCCTGGGGGCTTACACTTAACTCCACCCAACGTTTAAAACAAAGACCCGAACCTTCGTTCAGCACAACACGCCGATGACCCGACTGTGCTTGTAACGTGCCCGACTAACCCAAACACGTTCAGCTCGGGTCATCCTCAGCCATACTGTCACACCTTTGCATGAGGGCCCATTCACTACTGCACGGGGATGCGTTCAGGGTGACCCATAAATGTCCGGGTCGGGTCGTGCCCGATTGACTCAAACGCGTTCAACTCGGGTCGGGTCTGCCCAACAAGCATCATTTTTTTTTAAACATGATTTTTGAACCAACCTTTGAGCCAATGGCCTGGGGCCATGTGGCACCCTCTGATAGGGCCCCAAACCATATAAATAAAATAAAAATTTTCCATAAATTTTTCTGAAGATGACAAATTTTTGAGTTCAAAGGTCCTATTTTAAAGGTTATTGGGCGTTTTAAAACTTCAATATCTTCTTCAATGACATCAGATTTGGGTCTCGTTCATGGCCTCAGAATTGCAGCGACAAGGCCTATCCATTCATTCAGTTTGCAACCAATTCTGAGCAGTTCCAATTTTGAGCATTTTTTTCCTCTTGGACATGATCACCTAATCACTTGGTTTTTTGAACACCATCTCCAGTTGTCTAAAATCTGCATTTGAAAACCATGTCTAAAACAGGAAAATTCGAACTCTGAAAATTGAGCCCAAATGTGTCTTTGAATCTCCCAATCTGTAACACCTGTGAGAAAAGTGAAAGAGGTTAATGTTCTTTGATCCTTGTTTGACAATAAACTCTCTTTGTTTTTTAGAATTCTTCTCTATTTTCCCATAAAATACTCTTGGATTTGACTGCTCAAACAGTCAAAAAACAGATAAATCCCTTTGTATCTCCTTGTAAAATTTCATGCAACCAGCTTTGATGAAGTCCTCTGCAACACTAGGGTCTTCTATGACCAATTTTAGGTCCATATGTTCATATCTTACATAGGAGCATCCTTTGTTTGTTTTCTTTTTCATGGCCATCTTCCTTTATACTATGCTGCCTTTCTTGAAAAAGTGACACCTGCAAAGAAGCTAATTTGAACAGCAAGTTGCTTGCGATGGAGCTAGACTCTTCAATGAAAATAATCAACTACTACATGGAAAGATCGAAAGGAGGATGACAGAGAGGAGCTTTGGAGGTGAGTTTAAAAAGTGAAATTTGATTATATGAGGAATAATGACAAATGGGAGGAGTGAAAGGTAATGATGAATAAAACTTACGATTATGCATGCTTGGATGATTGTAATAACCGATCACATGACTTCACATTCACCCTAAACCTCTAAAAACTTGACAACCTTTCCAACCAGATACTTTCCCCATGTACTTCATTGGTAATTAGCCTCTTTCCCCATTATACAATCCCATTCTCAATAAAACTTGGATTATTGCACCAAGTGTTGTCCTTTGGATTCTGGAGAGAACGCAATCAATGTATCTTTCACAACTCTTAGAACTCCAACCTCTCCCTTTGGAACACCTTCCTTTTTAATCTCAAAGAAACCATCCTTATCTCCAATTGGCCAACCTCATACTGGAAAATCCAAGACTCATAGACGCTTATTCTCATTGCTCTCACTCTGCCCTCTTCCCCTTCCTAAGTCTCATTCCCCACTCGCTCATCGACTCCCTCCTCCCCCTTGCACTGGTCTTCTTCTCTTCTTAATTTTATCAAACTAAACTTTGATTGTACCTCCAAGGGCAACCCTACTCTTGTAGGCTACGAGGGAATTTTTCGCTAAAAATAAGAGAATTAATTCATTTGTATTTTGGTTACATTGGCCACAATACTAATAATGCATTAGAACTCAAAGCTCTTGAATTGGGGTTGAGAATTTCCTCCACCCTCAACTACTCTCACCTAATCCTCGAATGTGACTCTCATCTTTTTATTTCCTTGATTACTAAGCTCCCCTATGGATCCTCCTCTCTCATAATCACCAAAATTTGGAGACTCAGAAGCTCCCTGAATCTCATCGAATGACTCCTTCCTCGAATCTTTGTTGTCATTCCCTCTCATATCCGCAGATCGACTAATAAATTCACACATCGATTAGCCAATGAAGGTTGTGCTACACTCTCTATATTCAATCATTCTTCTTATTCTCCCTTCCCTCGTTCATCATTAAAACAAGAATGTTAGAAAATAGCAACTCAAGATATTAATACATCAATGCTGGTGGCAAGCAATGAAATAAATAAAGTTGGGTTATGGTTATGTTTTCCTTTACTTTCATGCTCAATTTAATTTTCTTCTTAACACAATTCGGCTCAACAAGGCTATAATTTTTGTCTCTTGTTTTTTCAAGAAGGAAAAAACTAAAACATTTTCATTAAAGAAATGTTTTACATTTGCTTATATCCAATTCACCTTTTATAGAAACAAATGTTACCTATCAGATACCCACTGTCAGACCGTACCTCAAACCCTGCATTTCAACCAAAAACATAGCAAGTGAAGAAAAAGACTGCTCCAAAGGGAATAGACTAATTCACATTACCACGAATATTTTGACATATACAATGCAGAAAATGATTGCCAACTACCCAAAGAGAAGGACGCTGCGAGACAAGGCGAAAATGGCGGAAAAAGGCCAAAAAAAAAAAAGACATCTCTTGTTTTTCTCTCGTTTTTCTCTCCCCTTAATAACCATCAAATATTTTGGTCTTTATTTTATATAGACTCTCATCTAACTTTACAAGTTTTTAATTCTCTACTCCACTACCTTTCATCTAATTTTCACGACATATAGTCTAATTTTCGAAAATGGCAAGCGAGAGACCATAAACTTTCTCAATTAATATAATTATTTTCTATTACCATAAAAAATTAAAAAAATTAAAATAAAATAAAATAAAATAAAAATTTATGAAAAAATTATTTCGTAAAAGTTATTTTCCTAATAAAATTTTAAAAAATATTTAACCAGAAAAACAACAAATATATGTAGGTTATTCAATTTTCATATGGCATAGAGAGGATCTAGTGAAAATAAAGGAAATATTCGTCTTTATCTTTTATATGTGAACCTATTTTGAGAAGCGATGTAAGTGGAAGGAATATAAATTATTTTTTATATGTGAACCTATTTTGAGAAGCGATGTAAGTGGAAGGAATATAAATTATTTTTAAATGCTTTATTTTGGAAGTATAGTGCTGAAATAGAAAGATCATAGAAAATGGCCGGCAAAAAGGTAAGGGTGTCTCGGTGTTTAAAGTTAGTTGATGGGGTTTTGAATGTTAGGGAAGTTTTAAAATAAATAATGCATTTGTTTTTTCGATACCACAAAAATGGAGGGATTTGTTTTTGGTCAAATATGGAAGATCCATTGTTTTTGTTTTTTCAATTTTAGGTTAAAACCGTCAAGAAAGAAGGTGAGTAAAAATAGTATTTTTACTAAAAAGGATTTGTGAGATGAGTTATTACATCGAAGGTGTATTTTTTTAAACACTTCACCACTGACTTTTGTTGATTTTTTTTTTTTTTACCGTTGATTCCAGCCACACAGCTCTTATTGTTTTCCACCATTGATTTGACTCCATTTTGGGCATACATGGCGACGTCGAGTCAAGACGACTACACTCCCTGAGGAAAATATTATGCAATTGATGCCACGGCTAGCCTTTCCCAGCACAACTGGCCTCAAAACCAGTTGACAATGTAGGTGCTCCCAACATTTTCTTACAGTGGATATTGTTCAGAGACGACATGGATTCGATCGTGTACAAGCTTGAATTTTTTCTTATTTTACCATGCATCCTTGCAGTCCAAACCATTGTAAATCATGAAGGTTGTTTTTTTTTATAGATTGTTCTATCCCTCGTAGATTCCTATACTCTGCAAATTTTGTGAATGAGCAGCAGACTAAATTTATGTTTTTTCGATGATAAACAGGGGACGCGTTAATGGCAGTGAAAAGCACTTTGCAAGATCCGGATAAAGTTTTATCAAGTTGGGAAAAGGGCATAGAAGACCCTTGCACTTGGTTGTAGATTCCTATACTCTGCAATTTTTGTGAATGAGCAGCAGATTGAATTTATGTTTTCTTGATGATAAACAGGGGACGCGTTAATGGCAGTGAAAAGCACTTTGCAAGATCCAGATAAAGTTTTAGCAAGCTAGGAAAAGGACATAGAAGACCCTTGCACTTGGTTACATGTCACATGCGATGGCTCGCGCCATGTAGTCTAGCTGTAAGTTTTCCCTCGCATTGTTCCTTATATATATAATAATCAAAACTATTTTTGGATTGTGCTATTGCGATCAGAATGACATCAATAACATAGCTTTTCCATATTTTTATTTTTTCTGTCCAGTGAAAAATATTGTCATTTAATGTGCAGAGATTTGCCACACAAAAAGCTAAGTGGAACATTATCACCCAAGATATCTCAGCTCTCGCATCTGCAATACCTGTAAGCAAGCATTTCATTACCTTTCCTTCTTGAAATGCAAAGATAATTATTTGTTTTAGGGTTTTTAATATTCTTGATTGACTAATCAATGACCTGAATATACCAAAGATGCACTGTAAACCTACATAAACTTCTAAGATTTTATTCCTCTGGAAAAACACAAACCTCTCATAGCTAGATGAAATTCTTACTTAACAAACTCTTTATAATGCCACTTTTTTCCTACCTTACAGGATAGTTACGCCATTACTAATTACCTGATGAGAGGAACCTGGAACCTGGACATTTAATTTATGTCGTTTAAGTTCTAATAATCAAACATTACATCTAACTTTTGGTTGCCACCTACCAGCATTGCTACTATATAGATTTCTTGAAATGCCAGCCAGAGTAAATACTTCTATGGTTATAGCTTACTTTTGGCTAAACATCCCTTGATAATGGAAAAAAGGATCTAGTTAGCAACAGTTTAATGAAAATTTATAATCAAACATTACATCCAACTTTTGGTTGCCACCTACCAGCATTGCTAAGATATAGATTTCTTAAAATGCCAACCAAAGTAGATACTTTGTGGTTATAGCTTACTTTTGGCTAAACATCCCTCGATATGGAAAAAAGGGTCTTGTTAGCAACAGTGTAATGAAAATGTATACATATTACTAAAGTGGTGATCTGAATAAGAAAATTGCACCATTTTATAAAATAGAAATGATGGCAGAACCATGTGAATAACTTGACAATGTAATTACAAGTTATTCTTAGATTATTGAACAAACACATCACCTAAATTTAATTTATCTGTAAGTTTGTCCCTACAACTGATTTTGTAAAGATTGTCAAATTGGAGAAGTTGTAGTTTAGGTTCCACAACATGTTATGTCGCAATGATGTATTCATTGAAAATTTGTGTTTTTGAAAAACAAAATGTGTTACAACAATCTAGACAAAGTCTACTTTGTTTTCGTCATATTTACAAAGCCAATGGATGCATATCATAATTACTAGAATTTTTTGAAGTGGTCCAATACGAAAAACTGCGTATTTTGGATATGTTTCACGTGGCAAGAAATTTCTTAACATATAAGTTATAAAATAAAAATCTAAAAGCTACCCATTAGAGTCGACGGACCAATGTAATGCCCCATAATTTTTTCAATTTTTTTTACAATGTATTTTGGGAGATACAAAATTTTGATTTCACTGAATCACGACGACCCTCAAAAATTGTTTGCACCTATTTTATTAGAAAAATAATTAAAATTAATAAACGTTTATGAAATTCCATAAAAGTTATATTTCTTGAAAGTAGATTCAATTATGAAAATGCTTGTCTTGGTTCCGACAATTAATTAACAACTTTTCATGGAGTTTAATCAGTCCAAAGTTGCAGAACCGTTTTCAGAGCCTGCTTTTGCGTAATTGGTGACGCGTTAGTTCGGCCGAACTTTTAGTCCAAGTTCGGCCAAACTATGTTTTCCATTTATGAGTCGCTAAATCTAACGTCTTAATAGTTCGACCGAACTTCTTCTGAACAGTTCGGCCGAACTATTGTGTAACTCTCCGTCGGCCGGAAAGTTTTATGGAGCCCCCTACAAAAAACACATTTCGCGTCAATATAAATTTCCGCGAAATGATTCACAAATTTCGCACATTTCGCACTTCATCTCATTTTACAAAGACTTGGTTTGGGTTCAAAAACTTTTCTTCAAAGTTTGGGTTTAAAGAATTTTTTTGGAAGACATTTTTTGGAGGCGGCATGATTTTTCTTGGAGGTATGTACGTGTTTTGTGTTGAAATAAATCTTTTGAGCTTCTTTGTTCAAAAACTTTTCTTCAAAGTTTGGGTTTAAAGAATTGGGTTTAAGAGCATTTCTTGGAAGCAAATTGATTTTACAATTTTGGATTTAAAGAAATTTTTTGGAAGACATTTCTTGGAGGTGGCGTGATTTTTCTTGGAGGTACGTACGTGTTTTGTGTTTTTTAAATTGTGTGTTTTGGATTGGATTACGTATTTTTTACAAAAAATTTACACTGAATTTTTTTCAAAAAAAATTTAAATTAAATCTTTTGTGATATTTTTTGTAATTGAGTTATTGTCTAATTTTTTGAAGGAAATTTTTTGAACTTCATACCCTATTATCATGGGAAATTGAAGAACTTGTGCGAGAAAATATGATCAAAAAGGAGACCCTGAGGCACGTAGAGAAGAGACGAGACAATATCGCAAAAGAAAGTTAGAAGCCCTCTCAAATATTGAAGAGGAAAATCAACTTCAAGCAGAAATTGAAGCAGGTATGTAAATGTAAATATTATGATCTATTGATATATATATAAAATTTTCCTAATGTAAAATGTGAAGCTTAATTTTTATTTGATGAACTAGTTTGAAAAATATTTTGTTTGATGTAAACAAACAGAGATACTCCTCAAAATATTGAAGAAGAAAATCAACCTCAAGCAGAAATTGAAGCAGGTATGTAAATGTAAATATTATGATCTATTAATATATTTTTAAATTTTTCCCAATGTAAAATGTGAAGCTTAATTTTTATTTGATGGACTAGTTTGAAAAATATTTTATTTAATGTAAACAGACATAGATACTCCTCAAAATATTGAAGAAGAAAATAAACCTCAAGTAGAAATTGAATCGGGTATGTAAATGTAAATATTATGATCTATTGATATATTTAAAATTTTCCTAATATTTATTGACATATTTATTAATTTAGTGATTTATTGAATATGTACTATTTTTTCGAATATGTACAGATGAAATCACTATCGATAATGAGATGTTGGAAAATGTCGACACTCACACATATGGAGATAAAAAACCTGACCATGTTATACGATATCGTGTCGATATAATTTTTGAAAAGTATTTTAAAAATGAGCAAGTGACAGTTCAAGCTCAAATATTGAAAGGTCTCCTATCATCAAGGAAATTAAAAGAAGCAACGACACTATTGGGTATTTGAAAATATTTGAAAATCAACCAAAGATAAAAAAAATGAAAGAAGAGGTGATAAAAAATATGAGTAGTGCTATAGAGTCAATTAAGAGATCTAGAGATAAAGATGTTTCAAATATACGTAGAGGAATACAGATGGCAATGGTTTCACCAAGTACTCAAGAGAATCGTTTGATAACATCTATGGCACGAGCACTGGGAACCTCGTGAAAAACTCTGCACAAACATCGAAAATTTCGACCGCAAATAGATGTAAATGATGAACTCGCTTGTTGGAGAGCTATTTGTAGGCAACCATACAAAGATAGACTTGGAGAAGATGTTAAAAAAATAATATATGAATATTGGAAGAACAATTCGCGTGTTTCACCGACTGCAAGACATGTGATGCAAAGAAGAATAGCACTAAATCAATACGAAGAACATGAAAAACATCTCTTGGAAACCACTCAAATAGAGTTATTCAACAAGTTCAAAGAAGAAAATCGTCAAATTCATGTTTCACTTAGTGCTTTTATTCAACAAAAACCATGGTATGTAAAACCTATCACCGTACGCGACACTTGTTGTTGTCGTTATCATGTGGAATTTGAGTTATATTATGACACATTCCTTGATTTCGGTAGAACATTATGGAAGGATTCACCTCCTCCTTCCACTATCCGCGAATTCATATCTCAAATTCTATGTGAAAGAGAAAGCGATGAACTATTTTACAAAAAGAAATGTGTTGGTGGTAAAAAATGCGATGATTGTGGAAATTTGACTAAATTTTAAAACAAATATCGTATTGATATAAATGATCAATCATTGTCCAACATGAAAGTGAAATGGAAGATATATGAATATATCAGTACATCGATTCAAGGTGCAGATAGTGTTAAAAGAATCGAATTACAAGAAGACGAAATTTTTCTGATAGACTTTTTGAGAAAGTTTGAGGCAGAAATTTACAAATACACCAAGTATTCCCATAGAGCTCGATGGCAAGACTTGCAATTCAAAAAATCTCATGAATTTTTTCCACCAGGGACCATTTTGTCAGTGATTGATTTTGCAGAAAACTACACATTTGTTCCACAAAAAGAAATTCAGAGTGAATACTATCATTCTGACCAAGTCTCCATGCTCTTCCATATTCTATATAGACATGCTGAACAAAATGTCGATCATATAGAAAGCACGAGTGAAAACCGACATATCATTAAAGAATATCACTTTTATATTAGTGACGATCGTACACATGATACATGTTTTGTACAACATTGTTTTGGAAAAATTTATGATTCATTGAAAAATCGTGGAATAACATTCAATGAACATTGGATATGGTCAGACGGATGCGCAGGTCAATTCAAATCTGCATGATCATTTTTTTGGTTGTGTTGTCTTCATAAGAAAACCTGCATTAAACATTGTTGGAATTTCTTTGAGACTGGCCATGGAAAAGGAGAACATGACGGTGCAGGAGCATGCATAAAATGAGTACTTCAAAGATATCAAATGAACCACTCTGCACGCCGACTTGTGAACGCTGAAGAAGTTGTTCAATGGTGCATCACTGCTCTAAGCCATGAGAAAAACCCATCAAGAGAAGTGTGAAGGTACATTCAATTTAATTTATATTGGAAATCTAATTTTAAACATTGCACATTTATCATGCAATGATTATTTTTAATTGTATTTTGATATCATATTTACAAATTCTTTTTCTAATTTTCCATATAAAGGTTTTTCTGGCATATTGGAATCAAAGACGTAGATAGATCAATTGGAAATGACGTTGAAACAATAAAAGGGACTCGAAAATTGCATTCAATTCAAACAAAATTGTCCAGAAATGTGTTTGCATTGGATAAAAGAAAATATTCTTGTTTTTGTGATGTTTGCATAAACAACACAAAATCCAATGACGTTTGTGAAAACAAAATGTATGTGAACGATTGGAAACATACAGAGCTAAATACAAAGGGAAAAATGTTTGTTGCAATGTTTGAAGAAATGAAATCAGAGGAAACTACAATATCATCCGATGGTGATCGAGTTTCTGATCTTGTTAGAGAAGGTAACATTTGAATTACTTTCTAATGATTTAAAGATCTAGAAATAAATTTGAATATGCATAATTAAATGTTAAATTTATTTTATTGTGCAGGAGATGTTTTTTTTGTAATTGCACCTATTGACAATGATGAAAATGTGAAGTATTATTTGATGCGTTGCACTGAATGAAAAATGAAATTATTACAAGACTATAATGATCATGGATTTCAGTATGACAGAGGGTCTATTATACTGAAAGGTTATTTTTTCAAACAAACTTGTCAAAGTGGAGACTTTGTTTACTTTGAAGACTATGAACCTGATTCCATAAGTTGTCAATATAGTCACTTGGTGTGTGCAGCACGCATCAAGTTGATAGAAGTTCAATCAAAGAAAAAACCGAAAATTAAGAAATGGAAAATGTCAAAATCCGATCATGAACGAATTATTGAGGATGGAATTCCATTAGAATTTTTTTGAGTGAAGTGTCCAACAATTTATTATCTTTGGATTAAATATGTTTTAGAACTTCCAGTACTCAACTAAAAATTGAGTTGCTTATGTTATTTGTGGTTTGCACATGTTACAAATTGTTTGGGTACAAGCACGTGCTCTAGTATCAACTGAAAGTGGTTTTTCTATACATGTGCATTGATGAAAAATGTTATATATATATATATATATATATATATATATATATATATATACATACATACATACATACATACATACATACATATATATATATATTCTAGAATGAAATTAATTGTTCTTGTATATCAGTAACCGACCATATGGTACAAATTATTTCACTTTATTTTGTAAGGTCAGATTCGGTCCCCATATGGCCTAGCCTCCAAGGGACGAGATAAAAAGTGGTTGTCCCCACTTGCCCGAATCTCAGCTTTTAAACTTACATGAGTACAATTTTATTGTTTATGTCAGGCATCTTACATGATGTCCTAGCCAAAGATAGATTCTCTTTGTTTCAAGTTTCCGGTAAAATTTGTCACCGAATGACCTGCTCGAACTCTTGTAGTAAACACCATACCTTATCTCTCTTGCTCTCCAATATTATTAGGTTTAATTATTATTTAACACAAAAATCGTTCTACATTGTCAATAATTTTTTGCGCTTACACCGAAATCAATGAACACTATTAATCCAATGACTTTACAAGTAATGTACCATCATACATGCAATTATATCAAATTAGAAATCAACATATACAATGAAATCAATGGGGATTTTCTTGTTACAAGTAACATAATTTCAATTTACCATATGTGCAAATGTAGGTTGAAACCATCCAAAACTTTAAGTTTTAAAACCCTTTTGATTATATATTGTGCAACATTATTTAACATTAAACATTTAAAGTTCATTAAATATCACATGCAAAATGTAGATTGAAACCATCCAAAACTCGAGTTTTAGAAACTTCACATGCCATGCCAATTATAATTCAACTATCCAACAAAAACATTTAACAAATTAAATATCACATGCCAAAGTTGTTTCAAGTTTCCGGTAAAAGTTGTCACCGAATGACCTACTAGGATATTATAAATACTAACTTTGTAAGATCATTTGGCATTCGGAAAAATTCGAAAGTCTTAGAATGTCAATCAATTTAAAGTATCATTCACCCTAGGGAGTGTAAAATATTCAATGTAGGTTGGTGACGATGCTCACTCCTAGCTTGAAGCAGCTCCAATGACCAATTCCTTAATGAATTCCAATGCACTAGACCAAAGTTGGTTCAACCTACTTGGTTTTTCACCCAAGAAATTCCAAGGATGGAATATCTGGACAAACTGCTGAAATTGAAAAGCTTGACATGGAGATACGACAAGGTGAACAAAGACTTCAAGAACTCTTTATGGAAAGGGCTCACTTGAAGGAAAGAAGCACCACGTTGCAGGCTAAAGTCAAGAACATGGAAGATAAGATCAAAAGGGACTTTCTTGATCCGAAACCTATTGGTTTGAAGAAAGAAAATGCATGTGTTGGCACACTTGGAAAAGAAGACAACCACACTATGAGGATTGGTGCACTTCATTTGGAAGGAGTCAATATATGTCGTATTGGAGCAATTAGATAGAATTTGAAAAGAAAAGAGCTTGAACCAATTCAAGCAGACCCAGGATCGGATTGTTCTATGGAGCTTCATGAGAAGAGATATGTGAAAAGGATTGTTAAGCCAAGGGTTAGTTCGAAAGACATATTGGAAGAGGAAATGTTGAAGAAGATTGCGGAATTAAGGCGCAAGACAAGGAGGAGGAATGATGATGAAAGTTCCTTGGACTTGAGATTCGTGTCTACAACCGTACATGGGAAAAAGTTCTCTGCTTTGATAGACATGGGGGCTACCCATAGCTTCCTAAGTCGAAAGGCAGCTTCATCTCTTAGAAAGAGGAAGGCTGGCATCGAGAAAGAGTTGAGTGCTTTCAAGGCAGTCAATTCGAGGATGAAAGCAGTGACTGGTGTCATGAAAGGCACACATGTGAGAGTAGGGTCATGGTTTGGAAAGATAGACTTAAGAGTCATTGACATGGATGATCATTCTATGGTGTTGGGACGAGACTTCATGGTTGCAGCACAAGCCATACCAATGATGGATTGAGACATTCTCTTAATTCTTGTGATCAATCTTAAACTATTTTCTAAACTTCTATTCTTATTGTCACCCTTAATATTTTGTCATCTTTTCGTATCGATTATATTAAAAAGAAAGTATAAATCATAAACCATAAACCATTTAAATATTTAGCTCGAACTCTTGTAGTAAACACCATACCTCAAGTCTCTCTTTCTCTCCAATATTATTAGGTTTAATTATTATAACACAAAAATCGTTCTACATTGTCAATAATTTTTTGCGCTTACACTGAAATCAATGAACACTATTAATCCAATGACTTTACAAGTAATGTACCATCATACATGCAATTATATCAAATCAGAAATCAACATATAGGTAAACCATTTAAATATTTAGCTCGAACTCTTGTAGTAAACACCATACCTCAAGTCTCTCTTGCTCTCCAATATTATTAGGTTTAATTATTATAACACAAAAATCATTCTACATTGTCAATAATTTTGTGCGCTTACACTGAAATCAATGAACACTATTAATCCAATGACTTTACAAGTAATGTACCATCATACATGCAATTATATCAAATCAGAAATCAACATATACTGTAATGAAATCAATGGGGATTGTCTTGTTACAAGTAACATTTCAATTTACCACATGTGCAAATGTAGGTTCACATTCTATCATTCATGTAGTTTTTAAAACTTCAGATGCCATGCCAATTATAATTCAACTATCCAACAAAAACATTTAACATTAAATATCACATTCCATGCCAATTATAATTCAACTATCCAACAAAAACATTTAACTTTAAATATCACATGTCAAATGTAATTCAGATGACAACATTACTTCACATTCACATGCCAAAAGTACTAAAACCATCCAAAGAACACTAAAATCAATGAACACTATTAATCCAATGACTTTACAAGTAATGTACCATCATACATGCAATTATATCAAATCATAAATCAACATATACTGTAATGAAATCAATGGGGATTTTCTTGTTACAAGTAACATTTCAATTTACCACATGTGCAAATGTAGGTTCACATTCTATCATTCATGTAGTTTTAAAAACTTCAGATGCCATGCCAATTATAATTCAACTATCCAAAAAAAACATTTAACATTAAATATCACATGCCATGCCAATTATAATTCAACTATCCAACAAAAACATTTAACATTAAATATCACATGTAAAATGTAATTCAGATGACAACATTACTTCACATTCACATGCCAAAAGTACTAAAACCATCCAAAGAACACTGAAATCAATGAACACTATTAATCCAATGACTTTACAAGTAATGTACCATCATACATGCAATTATATCAAATCAGAAATCAACATATAATGTAATGAAATCAATGGGGATTGTCTTGTTACAAGTAACATTTCAATTTACCACATGTGCAAATGTAGGTTCACATTCTATCATTCATGTAGTTTTAAAAACTTCAAATGCCATGCCAATTATAATTCAACTATCCAACAAAAACATTTAACATTAAATATCACATGCCATGCCAATTATAATTCAACTATCCAACAAAAATATTTAACATTAAATATCACATGTCAAATGTAATTCAGATGACAACATTACTTCACATTCACATGCCAAAAGTATTAAAACCATCCAAAGAACACTGAAATCAATGAACACTATTAATCCAATGACTTTACAAGTAATGTACCATCATACATGCAATTATATCAAATCAGAAATCAACATATACTGTAATGAAATCAATGGGGATTGTCTTGTTACAAGTAACATTTCAATTTACTACATGTGCAAATGTAGGTTCACATTCTATCATTCATGTAGTTTTAAAAACTTCAGATGCCATGCCAATTATAATTCAACTATCCAACAAAAACATTTAACATTAAATATCACATGTCAAATGTAATTCAGATGACAACATTACTTCACATTCACATGCACATGTAATAAAATTAAATAAAACAAATTATATAATAACATTGTAATAAAATATGTCCAAAAATTGTAAATCTCACTTGAGTATCAAACTGTATCAAGTTTAACAAATTTTAAAACCATCTAAATTTTGAAATCAAATCTACTGTAAATCTTGTCCATCAAATAGAGGATCTAGCGTCTGGGTCTCCGGTAGCGCCCTATCCTGTGAATAGAAAACCTACATACACAATGCACATGTACTTGAACATTAAAATTTGAAGTTTTAAAAATGAATGAGAATATATATATCTATAACTTCATGTAAAAAACAAAATATAACAAAAAAATCATGCAATACCTCGTAAGGTTCCCTCTCCATTTGATGAACAGGTTCTTCCATAGAAACATCTGCAGTGGTAACCTGTACAATATACATGTACAGTTAAATATAAATATATATATATACATAAATAATTTATATAAATTAAAAACTTTCAAATGAAAATGCACGTGTACATATATAAACTTATTTGAACAATAATATTAAAAAAAGAACTAAAGACAACTTGTTCAAATGCTGTGGATGTTCCTATCTCCGTCGTTAGAGTCCTCGGATTAAAAAAATCTTTTGCACGAACCTAAATTCAAAAAATTTTAAATAACTCAAAATATAGATCTCTCTCTCTATATATCTCAATTTTTAATGGAACTTTTTGAGGTAACATAAATTTTGAACTTGTGAACAATTGTCCATACTTGTACATCTCCCAATGAAATAGAAGGTATATCTCCTAAGGAAGATGAAGGTACCGCCATCCCAAAAACATCAGACGGAATCGGTACCTGTTAAAACATTTTATCAAATTATATATATACATACATGTACATGTGTGGCAACAATTATTTATTTTAGAGTCACTTAAAAACACTAACATACATGTGCCAACATATCATGATGGTCAGACCCATCTGCATCGTTTGAATCGGAGGTCCCGAACGTAATATTAACATTTTCATCACGCATCATGCCTGAGAACTGCAAATGGTGTTTTAACATATAATCATACATTTTTTTTAGATTAATGTACACATACAAATAAATGTATACATGTACATACACATGTATTTATTACAAATTGTACACATGTATATGTAAATATAATTTCAAACCCTAAGGTCACTAACACATACCGTTCTGGTGCCCTCTTCCTCACGAAAATTAGGTCTTGCAGACCATTGCAACAATTTATTGCATATGTTTGGAGATCTTCAACATTCATGTTGTAAATCTCCTCATCTGTACGATAAACAAAATTGGCACGTGCATTTTCACGTGCTCTTTGTCGATTTAAACAAATATCGACTCCACTCAATCCGCTATGAACATTGTCGATCATAACATCTCTTGCTTCACGACTTATTTGAGAAGTCGCATCCATCTTTGATCGCAGGGTTTCGACTCGAAACGGTCGACTCACCAATGGCGGCTCAGGGCGAGGCAACTCCACATCTCGCTTAGCACCCTTACGTTGATATAATCGACCTCTCCCCAGGCCAAAAAATTCTGAAGGAAGGTCATTGTAGTCGGGTTTCATACCCAAAAAAATTCTGCATAAAACATTTGTGCAAAATAAACAGGAACCTCATCGTTCCATGGAAGCCTTCCAAAGGCCACAAGATGTCGATCATACAAATATTTTGCTTTGTCTGGGTGCTTGAAATACTGCACCTTCAACATTTTTCTTTTTGGCCCTTCCTTATAATTAAACATTGACTTAGCATCATCTCTTGAAACTTTTTGTTTTATGTCCTGCCATTTATCGAGACCTATCACTGTTTCTTTTCTCTTTCTCATCAATTCTACAAACGAATCAGTCGTTGGCCCCAAATTTTTGTACACTTTTACCATTTCACTCAATGAATGTGTAACTATTTCGAGGCTTTGTCTACTCTCAGCAGGTAGAGACAAAGCCTCGAGATCTCTTTGCAATTTTGCATGAAGGCTTTGACACCTTTGTAAGGTGCATTCCGCCATGTTTGTTTCCCATGGTATATCAGTAATCTCAGCC
The DNA here is from genome assembly GCA_034641835.2 of Pinus albicaulis. Taxonomy (NCBI): domain Eukaryota; kingdom Viridiplantae; phylum Streptophyta; class Pinopsida; order Pinales; family Pinaceae; genus Pinus; species Pinus albicaulis. Next base: position 250,767,897 of record CM076583.1, on the reverse strand, counting down.
GGATAAGTTGTGCTGGGTTGATAGCCTTCTTCTTCAATGTAGCACGCTACCCTATGTCTTTTTTGACCACTGGCTCGAACATTTTCAGCCTCTGCATCAATATATATAAAATTTCGTATATTAGAAAAAACACGTGTAAAAAAAGTTGTACAAATTTAATGAAAAATATTGAAATTGATGGCAACCTTGATGTTGTTGGTTAACATCTTCTCCAACATGACCCTGCTGAGAACCAGACCCAGAATGACACTGCTGAGAACTGCACTCACGAAAGGACCGTTGATCCCCAAACAGTCCGTTGATTGGCTCTCGGAATAAATATCACCCCCTTCCCGCAACCTGCTACCACTCATACCTCGACCGCTTGAACCTTGGCCACGCTCCATGGATGGAGTAGAAACCCTTCTCCTCTTACCTCCTAAAAATTAAAATATGAAACTTATTAACAACTAATTTCACTCACAAAGTTAATAAAAAATCAATTCCATATGTACACACATGTATGGAGATTTAAGATTATATTTAAATACCGTGAACATCCTCTGATCCCCGAACCTCCATATGGGATTTGGCTGATCTTCGTCTTTCATCCTCCATGATATATATCTATTGGTCGACATTCACAAAATAGATTTCAAAAAATCAATTTGTAATTTAGTGTACACAAATTATGTAGAACACAACTTTTAAAGCAATAATTGATCATGTGTGAAACAAAATTTAATCGAAAAATATATTATAAAAATGATAAATTCACCAAATTGTGCTTTACATGGTGGGAGCACACTTGGTATAAAATTTACTACTTATACACTTTAGTTTGTGGGAGAAATGACACATGTACATAGTTTACCTTAAAGTTGTGTTTTACGGATATTAAAATGAAGAACTTCTATTTAGATCCATTCCAGAGATTGACTGTAGGGGCATTTACTAGATATGTCACCTTTATATGAACATAATTAGTACGCATATCTAATTTACATTACTTTAATATGTCATGCTTCTTTAATTTATCTTTTATAGATGACCGGAGCATCCCTTTTTAATCTATCCCTTTTGACTTCGGATATGTGGGCAATATTCATCTCCATATTTTTCTATCATAAAGCAGTGAGTAAAATTGTATTCCATTTGTGTCAATGTTAAGGTTAAGCACATGGATTAAAGTTTTATATATTAGATGAGGAGGCTATGTATCACATATGGTCTTGAATGAGCTTTTGGACTCTTTAGATATATATCTAAAGAGTCCAAATGCTCATTCAAGACCATATGTAATCCTCATCTAACTTAGCAAGGGATTTACAATACTATATTTGAATTGGCTAGCTCCATTTCAAGATATTATGGTTATCCAAGAGGGGATATAAAAAATGAAAAGAAGGATATTGAACTGTAGGTTATCCAACTTGGACATAGAACCAGTGGAGAAACCTAAGGAAACACTATGTTTCCAGGTCGAACCTTTGTAGAGGTTCCAGTACTTGAGAGTAAAATCTAGTTTGGGGTTGTTAAATCCAGTATGTTCTATATTTCTTACATTTATGCCCTCCTATTTCTCTTTCCAATCAAGGTTTATAAAATAACATGAGAAGCAACATGAGACTTGGAACAATCATTTTCATTATCTATATGGAAGGCAAGAAGGATTATATCCCCTTAAGCTTAAGCTTATGTAGTTTGTCAATTTTTATCATATATTTTTTGGTAAGGGTAAATGTTTTTTTATCTATAGTACAAGTCATGAGCTCCCCAATTTTACCTTATGTAAAGCATGATTCTAGGATTACTACAATTTGTACTTGGTTTTTTAAGAATATATCAAATAAATTTTTTAAGAAGCAAATATGGCTTGTTCCTTAGAATTTGGCACTTAGAATTTCCATAACGGTTATAACCCCATCCTTACAATTTTTATAATTTCCATGATGATACATTTGAATTTCCTTCCCCATATTTCTTGTTAATGATTATAACCTTAAAATGGCGAGTATTGGTTTGTCATCATCATCTCAAAATGACCTGGTAGATGAAAATTTACCATGTCAATCATCATCACTTCACACCATCTCATACATGACCCCTTCTACATATTATATGCATGAATTTTTGGCATGTCATCCTCTCTACCTATCCCATGAATGATTGTGACAACAGGTGAATAAAATACAATTTATAATCAGAGGATAGTTTCTAGTTTGTCCTCCTCCATCCGCCCCATAGCTAGTGATTTCTCAATTTTCCACTTCCAACTTTCTATTCTTGAAATTCATTAGTAGCTAATTTTATCGATAGCCACACCACACCTAGAAGTTAAAGAAATTATCATATACACTACTACATTAATGAACTCTACGTTGTTTGTTATTTTAAAGTCCAATAACAAACAATGTTAATTGAGTTTAGTAGTGTATATAACAATTTCTTTGACTTCCAAGTGTGTTGTGACTATTAGTAGAATTAACTACCAAAATGAATTTCCAAAATAAAATGTTGGAAGAGAAAAAATAGGCAATCACTGGATATGGAGTGGGTGGAGGAGGACAAACTTATAGTAATCCCTTCCTTATCAAATTGCTTTTATTCACCTAATGTCACAATCAATCATGGTCTAGGTAGAGGGGATGACCTACCATAAATTCAATCATATAATGTGTAGAAGGGTCATATGTAGATGGTGTGAAACGATGATTACAAACATGGTAATTTTTCATCTACTAGGTCATTTTGAGATGATGATTACAAACCAGTGCTAGCCCATTAAAGGTTATAATCATTGGTGCCTAATGTGGGGTGGACAATTTAAATCAAGTTCGTATCAAAGTACAATTTAGCTCATTTTATTCAAGGTTAGTTAGAAGAATTAGCTATTGGTTTATGCCTTCAATTTCCTCTAAAAATGAATGTGTACGTGATTTTGAGAGACATTAGAGGAATAAGGTCCAAATTTTTTATGAAAACGTGCTATGAAAGTAAAGGGTTTTAAAGGCAAGCATGTACAAGGCATAGTTGAGCCAAATTTTCTTCAAGAAGGGCCTAATTATTTGGGTCTTGGTTATGGAAAACATGGAAAATGCTCCAAAGCCAAGGAGGCACATGACGCTGTTCCAAGAAGGAATTTTATTTCGTGTTCATTACCTCAAGCTTGTGAAGTTTGTGTTCATGATGAATGGAACATGTACATAGTTTACCTTAAATTTGTTGTGTTTTACGGATATTAAAATGAAGAACTTCTATTTAGATCCATTCCAGAGATTGACTGTAGGGGCATTTACTAGATATGTCACCTTTCATAAAAGATGAGATCCAGAGGCTACCTGGCCCTTTACAGACTCTGCCTATAGAACTTGTAGAAGTAAACACTAGAGGCATTAACAATATCAAAGAACGTTTTCATGCTCAGACATGGGAATGTGTCTCTTTCCCTACGCAAAAAAATAGTTCTTGAGGTAGTTAATATTCATAGACATGTCATCAAGAAAGTCAATGTGATCATCCCTCCTTCCCTCCCTTGTAAAATAATTATGTTTTGCGGGTCAGAAAGCCAAAATATGGAGACAATTATCACCAAATCCAACGTACGATTATGCATGATGGAGAATCTCTAGCGCTTTCCCTTGTTAATATATTTAATAATCTCAATATTTATTTTAAAGTATCAATAGTATTTCGACGACATCACATTGTTCAAATCTCATGGTCGAAATACTATTGATACTTTTAAATAAATATTGAGATTATTAAATATATTAACAAGGGAAAGCGCTAGATATTCTCCATCATGCATAATCGTACGTTGATGCTTATAGAGTGAAAAAACTGAAAGAATCAACTTGTAGGGTCATTTTAATGGGGGGTGGAGAATTCAGGTCTAAAACCTTTTGGAGTCATTTTAAGGTATTAAATGACATTTCTGGGGGTCAAACGATTATATAATTTAAGTTGAAGGCCCATGAGATAAATATGACTTCTATGTGACATTTGTAAATTAAATCATCTATTTGTTGTGTTATATGAACATAATTGGTACGCATATCTAAAGAGTCCAAATGCTCATTCAAGACCATATGTAATCCTCATCTAACTTAGCCAGGGATTTGCAATACTCTTCATTTCAAGATATTATGGTTATCCAAGAGGGGATATAAAAAATGAAAAGAAGAATGGAAAAGAGGATTTCATAATCGATGAGGGTCAAGATGATTCACATGATGAAATGCAACTAAAAAAAGCGCCATTGAAATGGTTTGCTGACAGATGGTTAGATTTCTTATCCAATTAAGGCCTAGCATGTATTTTGATGTTTCATGAATTTCTTTGCAAATTCAAAGTATGGTGCATGTTGCATGAAGCAAGATGTTGAAAGTAGAGTTATGTTGACACACTTAAATGCAACAAATATGAAAATTTGTACATGAGCTCTATTATTTGACTTAAGAGTCAGTTGTTTGAAGAGGCATGTTTTGTCAACTTGTGTTTGGTTGATGGTTTTGTACACCAATATGTAAGAGTACATGGACATATTCACATGATGTGAATTTTTTTTTCTTTGAAGGAGAAAAATTATATGTCTGCGAGATATGTTTCTTGCATGATGTGTTTTCAGTTTGATGGTTTTGTTTGTGACAAGACGTCACAAGATTTTGCGAAGGTCCACTCTTGAGTGAGAGCCTCATGATTACAACCTATTCGTGAGAATAAAATGGGAGTGCATCCTTATTTTGAAAACAAGTAGGATTCTAAGCTATCTAGGACTCAAACCATCATTTTTAAATTTGAAATATAATGGTGTTGTTTCAATGCCTGAATCCACAACCCTAACACATGAAATCACTAATCTAATTACACATGAAATAAATAGTTATTTTCTCAAAAATTAAAAATATAACTAAAAACTAAATTCAACATAGTTGAAAGAAAAAGAAGCGCCATTGAAATGGTTTGCTGACAAATGGTTAGATTTCTTATCCAGTTAAGGCCTAGCATGTATTTTGATGTTTCATGAATTTCTTTGCAAATTCAAAGTATGGTGCATGTTGCATGAAGCAAGATGTTGAAAGTAGAGTTATGTTAGACACACTTAAATGCAACAAATATGGAAATTTGTACATGAGCTCTATTATTTGACTTAAGAGTTAGTTGTTTGAAGAGGCATGTTTTGTCGACTTGTGTTTGGTTGATGGTTTTGTACACCAATATGTAAGAGTACATGGAGATATTCACATGATGTGAATTTTTTTTTCTTTGAAGGAGAAAAATGATATATCAGCGAGCTATGTTTCTTGCATGATGTGTTTTCAGTTTGATGGTTTTGTTTGTGACAAGACGTCACAAGATTTTGCGAAGGTCCACTCTTGAGCGAGAGCCTCATGATTACAACCTATTCGTGAGAATCAAATGGGAGTGCATCCTTATTTTGAAAACAAGTAGGATTCCAAGCTACCTAGGACTCAAACCATCATTTTTAAATTTGAAATATAATGGTGTTGTTTCAATGCCTGAATCCACAACCCTAACACATGAAATCACTAATCTAATTACACATGAAATAAATAGTTATTTTCTCCAACATTAAAAATATAACTAAAAACTAAATTCAACATAGTTGAAAGAAAAAGAAGCGCCATTGAAATGGTTTGCTGACAGATGGTTATATTTCTTATCCAATTAAGGCCTAGCATGTATTTTGATGTTTCATGAATTTCTTTGCAAATTCAAAGTATGGTGCATGTGGCATGAAGCAAGATGTTGAAAGTAGAGTTATGTTAGACACACTTAAATGCAAAAAATATGGAAATTTGTACATGAGCTCTATTATTTGACTTAAGAGTCAGTTGTTTGAAGAGGCATGTTTTGTCAACTTGTGTTTGGTTGATGGTTTTGTACACCAATATGTAGGAGTACATGGACATATTCACATGATGTGAATTTTTTTTTCTTTGAAGGAGAAAAATGATATGTCAGCGAGCTATGTTTCTTGCATGATGTGTTTTCAGTTTGATGGTTTTGTTTGTGACAAGACGTCACAAGATTTTACGAAGGTCCACTCTTGAGCGAGAGCCTCATGATTACAACCTATTCGTGAGAATCAAATGGGAGTGCATCCTTATTTTGAAAACAAGTAGGATTCTAAGCTACCTAGGACTCAAACCATCATTTTTAAATTTGAAAGATAATGGTGTTGTTTCAATGCCTGAATCCACAACCCTAACACATGAAATCACTAATGTAATTACACATGAAATAAATAGTTATTTTCTCCAACATTAAAAATATAACTAAAAACTAAACTCAACATAGTTGAAAGAAAAAGAAGCGCCATTGAAATGGTTTGCTGACAGATGGTTAGATTTCTTATCCAATTAAGGCCTAGCATGTATTTTGATGTTTCATGAATTTCTTTGCAAATTCAAAGTATAGTGCATGTTGCATGAAGCAAGATGTTGAAAGTAGAGTTATGTTAGACACACTTAAATGCAACAAATATGGAAATTTGTACATGAGCTCTATTATTTGACTTAAGAGTCGGTTGTTTGAAGAGGCATGTTTTGTCAACTTGTGTTTGGTTGATGGTTTTGTACACCAATATGTAAGAGTACATGGACATATTCACATAAATCTGTATAACAATACTTAATTAAAATTTATATCTATTTGTATTATGTGAAATTATGTAAAAAATGGTATACTACTTTTCATAAAATTGGGTTGAGTTTATCATATATTTCAATGAAAGTTGATTAAATATGTTTTCTTTAAAAGGATCTAAAAATTTTGGTAAGGTATGAATTTGCAATTTTGTGTGGCTCTCTATCAACCTTCACTTAATCATTTCTAGAAAAAATCTACTTGCTCATTCGTATACCCACTTTCTATTCAAATGCATGAGTTTTGAACTCTTAGTAACTATGTTTTTCCACGCAGGAAAATTATGTCATATAATACATTATGTCACATAAATTTACATAAAAACAATACATCTCCAACATTCTTAAACAAAAATTATTTTACTTATATATAATTTTAAATATTTAATATTCTTATAAAATTTCATCAGTTATTTAATCATTCCAATTAAAATTAATCATGGATGTGTATTTGTTATTTGTTTTATATTTATCTTAACGCCAAATGAAAAGTTTCTTTAAAAGTAATTTTTTTTTTATATCCTAAAAAACTAGACTTAGATCAATGATTAAAACATTATCTTGATGATGATATATGATATATTTATTTTATATTTATATGAGAAGTTTTCGTAAAAGTATTCTGTGTATATCCCAAAATACTATATTTAGATAAAATTATTAAGACAATATATTGCCTATCAATGTGATGAGCTATATGATATATTTGCTTTATATTTATGAGAAGTTTCCATAAAAGTATTCTTTGTATATCCCAAAATACTATATTTAGATCAAATTATTAAGACAATATATTGCCTATCAATGTGATTAGCGATTGGCTATGGCATGTGGCAAACACATTACTTTAAATGGAAAACCTTCCCTTGGTTCTATGAAGTGATGGTGATGCTTGTTGATTACATTTGGCCAACGCTAGCTTTCAATCTAATCAGTTAAAAATTAAAATTTATATGGTAAGGTTTTATTGGCACAGACTAAGATTAAGATTTATTGGCACAAACTTGTTGGGTGCATATTGAAAGGTATAAGCTTTTAAGTACAGTTAATTTGCTCCCTTTCAAGCTCTATTTATGACAGTTTGCTATGAGACAAAGGATATATGTTGCCATAACTCTAGTGGGCTTTCTTCTGAGCTTTTTTTCGCTGTATTTTCGGGTTCAGAATGTACCCACAAACCCGTTATTATGAAAAGGAAATTTACAGTGCCAGTGTGAGATGGAGATGATGTTACTGTTTGCAGAAGTTTGTAGCCATTCATTAATTACTTTCTAGGGTTCTGATCATTATAAAATAAGCTTTTAGGCCACTGTCTCTGCATTGCAATCTGTTGTGTGGAGTTAGATTCTAATATTGTCAAAAGAATTTCTCTTTTGGGTACTTATTCTAATAACATATGCACATATAGATACTGTCATAGATGCAAGTAATAGCTGGGAATAAATCTAAACCATAAACCATAAAAACGTTTCCAACCAGAAATCAATTCAAAAATAATCTACAGAAGATGTGATTCAACGCAGTTTTCAAAATCTAGATGATGCAAAGAAATTCATTACAGAGTTATCTATTATTGGCAAGGGACAACGCTACATATTATGGACTTTATATGAGTGCAACAAACAATGCCATTATACGGTGTTGATGTCTATCATATTCATCCTGCAAGCCATGGAAGAAAATGCAATCCTCTAATGTTATCAATGAGAAAACAATGACAGTAACAATTATAATCCCGCAGTGGAATTTCTGTTCGAGCCTTACCCGCGCGGACGACAGGAGCAACAAGGCGTCGACAGCAGCAACAACGCGGCTACAACAGCACCAGGCCGTCGGCGGCAGCAGCAGTGCGAACACGATAGAAACGCAATAGTAACACGCGAAAAATGAAACAGTAAACCATACAAACTCGCGGGCGATTTATTTATAGAAAATAGTTCGGTCGAACTATTTTAAAAGTAAAACTTCGGCCGAACTAGTAGTTCGGTCGAACTTCAATTGTCGGTTTTCCAAACTCCGGCAAAAATTATGTTTGCCAGCGCCGTCAGTGTGGCGTCATTGTTAACGGAATCCAGAGTTCGGCCGAACTTTCTAATAGAGTTCGGCCGAACTATTGTTGGAAAAAAATTTCGGGCCCCGATTCTCACAAAAGTGTAACCCAGCTTCACGTTTCCTCCCTATAAAATATTGTAGTCTCCAAGAAAATTGATTTTATGTGGTTGTGAGCAAACATTTAATGAGTAGAAATATTAAAAAGATTTATGAATAACTAATTAAATGAAATATTAAAATTGTTTTGTTGATACAAATTATTTTTTAAATAAATTCAAAACATATTAAAAATAGATATTTATATATAAATAAAAATTCTCAACCTTCTTTAAAAATGTTTATTATCATTTATAAAATATTGCTTAGGAAATAAAATAAATTATTCCTTATGCAATAAAATAAAATTGAAAGTAAACATGTGTAAACTAAATCAATATTTCTCTTTTTTTTCTCTTTAATCTCAATCTAGCTTAAAAAATTATTCTTTATTAGATTATGAAATCATATTTTCAAATACTCCAACAATTGTATCTTTTCAAAAGTTTTCATTTTAAATTAATTCTATTAAAAAGTTTTTTATGCACAAATAAATAAACCTTATTTAAATTTAAATTTTATAAAATAGATTACCAATATCAACTAATTATGAAATTACCAATATTCTATACCTTCGGTGTATTCTTGCACCTTTAGGGGCAACTTCTAGTATTAGTTGAAATAAAGGCTTGTTTAAGTAGGTTACAATTTTGTTTGGATAGTAATTTTCTCAATTGTTTTTGGTAAAAGAATTTGAAATTGGGAGTGTTTGAATCGCTTTTTTAAATGGTGAAAATGGATTCAGCATATTTTTTTCTTAAGGGTGAAAATAGATTAAATTAGTATAATTTTAAATAGATTAAAGGCTTGTTTAAGTAGGTGATAATTTTATCTTGATGTCAATTTTCTCATTAGAATCCAATGATTGTATTTTGGCAAAAAAATCTAAAATTGGGAGTGTTTGAATCATTTTCTTAATGGTGGAAATGGATTCAGCACCCTCAAAAACACCTAGAGTGCCTAAAATTCTAAAATTTGACAATTGTAACATGCATTTCCAAAAATTCTAGTCAGGTTTCATCAAAATTGTGCTGAAAAAACTTAATTTTCTCAGAGAAATCATAGCTTATTTAGACTACCCTATATATTAATTGTAAGATGGTTGTATGCATTTATTGGGAAAAAGGGATTTTGTTAAAATGAATGGTTTTATTTAAGTTTACAACTTGAGAGAGAACTACACAAATTGGTAATGGTTTTATGTGCTCTAAAATGGGATTGTGTCATTTTTATATTACTTTCAATAATATTTTTTTTTTAATGATAATAAATGTATTTGGAACATGTTATTTTTGGGACTTGTGTTTAGCTATTTTCAAAATAATTTTGATTTGACCATTTATGGGTCTTGAATTTGAGACATATTTTTGGAGTCTTAAACAACATTTGTTTGGTCGATTACAATAATTGATTAGCAAATGTCTCCATCACCAAAAATTGGCCATGGTCGAGATCTTTCCAACAAGATCATTTGCCTCAATAAAACTTGTATGTGAAAGTTATAAACCCTACTAATTAGTCATCAATAAGTTTACTTTCATAGATTTTTGTATTCACCATGAAGATTTTGAGGGAGTTCCTAAACATTAATCGTGACCTTGCTCTAAGCAATCTTAGAAGGGAAAAGGTTCACTTTCATTGGTTGACTTAGTTATTCCATACTATGAAAAGTGGTGACTGTGGAGGGGAGACTAGAAGCAAAAAAATGAGAGAGGTAATCTATAGATAAATATAGTAAATAATAATGTCTCTTCATTTATTAGTAAATTTATCATTTTTATAATATGTATTGTAATCTCCATTATATTAAAGAAAAGAAAAAATCCTTAATGCTAGTACCTATTCAATTCTCCACTCTTGTTCAATTCCCACTCTTGTTTGGGTGATATGTATTAGTTTTTATATTATATTTTGATATAAATTAATTTAAAACATATAATCTTTTCATAATTGAAAATAATGACATAATTATAATTATAGTGAAAACATGATAAAGTTATTATGATAATGGATATTATTCACTAAAGTCATTATAAACGTTAACTTCTTTTTAAGTAAGAAAATGACTTGTGACAAGACAAGTGAGTTAACATTAATAAATAACATGAACTAAATAACAATTACTTAAAATATCTAAGATAATAATATGATAATAGATATTATTCATTAAAATCATTATGAACCTTAAACTTCTTTTAAATAAGAAAAAAAAATTCATAAATAACATGAACTAACTAACTAGTAACTAAAACATCTAGAAAAATAGATAGTGAACTTCATACTAATTTTAAATAAATTAATATTTAAAATTATATTAAAAAAAATATTAATTTTATATATATTATAAAAGATTGAATATATATATAAATATAATTGATTAATATTGATTTTATTAATAATGAATATTTTAAATTGAACATCAATTTTTATTATAGTTACCTTAGATATTACAATATTGTTTGAAACTTTTGTTTAAAAAAAAACAACTATGTATGTTTATTCTATATTTATTTTGATATATTTTAACCCGAAAGTCAATGCTAACTTTGTTGATATATGTTTTAGCCCCAAAGTCAATGCTAACTTTGCTAACATGGTAAGTCAAAAAAAAATGAAAGATTATTGTCTTGCATACGCTTTTACAACATCTATATGTACTTGTAACTACCGAAAAAAAAGCTGCATTAGATCATATTAATCTAAACATCTATTTAAAACTAAAGAATTTTCTATATAGTGGCTTCCATTAGCATGGCTTATTAGCATCTTTTAGTCGACCATGACCTGAATTCTATACATAAGGAAAAGAGTTCCTCATATTCACTGATTAAAAAAAACAACCTTGGACATTTAATTTATCAAACTTTTAGTTTATCAAAATATGGAACGTTTAATATTTTATAGACTTTGATTTTTTTTTAAACTTCCATGACCCTCTATATACAAAATGGTATGGAGTAGTTTTCTCGCTTAAAAATATCATACTATTTCTGGTAAACCATATACAAAATGGTATGGAGTAGTTTTCTCGCTTAAAAATATCATACTATTCCACTAAACCATATACAAAATGGTATGGAGTAGTTTTCTAGCTTAAAAATATCATATTATTTCCAGTGAACCAAAGGCCCCACAAAAGGAAGCAAAGGTAATATGGCACTTTTTGACTTATCATTTTACCAATTCTCAAAACAAGAAAGTAAAAGGGTTTTCTCCCGCACATTGTTACCATTTGATAAATTCAAAGTTTCACTCACTATAAAAGTTTTTAAATAATTAATAATGGATATATATATATATATATATATATGAAGCAAGAGAGACCAGAGTTTTAAATAATTAATAATGGATATATATATATATATATATGAAGCAAGAGAGACCAGAGTTTAGATTAAAGAGAAATTATATTAAATTAAATCAATTATGTGTGGTTTTATTGAATTTGATTGTTTTATATAATAATAGTGGATCATAATAGTTATGTTATAATTAGATATTTAGTTTGACCATCCATAATAATTTCTTCATGAATTTTTTAGCTGATTTTTATTCTTGTATTTTCTCTTTGTCTTTGATTGGTCTACATTATTATAAATCTATCATATAATTTAGACATTATTCATAAGTCACAAGTAAGAGTTAATCTTTCATATTTTTCCTTAATGTGTATTTTAATGAGTATTTGTGATCCAATTATTTATTTTTTTCTTTCCATTGTTTTTTAAACTAATCTCATTTTCATTTTTTAATTTAATTAAAAAATAAGAATAGGGCATTTGTTTCAAAAAATTATGCCATGCATTTGTATTTCAAAAACACAATAAAATGTGCACATTTTTTAATTTAATTTAAAATTAATAATAAGGTATTTGTTTCAAAAAATTATGTCATGTATTTGTATTCCAAAAACACCATAAAATGTACACAATTTTACACGCTAGATATTGCCAACAAATTAATAAAATTTGCAATATAAGCACCACACATTTGGTCTAAGCAAATATGATGTATGTTACAATAAATTTGGCCTCCACCCAGTTGTAAATCAATTTGTTGTTGCTCAAGGATTTTGGCCCCTTCACTGACAATTTGACCTCTAGATGGATTTGACTCAATTTCTTTGCAAACATCACAAAGGCAACCTAGAGTGGCTTTGCAACCACCGAAACCAGCCACCAGCTAGGGTGTATATGTCAACACCAAAACTTGGAAGTCTATAAGAGTTATCTAAACACCAAAACTGGGAATTCTATAAGGGTTATCTCAACACCAAAACTGGGAATTATATAAGGGTTTACCCTCACATAGTATTCTATGACAGCTTCAATATCAATTTATCAAATATCCAATCATAACCTTCAATGGAGTCTCTTTTTTCGTTTTATAATTTTCCCCATTCAAATACCATAGGTCAAACACTATAAGTCGTTGAAATACCATGAGTTCCTTTTTTAATAATAAAGTGACTTTATAAATTATATTTCTTAATTAAATCAAAATTAATTTATAATCCCACATAGAATTATGTGCTCCAAAATCTGCATATGAATACCATGATCCTAAATATATGAGTAGAATGCTTCCACACATGTCTATAGAACCATCCAAATATGATTGAACCGAATTGGTCGTATTTGCAACAACCTGTCATTTGTATTCTATATTACCATAAGCAGAGCTTCCTTATCAACACCATGGTGAAACAATGGCATATTGAACCCAGCAGTTATAAAACAAGAAATAAATCTATGAAATTGAATGACAAACTTAAAGATAAACACACATAGGTAAATGCACAAATATACGTGGTAAAACCTTGATAAGGTGTCAAGGAAACCTCCAAGGGGCAAGGGATTGGAAACTCTATTAATTAATAATGATTCTCCTCGTCTTACAAGCCTCTCGGGCCATCCAATTTAACCTGGGCTATTTCGTTATTCTAACTTCATTTCGTTATACAACCAACTAACAGGTAATAAGTAAATTTGCCCAAAATTACATTATTTACATTTGTTGTCATATTTTAACATGGCATACAAAGATTATGAATATATTGACTTGCCTTTCCAATAACTTCTCGTGTCTCAAATTCCTCGAACAACTTGTAGATTTTGTCCTTTGCACATGTAATATCCCCAAATTGGGATTACTAGCAAGGCATGCCTGAAAAATGCAATTTTCAGGAATGGATGCTAAAGCACTTGAAATCAGCCCTTGGATCCCTTAGATCTGAGTATCTAAGACCTAAATCCAAGAGGAGATCAAAAACAAATATTTCTAGGTGGGTTAAACATATCTCCCACACCTAGTACAGCTAGAAAATTGCCCAAAGAAGGGACTGCAGCACTATGTGACAAAACTGCTCATAAAATAATGCAGTTGAGCCCAATATATGCAGGAGACCAATATGTAGGCTCAATCATGTCATTTACAACAGTATTTCAAGATTATATTGAATCCCATGCATCATAGAATAGAAAATAGGGAACTTTACATGAAGAAATGCCCAAAATAAGAGGCTGCAACCATATGATATGACTGTACAAGCTTGACATCATTATTTTATTAGCTGAAAAGAGCTGTAAGTTACACTTCAGATCTAGAGCAGATATGTATACAAAAATATAGATCTATATCATAATTGTACACTATAGAGTCTCCTCTTCAAAAGCCCCTTGGGTTTTTCAGCAGAAAATGTAGTACATGGAGTAGATCTGAGATCTAATGCAGCTGATCTGCATAATGATTCAGAATTTTTGAATTAAATACATCAGTATTCAGATCAGATCTAAATGGAACATGGATCAGATCTGTAATCCACGGATCACCACAGTGAAGGGCAGATTCCCAGCACTAGAGATCTCTCCTCCTTGAAGTGCCAAAAGACCCTGCAACTTTCTCCTTGCAAATAACGCAATTCTGGAAGATGGACTGTGTTGTGGGATCTAGAGCATGATGTGGCCTGATGCCAAGATCTGAAAATGAGCTCTCCTCATCCAATACTCTCTTACCAAGGGGATATAAGGCTTTCCCACTGAAAAGAGGCACTAGAATGTCTTATATCTGAATAGATCTAGCCTCCACTTGCTGCAGCTTACAAGGACAACCAAACCCTCAACAGGATCTGCGTTGTATTTGGAAGAAGAGCTTGGCCAAATTCCTAATAGTGGTCAAGTAATGCAAGACTCCTCCAAGAGACCTCTCAAGGCAGGAGGTGGGATTCCCGACTAGGAACACCCAAGTGCTAATCAGCACTATTCTCAGCTAAACAGCTAGAGAGTGAGGGATGTCTAAACAGACAATACCTTCATAAATAATAACATCAACAACCCCTCTCATGTTTTCCTCCTCCTCCTCAAATAAGATGGAATCCTTGCCAAACCCTAAACCATCTCAATGATTTAGCTGCATTCACATGATTAGTCTCCAACTAAAATTGCGTTGGGCATCTAGGTGGTTCAATGTATCTAGATAGTGTTGTTGATTTGGTCTAGATGACCTAGTCAAATGACTTAATCCCTTTCACACATAAGGGTGTTTTGCTGAAGCAGCCCAGATTTAGCCTTGTTCACATGGGCATGTATTTATTCTGTTGTTTTAGGAGTTTAATTTATCCTCCTTTACAATTTTATTCTTGCAACAAGAAAATGAAAACAAAATAGAATATCCTATTAGCTTGGCTAATTAGGAATATTACAGCACAAGTCTCACTTTCATAAGGATTGAATTGTGTAGAACTTGCAAAAGATGATTGTAAAGGACATTGTTGCCTTGATGTCCCAAGGAGGGGTGAAAAAAACAAGGATCGCTTTTTCGCGGGTGAGTCAAAGTTGTTTGGTTCTCCCATAATTCCAATAGTAGTGAGCTTTTTGCTTTAATCGATTAAAGGAGTTGTTTACGAAGGTGGAGGAATTGTCGGAAATGTTAAAAGTGGTCGAAATTCGAGTAAAATTCATTTAAGAAATTTTCTATCAGTGTTTGAATCATGTTATTGATGGTGAAAATGGATTCAGCACCATCGAAAATCTCTGGGGCACCCAAAATATTGAGTTTGATCGCTATAACCTGGATTTACAAAAATCATTGCCACATTTTCTTAAAATATTACTGGAATTTCCATGATTTTCAAAACAAAAAAGCAGTCTATGTAAATTACTTACTTCAGATTACTCAAAAACAATGTAATTGTCTCATGAGTTGCCAAAACAAGTTCTGCAGAGCAAGCAATCATGCATCTATTTGTCAACAAATAAGTCATGTTATGATCTTGCAATTTGTTCGGCTCTACTTTTCACATAATAGCAAAAACCCTGTAATACAACTTTATCACTTCCATCCTACTTTCTCAACGCCACCATAGCATAAATGATCATTTGCAAGATGTAAAGCAGTGTCATTGACAACCATTCCCCAACAGAAACGCTTGCCACCACTTGTTTCTCAATTTTTATTTTTATTTTCTTTTTAAATAGATATTCTGCAAGGGGCTTTGGCAAGGAACTTAAGACCCCCAAAGCTTCCTCCATTTTCTGCACTATGACTATTGGAATCAAGGGACCAAATATTTCTTCTGACATACTTAAGGAATCCCTTGGAGTGTCCAGCAAGAGAGTAGGTGCAATAATTAATAGTTTTCCATCTCATTGTCCCCCATAGATGAATTTATATAACACCTTTGATCATTCAGAGCCTAGTTGACTGAAATGGATCCTTGTCCTGGTTTTGTCTTCGTGCCTTGTCCATTTGAAGATTCTTCGCAATTTCTGCCACTTCAAGTTGAATTTCATCATCCAGTGAGGATGGCTCTACTCCAATATCTACATTTTCCTTGTTTAAGCACCTGTTAGTTTTTCAGCCACACTTGGGCCCATATAAACTACCTGCATTCATGTTTCTTCTCTTACAACCTAAACTGGAACTATATGAACGAAAACCCTTTGCCTCTGATGACTTCGATTTATTTTCATTTTACCTGCATAGAATCTCACCTGAGGAATGGATGAGAAGAAATGACTAATGGGGTATTTGGTAGATGGTTTCATGGAGGACATAGGTTAGACAAGGATGACACACTCAGAGGTGGTCGATGGATGGATACACATGACAAGAGAGGTAGTGGTTATGGGTTATATTTTAGTTCTAGTTTAGATAAACATCATGGTCATCATCATTCTCATCATGACAAGAAGAGTGAAAAACATTACTTGTCAAATGAGTTTAAGAAATCCAAACCTCCTACCTTTTATGGAGAGTTGAAGAAATCAGAAGATGTGGAAGCATGGTTGCTTGGGATGAAGAAGTTCTTCAAGTTACATCATGATTATTCAAAGAAGATGAAACCCGAGATAGTTAATTTTTGTCTCAAAGGGAAAGCGATCATCTTGTGGGAAGATGTGAAGCATGTCAGAGGTATCAAGATAGAGGAGTTGAGTTGGCATGCGTTTAAGAGACTTTTCATAAAGAATTATTTGTCAGAGAGACATTATGATGGCAAGGCTAACGATTTCTATGAGTTGAAGATGGGATCTATGACGTACAAAGAATATACGACTAAGTTTTTGGAGAAATTGAGGTACATCCCATATCTTAAGGATGAGAATATGAGATTCAAAGACTTGTTAGTGAATTTCCATTAGCATTTAAAGATCAGATTGAGTATGATGAACCTCGGAAATTGGAGGAATTAATTGGGAAGTTGAAACATTATTATGAGCAGTCTAAGCGTAAGTTGGAGCCTAAGCAGGGTTGGAAAGGTAATGAAAATACTAAAGGAAAGTGGGATAAGAAGTGAGGAAAACCTCAAGATGCAAGTAACAAGAAAAATGCAGCATTGTACAATAAGTTCAATGTAGTTGTCATAGAACATGAATTTCAGTCTGAGGAGCAGAAAGGGTGATGGTAGGAAGCCTTTGTTATGTTGGACTTGTGACAACGATCGTTGCAGGAGAAAGTGTCCACAACATCAGGGTGGCAGACCTCAGATCTACAGTCCTCAGGAGGCAGAGACAATTGGGGATGTTGGATATAGTATTCCTTCTATTTATGCGACATTGGATAATATGCATGATGATCATCAGGAATCTATTATCGAGATGGAAGGTAAGCTTTTTGATCAAGTTGTTTCTATTTTGATTGACCCTAGATATAACTATAATTATATCAGTCCTGACCTGGTGGATAAGTATTTCTTGAATAAATAAGTGCATGCAGAGTCTTGGTTGGTGCAACTCGCTACAGGTACTAAGAATAGAATTCATCATTGACCGAGATCTTGTGCATTTGAGTTGAACGGTATGTCTACATAAGCACATCTAAATGTGCTTACGTTGGGATCATATAGTTTTTTGTTGGGTATGGATTGGTTGTATATTCACAGAACCAAGGTAGATTGCAATGGTAAGGCTATTGAGTTCTTGGATGATGATGGAGAGAGTAGAATCTTGCAGGGTAAGAAGAATCTTGTGGCAGTGAGAATGGTTATATTTATGCAAGAAAAGCGCAATGGTAGTAAAGGGTGTGTCTTGTTTGAAGTTCATATTTCTAGTGATAAAGGAAAGGATGTTGAGGATGTTGAAGTCTTGAAGAAGCATCTAGTTTTGCAGCAGTTTCAAGATGTAATTCCAGCAAATATTTCAGGGTTTCCGCCTCAAAGAAAGTGGAATTTTCTATGATTTGATGTCGAGAGCAGCACCAGCATCGAAGGCACCTTACAGAATAAGCACTCCAGAGTTGGTGGAATTGAAGTTGCAACGTAAGGAAAAGCTCGATAAGGGATACATTAGGCCAAGTGTGTCACCTTGGGGTGCACTAGTATTATTTGTGAAGAAGAAGGATGGTACTCTCAAGTTGTGCATTGATTACAGGGAGTTGAACAAGGTGAATATAAAGAACATGTATCCTTTGTCGCAAATTGATGACTTGTTTGATCATTTGAAAGGAGCAATAGTGTTCTTGAATATTGGCTTGAGATCATGATATCATCAGGTACGCATCAAAGAAGAGAACATCTAAAAAACCACTTTTTGTACCAGGTATGGGCATTATGAGTTTATGGTATTTCCTTTTGGTCTTACTAATGCTCCATCTACTTTCATGTATTTAATTAATAGTGTGTTGCGTCCTTATCTGGACAATTTTGTGAGAGTATTCATTAATGACATATTGATATATTCTAAGAATGAGGAAGAGCATGCAGAAGACCTAGAAGAAGTGTTAATATTGTTGAGAGAGAATCAGTTGTATGTCAAGTGTTACACCATATTTTGGTCATCTAACCTATTATCATTAGATGGACCCAAGTACACCATGTAAGACCAATTTTACCCTATGTAAAATTGCTTTCACTATGTAAAATAACTTAATAAAACACATTTATTAGGTTGTTTATGGTCTAAACAGGAAACCCCAAAAGGAAATATTAAACAAATCTATATTTGTTTGATTTTCCTCATGGAATAATCAATTAAACAATAATTTAATTATTATTCCTCATCATGTTTAACCCAAAACAAAGAAATTAATTAGATAAATCTCTATTTATCTTATTATTTTCTAGGAATAATTATTTAAATCTTATTTAAATGATATTCCTTGTTAAATATGACTAAATGACCCATAAATAATTAAATAAATCATTATTTATTTGATTATCTTTCAACCACTTCCTTAAAATAAAGGGATTTGACCCCAAGTCAAATGCCTTTTCCCTCCAACAAATATAATAAAATATTCCATAAAAGGTGGATCTAGATTTGGTTAATATTATTTTAATCATGCACCAAGATCTGGAATGACCCAATATTTTGTTATAAATAGGAGGGTTTTTCCTACCATTCTTCACCTTTTGTTGCCTATTAGATCACTCTGGATCTATACTCTTGGTCTGACTTTGAGCCATTATCATTGTCACATTCTCCATTATTTGCTTTGTGAGCTCCCTTTGAGTTCTATGTTTTTCTGGGTTTTCTACACCAACAAGAGAGAGAAATGCTAGATCTGAAGTGCTGAGGACTTTCAAGAACCCATCCCATTGAGGAGAATTGGACACACCTTTCTTGTTTTCCTCTCAGGTGCCCTTAATATAAAAAATTCTTTCAAAAATATTATTCTTGTCTTGTCTATTGGATGCATGGAGCAAAACTCTATTTTCACTGCTTAATCTCTTTTTATGCATAGATCTGGATTTGTGAAGCTTTGTCTTGATCAACTAACTGCAGATTTGAAGATATTGGTAGCCATAATTGATGTTAGGGCTATTTGTTATGCGTAACTAAAGTGGTATTTTTCTGACAAAATATTCATACTAACATCAAGCTTAGTAAGTGTAGTTTCTTTCAGACATAGGTTCATTACTTGGGACATGTTTCCAAGGAAGGTATAACAGTGGACCCGGAAAAGATCATAGTTATCGTGGAGTGGGAAAATCATATAAATTTGGATGAGATCAAATCATTCATGGGATTAGTAGGTTAATACGGGCGGTTTATCAAGAACTTCTCACGGATTACCTGATACTATTACATGTTTGCAACGAAGAGAGAATAAGTTTGAATGCACTAATGACTCTGCAACTAGTTTTGAACAGTTGAAGCATTTGCTTACAAATTCTCCATCCTTGAAGATTGCAGAGCTTGAAAAAGAGTTTGTGGTATGTATAAACACTTGCAAAAGAGGACTTGGAGGAGTCCTTATGCAAGAAGGACAAGTGGTATGTTATGAGCCAAGGAAGTTGAATGAGCACAATCAGAACTATGTGACTCACGATCTTGAGTTGGTAGCTAGAATTCATTCGTTGACGACGTGCAGACATTCTCATCTTGGCAGGAGGTTATTCTTGTTGAGTGATCATGGTGGATTGAGGTACTTATTTGATCAACCTAATGTGAATTCAAAACAAGCTAAATAGTTGGCTACTCTCATTTAGTTTGACTTCGAGATCAAGTACATCAAGGGAAAGGGAAATATGGTTGCAGATTCTCTTAGTAGAATAGTACATGTGAATCATATTGCACTAGTGAGTTCTTATGGGATAGATTTGCAGGAGCATATCTTTCAATCAAGACAACATGATGACAGGTATCAACAATTGAGGCACAGGTTACAACAACAAGGTAAATATGATAGGGATGAGCAGTGTCATCTCACAGTAGATGGGTTGGTCAAATTTAGGAACCTGATTTATGTGTCGAACGTCAGTGAGCTCAAGAAGCTTATCTCAAGGGAATTTCGGGTTAAGTTGTATTCAAGTCACCCAGGGTATTAGAATACGTTGACAGTGGTTAAGAAGTTATATCATTGGTTGAACTTGAAGAAAGAGGTGGTTGAGTTTGTTGCGAGATTTTTGGACTGTAAGCATGTAAAAGAAGAATATAAGCATCCAGGTAGTCTATTTCATCCAATTTTGATTCCAAAGTGGAAATGAAAGGTCATTTCAATGGACTTAATTATAGGTTTTTCAAGGACATCGAGACAACATGATTCCATCATGGTTGTGGTTGACAGGTTAAGTAAGGTAGCTCATTTCATTGCAGTTAAGTCTACTAATTCATCTAGAGAGGTAGCTCATATTTTCATCAGGGAGATAGTGATATTGCATGGTGTTCCCAAGAATATTGTATCTGAAAAAATGCCAAGTTCGCTTCTAGGTTTTGTAAAGAGTTGTTTGAAGGTTTGGGGATAGAGTTTTCCTTCAGTATAGATTATCATCCGCAAATAGATGGACAGACAGAGAGGGTCAACAAGATTCTTGAGGACATGTTGAGGATGTATGCCATGCATTAGTATATGAAGTGGAAAGAGTATCTTCCACTGGTAGAGTTTTCACTTGAAGATGAGTTTATTTGAGGTTCTTTATGGGGACAGTTGTAATACTCCTATCAGCCAGAATGATCCAGTGAATAGGGTATTCATTGGAATGGATATGTTCGCAAAGGTGGAACATGAAACGCAGGTTATCAAGAGGAATTTGAAGGTAGCACAAGATAGAAAAAGAGTTATGCATATCAACATCTGGTATTTAAGGAGTTTTGGGTTGGGGAGCACGTGTACTTTCACATCAAGCCCAAGAGGAGCTCCTTGAGGATTGGATCATGTGCCAAGTTTGCACCTTGATATTGCAGTCCTTTTAATATCCTTGAGAGTATTGGACCAATGGCCTACCAAATTAAACTACCTCCGAAAATGAAATTCCATGATGTTTTTAATGTTTCATTGCTTAAGAAGTATGTTCAGGATGTTGATCATGTGATTGACTGGTCTGTATTGCAGGTGGAACCAGAGGGAGAATTCCAGCTAGAACCATAATGCATATTGCAACAGAAACAAATCATGCTTTGAAATATAATAATTGAGCAGGCTAAAGTGCAATGAAAGCACTTTGAATCGGATGAAGTTACATGGGATATGTTTGATTAGATGTGGGCTATGTATCCTTCATTATTTGTTGGTTTGAGCAAATGATTTTTTGGGATATGTATATGTGTATATGGATGTTGTTGTAATTATCAGAATGAGTTGTGTTATAAATCTAAAATAAGAGGTGTGATAGTCATGTTTTTTATGTTGGTCATGGTTTGCAGTAGTTGTTCAATTTAAATACTACATCGAGCTATGTTATAAAGTTGCATGGGCAGTATGTTTTGTTTTCAACGATTTTCTTTTCATGGGTGTCATAGAACACCGAGGACGATATTCCCCCAAAGGGGAGGGGTTTGTAACAACCCATGGTTGATTTTCCATGTAAATAAAGTAAGACTAAGGTCATGGGACACATATTCCAAGCTGAATGTTGGGAAAAACATAGTGATGGGTATCACTGGTGATTAATTAATGACTATGGAAATTGGCAAAGGCAAAGTGGCAATAATTGGCATTTTATTTATGATATAAAGGAAAATAGGATAAAAGGAAGATGAAAAGACACAGATTTGCATGAGAGGGAAAATGAAGAAAATATAGGCCTCAATTATAAAATTACTTATTAGGATCAGTTCATAGCCTTTTAACAGTTTTTGGGTGGAGCTCTCTTCTATTCTCTCATTCTCTCACACTCTTACACAGTTAGAGAAATCTTAGAGTATTCTTAGAGCATTCTTGGAGCACCTCAACATTCACTCGGATTTTGAGAACTAAGGAAAAGGAAAGCAGGGAAGCGTAAGGAAACATTAGGATCAACAGCTACAACTGGATTTCTTTGCAGGTTACTGTGTGATTTCCTTGTTGATTTCTGGATGCATGTGATTTTCTAGTTATGTGTTGTCATTGGAATGCATATTTTCCTAGATTGACAGTGGTTTTAGCCTTTCCTTTCCATTTCCTAGATAGCCATGGTGTTGTGGGTTTTTCCACGTTCTTATTTTTTGTTTGGTGCTCATAATTCCTTATGGTTGTGGGTTTGAACAAACGCTCTTGAAGCCCTAGAACAACTTAGGTTGAGTTACTAGTACTACATCCTACGTTAGGAACACTCAAAAGCCCTTTGTGGGTTGAGTTACTAGTCCCTGGAGCGAGGCTGGACAAATGCTCTAGAGCCCTTGAAGGTTTTGGGTTGAGTTACTAGTTCCTGGATCCCTAGACAACTTAGGCAGAGACAAATATGGTTGGTGTTATTTATGTCTAATCATGGAGGTGGAATCACTATGGTTGAGGGTTGACGTGTTTTGGCCTCTGGAAGCCTTGGTTTAGTTTGGTTTTGTTTTGGTTTATTCCATGAGATAACACATTCATTCTTGGAATATGGTGCAGGGGTGATTGGCTGAAAGAGAGATTTGGTTCAGCCCAATCTATGGTTGGGTGGTACGTGGAAGTCCCTGACTTGGTTGGTATTTTCATATATTAATAAGATTTATTATTCTACTATGATTCATGTATATTTGTAGCAATTATGTTGGTGACATTATGGGAGTTGACATGGTTTCTATGCTTGTTATTTTCTAGTTATACGTTGGTTATATGGTGTGTATTATCTATGGCTCTTGTCAGGAATTGTTTAGTTATCGACTGGTTGACGAATAATGGACTCGTAAGTGTTTTTGCAACTATGTGGAGAGGGCATACAGCCTTCTTGGTGATTCTCAGATGAATCTCAAACTAATATGATCATATATGCATTCATGACTTGTAGCTTACATGTTTTCCATGTGTTTGACAAAATGCCTAGTAAGTTCTAGTATGTCTAGGTCAAGTTTTGCCTCCAAGTTTTAATGCTTAGTTTTATTTTTTCATGTCAATTATGACTTTGGAAAGTCTTGGGAAATTATGGGCAGTGGTTTGTAGGTTGACCTGGAAAGATGGCTAAAATATCGGAACTGCACCCTTTGAACTGGGCAATTTGGGTCATAACTGCATGGAGGTAGTGTTGTGTATGTGTTTGGAGGCCTATATCCACACTTGGGCCTTGTCATGCATGTGGTTGGGAGTCTCGGTCAGTGAAAAAGAGCCCGAACTAAGGGTTTATTCACCCAGGGTGGTCCTTTGGCCCCTGAGTGTCTTGTAGCCCTGAGGAATGTTTTGAGTTGTTAGTTTATGGACAATTTGTAAGGCCCACTTCCTTAACTAGATCTTGGAGGTCGGGTCATGTGTCATAGTAACCCTTCGTCTCATTTTTAACCTGACAGGCCTGTGAAATTGGGTAAATGTGGGAGGGGGAGGTTAAAAATACCATGGGTCGCTAAAATACCATGGGTCCCTTCTTTTAATAACAAAGTGACTTTATAAGTTATATATCTTAATTAAATCAAAAGTCACTTATAATCCCATTTTTAATTTAATTAATCACTATCACTTTTAAGATGACATTAAATTACTAAATTAAGTTTATCTTTTCTTATGTTCTCGAAAAGGCACATTACACATCTTCTACGATCTTTGCCTTGGATGTTGTTTATATTCATCTTTAATCTTCTATGCTCTTAATTTTTTGGTCTTTGACTTCATCCTTTGTTTCTTATGCATCTTTTTTCTCCCTCATTTTTTATCAATTTTCATCTTCTACTTGCAAAAACATTATGTTTGTTAAAGTCCACATAAAAAATTACCATCCACTCGCATACATGGGTCACCAACCACTATATCTATTAGTTCTCTTGGAAACCTTTTCTCATACATGGTTTAACAACAATTCTTCAATGACAAATGTTTTCAATCCCCTTGCATTATCATCAATCATCATCTTTGGATTACCTATAGCCACAACCTTTTTATTTTTTGGCTTATTAGTAATCATACTATGGGCTATTTGGATTACACCCGACCATTACAACCACTAGGTTTTTTGTGGATTACTCTCAACCATCACCCTTCGAGTTTTACATTGGTTTACCCTTAACTGTTACAGTTCAATTTATTTCTACTTACCATGAACCATATCTTACATCATACAGGTTCTAGTTGATCATGAAACTCCCCTTATAATGACAAATGATTTTTGTTTGTCCACAACCCATTCAACATTTAGTCTATGGGGTTATACACATATTAGCAGCAATTACATCAACATTTGACTCTTTAGTATATACAATTTTAAATTTTCATTTTAGACAAATCTAGCTCTTATACAAACATTAGATCAAGACTATGTTCTTTCCATCATAAAATTACATTAATCAAGGAGGACTATAAAACTTCTTAGGGATGTAAGTTTTCATGGACTAACTTATCAATATTTGAGCAAACATACTATTCATTCTTACTTTTATTTTGATTCATTCTCTTGTGCCATTCTCTTCACTACTACATTCCTCTCGATCCTCGTCTCTTTTTTAATTCTTCATTTGTTGATATCCAAGAGTCCATCTTCTTAATATTTTGTCTTTGGTTGTACTTTCATTTATTATATTCCTATATCATGGAGTGTATATGTCTTTCTCTCTTCTTCATCTCCTTTCATCCTACTTTGGTTGCATCACTTCTATTAAATTTTAGTCCTTTCATTAAAGGTGTGCCTTTTTCTCACTTAAGATATTCATCATGCTATTATTCATGTCTTCACAATATTTTTTCCTAGTATTGAATGATTCTTGCAAACATTTTCTAATAAAATTTGTCTAATATTTAAATGGACAATTCTAACATAAATTCAAACTTGTGACATTAGTTTTCCAAACTAAATGTGATCATAATAAAAACTCAATTCCTTCAACTAAATTCACATTACCGCATGTTCATGACAAGAAATGACAATATCTAAATACTTGAGTTTACTTTGACAAGATTTAAGTACAACTTTTTACTCAATTTTACACTTTGAATAGTAACAAAACAAATTATTCTTCTATCATTTTTTTGATTGGGTAAACTCTCACTCTTTACATATAGAAACAAGAAAATCATGACCCTAACTTGCTTTTAGTTCTTGTGAACTTTCAACGTCCTTGCTTTGCTCTAAAATTTAATTTGACTCAAGTTTTCAAAGTGCCTTTGATTCTGATGTCCAACCATCTCTAACTTGACTAAGAAAATACAAAACAAATAATACAAAATACTTTGTTACTTAATCACAAATTTTGAACTCAATATGAAACCTTAAAAATATTTGTTCATCTTTTTGAAATAATCACAATAAAGCAAAAATCAACTTTTTTAATAACCTTTTTTCTTTTCCTCAATGTGACTTTCTTTCATATTTTAAATGTGAAATAATTATCTCAAAAAAATAAAAATAAAAATCGTCAACAAATTGGCATCAATCTTCTTTTGTTTTTACAATTTCTCTCTAGTCAACAATGTGAAATGTTTTTGACCAATCTCTTGTATCCAATGACGCATTGAGGATATGACCACTTTTCATCCATGTGCTTGTATTTCTAGCAAGGCATACAATTTCAAAATGCACACTCAATCATGCTACAAATAACTCCCCGTCTACAATCATGTTAACATTACAGTCACAAATATGGCATATGTGGTCACCCTAGTCTTCACTTGCAAGCTCTTCTTCAATACATCGAAATTACCCTTCTTTTCACTAGTTTCGCCTTCTTCATAGCGAGTGAATGCATATTCATGTTCGACTATCTTCCATCTAATAGGTTCAATGCCTATGAACAGTTCCATAGAATTTTTTTAGAAAACATATATATATATATATATATATATATATATATATATATATATATATATATATATATATATATATATATATATATATATATATATATAATGAATGGAATGACAACGATGGAGAGCAAAGCAGTTATGGTTTGCAGGTTTGGGTTTCCTGACAATGTCTTGGTGGCCTCACATAAGAATGCAAATGAAGGGAGACATTACTATGATCTGGAGGTATTCATACCCAAGAGTGGGCAGCTACGCGACGATTACATGTAGGTCCATTACGGAAAATGGAGTCTGGGGTCCCGGAACCCTCATCCACAGACTCTTTCCCCCCAACCACCTGCTCCGGCCATGGGTACTGCATTGCTCCAATGCACCCCGACCCCCATTTGTTTTCAACACAATCTCTCAGCGCCAGAGAATGTGCACCCACGATCAGTGGGGATGGGGCTTTACAGAGAAAATTCTCCCGAATAAAGAAATTTCGACCAGGGTGCTCGTCGACGACAAGACATTTAGCAAGAAAACCTGTCATAACTCCTGGACCGAATATGTGGTTTTGGACACCCAAATGCCCATTGGTACAGGCTAGAACAACGCTAGAAATGAGGCACACCACAACATCGCTCAATAATGAGACATTGTTTACTCAGGGTCACATAGGCAGAAGAGCATGCAACAACCACTACCTCAAGGCAGAAATGAATGCCCTGCTACAAGAAGTCATTTTCCTCCATTTGCCATTGAATCAAGGCAGCCATCAAAAAATAGTGAGGCATCCAGAATAGGCTCTCACATGAACCAACAAAAGGGCAACAGACATTGTGAATTAGGTAACCCATACCCGCTTTCAAATTTTCATTAAACCCCTTATGGGGAAGAGTATTTTAATATGGTTTCAAGATACAGAGAAGGTAAAAAATATGAAGCAAAACATCAAGCAAACTTTAGGATAACCAATACCTATGCAATCCTTGATCTATGGAGGTAAATATGTACAAGATTCCTGCTCAATCAAGGAATACTCCATATGCATTGGGTCTACCATTAATCTCATTCTGAGACTGAGAGGACGAACAACAGAACGGGGCAAATCCTATGGCCATGGGAGCTCAAGAGGGGGCAACACCTCAAAACAGGAACTCCCCAAAGGAGGCCCCTCATACAGGAACATCTTACAAGGAAAAAACAAAGCAGCTGCACAAGCATAAACAGTCGACAACACCCCTAGCCCTTACATAGTAGAGCAATTGAATCACACACCATAAATGAACATAGACATGCTAGAGATTGACGAACATCGCACATCATATGAATCACAAGAAATCATATGCAGATTTAACTACTTCTGGCACAAACCAATGGAGCTCTTCCACTGGATTTTCACAAATTGGACTATGGATTGTGAAATTCATCTATGTTCCAAAGGTTTCTTCATAGTCAAGTTTTGATATTCGAAAGCCAAAGAAATTATCCTTAGGGATGGACCATGGTTCTGGGGATCTACTGAACTCTTCATTACACCATGGTTTCAGAATTTTGATGCAAATACTATGGTTGTAACTAGAATGTCGGTTTGGGTCACCACCTCGCCATCACATGGTGCATGGAGAAAGGTTGAAAAGAAGAAAGGGAGAAAAACTTAACGTTCTCCTCATTTGTATATTTATGCCTCTCTTATTTGTAACTTTGAACACCAGTTTTGACTGATTGTTGGACAATTACCAGTTGATGCAACATGTAATTTTGTTTTCATTAATAAAATTATGAGTTTCTCCTTGTATATATATATATATATATATCCCATAGACCCTCCTTCAAATCAGAAAAGGCACATCTTTTTGTGCACTAATTACTTAGCAATGTGAACTGAAGTGAAGGAAATGAAGGTGGAAATATGACAAAAGGTGGTTGACTTCTTATAGTAAAAAATCTTCTCAAGCTTTGGATCCCTAAGGGACATAGTCAGAACCAAAGGGACTTAATTCACCTCCAACCTCGTTGATCATGCATGTAACAACACAACATATACGATAGGAAATCTACTCATTATCATCCTTGGGAAGATGGACAAGTAGAAGGGGCCAACAAAAAGCTAGAGAACATCATCACTAAGACAATCAACATGAATAAAAATGATTGGGCAAGTAGGTTGATTGAGGCTATCATGTGTGTGTGTGTGTGTGCAACATAAGTATTACCATACAAATCTTCTTGTTTGAGAAACCATGCAGGGTCAACAAATATAGCTTCTACTATATTACCAATAAAATTGGGCAGATCGAATAGAATAGAATTATCTATGATCATTAACTGGTTCTCCAGAAGAAGACTCAAAATCCAAGCCAAATTAGATGTGCAAGATGCTATTTCTTTTTTGTTAATACCAGAATTTGAATGAAAGGCCTCAATGTTTGTAATGCCAAGGTCAATGGATCAATCCTTATTATTATCTTTCCCTAAAGGCACATGAAAGGGTTCCTCAATAGCCACTACAACTTCTTAGATGTATCTAGAAAAATATCTAGTAGGGTGAGCCAAAAATGAGGCGATTTGGAAAAAATGAGAAAGGATTACATCCCCTTTATAGTGAGAGCCACCACATCATAGGTTTGAGCTACCATCTCAAGTGTAGGAAACATCCTAAGCCAAATCCTCAATTTCTCCTTGGTTCATTGAATCTATGAAATCCATTTCCCACATGTGCACATTCTCACACATTATTAGCTGCTTTTTTACATAACGTAGACACTACCACACCAACTATTCGCAATAGATCCATTACATCAATGTTCCAAGTGAGCATGAAAACCACACAAATTTACAACTATATATTGTATGTGTTGTAACAACAATTCAAGTTTAATTTACATCAAAGAGCTCATGCTTCACTCCTAGAATCAAAACTATCATTATTTTCTCATTTGGGTTGCACTCTTGATAGTGATATAACAGATTTTCTTATAGAAACAATGGATCATAATCATTGATCTAGTACCACATGTAGGTTTTAATAACCAACAATGAATACACAAATATAAATGAAACAAGGGTTGGGGAGGGGTTGCACTCAAGAAACCTTTGCTCCAATGATGAATTTCACTCATTTTTTTAAAGTGACTTTGATTCCCTTATCCAACCATCTCTAACTTGACTAAGAAAAGACAAAATAAACAATATAAAGTACTTTATTATTGTAACATCCCCGACCACTTGTCAGGTAACACTACGTAACCATTACCCGAATTTCACCAATAAATCCACCAATATTCCTACGAAAGAACACATAATCTATGATTCCAGTATTAAACCCTAACTCACAGCCAAAGCCCCTTGTAATTCTACAACCTGGGTATTAACCCTAACTTGAATCCATTAAAATATTGTATAATTAATGAGTCATTAGTGTAGTTCTTTATCCATTAATATTTACACATCAATTTGGGTTTTATACAATAATTCAAAGTCACATGCAACATTTACAATTAGTTATAGACCCAATAAACACATCACCAAGTGCACTTAGCAAAATAGTGTTTATACACAACAGATTAAACCCATGCACCATGGAATAATACATTCATGTAATTGTGCACAAAATATCATGTAATGGCACATTAACAATGTGCATTACAGAATTAACAATTAATTATCCACATTTAGGCACATTAGCTCCAAAACCTAACTACGGTTCACAAATACATTCACATAAATTGATTCCTCACATTATATTCAGTAAAAAAATACATTTACAAATATTAGGGTTTATTATCAGAATGCATAAATACACATTAAAATACACATATAACATATTATCACATGGTGGACACTTATCTCAATAAAAGAGCAACTCGTTACAGGCTCTCCACATTCTACCTTGTCATAAATTGCATGATTCTTGAATTTCAACCATGTGTCACCCTCGATCTAGGGCTACAACTCCATATGCAACGATAAACTAGAAACAACAACATATCCACATCCAAGGTACCAACCCAACAACCATGACTCCAACCACAACGCTTTGTTTCCCAAAACATTTTCCTAAGTGACACCTTATGGCTAGCCAAGAACTTTTCAACACTGGGCTTCAGGAGTTGATGTCGCTCTAGGACTCCAGGCACCCTCCATGCCATAAACGGAAATAACTCCCAGTTGGTATTAGAACCCAAGATCAGGGTTCACCAGTTTGTTTCTCATGACCAACATGCATAATTGTAATCCTCCTCAAAGTAATAAGCAACATGATAATAATTATAATAATGCCTCTAGGTAAATATATATACCTTTCATTACTACATGGTCTCTCTCTGCCATGTGGCACACCCTAAAGTCACTTCAGTCCGAGGTGTCCTTTTCACCGACATTTTCCATCCAACACACCATTCCCTGTCACCATGGAGTTGCACTGCCCCCTATACTCTTTTATAGTGGAGTGGGATTTGTAGCCAACATATTTTTATTATTATTAAAATAGATTAAAAAAATTACATTATATTTACAATCTTGACCCTTTGACCACTTTGCCAAAACTAACATATATGTTTGGGCACGATGGCCTCAAAACATATCCAATTGTATCTACATGGGAACGTAGGCCACATAACATAACTCGGCTCATAATCCTCACTGTTATATATGATGGGCCTCTAAATTAGGCATAAAATAAGGCCCATCTAACCTTTCATAGGCCCATCTACCTTCCTTATGCACATGAAAATATATATTAAATCTATCCCTTTGCACTTAATAATGTTTTCTTATGCTTTAATATGTTCTTAGGAAGGTTTAAAGGTAATTTCATATTTGTGCCTAATATTGGTTATTTTTGTAGAATATTGTCAGAATATTGGTCAGATTATGCAGATTTGGAGAAGGATATAATTTAGGGACTTGCTCCCTGCCACCGGAAGATCAAGATTGAAGTATAAATGAGCACAATATCATGAAATTATGGATAAATCTTGGAGATATTCAAGGGGGTTGTCCACCCTCCTTAACTATCAAAGGCAGCCAAGCAAACTTAAGACGAAGTGCACTCAATCTATGGTTTACTTGCAGTCAAAGTGGACTCAATCACTATTTTCCAGGGAGTTGTTAGCAGCTTCCCTTGAGGATAAATAAATTTTATCAAGAGCTAATTAGGGTCAATGACCAATCCATTTGATGCCATTCAATTCCATTTCCATTCCATTCCATCCCATGCCATTCTTTTCCATTCTATTAGGCTTTTGCTATTTAAGACCTTCGGGATGTAATAAAGTTGTATTTTTGTAATGCAATGAGTAGTCGGATGTTATTTTACTGATCTAGTTTCAGGGAGCGAGGCTCATGAGTTAGGGCCCAATCCATGTGCCTCAGCTTCTCTGTTGTTTTAATTCTTTTCTTTCTCTCATTTAGCTAGTTTTGTTTCTGTCATTCAATTAGTTCTGCTTCTGATAGTTTCATTACTATTTAGTTTTTTCTTTCAGTGTGATGTTGTAGCTTTTTCATTTTCTTATAAGAGTAATAGAATAGAAAAAAACTTAAAAATTTGTGGATCGAGCCTTCCCCTCTCATCTCTTTCCATAAATTTCGTGGAGGGTAGACCTTCCCACAGCCCAAAAATTACTTTTTGTTCACTGTTTCTATAATATCCCAAATCTGGAACAGCTAACAAGGCATGACTGGAAAACGCATTTTCCAAGAATGGCTGCTACAAGAATTGAAACCAGGACCTGGATCCCTTAGAAAAATGTCTCTAAGTGTTGAATCCAAGAGGAGGCCAAACAAATCCTTTTAAGCGGGTTAAACAGAACTCCCACACTTAGATGTCCTCAAAAGGTGTCCGATGAAAGGGGCTGCAACAATGTAAGCACAAGAGCTAGAATAACAGCGTTATTTTACAACCATGGACTCATGAAGATCTGAATAGCCGAAAAATGTTGTTTTAGCAGTAGAAAAAGTACAATGTCTTGAGGAAATAATCACTCAAGGAAGGCAATGCAAGCCTTAACAATACATGTACAAGAAATGAACGAAGACTGCTACATACATGAAACCCTTGGCTATGACAGCGCAATATATTATGGATTATTGCTGAAAAATGATGTCAATACATGGATATGACAAGATATAGCTCAAATAAAATAGGGGAGTAAAGCTCTAACCCTTAGAAACAATAATACATCAATCCTCCGAAAGATTGGCTGAAATATACAAAATGGAAAAAATGCTGGAGTTGCTGGGCAGCAATTGCAACTCAGAAAATGGAACTAAATAGAGAAGGCTGGAGATGATAAACAATCTGAATTAGACCTCCTCCAATGTATTTCCAAAGTGGAAGGCTGATCCTTACACTTGAGATCTCACCCTCCAATCAACACTGCAATCCTTCACTGCAAGTGTACTATGGAAATAACGCAGTCTAAGAGGGTAACTGCGTTGTAGGTGGAATAGAATGATTTGGCCAAGTGCCAAGATCTGAAATAAGCTCTGATATCTTCCAAACTAATCCTCCAAAGGAAGGAAGACTCCTACTCTAAAAAACAAGTGATGAAGATGTGTTGTGACTCCTCACTCCAACACCCTGCAACACAACATTATGTTGTTGCAGAAATAACGTTGTCCTGGAGGAGGATGCTTGGCCTCAAGCCTAGATGTGAGGAAAATCTATACAACTCCTTCAAGAGGCTTCTCAAGAAAGGAGAAGGATTCCTAAGCAGGAAATCCTTGTGCTAAGCAGCACAGCAACTCAGTTGAACAACTGGAGAATGCCAATAGTCTAAACAAACAAGAAATCAATAATCATATGCATGAGAAACAATGGCTGCCTTGCCCTCCTTTTAATGACATGAGAGCTCCCTCTCCATGGGTCCCACCCTTTAGGGTTTCCTCCTTCAAGGAATATTCCCTCCTCTATCTCTGCGTTGTCCCATAGATGCTTTCCACCTCATACCTCTGCGTTGTTTGACTTGGTCAAACTTGACCTAGCCTCTTTGCAAAATGTCTCCTTTCACACATGAGGGTGTGAAATCTAGTTCCAAGGCTGATCCCCTTTCATACTAGAGGGATTTTATCCATGCTTTTATTGTGTTTGGGCCTCCTCACCCAGTTATTCAACTTATAAGTGAAATTAACAAAATTTAATATTCTAATTTATTGAAGGAAAAAATTGGAATATTACAGTCTCCCCTCCAAAATGTTGCTTGTCCTCAAGCAACTGCAAGGATAGAACTGGAAAGCCTCCACCCAAGGCATGGAGTCTGAAATGTAATGAGGAATACCTCCCCCATGTGGATCCTCCATCCCCAAGCAATCATCCAAACAAAATTAGTCACCTCCCAACATGGCAACTCCTGAAAATATCCTTCCACCTCAAGCTCCGGAAAAGAAGGTGGGCTGAAAATATGATCATGGTAAGCATCATATCCTACCCCATGATGCCCTTCTCTCCACTCATGATAAGTGTAGAGTGTGTTTTTATCCTGGGCTGCAAAATTATTGCCCTCAAATGGAAAAATGAAGAACAGTCCTCCAAAGAGCTCTCCTCCAACAATGAAGAACAAGCTGGCCCAAAATGTTTCATCCATGATGAATAGGACATGATCATGATAGAATATCCCAGTGAGAAGTTTGCTGCAAGTTTTACATGATAAGGCATGATACAAACAATGTCTTAAAAGGACACAGTGCAGTTCCATCCACTGCAATCTCAGAAAGTAACATGGCAAGTAACATACAAAATCCATCACATCTACTAATGAATAGTAAATGGTTGAATGCATCAACAATACATGGTCAAATACTTGCCCATGATTATACAATGGATGAATATCAACCTCCTGGCCCACCTAAAAATAGAACAAACATGTGGCTATGGTGGCCATATCTCCTTCCATGCTCCCATTAGAACATGTAGTGCAAAAAATGTGGGAACTTTCTCCCCTCAAGGACACATCCAACTCATGTGTCAGTATCCCAATCATGCTTCCAATATAAATCAGATCCATATCAGCAATGTAAATCATGATCAGCAACAAAAATAGATCAGCAACAAAAAGAGGAAAATACTTAAGGTTTCATGTGGTGCAAGAAGGTACCAACAGTTTTCCCAATAGTGACAGCACATTTCTCCAAACTGCTGCTTAAGAAAATCACATGGCAATTTGTTTTGTGTTACATGGATAATTATGTATGTCATGATATATACTGATAAATAGAAAATGGCTGAGTATATCAACTGATCATACATGAAAGAAAACACTTTGCCAAGGCCATATAAAAGATGGTTGTCTCCATCATACAAATTGGCCCAATTTTGTCCATGGAGCCCAATGAAAAACTTGCCCCTTTGTGGAGCAATGAACTGAATATGAATGGTAAGAGCATCAAAATGTTGTGTTAGATAATCCCTGGATGTAAAAACAATATTCTTACCATATGTCGAGAGCAATATGATGCATGTGTATATGAATGATCCCTCCATAGTGGTATGGCACATTCCTAGGAAGAGAATTGAACCATATGTTGCATAAAGATCACCCTCCTTATACTTGGAAATCCAAGTCAAGAAGATCATAGCAAGTGAGGTCATACCAATGTAATAGATGTCTCCATCCACTACTCCATCAATCTCACCTCCTCTTTTTCCTCCAAGTGCATCAAGTGTGAAGTGATCCTGGGGAAACTCCATCAATAACTCCAAACTCTCAAATGACAGCGTTGTTGGCCTCTGCAAATAATCTCTGGCCAACTCATAGCTCGATTCTTTGACAAGCTCCTTGTCAAAGATATCTCCCATAATGTTGTAATACATAAGAAGTACCTCCCTATCATCAAAATCCAAGGAGATAATGCCATCTCCTCCTCTTGCAACATCATGCAAAGTGTGAGAGAAAAATTGCTCTTTCTCTCCCAAGAATAAGCAAAGCAACAAAATGTTTGCTACCTCCCCATACTTCCATCATACAAATCATGTGATGAAGACACAATGAATGATATGAGTATCACATCAACACCATGCATCCATACTCTATGCTGCCCAATGATGCAAGTATCCTGCCATCTCTCCTCCCCCCTCCTACTCTTAGGAAGAGTGTATGCCAAGTGATGGCCAAACTCTTTCAAGAGTAACCAGTGCAGCCAAGCCTCCTGTTGCCCGGTGTCATATATTTGCAAGTAGCCTCCCAGCTCCTTGCTCATCGACCACATCCACTCAATCACTTATGGATGTTTTCTCCTCCTATTCATCTTGGTACTCCTCACATGAGGGCTACCATCCTCCCAAACCAAATCTCTGCCTTTGCACTTCATGGGATTTTGAAATGCAATGTTCTCAAGGATCAATGAGACCCTATAAGGACCCAAATAGGTGGTAGGAAAAAACCTCCCATCATGATGTGTATGGCTCAAGGAATGTCCAACAAAAGCATGAGAGATGTTATCCATCCTAAGATGTCCTCCATATTCTATCTACTCCTGTGAGAAAGGAAGAAAATATTTGCACTCCATGGTGTGTTGAAGTGCACCTCTAATGAGATCTCTCCTTGAGACCTCCGTCTCAAAAATAGTCTTCCAAAACCAATGAGGCCTTGGATCTGCTGAAAGTAGAAGTTCCTCTTTGAGCTGAGAGGAGCTCATTGAGAAAGTGTCATCTTGAAAGGAGAAAGGGTTTCTCACTCCAACATGTCTACTATCTTCCTTCAAGTATTCAAACCCCAACCTCAAGTGTGATGTACAATCCAACAATAGCTCAGGAGAATGATGGTTTGATTCCTCCTTGAATGTTTCCATGTTGCACAGCACAGTGCAACCAAGCTGCTCTATGGTAGCAGTGTGATTTGACCCTTGGTCATGCAAAAGAAAAATTCCACATCTTTCAAAAGAATTTCCTGCAAAAATAGATAGTGGAAATATTTTCATACCTTGATGATGTTTGGGAACTTCTTGTAGAGCTGCAAGAGTTCCTCCCTCCAAAGTGTTGGTTGCCCCAACTATTGATGCATGTGGCTGCTCCTCCATGAGTGTGACAGTGTTATCACAAGGCTCCTCAAATGGTGGTGTGAGATTTTCTTCCTTTGTTCTTTCTCCATCAAAGGTTTTGATCAACCTTTGAGTGAACTCTGCAAAAGTTTTCACCCTTGCATGCCTCAAGTGGCTGAACCACCAAACATAGGCTTCACCCTCCAAGTGTAGCACTGAGATTTCAACAGCTTCTTCCCCTGCTACAGGATGTAGTAGGAAAAATGCCTCCAACTTCCTCACCCAAGTTCTTGTTGTAGAAAACCCATCAAAGGTAGACAACATAAATCTATTTCCTTTGATTTCTCTTTTTCTGTTGGGTCTCTTCTCTTCCTTCAACTGGATGAAGTGAGGGAAATCTAGAGTCTCCTTGAAGGATCTAGGTTGAGATCTGTACTCAACAAAATAATCACTTAGAATCCGATAATCCAAGTGTCCTTCATGCTTGTCTTCTTCTTGACAAGAATAGGAAGTGCATGGTCCTTCCTCTTCTTCTTCTTCAATATTCTTGACCTCCTTGAAGAGGTTCTCTCTGGATCTAAATACTGATGAAAATAATCTCATCTTCTTCATCATTCTAATATTCTTGGGCTAAGACTCACAGGCTGAGCCAAGAAAGTTGCTTTGATACCACTGTAATATCCCAAATCTGGAACAGCTAACAAGGCATGACTGGAAAACACATTTTCCAGGAATGGTTGCTATGAGAATTGAAACCAGGACCTGGATCCCTTAGAAAAATGTGTCTAAGTGCTAAATCCATGAGGAGGCTCCAAAGAAATCTTTCTAAGTGGGTTAAACAGATCTCCCACACTTATATGTCCTCAAAAGGTGCCTGATGAAAGGGGCTGTAACAATGTAAGCACAAGAGCTGGAATGACAATGTTATTTTACAACCATGGACTCATGAAGATCTGAATAGCCAAAAAATGTTATTATAGCAGTATAAAGAGTACAATTTCTTGAGGAAACAATCACTCAAGGAAGGCAATGCAAGCCTTAACAATACATGTACAAGAAATGAAGGAAGACTGCAACATACATGAAACCCTTGGCTATGACGGCGTAGTCTATTATGGAGTACTCTTGCAAAATGATTTCAATACATGGATATGACAAAAAATAACTCAAATACAATAGGGGAGCAAAGTTCTAACCCTTGGAAACAATAATACATCAATCCTCTGAAGGATTGGCTGAAATATACAAAATGGAAAAAAGGTCGGAGTTGCTGGGCAGCAGCTGCAACTCAGAAAATGGAACTAAATAGAGAAGGTTGGAGATGATAAAAAATTTGAAGTATACCTCCTCCAATGGATCTCCAAAGTGGAAGGTTGATCCTTACACTTGAGATCTCACCCTCCAATCAACACTGCAATCCCTCACTGCAAGTGTACTCTGGAAATAACGCAGTCTAAGAGGGTAACTGCGCTATAGGTGGAATAGAATGATTTGGCCAAGTACCAAGATCTGAAATAAGCTCTAATAGCTTCTAAAATAATCCTCCAAAGGAAAGGAAGACTCCTCCTCTGAAAAACAAGTGATGGAAGAGGTGTTGTGACTCCTCACTGCAACACCCTGCAACACAACATTATGCTACTGCGACAATAGCACTGTCTTCGAGGAGGATGCTTGGCCTCAAGCCTAGATGTGAGGAAAATCTGTACAACTCCTTCAAGAGGCTTCTCAAGAAAGGATAAGGATTCCTAAGCAGGAAATCCTTGTGCTAAGCAGCACAGCAACTAAGCTGAACAGCTGGAGAATGCTAATAGTCTAAACAGACAAGAAATCAATAATCATATGCATGAGAAACAATGGTTGCCTTGCCCTCCTTTTAAACACATGAGAGCTCCCTCTCCATGGGTCCCACCCTTTAGGGTTTCCTCTTTCAAGGAATCTTCCCTCCTCTATCTCTGCGTTGTCCCATAGATGCTTTCCACCTCATACCTCTGTGTTGTTTGACTTGGTCAAACTTGACCTAGCCTCTTTGCAAAATGTCTCCTTTCACACATGAGGGTGTGAAATCTAGTTCCAAGGCTGATCCCCTTTCATACTAGAGGGATTTTATCCATGATTTTATTGTCTTTGGGCCTCCTCGCCCAATTATTCAACTTATAAGTGAAATTAACAAAATTTAATATTCCAATTTATTGAAGGAAAAATTTGGAATATTACAGTTTCTGAGTTTAGGGAAGAAATAGCATACCAGTCCGAGTCTTTATTTCTCTGTATTATCACGCATCCATCTATTTTTCGTACATGGATCAGCATGGTTGTTTTCAGTAATAAGCATCAAAATTTCTAGAGAAGTTCACTAAGTCGTTCTGCATCATTTTCCAATTCCTCTCCATATCTATGTTACAATTCTGAACCTTGTTGTTGCGCCTCCATTTCCCTCCTTTTTCTCTTCATATCAGCTGCCGCACCCTTTTTATTCACAAAAACCATTAAAATTTTGACCTCCACCTTTCCTCCTCGAAATTCCTGATATCGCATTTCGCAATTTCTATCCCATCGCATTTCGCAATTCCTTTTCACAATCACATTTCGCAATCTCCATCCGCTCTTCATTAATGTTTCCCCACTCCGAACACCGATTGTGATATTACTATATTCCGCTTCCATGTCACCTATTGCATTTTGCAATTTTTTCCCTTTTTTCTTTAAGACTTACCGCAATCCCTTTTCACAATCACATTTCGCAATCTCCATCCGCTCTCCATTAACGTTTCTCCACTCCCAACGCCGATTGCGATATGATTAAAGCGCTCTGCCACCTGTCCTGCCACCACGTCATCTAACTTGTTGTATTTCGTATTTCGCTCAACTGTCCTGTCACATTTCGCTTCCACTTCGTCACTTCCGCCCCATTGCAATTCCGTCATCACACTTTTCAAAGCCTCCCTCTCCAAATATTTTTTTGCGATGCCATAAGGTTTAATGAAGCCTAAACCCCTCTTTCCACCTCTAAGCCTTGTCAGATGTGTTCATCCTTCCATTAGCATCTTTATCTCTTTTTCCTTCAAACTACAAGCAACACTTTTTCAAGTTTAGTTAGATCGTGAATAGTTGCATGGTTAGAAGCATGGTAGCATGGTAGATAGATCATAGGATAAGTAGAGTGCGTTTAGCCATTTGGCCCATCAAGTGTGGTTAGAATTATTTTATTTTCCTGTCATTTCTTTTCAACAATTTAATTTAGTTTCCTTTCTGTCATTTCATTTTTGCAATTTAGTTTAGTTTCATTCAAGTGTGACAGAATTCACTGAGAAACCCTAGAAGTAGCACCCTTTTGTAGAGTCGAAGAGGATGACATGAGTAGAATGCATCTATTATGTATATAGCATTGTCACCTCCAATTTTGTACGAACCCTGGGTTGATAAAGTAAAGTAGGGCAGCAGCCCCTGGGAGTTGCAGCACTCTTGGTGCAATACCAGGGCTCACCAATATACATACGACTCACTAGCCTAATACCTTGTACATATAATTACAACATCATAGGAAGGCACGGGCATTACATTTCTCTCCCTTATTTTATGCATTGTCCTCAGTGCATTATATGTCTATAATCTGAATCTGCTTCTACAAAGTGAATTAAGCTCACAATTTGTAGTTGTAATTCCATGTCCTCATACATAACTTCATCATGAGGCATTCTCCACGCTTCCAATTTCATTTTCACATCAATAGGATCTGGAGGGCCTTGCCCCACACTTATGAGTGTGCAAGCTTAGCACCCACATCATCACACCTAAGGGACATTAAACAAACGATATTAGTATCTGTTGCGATTAATTCTCACATATATAAGCATATATAAGAACATATACATATTTACTTTCCTTTATTTTAGCAAGATAAATCAACAACTAAGTGCATGCAATCATAAGCACGGTTCTTGCACTATATTCTTGTATACAAACATATATCCCTAGCTTTCATTTTCGCATTTAAGGTTTCCTTCATTCTTGTTGCTATGTTTGAATTTATATAACAATCTACTATGCCGAAGTTGTATCAAACTTGTTACAAGTTGTTACAACCTGTCATAACACTTGTTACTCCTGTTATTCACACATATTATGACGTGCCATAAAACCTGTTACAATTCTCGACATAACACCTGTTATGGCCGAGTTACAACTATGTTGTATACCTGTCAATACCTATCAAAAGGCTTGTCACAAATTTACAGAATCTTATCATAGGCATGTTGTTGACCCGCTACAACATGTTACCATCCTATGATAAATCGGTCACAAAACATGTTATAAAAATTGTCACTTCCTATGAAGAATTCACCTATACTAACCTTGTCAGCTACATATGACAAGTTTTTTACAACCTATAAGGAACCTATCCCTTTCCTTTGATCAATTTGGTACAACTTACTACCAATATGTCATTCCCTATAGGAAATTTTTTGTACCACCTGTATTACTATAGCAAAACCTATGTATGATCATGTTGCAATACCCATCTTAAATTTCCATCAACCTATGACAACGTGCATTTAACCTGTCATTAGCTTGTCGCATATATGTTTCAAGCCTATCATAAACTGCGAGATACCTTATATAAACCTGTTATAGCCTATTTAGACTTATTATATAACCAGGTGTGCTACTTTCTCGGGTTCCTTCTGACTAAAGTGCCTCGCTCTAGTTAACTTACACTAATATGGCATTGACATTTATTTAGCCCTAAGGCCTGCACTTTATTCTTTGAGGACCTCAGGTTGAGGATTTGGACACGTGACTCTATTATTAGTGGATGTGACGGTTATGTATGTTCTCTATTGATATTATGATGATGGTAGCATTAATGGATGTGTGTGTTCTCTATTGATATCATGGTGGTGATAACATTAATGGATATGCATCTTCTCTATTGATGATATGATGATGATAAATTTGATGGATATGTATGTTTTCTATTGATGTTATGATGATGAAAACTTTTATGGATATGTATTTTTCCTACTGATGTTATGATGATGATATATATGATGGATGTGTTCCTTATGTTAGCTACTTACATTAGTTCTGGT
This sequence comes from Pinus albicaulis, assembly GCA_034641835.2. NCBI lineage: Eukaryota > Viridiplantae > Streptophyta > Pinopsida > Pinales > Pinaceae > Pinus > Pinus albicaulis. The sequence goes on along the minus strand of CM076583.1, from coordinate 250,725,992 downwards.
TCATAATGAACAATGATTTGAATGAATAGGCCATGTTGATTTTTGTACCCTAAGAGACAATCCCTTAGTTGTGATAAGGAATCAGTGCTTAAGAAATTTTATTATTATGTCAAAAAAAATTATGTCTCTGTTTTATTAACCCTCAAGTATTTATAATCAAACCCTTAAATGTCAAATATAATGAATGCTTCACAATGCTATCATCTGTTGATGTCAAATGAAGTGACTAGAAGGAAATGTAAGAAGAAGTCCAAACTGATATGCTGTTTTATACAGAAAATATCATTCCAAACCCCAGAATAAATATGTGAAGGAAATAGTTAAAATAAAGGAGTGCCAGTTCAATTTCTTTATTTTCGCGCGCGCTGGCTCTGGTCCTCCGCTCTGCCTCCCACTGCGCCCTCTGATCGCGTCTGGGCTGCTGGCAGCTCCAACGCGCCCCAGCTTCATCCTGCTCGGCCTGCTATGGGACAGATCTAACCATGGATGGCCGCAGGACTCCTGATCCCCCTCCACCTCCGGAGGTTTCTGCATTTAGGGCAATGATTGCTAATGCTCCCAAACGCCCTCCATCTTTGTCTCAGCAGAAATTTGTGAAAAAAATGGACTTAATCCCCACAGTGGCTCTTCCCGAAGGAGACACCTGCAAATCGGCGCTGAATCTGGTGGAGCAGGGCCTCATAAGCCAGTTCACGGGCCTCTGGCCCTCTCCCAAATCTGTTGAGGACTGGACTCAAAGGAACTAGAAGCCTTTGATCAAGGAGGGAGTCAATAGCTACTTCGTAGGTAAGGGTTTCTTTGTGTTTGTCTTTGAAAACTCGGAAGACAAAGGATTAATCTTCAGAAACGGACCATATTTCATGGGCCCTCAGGGCCTTTACCTAAACAAATGGTCTCCTGACTTCGACCCCTCCCAGGATGTTCCCTCGGCTGTCCCGGTTTGGGTTAGACTCCCTCACTTGCCTCTCCACTGTTGGAATCCAAAATCTCTCCAGACAATAGGAAATGCATTGGGAAAATACATAGATCAGGCGGCAAGAAAGGATCAATACTCATGCGCCCGCATCTGCGTAGAAGTAGATCTCGAAGAAGGATTACCGGAAGCTATCAAGCTCACTGTTGCTGGGTGGACGCATGTCCAAGAGCTGGACTATGAACAGCTGCCATTTAAATGTAGGCATTGTCACGGGCACGGTCACTTTGCAAAGCATTGTAAGAAGAAGGCTGAGGAACAGGCAGATAAACAAAATGGGGAACAATGGACCCTAGTCTAGAAAAACACTAGCTCAAAAAAAGGCACAGGTAAAGGAAATATGACAGGAGGTCAACCAAGCTCCAAAAGCAACCAAGAAGCGGAAGCACCACCAAATGCACCAGAAAGAGAGCAGGACATACAAGCCAACCTAAATCAGGAGAATGAGGAACAGCCGGCCCCTTCTCCTCCAAATAAAGAGAGAGAGGAAACAACTCAGTTGGAGGAAAATCAAGGCTCTCCCACTAATCCTTCCTACGCAGAAATAGCAAGGAAAAAACCTGTGGTTAGTTCTAGTTCTTCCGAGGACGAATTCTACGAGCGCCCTTCCAAAAAAGCAGGAAGGAAATCTCGTAAAGAGAAGAGGGAAGAAGAGGCAGAAAGACTCAAGATTCAAGGAAGTCAATCCACAATAGAAATGTCTATTGGGAAAAATATCAGACCAAGGCCTTCCAAGGGAGGCCCCAACCCCCCTCTTTGTAAATAATGAAACTCGTCTCTTGGAACTGCAGAGGTCTGGGGAACCCCTCTAAAATAGAAGCAGTCAGGGACCTATTGAAAGCAGACCCCTCAGACATTCTTATGCTCCAAGAGACCAAAATATAAGGGCAGGCCCTTCTAGAGTTAGGCAGAACAAAGTGGAACAAAAAAGCAGGAAAAGCAGTCAGCTCAAGGGGAACCTCTGGAGGGTTGGCAACACTTTGGATGGACGACCTCTTTCAGCTGCTAATGTCCCATGAAACCCAGCACTGGATATACACGGAGCTGAAGCATAAGGCAAGTAAGTTGTCCATCTCTCTCTTCAATCTCTATGTTCCGGTGACTTATTCTGAAAAACGAGAATGCTGGGATACACTTGTGGCCTTTCTTGAGCAGACCAATCCCAGCAACATCATTCTTGCCGGGGATCTGAACATTGTTTTGAAAGCAAAAGAAAAGAGGGGGGGAAACAGCTCTAGAGACCCTATGTTGGCCAAGGTTGAGGAGATCACCCAGCTCTGGGACCTTCTTGATTTCAGGCCCATTCGTGGCATTTACACATGGTCAAATAATCGGGTTGGTTCGGAGCACATTTCTTCTCGATTAGATCGTTTCTTGGTACAAAGTTCCATTATGATGAACAAGAAAATATCCACCAAAATTTTGCCCAAGCTCTCCTCGGACCATAAACCCATCCAGCTCCATTTGGAAGATGAAGAAGACTTGGGTCCGCTTCCTTTTCGATTCAACCCACTCTGGATCGAGAGAGATGGATTCATGGAGACTGTCAAGGCAGCATGGGCCAATCCAATCTCGGGATCCTCCAGCTACGTTTGGGAGCAAAAACTGAAAGCTACAAAGCAAGCTCTGAAGGAATGGATAAAAACACCGGAGACCAACCCCATCAATCAAAGAATGGAGGCTGTGCAGTCTTTGTCGGACCTGCAAACAGATATGGAAAACAGAGATATCACATCAGAGTTGCTCGAGGAGGAAGTAAAAGCACAAAGAGCAACGTATCAATCTTTTCGTAAGGAAGAAGAATACTGGAGGCTTAAATCCAGAAGCCTTTGGTTGAAGGCCGGGGACCGGAACACTCCCTTCTTCCATCGGCAATATAGAGCTAGACTGTCAAAGAACTACATAGCAGAAATCAAAACAGCTGAGGGTCAAGTATGTAAAGGATTCAATCAAGTTAAAGCCGCTACTGAAAACCATTACAAGAACTTGTATAGAGAAGAAACTCAAATCAATGATGAGGAGGCGGATGATTTTCTCTCCAGTGTTCCCTCCCTTATCAGTCCTGAAGACAACTTAAACCTCTGCGGACCCATTACTGAGGAGGAAATCATAAAAGTTATTTGGTCCATGGAATCAGATAAGGCCCCTGGGCCGGATGGGTTCACAATTCACTTCTTCAAATCCTGCTGGCACATTATCAAGGCAGATCTGCTTAAAATGACAAGAGGATTCATGCAGAAAGCCAAGATTGGTGGAGGAACCAAGTCCACTTACCTGGCTTTAATTCCTAAGGACACCAATCCTGACTCCTTTGCTAGATTGAGACCCATCTCGCTGTGCAATGCTTCTTATAAAATCCTGGCAAAACTTCTGGCAAGTCGGATCAAGCCATTGTTAAAAAAACTGATCTCCAGCTATCAAGGTGGCTTTGTGGAGGGTAGGCATATTCTGGACAACGTGATCCAAGTTCAGGAGATAATACACTCAAGTAAGCAACGAAAGGAGAAAGGTATGTTGATTAAAATAGATATGGCAAACGCCTTTGATAGAGTTAATCATAATTTCCTATCTAAGGTCCTGCTCTCCTTTGGTTTTTCGATACATTTTGTCCATTTAATAAAATCCTGCATTGATAGTCCTTGGATTGCTCCGTTAGTTAATGGCAGACCCGCTAACTTCTTCCAAGCTCAGAGAGGTATCAGGCTGGGTTGCCCACTCTCCCCCTTCCTGTATATCATAATGGCAGATTCCCTCAGTCGTAAGCTTACTGCTGAAAGAATAGCAGGTCATATTCCGGGCCTCAAACCTTCTAATGGAGCTGAACCTTTGAACCATGCTCTCTTTGCCGACGATTCTCTTCTACTCGGAGGAGCCTCCATCAGAATAGCCAGAGCATTCGACTCAGTCCTCATAAAGTACTGCAGAGTTTCAAGTGCCTTGGTTAACGAGAGTAGGAGCGAAATATATAGCTGGAACATAGACCAGAATGAACTCTCTGCAATCTCTGCTCTTCTTGGGTTTAAAGGTCAGGCAAACTGGGACAGGTTTAAATATCTTGGTCTTCCCATAACTTCTGGAGTTAACAAGAGATCGTTATGGAGTGACATAATCTCAAAAATTAAATCCAAAATTGCTGCGTGGGGAGGCAACTGGCTAACTAAGGGAGGTAAAGTAATCTTAATTAAAATTGTGTTGTCTGCACTCCCAATCTTCCAGGCGGCTTTCCTCCTTGCACCAAGAAATGTGATGGAGCAGATCTCCATGTTGCTCAGAGATTTTCTTTGGCAGGGAGGGAAAGGCAACGAGAGAAAAATGCATCTGGTTAACTGGGATGTGGTCAAAAAGCCTTTGTCTGAAGGCGGCCTGCAAATTAGAGATCCCACGCTTGTCAATCTTGCTTTGGGAGGAAAGACTTTGTGGAAGCTGTTCAACGAGCCCTCTCATCCAATCAGTGTTACCCTGCGCTCAAAGTATGGTCCCAATAACGCGCTCTCCAACCTACAGACAGCGAGTGCACCCAATAGCACGCAGGTCTGGAAATTATGTTGTAAAAGCAGCAACTTTTTCAAAAAATTAATCTACAGGATTCCAGGGAACGGCAAGCGTACGCATTTATGGCTTGACAGTATAATGGGAAGTGATCCACTTGCTCAGAATGATGACATTGCAGACCTCAGGAATTGGCTGGAGCGCGCAGGTGTAAACAGACTGTATGACATCTCGACCTGGGACCAGCGTGGAGACTGGAATGGATGGGATTTCCATAGAGTGCCAGCACGGTTTTATCATCAACAAGCACTGCTAGTCGAACTATTGGATGATGCTACACCTGTTTGCAGAACCAAAAAAGATAGCTGGGGCTGGGGACAGTCTGGAGTTTATACCACAGCAGCTGGGTATAATGCTTTACAGGTCATTAGAAATAGTAGTCAAACTAAGGAGTTTTGGAAGAATGTGTGGGATCCGCTTTCCCTTCCAAAAGTAAACTTCTTCTTCTGGACCTTGGTCCATAACAAGCAACTTACGGGAGATAATCTGGAAAAAAGGAAAATAGCTGGGCCTCACAGATGTGTGTTATGCTGTAACAACTTCGAAACAGCCCAGCATCTTTTCATGGAGTGCAGATTTGCTGAAGAGGTTTGGGTTCTCACTCTACAGGACTTGCATATTCCAGCCCCCTTGCAGAACTCAGTAGCAGACCTCTTTGCCTCTTGGAGTCAATACTATCCCCATCGAATCCCTTCCAAATCTTTCTGGCGTAGAATCTGGATAGCGCTCCCCAAATATGTATGCTGGCAGATCTGGTTGGCCCGCAATCAGAGGATTTTTAAAGAGCTGCTATATACCCCTCTGCAAGTTGCTGCAAAAGCTAAGTCCTTCCTCCTGGAAGCGGCCCAATTTCAATATTTTAAAGAAGATCATTTGCTACTGCCCGAAGAAAAGCGCTGGCTTGGTACGCTTGCGACCCATCCACGTAAGTACCTTCAACCCCCACAAGGTGACAATCCTGAATGGCGCATAAGAGATGAGGATGATTTTTTTCAAAATTGGTGGAGGTCCCAAAACATTTCCACTATCTTTTTTGACGGGGCGTCCAAGGGGAACCCCGGTGCTGCTGGTGCGGGTGGAGTTATTTACTCTCCCGGTGGGTCTTCCAAAGATTGGTTCTGTTGGGGACTTGGCAAGAAATCCAACAATCACGCAGAGATCCTTGGGCTCCTAAAAGCTTGTCTTATCGCAAGAGATAAGGGAATCAAAGTGCTCCAAGTCTTCGGTGATTCAGAACTGATAATAAAAAATATAAACCCGGAGACTCCGTTCAGCAATGCCAGCCTCAACAAAACTTTGGACAGATTGAAGAGAGTCCTTCGAGACTTTGACAAGTGTAAACTTCATCACATTTTGAGAAAGTCAAACAACGAAGCAGATGAGATGGAAAACAAAGGCAGCTCGCTCATGAAAGGGCATATCATTGTAAACAATATAAGCACTATCCAAATGCCTTGAAAGTACTTTTTGACTTTTAGATGCAGTAGATAGATCTCTGCTTTGTAAAAGGGGCTGCCTCGGCAAAGACCCATAATCTTTCTAATATAATAAAATCATATCCGTTACAGTTTAAAAAAAAAAACAAAGGAGTGCCAATTAAGTTTGTTTAACTCTTATACACAGAAATTAAAAGAAACATGTTGCTCATAACCTTGTTTTATTCATAGATGGAAATACATAATGAAAACTGGAATACACTTCAACATAAACAAAATGCCAGAAACTTGCTTACTCATTCATTAATCTTTGAATCTTTGAGTACAAAAATATTTGTCTAGAGGTCCAAAACTCGAAACCTTTCTTCCTCTTGAAAATTACATTAAGTACAGTAAAAAGCAGTTTGGAACTGTTGTAACCAATCCTAACTACCAAAACTACTTCAAGACTTTGAAGGCTGTCTATTGCATGTTTGTTATCAACATTTCTTTTTTTCATCACCAGTAAATTCTCATAAGAGCTCCAAGGCAAAAGATTTCCTTCAGCTCCTCAACATGATGGCAAGCCTACCCTTGTCATTTTATCAAAAGATTTATCAAATTGACTTACTGCTTCTTTGATTTCCATTAGTTTCTTTTCTGTAGCCTTTTTGAGATCATTCCTGATAATCATTTTATTAATTTCCACTACATATAACATTATGTCCTGCATGTCACTAATTGTCTTCTTTTATTTTCATCCATAATATTTAGGCCTAAATGCATGAACTCTTCCACATTTTGGTATAAGAAAAAATACAAAATTAATGAGGGAAATTTAAAAGAATTTGTTAATGAGAGGCTCATTAGCTGTGAGTTGACTGCTTCCTGCCAATAAGATGGAATATCCAGCACCATTCCTGGCTTCAACATCATGGAAAACATTCCTAGAACTGATTTATCCACTGCATTATCATCATCCTTACCTATAATTTTTGCAATATGACTCAAAATTGGACGAGTCTCAGCATCAAAAACCCCCATATTAAGCTGCTTGCAATCTGGCTGAAACTGCTTCATGTCAGGCTTCAAATGAAACATGAACTGACTGAATTCTTCTCCTGCAAGATTGTCATAATACTGAACCAGTGAATCGTCAGAAAATTGAATGTAGGACTCTGACTCGGGATAGCATAAGGCTTGGCGGATTAATAGAGTAGACACCTGCAAAACATTTTCTCCTTGGGAATTCATGACAAATCATTTCCCTGGATACATAACTGATACCAACCAATAAATGAATTCAGGGAAAAGGTGGGTTTTAGGGATGCATGTAGACAAGACTCTGGACTTGATCATGGCAGAATATACAGGAGAGGCATTAGCATTCAAGACAACTTGTTGGTAAAGGGGGAGATGAATTACTAAACAGAGGGTATATTGGATATCCCTCTCAGTATCCATGAGAGGCATATGGCTGGTTGAACCTGACAGGGATGACCTTTTAGCCATGGTTAGAAGCTTACGTGGAAAACAACATACAGGGTGGACAAATTTTGAAGGTGGCAGAGAGCTCAGACAGGGTGCAGCGCAGCAATTCACAAGTAATTTTGAAAAATAGGCAAAAAATTCTTTAACTAGGTGGCGCGGGTTTTGAATTAAATGTTGAATAGATGCGCCAGCAACCGTTAACTCTACTTGATGTGGAGGACAACTGGGACCAACTCAGCGTCCTACGTCACTGCGGGGGCTCTCGGGATACGGAGGAAAAATATGGCTGGTGCCCCCGTATTAGATCTCTGAAGTTGATCTCTGTTGTCCCCATAGTCAACCCAGTCAACTGCGGAGGCACTCCACATGATATCTATCGTGCTATTTGTGCCCGTGGGTTGGGCTTTTTGATAGAGATTTTACCGATCGATGCTTTCTGCCATTCAAACCAATCACTATTTAACCTTTAATACGGACCCATAGTTATAAATTTTAAATGTTTAAACTTAAACTTTAATGAACATCAATCTTTTTTATGCTAAAGTATAAGAGTGCAATACTTTAACATATTTTCCCACATTTATATTTTTATTTTTGCCAAATATTTGAAAAATAAAAGGATACGACTATGATCCACAACATCTGGCTCCACCTCGGAATAATGTTTTTTGCCATGAAACACTAGGAACCCGTAGATCAGTGCCTTCACTTCGGGCATGGAGTCAAAAATTGCTTGATGAGAATTGTATAGTGAGAGGAAACTGAATATGTACAAATAGTAAACTAACTGTTTTCAGTGCTGGAAATAATGTTTCAGATATTGCCCATTTACAGGCAGTTTTATTGCTTCTCCATCAAGATTTTCCAGCATGAAAGTGTTGTTTGATCTGACTTCAGAGATTTTGTAAGGACCATAGCATAAAGGATCAAATTTTCCATGGTTCCCTTTCTCTTCCCTCCTGGTATCCCATCTTAATACCAGATCTCCAGTCTGAAACATGATTTATTTTGCCTTTTTGTCAAAAATAGATTTCATTTTCTCCTTATAAATGATAAAATTGTCTCTGACTTTATTTCTGCTTTCATTTAATTCTATCATCTAGTTTAGTCTTTTGATCAAGGCATTAGGTTCCTCTTGAGAGTCTTGAAGAAAAGAAATTACTAGTCATGCTAGCTGAGTAGGAAACAAAGCCTGAGCACCATATACAAATTCATATGGAGACTTACCAGTGGATCTTTTAGTAGTCATCCTTACTGCCCATAAAGAAAAAATCAACTTTGAATCCCAATCCTTTTGATTCTCATTGATTGTTTTCTTCAATATCTTCACCAATATTTTATTAGATGATTATGCTAACCCATTTCCTTGAGGATGATATGCTGTGGAGTGTGATAATTTTACATTATAAGTCTGACAAAAATTTATGAATCTGACTGAATTGAAAACCTGAGCATTGTCAGTTAAAATTTTTACTGGACACCCAAATCTACTGAAAATATTCTCCTCCAAAAACTTCATCACAACCAAATCTTTTGCTTTTCTAGTAGGAACTGCCTCTACCCATTTTGTAAAATAATCAGTAGCAGTTAGAATCCACTTAAACTACCCACTTGATGGTGGATTAATCTCTCCAATGAAATCCAATCCCCATTGTCTGAAAGGTTCTTCAATAAATACAGGAAGAAGTGGTAAAGGAGCTAGTCTTTTCTTTTCTGCAAACAATTGGCATTTGTGGCAACTTCTAACAGTTCTGTATACATCAGCAAATAAAGAGGGCCAATAAAAACCTGATTTAAGAATCTTATGAGAAATTACCTTCCAGCTGTAGTGACCTCCACACAAGCATTCATGATATTCTTTAATCACCTCCATGGTTTCCTCTTCTGTCAAACACAACAGCAATACACCAGCAGGATCCTTCCAATACAACTTAGCTTCAATTATAACATAAGGTTGAGCTTTGTACTTATCTCTGTTTATTGAAGGAGGACAAGAAAAGAAACAGAGATAATGAATGATATCCTTATACCAGCCTGAACAGAGAAATTTGTACTTAAGTGCTGACTTTGTCTTAATATGATTTGTTTTTTCAGTTACTTCATCTACAGGCGTAAGTAAAATAATTCCCAAAGCTTGGAAATTAGATTTTGTCAGCAATTTGGCTAGTCCCTGTCCTTTGACTAACTTTGTTGGTTTGATATTCAGGTCATATTCCTGGATTTTTGCAATCCATTTTCCTCTTTTTCCTTCCACATCACTCTGTATTAGCAAATCATTTACAGCAGAATTAGGAACATATGCTACTATTTGAGAATGAAGTATATAAGTTCTAAAATCCTTTAATGATTTTACTAAAGCATATACCTGTTTCTCTAAGATATTAAACTTAAGTTCTGCATCTCTGAGGACTTTGCTGAAAAAGGCTACAGGTTGTTCACTACCTTCTTCATTTTTTTGTAATAATACAACAGCAATAGTAGAAGATGATGCAAATGAGAAGACCTAAAAATGTTTCAAGTAATCTGGACTAATTAAGACATGAGCTTCTTGGAGAGCTTCTTTAATTATACTGAATGATTCTCTTGCATCTTTATCAGATTTTACTTCCGCATTCTTCTTTAACATATCTGTTATTCCCTGACAATTTCAGCATAATTTGGAACAAATCTTCTCAGAAAATTTATTTTTCCCAGAACCCTTTGGATGTCCTTTTTACTTCTAGGCAATGGAATTGTTTGTATAGCTTCAACCCTTGCAGCATCAATCTTTACTCCTTGTTTTGAAACTATATGACCCAATAACTTACCTTCTTCTAAAGCAAACAAGGATTTCTTGGGATTTAATGATAATCCAAATTTTCTGCATTTCAAGAAAACTTTCTTCAAGTGTTCTAAGTGTTCATCATCAGACCCTGAAAAAATAGTAACATCATCAAGATAAATAACTACAAATTTATCACCCACAAAAGCAATATCCATTGGTCTTTGTAAAGTTTCTCCTGCATTCATGAGGCCAAATGGCATCCTGGCTTACATGAATGTTCCCCAAGGTGTGGTGAAAGCAATCTTCTTTTGATCTTCCTTCTCCACAGCCACCTGATTATACCCAGAAAAACCATCAACCATAGATAACCAGAATGTTCCAGTTACTTTCTGCAGAACAAAATCCATCTTGGGTAAAGGATAGTTATCTTTTAAATAAGCTTTGTTCACATTTCTGAAATCCAAACATAATCTTATCTCTCCATTTTTCTTCCTGACTGGTACCAGATTTAAAACCCAATCTGAATATCTTAGTGGAACTATGATTTTCGCTTGCAAAATTTTTTTCACCTCTTTTTCAATTGGGGCCAACAATAGTGGGTTAATTTTTCTGAGTTTATTCTTATGTGGTTTAACCCCATCTTTCAGTGGTATTTTATGTTGAATAATATCCAAATCATAAGTTTTCAAATCTTCATATGACCATGCAAATACATCCATGAATTGTTTAAAAAGGTTTACATACCTTTCTTTGTACTCCTTAGGAACTCCTCTAAACAATTTGACTAATTTAGGCTCATGTTGAGTCCCTAAATTGCATTCCTCCATTTCTCCATCTTGGGATACTTTTTTCTAGTTCATTGACACATCATTAGCATCAAACAATATTTCAAGAGGTACCAGGCCTCTGGGAAATATATCATCTTTCAACTGAATTATCTTCTGATCACCAATTGAATGTTTCATATTTTTGGACATATCACTTTAACCACTTTCATCAACTTCTAAATCAATTTGACTATCTTCAAAACCTCCAATCATTGTTAAAAACTGATTAATTTGTTCATCATCCTCAAAATCTTGCCGATGTTTTACATTATCAGGGATTGAAGGCTTGTATCTTAATTCCATTTCATATCTCAATATTGGATTAATTGGTGGTTTAAATGTGCTAGCTGCAACTGCCAATGAATTTGCCATTCTGTCTCTTCTCTTGGAATAAAATATAAATTAAAATCCTCAAAATAATTCTCAACTAAATCCCACACCTCATTTCTATAAGATCTCAATCTGAGATGTTTAGTCTGGCACAAATTCTTAATTTGTCTTATGATTAACTCAAAGTCACCAAAAACAGATAAAAACTGAATTCCCATCTGTTTAGTTGTCTGCAGACTTAGAATCAATGCTTCATATTCAGCCACATTATTAGTACATTCAAATTCCAATTTGAAGAAAAAAGGAAAAAAGTTACCTTCAGGAGATATAAATATGAATCCAGCTCCAGTGCCCTCCTTAGAGAATGCACCATCAAAATAAAACTTCCAAATTTCATTTGAACACAGCTCTTTATGTACATTGGTTGAAGCGAGCTGCTTTGTGAATCTTCAGCAAATTATGCATCTTCATGCAGCATGAAACAAGAGAGATCCTCCTTCTCTTGGCCATAAATGGGGGAATTACCTGCATCTTTCTTGGTAGTAGTTTTCAAAAATCTAGTTTCTCTGTATAACCTTCTCTTCTCCCCATTAAAAACAAGAATGATAGCATATGTGAAATCCAATTTCAAAACTCCTCCAAGCTTTACCCCCCAAGATCTGGACAACAACTTACCAAATCTAGCTGGGATGTCTGCTACTACCACATCCATCATAATACTCTTAGCCGGAATTTGAGCCAGGGAAACAACCATACCCTTGATAAGACCCACACACTTCACCCTTTTTGAATCAAAGGAATAAAGGTATCTATATGGTTTGGTGATTTGCAAATTCAATTCTTTCATCACAAACAGTGGCATTAGATTATGTGATGCTCCAGAATCTAGCATACAATTATGTAAAATGAAATCATGCAACAGAACTGATATATAAAAAGGTGGAACAGAAGAATCTACCTCTTCAACATGAGGTCCAAAAGTAACCACTGGTTTCTCTTCTTGCAAATTCACTATATCACCCACCTCATCAGATAGAGATAAATTAATAAACTCTGCAATTTCTTTTTTATAACCAGGTGTTTTGACCAACTCAAGAAGTGGCACTTGAATATTTACTTTTTATAATTCTTTAGACAAGCTGAAAGTTTGATTTTGTTTTGTTAACTTTTCAGGTTCTTCTTGGTTTTTAATTGAATTTGCATGTTGATTAGGAATAGTAACAATTTTCTCCAAAATATTTGGGTCATTAGATTTTATTTGAGGAGCTTCAGCTTGATGCTTCTCTTTCTCTTTTTCTTGATTCATGGGTTGTTTCCCTTTATCTGATTTTTTAATAGTATTATTTTGTAGTAGAGTCGCCATTGAAGTAGGTACTGATTCTGATTCCTCTCCTTCATCATCCTGAGTTCTCAACCTATTTTTTGACCTCGAATCATATTTTTTATGCAACTCTACTTGCATGGAATCAGTAAATTGTTTTCAATAATCATCTGTTTCTTCCTGATCAAATGAAATATAAGCTTCATTACATTCTTCTGCGTGTTCTTTCTCACTCTCTTCTTCTGTTTCATCATCTTGCATATATACAGCAGAAATTTGGTTTTCATCTTCTTTCTGATCATTATTAGCAGAATTTGATGGGGCTGCCTCTATAAATAAAGGTGCTTGGACTTGATCTTGATCCTTTCTTTCTCTCTATAAAATCTGTAGGGGTTGTTTTCTGAATTGGGGATTGAAAACCCCTCTGTTTTGTTGTGCAGGTTTCTTGTTATCTAATTCCAACTTTACTAATTTATTTGACAAGTTTTTAATGACCTTATTCATATCATCTATCCTTTGATCTTGTGATGAATCTTCTTCTTTATCCTTTCCCTTGTCTTGAACCTTTCTAGCAGCAGTCATGTTTGCCTCAATTTCTAAGGCATCAGTTTGAATTTGTTCAAGAGTAGAGGCTTTTCTTTCTCTCAAGGTAAAACTGAAATCTGATGCAAATGCATCAACAAAAACAACCCTTGCTCCAATAGGAGGGCGTTTCATTTCCATAGGCAAACTATTGTACAACTTATTAAATCTTTTGACAAAATCACTCATACTTTCATTTTATTTTTTCTTTATAGCATTAAATTCTGTTAAAGAATAACCATGGTCTCTCTTTTCACCCCATCTCTGGATGAATTGTCTTTCTAATTCATCCCAATCATTGATTGAACCATTAGGTAATCCTTTAAACCATTTTCTTTCCTCTCCACTTAGAGACTGTACAAAAAGTCTCATTACTACATCAAGATGTTCTACATTAAAGTTTTCAGCAAAAGTGCAAAACAAAGGCAAGTGTTGTTCTGCAGTTATTTCATCTTCACCAGTAAATCTAGGGAGTAACTTAAGATACTCCTAAGGCATTGCATTCATTGGCTGGGGTAGATTTAATGGTGCACATCTATTCATCAAGAAAGCAGGGGCTGCCATGTTTATGCCCTAATTGATTGCTCCTTGAGCGGGGGTAAAATGAATACCAGTTGTGGGTGGGGATAAAAGGGGTGGAACAACTGATATGGGAAGGGGTATATGAATGATAGCAGAAGAACTGGTAACTGAATTAGGTTGAGATTCTATGAATGGAAATGATGCAGACTCAAAAGATAGTTCTTCTAATGTTGGTTCTTGGAAGTGAATGGGTGATAACAAGGATTCTTTTTCAGGGAAAATGAGTTTCCGGGAAATTTCCTTGGATGGAAAAATATGAGAACTGCTGCTTGGTGCAAGCAGTGTGGCATCAGGTGTAGAAAATATTTTTTATTTTTGGCCCTTCTTTGAAACTAACTTTTCTAGATCTGAGAGAATAGGGACTTTTTGCTGAGAGGTATCTGACCTCGTGTGAGGCCTCTTAGGAGCCAGAATTATTTAAAATAAAACATAGCTTGGTATTTCCTCCTCTCTAAAAAACCAGAGGAAATATGAACAAAACCCAGGGAAAACCTTTGAATCTTCGTTCAACGGCGCCAATTAATGTTGTACCTTAAGAGACAATCCCTTAGCTGTGATAAGGAATCAGTGCTTAAGACATTTTATGATTATGTCACAAATTTTTATGTCTTTGTTTTATTAACCCTCAAGTATTTATAACCAAACCCTTAAATGTCAAGTATAATGAATGCTTCACAATGTTATCATATGTTGATGTTGAATGGAGTGACTAGAAGGAAATGTAAGAAGAAGTCCAAACTGATATGTTGTTTTATACAGAAAATAGCATTCCAAACCCCACCAGAAATATGTGAAGGAAATAGTTAAAACAAAGGAACGCCAATTAAGGTTGTTTAACTCTTATACGCAGAAATTAAAAGAAACCTGTTGCTCATAACCTTTTTTTATTCATAGATGGAAATACATAATGAAAACTGGAATACACTTCAACATAAACAAAATGCCAGAAACTTGCTTACTTATTCATTAATCTTTGAATCTTTGAGTACAAAAATATTTTTCTATAGGTCCAAAACTCGGAACCTTTATTCCTCTTGAAAATTACATTAAGTACAGTAAAAAACAGTTTGGAATTGTTGTAACCAATCCTAACTACCAAAATTACTTCAAGACTTCGAAGGTTGTCTATTACATGCATGTTATCAACCTTTCTTTTTTTGATCACCAGTAAATTCTCATAAGAGCTCCAAGGCAAAAAAATTCCTCCGGCTCCCCAACATGATGGAAAGCCTACCCTTGTCATTTTATCAAAATATTTATCAAATTGAGTTACTGCTTCTTTGATTTCCATTAGTTTCTTTTCTGCAGCCTTTCTGAGATCATTCCTGATAATCATTTTATTAATTTCCACTACATATAACATTTTGTCCTGCATATCACTGATTGTCTTCTTTTATTTTCATCCATAATATTTAGGCCTAAATGCATGAACTCTTCCACACTTTGGTATAAGAACAAATATACAATTAATGAGGGAAATTTAAAAGAACCTGTTAATGAGAGGCTCATCAATTGTGAGTTGACTGCTTCCTGTCAATAAGATGGAATATCCAGCACCATTCCTGGCTTCATCATCATGGAAAATATTCCTAGAACTGATTTATCCATTGCATTATCATCATCCTTACCCAGAATTTTTGCAATATGACTCAAAACTGGATGAGTCTCAGCATCAAAAACCCCCATATTAAACTGCTTGCAATCTGGCTGAAACTGCTTCATGTCAGGCTTCAAAGGAAACATGAACTGACTGAATTCTTCTCCTGCAAGATTGTCATAATACTGAACCATTGAATCTTCAGAAAATTGAATGTAGGACTCTGACTCAGGATAGCATAAGGCTTGGCGGATTAATAGAGTATACACCCGCAAAACATTTTCTCCTTGGGAATTCATGACAAAGCATTACTCTAGATACATAACTGATACCAACCAATAAATGAATTCAGGGAAAAGGTGGGTTTTAGGGATGCACGCAGACAAGACTCTGGACTTGATCATGGCAGAATATACAGGAGAGGCATTAGCATTCAAGACAACTTGTTGGTAAAAGGGGAGATGAATTACTGAACAAAGGGTATCTTGGATATCCCTCTCAGTATCCATGAGAGGGATATGGTTGGTTGAACCTGACAAGGATGACCTTTTAGCCATGGTTAGAAGCTTACGTGGAAAACAACATACAGGGTGGACAAATTTTGAAGGTAGCGGAGAGCTCAAACGGGGTGCAGCACAACAATTCACAAGTAATTTTGAAAAATAGGCAAAAAATTCTTTAAATAGGTGGCGCAGGTTTTGAATTAAATGCTGACAAGACGCACCATCAACCGTTAACTCTGCTTGGCATGGAGGATAGTTGGGACCAACTCAGCGTCCTACGTCACTGCGGGGGATCTCAGGGTACGAAGGAAAAATATAGCTGGTGCCCCCGTATTAGATCTCCGCCATTGATCTTTGTTGTCCCCACAGTCAACCTAGTCAACTGCGGAGGCACTCCACATGATATCTATCGTGCTAGTTGTGCCCACGGGTTGGGCTTTGTGATAGAGATTTTATCGATCAGCGCTTTCTGCCATTCAAACCAATCACTATTTAACCTTTAATATGGACCCACAGTTATAAAATTTAAATGTTTAAACTTAAACTTTAATGAACATCAATCTTTTTTATGCTAAAGTATAAGAGTTCAATACTTTAACATATTTTCCCACATTTTATTTTTTTATTTTTGCCAAATATTTGAAAAATAAAAGGATACGACTATGATCCACAACATTGATGATGTTATTATGACAATGACTAACACTGAGAAAAATTGTTACTAATGATTATTGAGTATGACAAGAAACCACCAAAGGCACTCGTATGTGACGAGTTGACAACATCTGGTTTAACGGAAATTAATATTTTATCTTTGAAATTCTAAGTTCATTTTGAAACCTGATATATATATATATATATATATCAAGTTTCAAAATGAACTTAGAATTTCAAAGACAAAATATTAATTTCCGTCAAACCAGATGTTGTCAACTCGTCACATACGAGTGCCTTTGGTGGTAATATATATATATATATATATATATATTGATGATATGTTAGTGGTTGCAGACACAGGTTAGTTGCTTGGCCAGATGACTCACACATGGGTGATGGAGTTGTACAATTAGATGGAACTGCATTGGAGGGGTGGGATAGTGTCCATGATCTTACCCGCTAGCACTCTCGTCATGACTTGGGATGGAAAGGATGAAACACCTTTGCATTTAATATTGTGAAGTCGTGGGGTCAGGTCCCAAATTTGCATCGCTCACGAGGATTTTACTAGGGGCGTGCATCAAGGTGGATTCCTTGATCCCCAACACCATTAGTCTCACTATATAGGGAAACATAAGATACTATAGCAGTCTTTGTCATTGCACCTAGACTTTCCCCTCATAACCATTGGATGCTTAGAGGGCAAGTGGCATGGCACCCTTGGAACTTCAAGGGAAATTCTTGAATGGCATGACCGAATTGGCACCATTGGCATCACAAATAAATTGTTACATGTGTCACCCTTGGAACTTTGAAGGGAAGTTCTTGACAGGCACAACCAAATTGGCACCCTTGGCATCATTAAAAAGAACTAATATATATAATCAAGATATGAAATCCTACAAATTCACATCAAGTGGTAAATGATGTTGGAACCGAGGTAATTAAATCATGAATAAAACTTGGGGTAAGGGGAGAATAGGAAGAAATAAAATATTTACCTTGAGAACTCTACCCTTACCATGTTTAAAAATATTAGGTAAAGGAAAAGATTAATCCTAAATAATTAAACTTCATTAAGAGAAGAGGGTGGTGAATTAAGTTTAATAAAATAAAATTAGATAAATTTAGAGAAACTCCATGTGGCAAGAGCCAACATAAGAATATCCATCTAAGAGGAAAATTGAGTTAAATTAGGAGGTGGTTAGGGGAAATTTTTTGAGAATTATCAATTGACTTAAGTGATTAACACAAATTAAGGAGTAGAAAAGGGGGATCAAGAAACAACTAGGAGAATAAATAGGAAGTCTTGTTGGGGTGAGGAAAAATATTATTTTTAAATTAAAATTTAAGTAAAAAAATTGGAGAGCCTTAGTGAGAGGGTGACACATGGGTGGGTGAATAATCAAAATTTTGGATTAATAAAAATAATCAATTATGCATGAAATGCCAAGTGTCACCTATGAAGCCTCCTATAAAATAAGGGGCAAGCCATGGGAGACTATACTTTTTACCCTATTTTTAGATGGATGAGACTATGTCATTGTAGTCGCTACGAGCTACAGTTGAGTTTGGTGAGGTATAGGACTTTAGAGACGGGACTCTTGAGCCAAGGAGTGTTCACCTCTATCAACTATCGCACTTCCTCTATTGTACAACCCCATTGCAGCTTGGGGATCCGCGGGGAAGGAGAGTACCCAAGTAGTATGTTGAGAGGTCAACCGGTGGGTCACTACATGTGATCCAAGAACTTCAACATTCACGCTTGGAGGTAGACGATAACAAGGTATTGCAAGTAGCGGCAAGTCAATATTGGATCTCATATCTTAGTGAACAGTACCTATGTTATTCGTCATGTTCTTTTATATGATTTTGTTATGCCTATAGTTAATAGCATGTAAAATAGATGATATGTGTTATGTATTGAAGTTCATGAATGTTTAATGTAAATGCCTTAATATCTCCAAGTTTCCAATGTTTAAATGTTTATGATTGTATTCCAAATTTATCTACATTGTAAAAAAAAAAAATAGGGTCGGTCCCTACATTGACATTTTGGTATAATGTTTATTACTGCTAATTCCAAGAAAATTATATGAAATCCTTGTATGCTAATCGTGGATTGAAACTTTGATACAACATTACTCTAATTAAGGCTTTATAACCCATTCAAATACCATGTTGCTTAACAATTTTGATATAATGTTGTTACAAACTTACTGGAAATATAAAAGGGGTAGGTATGACTTCTTCAAAATAGATAAATATATTTGATATCACCTTATTCTTTGTCACAAAATATGTATACAATCTCTACGTAAAGTTACTACATTCAATCAATTGGAACCTTACTAATTATTGTTCCTACATACAACTCTTGTTACTAAACTATCATATCTTGTCACAATCCTATGTCACTTTGTGCATGCACCTGTTTTGCAGCTAAGTGTGCTACTTCTCCAATTCCTTTCTTGTATTATTGTATTGCTACATTAATTTCCATAGTCCTCACCTTCTATCTTGAATCACTAAACAACATTCTCAACACTATATTTACCAAAATCAAATCTTGAATTTATGATAGTTGATTACAAATTAAACTTGCCCATAAAATCAATAGCTTATCTGTAAATATTATATTCTTAATAATTGAAACTCATAATTCATATATTCATAAAATAGAAGAATAAGATATGCAAATTGAATCAACACTTATCAAATTAGTCCCCATATAAGATGTTTCATAGATACTACAACATATTTTTGTCAAGCAACATACAATCATTAAGCACATACCCATACATACATCACATAGAACATTTTATAATTCATCAGTGAGAGAAGGTTTAGATAATTCTCCTTCTAATTTCCCTACATATCATGGAACTCAACCAACATTGTTGTCACGTTCTATGGCCTTTCTCATTATTCATATATGCCTTACCATCCACTTTTATCTTATATTGCTTTTTCCATTACAATAGTACATGCATCTACTAACATGTTATATTGTGTTTCATTTTATTCAATTGTGTACTATACAACACCCTGCCACAGTCAGGTCTCCATTATCCATTGTACTCAACTCAAGTCTTTTCTTGAGTGATCATAGTCATGTTAAAAGTCATCATGACCATATTGTAATCATGTAGCTTTCCAGAAAACTTTCTTTAATTTTTTTTCCCAGATTCAAATTCTAGGTTCACCAACGCTAGTCAATATATTTCTATTAATTGCTCACTTATCGAATTCTGATAAATGGGCTAAAAGTTATGCCCTTCAAAAATTTTAACTAGCCCCAAATGCTTCTTTTCCAAACGCCTATATCTTTCACGTGGGATTTACTTCATAAAACTCATATACTTTTCAATTATGGGTTTGCCATAATGTTATCCTCGTCAATATATTTCTATTGACTATTTCATTATCAAATTTCATTACTTGGGCTAAAAGTTATGCCCTCCAAAATTTGAGCTTGTTAAGCACAATTGTCCTCCATGTTCCTGTAACTTCCTTCTTAAATTTCTGTAAAATTTTGACTTCAACCCAAAATTCTAGGTTGATAGCCATGTTTTGGTCATAATTATTTTTCTTTTGATTGTTCATGGGATAAGTTCTGACTTTTAGATGAAAATATATGGCCCTGTAAAGTCTAGCCTCTTTTCCTACAAACACTCAGTTGTTCTAATCATCATTTCGTTTTAAAATTTGGTGCTCGTACCCCTAAAATTTCTTCATTATGCTAAAATTATTGGTATTTTTGTCCACATCAGCTACCACATGGATGACGTGGCCTTCACCTCATCGACCACCTCAATATTTTAAACACTCAAGCTACGGGCTCTCATTGGCCATCTTGTCTATTACATGGCATACATACCCACATCATATGGTAGTCTCGTGGCCCATCACACACACATATGATATATTCCATGTATGTGTGTGTGTGTGTTACGGCGATAAAAAGCATAATAGGCAAAAACAAAAAAACATAATGCTTTGATATGATTATGTGTGGGTCATGTTATCACTCAGAAATTACCCTAGTCGTGAGGTGAGAAACTAACGAAACCTTCAAACCACTTTTGGATTGAAAGTTGGCCCTTCAACCTAGAGATTGATCTCTCTATGGCTATATTACTCAAGGTCACTAACACGCTCAGTGACCAGATTTGGAAAATGAGGAACTTGGTTTGTAAATAAGGAAATGAGACCATTAGGCATGGAGTCTATGATAGAAATAGATATTTTCTAGTAATAGGTCACATGAACAGATCTAAACAAAGGCAATACAGATCATGATTTCTTTGATAAATTATTAATTAAGGTATGGTAGAAGATTGTAGGAGATAAAACTATTAAAACACATAGCACTAACAAAGTGATTTCTGTAATGAATTTAGAATGAAAAACCAATAAGTATCTGAATAACATGAATCTGGTCATTCAATATGGATTCTAATCTATCTAGCCTTTATTCAAATACTAAAGATTAATAATCAAATGAGTGCCTAAGGATAAAATAAACACAATATAAAAAAAGACAGGAAGTCGTCCACACATAAATCTTTGAAACAACTCATAGCAAAATATATTGATCTCCAAAGTTTACAGCAATACACAAAAGGTTTTTTCCATTTCCCAAAAAAATTTGAACCCATGGTCCTCTTTCATGATCTTCTTTATAGAATACTTACAAAACTATAACAATGTCTTTCGGAAATTTTAATTACAAAAAAAATCTTAAATATAAAAAATATTATCAAGATCTAAAAGAAATGGATCTAAAAACCTCCTTATATATCTTTATTTTTTTGTTTTAAATTATCAAGGAAATGGTAAGATCTGATCCCCAAGTCGAATTGATAAGGTAGCTCATCAATAGTCGTTTATGAGTTTTTTCTGGAGAATTCCTAAAAAATAGGGTCCAAATATTCCTTTGTGTGTCGCAAACTATGATATTTGTGTAAAACATGAAAGAGGTTATTGTTAATGGATTTTTTCCCGAATAAAATCTCTTTTTGTTTAAAAAAAATCATTTCCATATATTCAAAAACCGTGCCCGAAGTTACTGCCTTTTACAGGAAAAATAGTCTTAAAAAACAGAGTTTTGTCAAGTGAAAACAAAACATGCTTTGGCACCTTTTCCCTTTTACTGTTGAGTTTGTGTCATATAGGATTTGTGTTATCACATCTATTTGAATCAAAGCTTGGTATTTCATTGCTCAAGCAAGCTTCCTTTACTTGACAAAAACCTTTGCACCCCTTTCTAATGAAAACTAGTATATAAATTCTCATGAATGATCTCACTATTTTCAGTTTTGTTGATGCTGGTTTTGAAGTTTTTTTTTTCTAATTTTCTAAATATTTACCTTATCTCTACCTCAAAATTGCATATTTTTCATTCATTAAAAAAATAACTAGGTATACATTATTGGGATAAAAATTGTGAAACGCTCCCAAATAATCTGTTAGCACATGCCAAAAATAAAACAGAAAATAGTGCTAACAAATTAATTGTAAGCACCCAGTCAAAAATATTCAGTATGAATGTTTATGGATTAACTCGCAGCACTGTTCTGAAAACATTATTTAAGATTCTATGTTGCCTCCACCAAAAGGTCTACATTGTTAGCCTGAGTTGGTTTTTCCTTCTTAGTTTTGTTGGCCTTGGAGCCATGTTCTCACACAATCTTCCGCTCTTTCCCATAACAACCAATTGATTTTCAACCAAAAGAGTGGAGGAAATCCAAGGATTTACCAATGGTAATACTGGAAACTAGCAGATACACTTACCCAAAGAAACAATGAAACCTTTATGGATAAATGATTCATAAACTATCTTCATGTAAAAATCTCGGCTATGAACTAACTTTTAGAAACATAACCAACAATTTCATGATCATTTCCCATTGTGCTTCGATCATATCTCCTCGTACCCATAACATTGACAATGATTACCAAACCTGGCATATTGGATTTAACTCAATAAAATTAAAGCTAATAATTCGTGACAATTGACCTATTAGCGTCACTTGTTGAATGATGAGAGGTAATGGTGCCAGCTAATTTGGTAGTGCTTGTCTTTTCAATAAATAAACCATTCTCTACCATTTAATTTGGCAACGCTTTCCTTTTTAGTCGTTGGAGCTAGCACTCCCAAATTCAATGGCAATGCCTATGATCCTGATAAATCTTCAACTATTGGTCCTGTTGAGAATGCAGCAAGATGATGGAGCTTAGTGAAATGAAGTCGCCTTCACTAAGTGGGCCCGCAGGCAAATTCTGGCGCAAAGTCTATTTTTAGACATATGGAGCATGGTCCAGGGGTTGCAGTATGTTATTCTTGGAGTATTGGTCATGTTGGTAAAAATAGATGGACCTTTATTTTTAGACCTATAGGTCGAAGTCTATTTTTAGACTGCCTATCCTAAAAATAGGGAAGTCAAATATTATTTACCCTTAATAATATTTGGACTCTAAACTTCAGTTTACTCTCTTGGAGCACTTCAGTTCGAGCCTTTGAAGTGGCTCATGCATCTGACAGAGGAATTACGCTATTCCCAAGGGTTTGATGGCATCATGCATGGTTGACTTCAGTTAGGACTTCAGTGGCAGAAGTTTGGTGGAGTTAATGAGACGGCTAGTGGAGTTGTGTTCTGTTTATTTTAGTTGAACTAGTTGAGATTAGTTTAACTAGCTAATCAATTAGTTATGAGTGGAGTGAATTAAATATTATTTAATTCATTAATTAGTAACTCATTATTCAACTCAAGAACACATCAGTTCACTACAGTGCATGATAAGTTCAGTGGAGACCAGTGAAAGAGGTAGATGAAAGGGTGGAGTTAGCTATCAGTGGCGACATCAGTTGTGCATGAGATTTGCACCACACTTGGAGGAATTGCCCATGATGATTGTGTTGTCAAGCCAAGGAGATTCGAACCTTGGATCTCTATATAGACAGGCCATGATTGCGCAATAGAGGCAAGGCAATTAGTGGTGAGTTTTGAACCAGTAACCTGTTCAAAACCAAGCTAGTTTGTGTGTAACTTCATGAGAAAGTACTAAGTACTTGTGAGGAGTATTGTACTGATTTTGTTACATGATTTCTCCATTATAATATACACAATAGCTGCGGGTTTTTCAGCTATAAGCTTTCCCCATACATACTGTGTTAATGTGTATGATGATTTGATGTGTTATCGCTTGATTTTATTTCCGCATGTGTGATGATCTAAGTGGAAGAGATTATGTGTTGCATATAAATTCGAATTGTATGTGATCAGGATAGTCTCGGTGGATAATTAATCATTATTCAGCAAATTTCTACAGGTCCCAATCAAGTGACCCTTGGAACTTGAATTTTGATAGCAGGTCCCTCCTTCCATCCCACATAAACCATGGCACAATATATATATATATATATATATATATATATATATATATATATATATATATATATATATATATATATATATATATATATATATATTATTGTCGCATTACCCACTTTTGATTGACCAAGAGAGGCCACAAGTATTATATATATATATAATACTTGACCCGATTTGAAACGAGGACCCCCCGTCCCCCTTGTTGACATCACCACGGGGGGCGCTATCATGGTTCCATTCATGGTTCCACACCTCAAAATCAAATGGCCTACATTCACTTGAACAGTCTTACAACCTTCATTAAATTAAGGACCCCCCCTTCCCCATGTTGATGTAACAGTGGGTGGGGGGTCCCTCTATCACACTTCATCTCTCCCTGTCATGGTTCCAACTCCATTGAAGATTTCCCACCTCCATGTCTTTGTATCACACCCCACCTTGTGACTTAAGTCCTTGGCGCATCCACCTTGATTTCATGGCGTGTTACCTATCTCCGCCTTCATTAATTAATTCTAACCTTCCTCACAGGATGCCACCTCCATTCCATGCCCAGACACTACGGCCCTGTTTTGGTTCCACTCAGTATAAAAATTGGAATGCCCACCTGGAGTGAATATTATGTAAAATAGTTTGTAATGCACTGATTGAGGTGGTCTATCAACTCATTGCATGCTAATGCTTGGAAATGTATTAGGCACTAAGGCAAACATGGTGAGAGCATAAGAAAATGATTATATTATTAAAGTCATGCAATTATCTAACAAATTTTATCATATATCATAAGTGAATCAATCTATCAAAGAAACAAAGATAGTAACAATAATAAATCAATACTCGACCTTCCTTCATATCTCAATTTGAATATGAACAAAATCATCATTCATTTTGCTACAATATCTTAAATGAGATCTTAAAATGTGCCCACCGATTTTCAACCTCAACTCATAATCAATTCAATTGAGGTATTCACTCCTACCATCTTGTTTCCTTAAAAGCCATGTGATATCTCATCCTTCAAAGTTAACTTAACACCTATGTCCATCGCAATTGTGGTAGGAGCATCAACTGCCTCCTATAAAAATAATCATATAAAATGATGACACTACTAGTGATATTGCCTTGATCAACCTTGTAATGGGGATATCCAAATAAACTTCGTTATATATCGATGATTATCACATTAATTATTATTACGAATACAAGTTTTATAGCTTTGAAATTCTACAGATAAATATTTTATAAACAATATAATGTGTGGGTGATTCCTCCGAAGTGTAATAGTGAGTTTCCCATGCATTCCTCTTCTACTTATTGTAATTCATCTTATGTTGCTTCACCTACATTCTGTTGCACTGATAACATTGTACAATGGAGAATATCGCCATCTCCTAATTTTCAAATCCACAGAGAGAGAAAATCCAGATTTTCGCCCCATTATTAATCTATTTATATGGAGAAATTCCAGGTTTTACGTCGATAATTTCACTTTATTCCAACTAAATTCGTAGCTTCTTTGTTGGTCAATTTAACTACCATGATCACCAACAACTTAAAGGTTGAGGTTTAGATCAACTCATGAAACCTTTTGCATCGTGACCCATGTTCAACACTAGTTCTTGGTATTATCCGTTTGATAGAACGTATAAGAGAGTCACCATCCTTCATGAGCTTAGCTATTGATTTCATAATAGTCTCCTTAATAATTTGATTTCATTATGCTGGCGTCAATGGTCATGTCCCTTCCACACCCATTCCCATTATTCTCTACATTGAGCGTTAATGGCCTTTACTTCCCCATCTAAGCTCTAACTTCGAACTGAATCTGGCCAAAGCTAAATCGACTCATCATATAAATAGTCGCTTGACCTAACATCATATCCTTGAATTTAAAAGTTGTTATGGTTGTAGGTGTGGAAAATAACCCAGGTGGAATTAAAGTGTAAGTAGCTCGTTGCAACAGAATATGATGGGGCCCTAAATTCATACAACACGCCAGCCTTGGGCCATACAAATGCTCTCAAAAACTATTGAGACTTGAAAAGCACATTTTAGATAGACACCATTTTAAATTTTAGATTTGGGTGTACCCTTCCATTCAAATTAAAATCATTAGCATAATAAACTAAATGGACTCCATTGTACAGTTTTATAGGCACCGAGTTATTATATCCCTTCCTTTTGGAGTAAAATTTGTTAGCATAGCACACTTTAAGAAAATATCTAATAATCGTTCCAATGTAAAGCCATTTCAAGAAGAAATGGACTATAAAAAATCATTCACATACTTTGAAATACTCCTATGAATATCGCCATTTGTAAAACGGTATGTAACCATACTCTCGGACTTGACATGCCTATTAATGAGGACATTGTCTACCATAACAATCTAAAGCCATCTCTATTTTCAACATCCTTATCATTCATGGCTAAGTAAAGCCACTCAAAATTATGGCAATCTAAAGCCGTCTCTATTTTCAACATATTTATCATTCATGGCTAAGTAAAGCCACTCAAAATTATGGGAGATATTTGTATAAAGAACCATTTAACCCCATATTTTTTAGTGTATACCATCAAGGTCATACACACAAATTTAGCCTTGTGAGGCAGAATTTGGAAATTCTACCTCAAAATTTTCCTTATTTTAGGTTGAGTTTGTCTTCCAAAATCTTTCATTGACATCTGTGCTATGAAAATTTTCCATTCCCTCCATTTTTGATAAAATGGTGGACAACATGTAAACTATAAAAAAATTCTTCGATATGTCCCAAATCTTTCCTAATTAGGCCTAGTGTTGTAAATTGTGCTTTAGTACCACTTTCTAACGTCCCCGACCACCTGTTTGGAAAAGTTATGTAACCATTACCTGAATTTCACCAATAAATCCACCAATATTCCTATGGAAGCACACATAATCTATGATTTCCAATCTGAAACAAAAGCTCATGGCGAGAGCCCCCCTATAATTTTGCAACTTTGATATCAGCCCTAACTCAAATCCATTAAAATCATGTATAATTAAGGAGCCATTAGTGCATTTCTTCAACCATTAATATTTGCACAACAATTGGGGTTTTATACACTAATTCAAAGTCACGTGCAACAATTACAATTAGTTGTACTGACCCTAATATGAAATTAACCTACATACATTATTCTTTGGGGACCTCATTTTGAGGATCCAAGTATTTTGACTCTTACTATGAATGGATGTGATAATAATTATTTTCCAATTTGATGTTACGGTGATAATAATTGTGATGGATGTGTTTTATGACTATGTCTAATCATATGATGGATTCATTATGTGTTTGTTTACATTAGTTCTTGCTCTCAGTTACAAAGATGTGATGATGATGATTTAGCATACACAATTATATTGGTGAGTAATATTATGAATAAAATATTACTGATGATCATTGAGCGTGGCAGGAGACCCCCAAATGTACTTGCATGTGATGAGTCAACAACCTCTAGTTTGGTTTGAATTACATACTATTGTCTCCAAAAAATTTTAATGTTCAATTCAAAATTCCACTGTGAATTTTAATGACATGATAGTGGTTGTATGCACAAGTTAGTTTCTTGGCCGAACGACTCACACATGGGTGTTGGGGTTGTACATATAGATGGAACCTGATGGGAGGGGTGGGACAGTGTCCCTAATTTCACCCACTAGCACTCTCGTCGTGACTTAGGCTAGAAGGTGTTAGGATACCTTCATCTTGAAAATCACAATGTCATGGGGGCAGACCCCAGATTAAGCTGCTCATGAGGATTTTACTGGGGGGAGCACATCAAGGTAGATTTCTTGATCCCCAACACCATTAGTCTCACTATAGCAGGACACATAGGAGAGGTTAAAAGTCTCCATTGTCGCACCTATTTTTCCTCTCATAATCATTGGATGCTTGAAGGGAAAGCACCGTGGCACCCTTGGAACATCAAGGGAAGTTCTTGAAGGGAACAACTGACTTGGCACCCTTCACATCAAGAATAAACCGATTGGTGTGGCACCCTTGTAACTTCGAATGGAAGTTATTGAAGGGAACGGTGGACTTGGCACTGTTGGCATTGAGAATTAACTACTGAATGTAACCAAGAAATGAAAATCCTACCAATTCACATAAGGCAATAAATGAGGTTTTAAGAACAAGGCAATTAAATGAAGAATAAAACTTGGGGTAAAGGGAGAATAAGAAGAAATAAAAATATTGTACCACTTGAGAACTCTACCCTTCCCATGTTGGAAAATATTAGGTATATAATGTACATAAGTATTTTAACAGGTAAAAGGGGGGAAGAGGGCCATAGAGTTAATTAGAAAGATTAATCCTAAAATAGTTAAATTTCATTAAGAAAAGAGGGTGGTGAATAAAAATAGAGATTAATAAATTAAATTAGAGAAATTTAGAGAGCTTCCATGTGGCAAGAGCCAACATAAGAATGCCCATATGAGAGGCAAATTGAGTTAAATTAGCAGGTATTTAGGGGCCAAATCTAAGACTTATCGGCTGACTTCAGTAATGAACACAAATTAAGGAGTAGAAAAGGGGGATTACGAGACAACTAGAAGAAGAAATAGGGAGTCTTGTTGGGGTGAGGAAAAATATTATTTTTGAATTAAAATTTAAGTAAATAATTTTGGAGAGCCTTGGTGAGAGGGTAGCACATGGGTGGATGAATAATTAAACTTTTGGATTACTAAAAATAATTAATTATGCATAAATGTAGCCTCCTATAAAAGAAGGGGCAAGCTATGGAAGAGGGACTTTTTGCTTACCCTATTATTAGATGGATGAGATTATGTTAATGTGAGGGACTACGAGCTGTAATGAGCTTGATGAGGTGGAGGTATTTAGAGAGGGGACTCTTGGTCCAAAGAGTGTTCACCTCCATCAGCTAGCATTCTTCCTCTATTGTACCACCCCATTGCATATCGGGGGTTCGCGAGGAAGAAGAGTACACAAGGAGTAGGTTGGGAGGTAACCGATGGGTCACTAGCATTCGATCGGAGCACATCAACATTCACACTTGGACGCTGACTACAATAAGGGAGTGCGAGTAGCAGCAAGGACAAGATCGAATCTCCACTCCAGGGTTAACGATACCCATTGTATTCATGATGTTTTATTACATGATTTTGTTGTATCTAGAGTTACCAGAATGTGAAAATAGAGCAAACGATTAGTAAAATTGAAAATACTTATTTTCTTATGGTTGTATTCCAAATTTAACAACATTATTTATAGTTAAAAAACAAATAGTGTGCCATAATGAAGGTCCCTACATTAGTTATAGACTCGATAAATGCATAATCAATTTCACTCAACAAACTAGGGTTTATGTGCAATAGATTAAACCCATGCACTGTGGAATAATAAATTCACATAATTATGCATAAAATATCATGTAACGACACATTAACATTGTGCACATAAAAATTAACAATTATTTATCCACATTTAGGCACATTAGCTTCAAACCCTAACCAGGGTTCATAAATACATTCACAAAAACTAATTCCTCACATTATACTTAGTAAATATGACATTTACCCATATTAGGTTTTATCATCAAAAAGCATAAACACACATAAAAATGCACATATAGCATATCATCACACAATGGACACTTATCTCAATAAAGGAGACTCGGTATAGACTCTCCACGTTCCACCTTGCCACAAACCGTGTGATTCTTGAATTTTAACCACAGGTCACCCCCCGAGTTGGCGCTAAAACTCCACAAGAAATGATAAACTAGAAACAACATATCTACGACCAAGGTACCAACCCAACAACCAACTCCAACCACAACACTCTACTTCCTTGAACCTACGCCCAAGTAGTTCCTTATGGCAAACCAAGAACTTGTTGAAAATGGTAATAAGAAATCTTGAAAATGGCATCAAGAAGGATTTCAATTTAATTTTACCTCAAATTAAATTAGAAGATTGTAATTCCATATCACATGACAACTTGTACGAGTTAATTAAGTTAGGATGTCTTATTTGGTTTAGTTAATTCGAGTTGAGGTTCAAACTAGAGGCATGTAGAGTGTATCCTACATTATAGGAGCCCTGGTTGAGTTTATTTTGAGTTGTAATTAATTAACTCAGTTGATCTGAGTTAAAGTCAGTTTAACTAGTTCTAACTGATGAAGGAATGGAGAGAGCTCAAAGTGTGTAAATTATATTTAATTCACATGCAACGATCAATCATATAACTGATAATTCACCCATAAATAACTCATGCATGTCATTTCTAAGAAAGATCTAGATAAGATTGGAATTCAAGGGCAGTGTATTGTCAGTTGTATAATTATTCGAATTTTACAGGTGGTGCATGAAGTCAGAGGAAGGCCCCTAATGGATTGCGCAATATGGATTGGGAATTTACCTAATTGATATGGCCTAATTACCCAAGGAAACTATGCTAGGAAATAGGGACTTGGGTAAGCCAGAAATTGGTTAAGTATTGAACCAGGCTTGTCTAGGAATCATTGAGACAAATAGAGATAGTGCAGAGGTTTCTCAGCTTGGAGAAAAGCATTGTAATCTTCTCATATTCTTTGGATTATGCATTATATAGATAGTAGGTTTTTTAGCTGAGGCTTTCCCCAAATAAATCTTTGTGTTGTGCGATTGAAATTCTTTCTCTTTCTTGTTCATGTGATTATGCGATTGCAATTGGTTTCCACAATTTGTAGAGTAGATTCAAGTATTTTTTTTTATCAAATTACAATATCAGTTGAATCTATGTGAATTTTATACATGGTATCATAGTAGGAATCACTCTAGAAGAGAATAATACGAGTTTTTTATGTGTAGGTGAATCGAATTTGGAGATCTATTCTTTAGGACCAGCAGTAGGATCAGGATTTCTTTCTCTGGATTGAGACTCGAAATGCCCTTGAGGGTAGTTTGAATTATACAGCTTGGAGAGACAATATGGAAGCACCATTGGAAGACAAAGATCTGAAGGAATTCATAAACAATGAATCTGAAGCCTGCAGTTATAGATGCTCATTGGATTTGGCGGCATGGAAGAAGCATGTAGCAAAGACAAGAAGGATTTTGTTAGAAGGAGTTCGAGACCATATTTTTTTGACCCTCCATGGAAATTCAACTCCATATTCTATTTGGAAGGCCTTAATATATTTGTTTCAGAACAATAAAGACCACAGGAGCTGGCGCTAAAGGAAAAGCTTAGAAAAACCAGGATGGAGGAGGGAACACAATACCAAAGTACATGAACATGTTAACTCACTGTTAGTATGAGATTGGAGTGTTGGTTTTACAGTTGCCGAGGATGATATGGTGAGCCTAGCACTTCTAGGCCTTCCCAAGAGTTGGCATAGCTACCAATATTTCGTAAATTGGAGGGAGAAACTACTAGAGTGGGAGCGATTATGGTCTGACTTGGTGCAGGAAGAGATTAGGAGAAACACTATTATCTCCCTATAATACTAGTGTATCCCCTTATTGTTATTATTAGTGTATATCCCTTATTGTTATTAGTGTTCCCATGTAGTCCCCAAATTGTTATTATTGTGCCCCATAGAAGGCCACTATTGTTATTTTTGTGCCCTTACATTATTATTGTTATGTCGGCTAGGATTATATTGTGACCCCTTGGACTCATATATATAGAAAGGAGGTTTTGTCATTCGTATCGTCCAAGAATTGTTCATTTATGTAATGTAAAGGAGGTTTCCCCCTCAAAGAGACAGATTTCTAAGTCATTGATCTATCTTTTCTTCTATTTTGTGAGTTGGTTTTATAACATTTGGAATCAGAGTTTTGGGCTCTAAGGTTTCGCTGCTGCAAACAGTTCATCTTGGAATTGTCGCTATAACTTTTTTTCTACGAGGTTCAAAAAATAATAATAATAATAATAATAAAAATAAAATAAAATTTGAGCTGAAATCCTGAGGAACATCATGTAAAAATTGCAGATCTTGGTTCACTATATTTTCATAGATATGATCTGAGGAAGTTATGGTTTTTGCTCTAGAACCTCATCTCAAACAAGTGGTCGAGGTAAAATCGTAATAACTTTTGTTTCAGACATCGGATTGGAATTATGTAAAAAGTGACTGAAAGCGCACAAATTGTAGTTTCTTTTGTATTGATTTCAGAGCTGAAGGTCAAAACAGTGACATGTGGCATGCCATACAAGTTCACTCTGTTGAACCAGCCCATAATTGGGGCATTGTGGGAAATTGGGCATAACTTTATCTTGAAGAATCCAAATTAGGTATGACCTGTGGCATTGGAAAGAAGACTGATAGGGCTACTACAGGACCGAAGATCAAACCTTGGGGATCCGAAATTACATAGATATAGTAGTTTCAATATCGAGCTCCTCAAAAGCAAGAAAAATGTGCGTCTCTTTTTTTAAAAAAATTCATAAGTATTGTTTGGTAAATCAGTTTGAAGTGATTCTAAGGGCATATTAAAGCATAGATATTAGTATTGGGTTCTAGAATGCCCCCCTAAAAAAATTCCACACCCATTAATCCCGCAGAAGGCTCTACTATGACTCATGAAGAGGAAGAAGTGCAACATGATATATCAAAATTATGAGACCATGTGCAAAGACATCGATGGATTGAAGAAAGGTGTGGAAGCTAAGATGGATGGTTCGAAGAATGCATGTGGAAGCATTTCTTTGTGCCATTTCTATTATCCAACTTGAGTGGATAACCGAAGCAAGGGATGAATGGAAGAATGATGAAGAGGTGTGGACACTCATTCAAAAGGTGCAGCAAGATCCCAGTACATCTGAAATATTTAGCTCGAAAAATGATTCATTATGGTACAAAGACCACTTATATCTTTGTATGAATTCCCAATCAAATAATTATTTTGGAATTTCACACCTCTCCCTTAAGATGGCACTCAGGATTTTTAAACTTAACATAGGGTCAAGAAGGAATTTTTTTGGGATGGCCTTCAATCTGATATTCAAAATTTCGTGGCAGAATGTTTGGTTTGCCAACAAAATAAAGTTGAGACAATTAATACCCCAGGTATGTTACAACCTTTATCCATTCCAAGTCAACGTTGGGAGGAGGTTTCAATGGATTTTATCATAGGTGTCTACTAAACTTAGTGTTCCTAAATTGATGTCATAAATTGTCAACTAGGGCTAGTAAACTATTGAAGTGAAGTGCACTATTTGTGCCTAGGTATCTTCTTCCTTCTTCGTTGTGTTTAGTGTTTTTAAGTGTTTTTGGTTTTGTGTTTTTATGCTAAGAGGAAAAGAACTAAATTGTTGGCAAAGAGAAATTATTGATCACACTAAAACAGAATAGAACCTACTTTAAACTGTGTATGGCACTTCAGAACAGAAAATGCTAATCCACAGATTGTAAATCTTGACAGGAAAAATAACTCATAACATTAAACTCAGTCCAATTCATTTCATTAGAGGTATGTTGGAACAACTTGAGAAAAGGATAAGTTTGATGTAATGAAGTTCTCTATAGTAAATAACAACTTACAATATAACAGAGAAAATCTCATCCATAGTTAGGAATTTGTTGGAACATTTTGAGAAAAGATTATATGCAACATAGTAAGGAACCCTATGCTAAAATGACTTATGACACTAAAATTAACCCATTCTGCCACTCAAAATGTTACTATTAAGCCTCATTCAAGGGTTAGAGATCTCTTGGAATAGCTTTGGAAAAAGGTTGTTTGTAAAATTATGAGAAATTGCAGAACAGTCAAGAACCCAAAATGAGATAACTAATTCTTGTCCATATGATAATGATGTGTTAGAAGAGATTAAGAACAAGAGCAGCTTGTAAAATAATGAGGGTCTTTTAAATCTAATTACAGGACTAGAATGCAATTGACTAATAAAAACTTGAAATACAATGAACAGAACTGAACAGGACTAGAATGCAATTAACTAATAAAACTTGAAATACAATGAACAGAACTGAACTAAAATGCAATTAACCTCCGAACTACTACAACTCTATCTCATTCATGTGTTAGTGATATATTGGAATAATTCATGAGAACAGGATTGACTGTAATATTCGATGTAAGTAAACATAAAACATGATGCTCAGAAAAACTGTCTAAATTAAGAATAAACAGAGTTAAAAATCACTTATCTAGAAAATATGCACAAAGCCTCTCAGACAGTAGGGGCCCTCTACCATCAGATTAGCACACGAATCCTTAACTCCTTAAGGTTGCCTCAGATCATGCATCAAAGTTGTACTTATTTCGTTAAAGGAAAAACGCTCAGAAACATAGTATCACAGTCTTTCAAGAATTAACAACAAAACATCCCCTAGCTATCTCTCAGTTCACCGAGTTATTTTTATAAGGAAATACATAACTGACATTGAGTAGAAATAGGCATAGGTGTCTTTTATAATCAAAATCGAACTAGAACTCCTGTTGAGGACT
The DNA here is from genome assembly GCA_034641835.2 of Pinus albicaulis. Classification (NCBI taxonomy): domain Eukaryota; kingdom Viridiplantae; phylum Streptophyta; class Pinopsida; order Pinales; family Pinaceae; genus Pinus; species Pinus albicaulis. The sequence continues at coordinate 250,691,566 of CM076583.1, read as the reverse complement.
CGTATTCTGCTGAAGACACCTCAAGAGTCCTTTTCCATGTAGAAGTCTGCTTCTTGGTTTTGGCTTTATCCACGTGCATAACCACTGCCAGATTTGTGCTCAGCCCTCGTGGAGAACAAGGAATGATGCAGGAGAGTTTTGGAGTCTAACCATATACGTCTTTCCCTCAGACGACACCTGTAACCTGTTTAAACACTAAAATAGCTGCGGAACGCCTGATCGGCTACGGAACGTCTGTATTTTGTAGCTATTTTGCACAAAATTATTAAAACAGCAAAAACCATGAAAATACAATATGTTAATCAATTGCATGTAACCTTTAAGCAATCCTAATCATTCTTCATTGATTTTAGGCTTATGAAGTGATAAAAGAATGATGGAATGAAGTGAAGGTTTGTAAAAGAGAAGGCAATTCTAGGGCTCAACAATAGGTTTACCCAAGTCCGAAGGAAATACTGTCATCATGGTGGTAGTTGATAGACTTACCAAGTATACACACTTTTGTGCATTATATCATCCATTTAAATCCAGTACAATTGCTACTGAATTTATGGAAACAATTCAAAAGCTACATGGAAACCCAAAGATTATTGCAAGCGACAGAGATCCCATTTTTACAGGAAATTTCTGGACATAATTATTTTCTTGTTTGGGTACTCAATTAGCTCATAGCTCATCATATCATCCTCAATATGATGGGAAAACTGATATAGTGAACAAATGTTTGGAATGATATCTTCGTTTCTTTGTATATGATAAACAGACACAATGGGTCAAGTGATTACCTCTGGTTGAACGGTGGTATAAAACTTCCTTCCATACTGCAGCAAAAATGAACCCATTTATGGCACTTTATGGATATCATCCACCCTCCATCAAATCATCTTTAAGAGAAAATTCTAAGCTTCAAGAAGTGGAAGATCACATTGAGCATCAACAAGTTCTCTAACTCTTAAAAGATAACCTCACATTGGCGCAAAATTAAATGAAACAATAGGCAGATCAACATCACAATGAAAGAAGTTTTGATGTAGGTGACTAGGCATTTTTACGGCTACAACCATACAAACAAATGTCCCACAAGCAAGCTAAGAAAGATAATAAATTATCACCAAAGTATTATGGTCCTTACAAAATGTTGCAAAAGATTGGTACTATGCCATACAAATTGGAGCTTCCTGCATCTTTCTGATTGCACCCAGCTTTCCATGTTTCATGCTTAAAGAAGGTTATAGGTGATAAGCTCCCAGTTCAAATAATATTTCCAGAACTTAAAGAAGAAGGAAAAATCATATTGCAACCTGAAGCAATCATGGAAACAAGAACTTGACAGCTACAAAATCGATCAATTTCACAGTATCTCATCAAGTGGAAGAACTTAACCACTAAAGATTCGACATGGGAGGATGAGAATTTTATACAGAAGCATCCATAACTACTCAAGCGTTGAGGGCAACACTTTTTTGAAGGAGAGGGGCATGCTAGGTCCCAATAATACTAATGTATCCCCTTATTTTTATTATTAGTGTAGTCCCCTTATTTTTAATGGTGTGCCCATGTAGTACCCATATTGTTATTATTGTGCCCCATAGAAGCCCACTATTGTTATTGTTGTGCCCTTACATTGTTATTGTTATGTCAGATAGGATTATATTGTGACCCCTTGGACTCCTATATATAGAAAGGAGGGTTTATCATTTGTATCATCCAAGAATTGTTCATTTATGTAATGTAAAGGAGGTTTCCCCCTCAAAGAAGCATATTTCTAAGTCGTTGATCTATGTTTTCTTCTATTTTGTGAGCCGGTTTCATAACAAACACCAAATAAGGGACCTCTTCCAAAGAAAATGACTTTGCATTGGTCAGTAAAGAAAATAAAGTCAAGGGAAAGAAGTCCCAACGCGAAGAGGGAAAGAAGAAAGACTTGTCCAACATCAAGTGTTTTCACTGTCATGAATTCAGGCACTATGCCACAAAATGTCCACAGAAGAAGGCAAGCAAGAAGGAGCCTGTAGGAGCAGCAATAGGTGAAGCTCTATATTCACAATTCGAACATGATTTCACTCTCATTTCATGCATGGAAAGCACTATAATGGGAAGCATGTGGTATCTCGGCAGCAATGCCTCATTCCATATGATGGGGAATAGAGATATATTTAGTGACTTGGAGGAGAAAGACCTAAAGCATAACATAGATTTTGGAGATGATAGGAGGTATAGAGAGACCTAAATCAGCACTATTTCCTTTCAAAGGGAGTCAGCCTCCCCTCTCAGACTCACATATATGTTGTTTTTTCCAGTACTAAAGATAAATCTTGTTTTTTTAGTGGTATTGGAAGACCGTGGTTATGATGTGATATTAAGAAAAGGAAATGTTTTCCTTCGACACATTGCCATAGGACGAGTGAAGCATATTGATGTGTGATTCAAGAACCTATATTCTCTTGAGGTAAAAGACGCATGTAAAGCCTTGAGGTGCAAGGAAAAAGGTAGATACTTGGTGATTGATAGGGAGCATGAATTACCTCTCAACATGCAACCTAAAAAGAAGCATCAGAAATTTTTGGACTAACCCCAATTGGAGGAGCAGAGAAGAGACCAAGTGGAGACATCCACTCAAGCAAATACCTCTAGTAGGGGCGATTTCGAGCCAAGTGGGTACAGGGAGCACATGCAACCATGCCTCCAGGTGAGAGGTGGGGCGATGTGAAGTCATAGTCCCAAGAGTGCAGAAATTTGGGTTGGGTCGACTGAGATGTTTCGTCTCATGGATCATTAACCTTACTACACGGGCCCACAATATATAGTAGTGGGATGGATCAATGGCGGTTGATGCAGTTAGATGTCAGAGTGACAGATGTAGAGACTAGCAATAGCCAGATATTGGGGAGCGTAGTGCAAAGTTGGCAGCAGTGCGGATGACACAGTGCAAAGTCAGCAAAAGAGCGGAGTTTTTAGTAGACAGTGCAGTAGCTGGTAGCATATAGAGACTCGGGTGACAGATGCAACATACTAATCAAAATTGATTCAATTTTGTTGATCTCCAGTTTCAGAAATTGCAGTAGAAATAACACTAGAGAGAAGTGTTGCATGCAAAACATTCCCAAGGTAACAGATCGAGATAGAGTTGAATTCATTTCTTGTTGAGAGGTAGTGTTGAAAATGGAAACATGAAATCTTGAAAATGGCATCAAGAAGGATTTTAATTTAATTTTCCCTTGAATTAAATTAGAATAAAATTGTAATTCCACGTCACGTGACAACTTGTATGAGTTAACTAAGTTAGGATGACTTAGTTGTTTCAGTTAATTCAAGTTGAGGGTCAAACTACAGGCATGTAGAGCGTATCCTACATTATAGGAGCCTTGGTTGAGTTTCTTTTGAGTTATAATTAATTAACTCCGTTTATCTGAGTTAAAGTCACTTTAACTGGTTCTAACTAATGGAGGAACTGAAGAGAGGTCAAAGTGTGCAAATTAGATCTAATTCGCATGCAATGATCAGTCATATAACTAATAATTCACTCATAAATAAGTCATGCATGTCAATTCTGAGAAAGACTCAGTTAATATTGGAGTTCAAGGGCAGTGTACTATCAGTTGTATAATTATCTGAATTGTACAGGTGGTACATGCAGTCAGAGGAAGTCCCCTAATGGATTGCGCGGTATGGATTGGGAATTTCCCTAATTAATAGGACCTAATTACGCAAGGAAACTACGCTAGGAAATAGGGACTTGGGCAAGCTAGAAATTGGTTAAGTTTTGAACCATGCTTGTCTAGGAATCATTGAGACATATAGAGATAGTGCTGAGGTTTATCAACTTTGAGAAAAGTATTGTAATATTCTCATATTATTTGGCTTATGCAATATACAAATAACGAGGTCTTTCCCCAAATAAATATTTGGGTTGTGCGATTGAAATTATTTCTCTTTCTTGTTCATGTGATTATGCGATTGTAATTTGGTTTTCGTAATTTGTAGAGTAGATTCAAGTATTTTGTTTTAGCATATTATAAGATCAATTGAATCTACGTGGATTTTCTACATAACTTCTCAATACTTGGTTTCAGGAGCTCATGCCACTCTAGAGCTACATGTACCCTCAACACTTGGCTACAGGAGCTCATGCCACTCTAGAGCTACATGTACCCTCTAAGCCACATAATGAAATAACTCCCAGCTAGTATTAGAACCTAAGGTCAAGGTTCACCAACTAGTTTCTCAGGAATGACAACCATAACCATAGTCCTCCTCATATTAATAATCAACATGATAATCATCATAATAATTCCTTCAGGAAAATATGTACACCTTTCATTACTGCATGGCCTCTCTCTTCCATGTGGCACACCCTGTACAAAAAATATACCAATGGGATTCAATCCTATCTTATAATGTACTAAAACAAGATATTGAAGCCTTTTACAATTTGCGGAAATAAAAAACGATCGCATAATCACATAGCATGAAAGAGAAAGAGACAATCAAACACAAAACACAAGATGTATCCAGGGAAAGCAACCTCTACACTCTCCTGACTGTATCACTTCAATCTTGCTTGAATCTAGCTTTCAATCTTAAGGAAAATTGGTCAAATATTTAACCTTTTGATTGCATCTATTTGGCATGCCTTGCTTATGCATTCTTGGGCTAATTGAGCCCATATTAATTATGAAAATACCAATTAAAGTTTGTGCAATCCTTCAAGGCCTTCCCGACAACCTTATGCATGACCTATACAATTTTCTAATACTACAATTGATAGATATCTTCCCTTTAACCTCAGTCTCAACTGGGTATTCCTTAGAACCGACATGCAACTACTATTTATAGCAAATTATCAGTTAATTTATTGATCACTACTTGTGAATTAAATCAGATTTAATTCATTGGACCTCTCACTTTCTCATCACTCAGTTAGAACTAGTTAAATTGATTTTAATTAAATTAATTGAGTTAACTAATTACAACTCACAAATAACTATATTTGGACCCCATAAATATAGAAGATCTCTTTTCATGCATCCTCTTAGACCTCTAACTCGAATTTCCTAAGCTAACTAAGTCTTCCTGACTTAGTTAACTAATACAAGTTGTCATGAGATGAAATTACAATTTTTCTTTCAATTTAATTAAGGGAAAATTAAATCAAAAGCCTCATACGGTAGCCATTTCTGGGTGCCATTTTCCAGATTTCATTTATGGATGTCGATTCCACTGTTTCTTGTTGTAAATTTCAACACTCCCTCTCAACGAGAAAGGAATTCAATCTATCCTAATCTGGTACCTTTTTAATGTTCTACATGCAACACTTCTCTAGTTTTGTTTGCTCCTGCAACTCCTGAAACTGAATAGCCTCCAAAAAACTGAATCAATATAATGCATCTGTCATCAGAGTCTATGAATGCTACCAGTTACTGCACAATCTACTGAAATATATATGTTGTTGACTCTGCATCTGTGCTCTTTGCACTGTTTCCAACTTTGATCTACGCTCCAGTATCTGACATATGTTACTTTTATTTTGTCTTCTTGACATCTGAGTGCATCAATATAATTGATCCTTCCTGATACTGTGTATTGTGGGCTCCTTGTAACTAGGTTTGATTCATGAGACACGCCATCTCACTGGATCCTGCCCAAATTTCTTCTCTTGGGATTATATATGCACATCGCCCCACCTCTCACCTGGAGGTCTGGCTACATGTGCTCCCTCTGCCCACTTGGCTCAAAATTTCCCCCTACTGGAGGTCTCTGCTTGAGTGGACGCTTCCACTCAGTCTCCTCTTTGATTCTCCAATTGTGGCTACTCCACAACCTTCTGAGATTACTTCCGAGACTGCATGTTAAGAGGTAATTTGTGCTCCCTCTCAACCATTAAGTCACTGACCTATGCTTTGCTCCTCAAAACTTTGCATGCATCTTCTACCTTGAGGGAATTCAGGTTCTTAACTCTTGCACCGATCTCCTTCACCCGTCTTGTGGCATTGTGTCTAAGGAACACATTTCCTTTTCTAAATATGACATCATAACTGTATTCTTCCAATACCGCTACAGAGACAGGGTTATTCCTTAGTTCTAGAACATACAAAACATCTATCAGTCTAAGAGGCGAGCCAAACTCCCTATGAAAGGTAATTGTACCTATACCGATTTCGCTATATCTCCCGTCATCTCCAAACTCTATTTTATGTTGGAGGTCCTTCTCATCCAAGTCATTAGATATCTCTATTCCCTGTCATATGGACGAGGTACTATTATATAGATATTGCATGCATCCCATTACAGTGATGGCCATACATGCAATGAGAGTAAAATCAAAATCAAATTATGAAGCTAGCGCTTAACCTGCTGCAACTACAGGCTCCTTCTTGCTTGCCTTCTTTTGTGGACAATTCGAGGCATAATGCCCGTGCTCGTGACAGTGAAAACACTCGATCTTGGACAAGTCTCTCTTGCCCTATTCGCCTTGGGACTTCTTTCTGTTGGATTTTTTGCCTTTTCCCACCAATGCAAAATATTCTTCTTTGTATTTGTTGGAGGTCCCGTCTCTAGTTCTCTGCCTTATCTATTCTATTACCGAGTCAAACCACAAAATCTCCCAGTCTGGTAACTTCTCTCTCCCATTCATAGAGTCCTGGTAACTATGCCAGCTCTTAGGAAGGCCTATAGGTGCTAGGCTCATCAAATCATCATCAACAATAGTGACCCTAACACTTCCAAGCTCATCTCGACACTGAGTGAACTTCTGAAGGTATTTCTGGATCGTGTTTCCCTCCTCCATCTTGATCTTTCTAAGCTTGTCCTTCATTTCCAACTTCCTGTGGTCACTACTGTTCTGAAACAGATCTGTTAATGCCTTCCACATAGCATATGGAGTCACCTTCCCATGGAGACTCAAGACAATATGATCTCTAACTCCCTCTAACAAGATCCTTCTTGCCTTTGCTACCTTCTTCTACCATGCATCAAGCAGTTGGGAATCTACTGTTACGAGCTTGGGAATATCAATATCTATGAATTCATTCAACCCATTGTCCTCCAATATTGCCTCCATCATGTCCTTCCATTCTATGTAATTCAAATTTCCCTCAAGAGCATATTCGAGTCTCAAGCCATTAACAGACATCTTGATCTGTTGTTGGATCCTGAAGAATAAATCTGCAAATTCAAACTTGTTCAAGGCAAAACTCTATTCTTCTTTTCTATTGTGATTCCTAGTGCTCTGATACCATGTAGAAAAATCTACCAATGGGATTCAATCTGATCTTATAATGTACTAAAACAATATACTGAATCAAACACGGAAACAATCTACAATTTGCGGAAACAAAACACGATCGCATAATCACATAACATGAAAGAGGAAGAGATAATCAATCGCACAACACAAAATGTATCTGGGGAAAGCAACTACTCAAAACCCCTCTATATCTATATTTCATAGGGTCAAGATCATGAAACAATACAATGTTATTCCTCACACTGAGAAACCTCTACACTCTCGTGAATCTCTCACTCCGATCATGCTCAAATTTGCCTTTCAATCTAAGCAAAATCAGTCAAGTATTTAACCTTTTGCTTGCTTCTTCCTAGTTTTCCTTGCTTATGCATTCTTGGGCTAATTGAGCCCCTATTAATTAGGAAAATACTAATTAATGATTATGCAATCCTTCAAGGCCTTCCCGATGACCTCATGCATGACCTGTATAATTTTCTAATAGTACAACTAATAGATATTTTCCCTTTAAGCTCAATTTCAACTGGGTCTTCCTTAGAAATGACATGCAACAACTATTTATAGTGAATTATCAGTTAATTGATTAATCACTACCTGTGAATTAAATCAGATTTAATTCATTGGACCTCTCACTAGCTCATCACTAAGTTAGAACTAGTCAAACTAGTTTTAACTCAATTAATTGAGTTAACTAATTACAACTCACAAATAACTATATCTGGACCCCCTAAAAATATAAAATCCCTTTGCATGCATCCTCGTAGACCTCTAACTGGAATTTCCTAAGCTAACTAAGTCTTCCCGACTCAGTCAACTAATACAAGTTGTCATGAGATGAAATTACAATTTTTCTTTTAATTTAATTAAGGGAAAATTAAATCAAAAACCCCATATGGTAGCCATTTCTAGGTGCCATTTTCTCAATTTCATTTATGGATGCCAATTTCACGGTTTCTTGTTGCAAATTTCAACACACCTTGAAGCCATGTGGGCCCCAGGTGTCCTTTTCACCAACATATATTATCCAATGCAGTGTTGCTTGTCATTGCGTAGTTGCACTACCCCCTATACTCTTTACCGTTGAGTGGGAATCTTAGCCAACCTATTTTTGTTATTATTAAAATAGATACAAAATTACATTATCTTCAGCCACTTAGCCAAAACCGACATATATGTTTGGGCACGATGACCTCAAAACATATCCAATCACGATGGCCACATAACATAACTCAACTCATCAACCTAATCATTATATACATCTGACTCACCAACCTAATACTGTGTACATATAATTACAACATCGTAAATGGGCAAGGGCAATACATTTACTTAATCATAAATTTTGAATTTAGTATGAACCATTTACAAAACTTTTCCCTTCTTTTTTAAATAATCACAATATAGTTAAAATCAAAAATTTTAATAACTTAGTTCTTTGCCTTAATGAAACTTTCTTTTCATATTTTAAATGTGAAATAAATTTCCCAAAAAATCAAAAATCAAAAATCCATCAACAATTTGGTATTGATCTTTTTCATTTTTACCATTATTCTCTTATCAACAATGATAAAGGTTTTTAACCAATCTCTATTATCTAGCAATGCATTAAGGACATGACCACTTTTCATCCTTGTGCTCATATTCTTAACAAGGCATACAATTTCAAAATGCACACTTAGTTAAGCTACAAAGAACTCCCCATCTATTATCATTTTAACATTTCCTCCACAAATATGACATATGTGGCTGTTGTAGTCTTCATACATGGGATCTTCTTCGACACATGGTAGCTACCTTTCTTTCCACCAACGACCCCTTCTTCATAGCAAATCGAGGCGCCTTCATATTAGATTATCTTTCATGCAATAGACTCAACACCTGTGAATAACTCCATGGAAATATTTTAGCATAGATTGATCCATTTTCATCATCTCTTGATAATGATATACCACGATTTTTTTTTAGCAACAATGGATCACAACCATTGCTTTGATGCAAAATGCAAGTTTTAACAAGCAACAACGAATATAAAAAACATATATGGAGCAAGTTTTTGAAATTATAACTAGTGTCAGTCTTCATATGTAAAACAATCATTGATGTATTTATTATATTCATTATTATATTTTATTTTAGTCAAAGCATTTTCTTCATGCTTATAGAGTCAAAAGAAAATTATTTGAGTCATGTCTTATTTGGACATTTATAAGAAAACAAAATGAATTTTTGTTTGAGTCTAAGTCCACCAAAATGGTCAATGTCGACCCTCCTTGGAACAAGTCAGTCTGGGCCTCCAAGAGACACCTATTCGACCTCCTGGACAACTATATATAAGAAGGAAGTTTGACCCTATTAGATCTCATCAATTAGACCAACAAGAATACATATGAAACCACCGAAGAAGAGGAGACAAAGCAAGTCAAAAGAGAGAGAAGGACGAAGTAAAAAGAAAGAATAATATTCCAAGTTTGACCAAATTTTTGCCTAGTGACAACTCATATGTGTAGACTATAATTTCTGTGGAGAAAGCTGAATCTTCTGAGGTTGCCACTAGGCCAAAATTTGGCCTCCGACTGCAGATCAGATATTTTAGAGTGTTGACTAGATTTGGACAATTTGACCATCATTGAATTTGAAAAGAGTTGACAAGATTTGGAGGTGACTTGGAGGACAATTGGGCTTGACATTTTGGTGGAAATTTCTAGTCTTGGTCTAGGAAATTGCATTTTGATTTGATTCTATAAGAGAAGGATTTTTGGGTTTTCCACCTTGTGGGGATTTACCCTAGCTTGGAGTTGAATTTTTGTTGTCTCTTGTCTCTTTGTGTTCTTTATGTTTCGAACATTTGTATAATTTCTTGATGAATGGAAAATAATAATTAATAAGAAGCAACTACCATTCACAAGTAACTATCAATCAGAGAAATTGAGCCTAATCTAATCTACACTTGGTTTCTCAACATGGTATCAGAGATATGGTGAATACAAGAGAATTATTAAGGAAACCCTAAGCAGGGCTAAATTTTGGAGTAGTCAGAGAAAAATATCATAAAAGTGTTGATGTCATGGAATACTCCTAAGGAATATCTAAAAGGTAAGAAAGTATTCTTTATCTTTCTTGTTGAAGTCTACTTCATATTGTAATACCTGTAGCAATGATCCAAGAAACTTGATCTGAAGTTTTGTAGCATCAATTAAATATTTTTTGGCATTGACCGAAGTCTGAGGTACTTATTTGAGTTTTGTGGTGAAAGTATGTTGCATTGGTCAATAGTTATGTGACATTAGATTTGAATCAAAGGAAAGTTATTGTCTATGTGAAATGCAAACTATGGAAATACACCAATTTTTGTGATGATAGTTCCTATGATGGTGATACAAATTATGGTGCAAGTTACCATGATATATTTATTCTAAACCAAGTTCCCATGGAAAAGTGGGCATGAATAAATAAATTTGAGTCTATAGTCTCTACATCCAAGATTGAGACAATGGTATGTAGCATCTATCCAAGAGATTTGAAATATTTATAAGACATATTCCTTGGTTGAAATTCAAAGTTAAAGATACTCCAAGAGGTTTGTGAGAATTATTTCTAAATCGAGTCTTAAAGGAGTCTAGGCCGAGACCTAGAATATAAACTTATGTTGTGAGATTAGAAGCAAAAATAAAATTACTTATCTTTGGAAGGGTATCTTGAAATATGAAGTATGAACCTTTGAAAAATTTGAACATTCTGTGGTGGCATCTGAATCTTCTATGACACTATGATTTACAAAATTATTTATGGTAACATCTTTCTGAGGCATCTAAAGGTTACTAAGGTTACATCTTCCTATGACATTTGAATTCACTCTGGAAACATATTTCTAAGAGTCAAAGCATCTATGATAAACATCAAGAGAGACTTCCAAAATTGTTTTAGTCAAGTCCAATAATTCAAATGATGATTTTCTCTATGGTAAAATGTGATTTCTATGGCACTATATGTGTTTAAGAGGCACTGAGATGATATGAAAAGTCTTGAGAAGTTTGTAATATGTATAAAGGTCACCTTGTTATGGTATACAATATATGGAAGAGACCAAAAATATGAAAATCATCTTTGTAGTTAAAGGCTGAGAATTTTGGAGATTTTTGGAAGAACTATGACTATATATATGAAGGCTTATGAAGCTTATCTTTGTAACACTAGTATACGAAGCAACTATGCTACTAATATTTCCTTCTTATACATGAAATAAAGAAAAATTACATCAACAAATTCTACCTATCTAATTCACTGAATTTTGCAAGATATGAAGTATCTATGTTGGAGGTAAATGATACATGTCAACTAAAAAAAAAAAAAGGGATCAAATCTCTACACGGATGGATAAGGTAAGATTGAAAAAGGTATCTATAAACTCTTTTCATTTGCAATAGTAATACATATAATGCTAATATAATGGTCTCTCGAAAGATAACAGTGCATCATAAAAAGGGACCTATGTAGATCTATTTTAGAGATCGTTGATATGTTAGCATTTGAAGTCTTTCATTGCATATAAAGACTAGGATTATGAAATCAAGGAATGAAATGAATTGCATCTCACATATAGAGAGCTTGCTAATAATATTTCTAGGGATTGCAACTAACTTGTTAGTATGCTTGTAGAAATTGCAATTTTTAAAATAATGCTAGACTTGAAGACTTTGAACATCGAAGCATTTAGGGTTTGAGCAAATATTTGATTTAGAAAAAGCCCTAGGAACAAAACCCAACTACCTAATCATTTTCGTAGTAAGAAGAAGTTCTTTCTCTTGAAAATGACATAAATGGCATCATTCTAATGTTAGAACAAGAACAATCCCAAGATTAAGAGGGAGTTGACCTTCCTCATAAAGATAAGTACTATACATCTCCTTTCTTTAATTATTATTGTTGATATTTTCTCTATGCACTTTGCTTTTTGTTCTTTCATAGTATTCTAATAAAGTTTGCAGGTCAAATTAAGAACTATATAAGCTTTATTAGATGGAAGAATTGGAAGATCATAGCAAAGCACGAAGATTTATTTGAATCTTAATAGACGTAAATGAAGAAGGAGAGAGAAATTTGAAGTACACATCAAAGAAGTTGATTAGATGGCAGTATAAAAGCAAGACTTAATAAAAGGTAAGAAGTTCACTAACCTCAGTTGGAAAGAGGGAGATGTAAGATCTTAGATGGATACATCATTGCTTGAGCTAATTAGATTCTCGATTTATTCAAAGACATCAATTGATTTGGTAGTGTTGATGATGAATAAAGATACTAAGATGGTTAAATCTACTTGGAAGTTGGTATGATTTCTCGGAAGAGCATGAAGCATATTTTTGTTGCAATGCAAAGGAAGAATATTTGAAGGCTTGCACAATCAAATGTGAAGAGGTTTGGCTCCATAAGGTGTTGGATGGGCTACTTAGTGACATGATGGATTTTATTATGATAATGATAAAATATATATGAATATTCTCAGAAAACCAAAAGGTCGAAGCGCTTCATGATTCGTGACTTGATGGATCCGTGAAGCTAGCTACAAGTATATCTACACTGATGAATAGGTATTTGATGCATTGATGAAGTTCCTTTTCATAAAATGATGAGTATTTTTTAGACAAGATTAGGCTTGTGGATATATCCTCCTTGGTTGAGAGGGAGTGAGGATCTCCTCCATGGTTGAGAGGGAGTGAGGGTGGACACCATGCTCTCCATGTGTCACATACTATGGCCAAGACTAATAGACGTAAGCCTAGTGCATGAACACTGGTAGGAAAATGGTGGATTAGATAAGCATTAAGGACATACATTCTTGAGTCATGTATTGTGGTTAATTAGGATTAACATCCTAAGTTGGATACATGGACTTGGTAAAAAATGGAATGAAGGACGCACTTTTCCTTGGGATTAGGAAATGGTCCTGTGAGGTCATACCTTGGGAACGCCTAGGTGGGGTGTGTGCCTTGAGAGGTGGTGGTGTCCAAATTTATGCCTCCCAACATTGTGCTTTGATCTAGTGTAAAGATAGAGCTTACTTGTCAAGGCATTGGTAATTTGATAATTTCGGTTATGATGTTGTAATAATCATTGATGCTTATCAATATTGATCCTTTCTTATATGAATATTTCAACTTGAGTTTATTGTATTGAGTCATTATGAATACCGACCTAGTGAAGAGGGATTATTGAAATTTTAACTAGTGTTAGTCTTCATAATGTAATGTAAAAAATCATTAATGTATTTATTATATTCATTATTATATTTTACTTTGTTCAAAGCATGCTCTTCTTGCTTAACGAGTAAAAAAGAGTCAAAAGAAAATTATTTGCGTCATGTCCTATTTGGACATTTATAAGAAAAATAATATTGAATTTATGTTTGTGTCAAAGTCCACCAAAATGGTCAAAGTTAGCCCTCCTTGGAACAAGTCGCCTTGGGCCACCAAGAGATACCTATTTGACCTCTTGGACAAGTATATATAAGAAGGAATTTTGATCATATTGGAGCTCATCAATTCAATGAAAAAGAATACATCTGAAACCAATGAAGAAGAGGAGTCAAAGCAAGTCAAAAGAGAGAGTAGGACAAAGTAAAAAGCAAGAATAATATTCCAAGTTTGGACGAATTTTTGACCTAGTGACAATTGTCACATGTGGACTATAATTTATGTGGAGAAAGTCGAATCTTTTGAGGTTTCCACAGGGCCGACTGTTGGCCTCCCACTATAGCTCTGAGATTTCAGAGTGTTGACGAGATTTGGATAGTTTGACCATTGTTGACTTTGACAAGAGTTGACTAGATTGGGAAGTGACTTGGAGGAGTATTGGGCTTGACATTTTGGTGGTAGTTTTTGGTATTGGTCTAGGATATCTCATTTTTATCTGATTCTATAAGAGAAGGATTGTTGAATTTTCCCCCTTGTGGGCTTTTGCCCTTGCTTGGAGCCTAATTTTTGGTGCCTCTTATCTCTTTGTGATCTTTATGATTTTAAAAATTTGTATAATTGCTTGATGAAGAGAACGTAATAAGTAATAAGAAGCAGATAACATTCACAAGTAATCATCAAGAAGAGAAATCAAGCCTAATCTACTCTATACTTTGTTTCTCAACACAAGGGACATAAGGAGTTTACACTCAAGAAACCCTCGAAAGGGTTAAATTAAATCATTTAAGTGTGTGGTTTTATTGTACAATCGGTCCCTTTATAAAACAATAGGTTACCATTATATTTATGTCATAGTTTAATATTTAGTTCAACTATATGCATAATTATCTCCACACCAATCTCTCCACGAATCTCTAAATTGGGTTTCATTCCTAACTTATCTCTTTTCTCTTCATCATTGTTTCTTCCATAAATTACTATTCTTGGTCTACATTATTACAAACCCATCATATAATTTAAACATTATTCATGATTTTCGAGCAGGATTTAATCATTCATTCGAGCCTCCCTTGCATGTGCACATTGTACAAAAAGGTGATTTACAAATTCCTCGTCATTCTTACACAAGATGCATCTTCCCCGACCTCGCCAATTCCTCTTATGATCATTGTCCCAATTTAAAATTTTATTGGATGATGCTATCCCTATAATCCTTCTTAAGTTGATTATTGAGCTTCTGTACATTTTTCCACCACCATATTTCCCCAACCTCTTCTTCCTTCATTTTGGTTGCATAGCCAAATTTTGTAGGGTAAACACTTGTACCTTTGTTCTTGGACCATTTAGTTGATCATATACATCAATCAATACTATAGCACTTTGCTTTAATTGAAGCATATAATTGTCCCATTCTTTCATTAGTTCATCCTACAGATTTAAGTCACTTCCTTTTAGTCTTCTCTCCAATGATTGATTATACTTTGGGATTTTTCATCAAGTAAACTAAAAGTTCTTTGTTCATGGAGTGCATAAATTAGAGAGTATAAGAGTTTGAAGTTTTTAAAGCAACCAATATAGGGGTATTTCCCCAACCCAATCCCATTTCCTCTCCCTACATTCCACGCTAACCACTTTCCAACTACGGGAAACAACTACACCAATATTTCACAAATTATGGAAGCCTATTTAAACAACTTTATTTCCCTTCATAAACATTATTCCAATGATTATACTCCTAAATATGTTTCATAGATAACTCCCCACCAACACCTTTTTTATTGATTAACCTCCATAAAGGTTTTTCTGCCAAAGCTTAACCAAAAATGAAAATGTTGTTGTGTCCCCAATCACCTACTTCCTCCTAAGTGAAAACTTTCTCCATTTCACCAATGGTATCCCTACCTTTTCCCATTTCCGAATCCATAAAAATTTTAAGCACTTTCTTCTAATCTTATGTAACATCCTTTAGGGATATAAGTCAAGTACAACCAATATACAATATAATTTCTATCACTAGTTTGGCCATTTAATTCACCTGCACAACACAACAATGTAAAGCACTTGTTTGACACCATATCTTCAATCTTTCTATATAAAAAATTCTAATCTAAAAATATAATATCATTTGGCTTTAAATGAAATACCAACTACATATACCATCATCAGAAGAGATTACATGATATGGGAAATTTTGTAAATTCTACCTTGTCAAATCTACTTCTAGCTTATTAAAGAGAAGAAAAGTTGTTTTAACATTTACTTCCATACATGTTTCCATGTTAAAAAGGTCTAATGTTTCTTTAAATTTTGTCATCTTTTGCATTCGCTCAGACATAATAGCATTACATCATCTACAAATAGAAGATGAAAAACGATAACTAAGTCTGTTATCTTAATTCAAGTTTCATGATTCCTTTTATTTTTGAATCTATAATCAATCTACTCGAACCCTTTGCCTCGAAAAAAAATGGAAATGGAGGAAATGAACACTCTCACTTAAGTCCTCTTGAGGTAGGAAAGAAACCTATGAGAGAACCATTAATAAGGATTGCAAGAGGTGTTGAGGAAATATATCCCATTACCCAATTCATAGGTTTGATATCCATCCCTATTTGAATTAGTAACAACCTTATACAATTGGTTACCCTTATCATATCGCTTTGCCAAATCTAGTTTCATTACAATTGTTGAGATTTTTTCCACCTTTATAGATTGCACACCCTCCCGAGTTTAGCCTATTACATTATGGATTTTCTTATTATAAAGGAAACCAAATTGTTCTTTTGAAATGACCCTTGATATAATTCTATTCAACCCATTAGCTATAATATTTGAAATAAGCTTATAGACTAAATAACATAGAGATATTCAAAAATTGATCTTGGATAATTCTTTTTAATAAATGTGATAAATGTAGCATTTAATGCTCTTAAGATATTTCTAAAAGATATAGGTTATTTTTCTACACTGAACAAATCTTCCTCCAACGTTTCATAAAAAGCCTAAAAAAAATTACACCATCCACTTGAACGGACTTGGGCTTTTAGCCTTCTTTAAAAAAAATCAAAATAAATTTCATCTTCTAATAAATATTTCAACTCTCAACTCCCCACTCATTTTCTCATTAGTAAGTCCAAGGAACAATATTACTAGATTCATCACTTTCCAACTCCAAGTTAAATAAAGAATTATAATATATTTTCCACCCCACCTACAATTTCTAGAAAGGCTATAGTCTTTGAACCATTTGGAAGGCCAATTACCACATAATATTGACATTTTTGTTTGTGTTTGACATAGTTTGGAAGAATTTTCTCTTTTAATCACATTTTATAAACCAAATAGCCATGCTCTTAAGTTTGCACGATCTTTCATCTTTCCCTCCATGCTTTGAAACTCTTCCTAGAAGAAAATCCCATCTACTGTAGACATTATATGCACTAAGTATGCATATGTCCAAGATCCACCTGATCTCACACTATTTAACTTTATGCAAGATACTGAATCTATTCCACTTGTTAATCTTTTGCGGAAAAATTAATTGCACACACATGTGAAGTATAAACAAAAATATTCAATCGCACATAACACAGTTTTTAACCTAGAAAGCCTGAAGCTGAAAACCCCAACTATATATTATGTAACATGGAGATCATATGACAATCTCATACAAGCATAGAAAGCTTATCACAAGCTCTTAGTATAGGACAATCGTCATACACTAATCAGGCCCAATCTTGCAAATCCATGCACCGATCTCTGCCACCTGTTAGCCTGCCTCCATTGCGCAATCTCTGATGAAGAATAGCTCTGAATGAATTCGAATTACTCCATCCTTGACTGCGCAATCCTCATTGGCATCTCCACTGAGTGTGTGATGCAATCAATGCATCACTATAGTCACAACAGATAGTCTATCTTGCCCTTTCACCTATCTCTCCTTTGGTCTCCTTGAAACTACCATGCCTGCCCCATGATTAAGCTGCTATATTGTTAGGTTGATTAATGAGTTATTATTTGTGAATTAATTAACTAATTAATTCCCTCCCACTCTCCACTAGTGTATCAATCGGTTGAAACTGGTCTAGCTAGCTCAGCCAAGGTTAAACTAAATACAACTCCATAACTACTTCTTCCAGCACATTCTGAAACTCGGCCACAGGAGTTCTAACTTCTAATGATCCTCCATGCATTAGCTCCATTCAAGCCCTTGGAATAGCGTAATTCCTTGTCGGTGATGTGCCACATGCGTACGCGAACTAAAGTGCTCAAGAGAGAATAACTTGTTGTTTTGAGTCGATTATTATTAAAGGATAATAATCGACGTACATCTATTTTTAGATTGACAGTCATAAATAGACTTCGCCCAATATGCTAAAAATAGAATTTCATCTTTTTTTCCAACTTGATCAACCATCCACAAATAGCATCATGAAACTTCTGAAATATGATCATCATGTCTAAAAATAGACATAGTCTAAAAATAGACTTGTGCCAAAAATAGCCTGCGGGCCCACTTAGTGAAGGCGACTCTTTTCACTAAGCTCATCATCTTGTTGAATCTAAACACTCCCTCTCAACAAGATAGGGATTATCCTTCACCCCGATCCTGCCTCTATGGTATTCGAATTTTCTCCTGGTGAGCGCCTTCGTCAGAATATCTGCATCCTGATCCTCCGTAGGAATGCACTAAAGCAACATGATCTTCCGCTGCACACAATCTCTGATATGATGATACCAGATATCAATATGTTTAGATCTATCATGAAACACATGATTAATCGAGAGTTTAATGCAACTCTACTTATCACAATGAATCACCGTGGAATCTAAATGTGAACCAAACAAACCAACCAGAATCTTCCTCATCCAGATAGCCTCACATGCAGCTAAACTTGCTACCATGTATTCCACTTCCGCTGAACTGAGTGCCACAGATCTTTGTTTCTTGCTGTACCAAGAAACTGTCGTAGATCTGATACTGAAAATTCCTCCTTATGTGCTCTTTCTGTCTATTGGGCTTCCTACCCAATCTGCATCCGTGAAGCCATGCAACTTCACCTCATCCGTCTGTCTGTACCATAAACCATACTCAGATGTGCCCCTGAGATATCTCAGGACATGCTTACCTGCCTTCCAAAAGAGCTTGGTAGGCTTAACCATCACTTGTTAAAGCTGGTTCACCGCATAGCATATGTCCGGTCTTGTATTGACTAAATACATGAGCGAACCCACCAACTGTCGATAAACAGTGGCATCCACTACCTCTGCCGATGTAACATCCTCTTTCTTCCAATTTCCTGGAAGAGGAGTGTTGAAAGGCTTGCAGCCTTGCATGTGAAACTTCTCCAGTATCTCCCGGGCATACTTGCCTTGAGACACAAACAGTTCACCTTCCTGCTGCCATATTTCCAATCCAAGGAAATAATGAAGGAGGCCTAAATCCTTCATCTCAAACTCCTTTGCAAGAGTTGCCTTGCATGAGTGTATCAATTGTTCATCACCTGTTAGTATTAAATCATAAACATAAAGTACAATGATTAAAATCTTACCCTCAACCACAATCTGGTACAGGTTTACATCCGCCTCACTCTTGTTGAAGTCAAGTCCAGTGAAATAGCTGTCGATCCGAGTGTACCAAGAACGGGGTGCTTGTTTCAGCCCATACAGCGCTCTTTTGAGCCTGTACACATGCGACTCGCTGCTGAAGATTTCAAATCCTTCAGGCTGCTCAATGTACACCTCTTCCTCAATGATCCCATTAAGGAACACAGTCTTCACATCCATTTGATGAATGTGCCAACCCATCTGCACTTAGAGAGCAAGGATGGTCCGTATGGAAGAATATCGTGCGACAGGTGCAAAGGTTTCTTCGTAGTCAATCCCCTCAATCTGTGAGAAGCCCCAGGCAACAAATCTTGCTTTATACTTCTCAACACTCCCATCAACAGCTTGATTTACGTTGTAGATCCATCTTGATCCTACAACTGATTTTCCCACCGGCCCTGGAACAATCTCCCAAGCACTGTTTCTGACAATGGAGTCATACTCCTCCACCATGGCATCTACCCATGTGGGCTCTTGCGCTGCTTCTTCGAAAGAAGATGGCTCTGTCACGATACACTTGCTCATAAGAGCCATGTATCCAGTATATCGGTCAGGTGACTGTCTCTGTCTATGCTGTGATGTAGGAAATCCTACATTCTGTGCCACATCAAGCTTCAGTCTCTCAGCTTTTGTGGTACGCTTTCTGCCTTGTCTGATGTTTCGTTCTGCATGAGTGGAATCCTCCACTCCATGAATCTCCTCCTGTGGTTGATCCACATCCAGAGGCTCATCTTTGGGGACAAGAAGTTCCTTTTCCGCATGCAAGTGTAGCTCTCTCTCAAGCGACAACTTCCTGGCTTTCACCTCATTGAATTTTATATCCCGTCATACAACAGTCATCTGACTGTTTGGCAAATACACATGATAGTTATGGGGTGTTTCTATGTACCCCACAAATATCCCAACTTCTACAGTCAGCTCCAGCTTCTTCCTGGCGTCCTTCATCACATGAATGTAAACATGTGAGCCAAAAATCTTCAAATGAGAAATATCAGGCTTCTTACTAGTAAAAGCTTCTTTGGGTGTACTCATGCCAAGTACTCTACGAGGACAACAGTTTTGCACATAAATCGCAGTGTTGCATGCTTCTGCCCACAAGTGCATTGGTAGGCCCTGGTCATGCAGTATCGCTCGTGCAACACCCATGATTGTTCTCTTCTTTCTCTCTACGACCCCATTTTTCTGTGGTTTATGAGGCGCTATGAGTTCTCTTTGAATTCCCTCTTTGCTACAGAAGTCTTTGAATTCGCCCGAGATGTATTCACCACCATTTTCGCTCTGTAGAGCTTTCACCTGCTTCCCCGACTCCTTCTCCACCAATGCCTTGAACTCACAGAACTTTGAGAACGTTTCACTCTTCTTCTGCATGAAGAAGATCCAACATCTACGAGAAAATTCATCACCAAATATCACATAATACCTGTGTTTTTCTGTTGAAGCAAACGAGAATGGTCCACACATGTCTGTGTGAATTCTCTCCAGGATCACCGAAGCACGGTTCTCCTTCTCATGAAAGGTGGTCTTCACAAACTTACCCATTGTACATCCTTTGCACTGATCTGACTGCGCAAGAGTACCCTTGGGAATTCCAGTAGAAATTTGCTGCAAAATCTTCAAAGTGCCATGGTGAAGATGGCCCAATCTCCTATGCCATAATTCACCCTCATCCCGTCTCGCCACTTCTTTTGCTTTGCCCACCATTGGAGCACATCCATCTACCTATAGCTTGTAGAGATTCTTAATTCGAACCCCTATCTTCTTGGTTTGACCCGTTGTTTTATTTCAAAGGAAGGCTTTTCCCTCACTGAAAACAACATCATAACCCCTGTCTTCCAGCATTGCGACTGAGACCAAGTTCTTCTTCAGACTTGGAACATGCATGAAATTCTTCAACAAGAACGGATTATCGGACTCCCTCTCAAAGGTAATGGTCCCAATGCCAGTCGCACTATACTGACCATCGTCGCCCATCTCTATATGCATATGGAGGTCCTTCTCCTCCAAGTCACTAAACAACTCTTTGTCTCCCGTCATATGGAAAGACGCACCACTATCAAGATACCATGCCGATCCCATGCAGCTTGAAACCAAGCATGCGATCAAGGAAAAATCCAGCTCAAATTGTGAGGCTAAGGCCTCTCCAGCTGCAGATCCAGTAGCCTGCTTATTCTTCTTCTTCTATGGATAGTTAGTGGCGAAATGTCCATGCTCGTGACAGTGAAAACACTTCACTTTGGACAAATCCTGCTTCTTGCCTTTAGCACCGGATTTTGAAGAAGATTTCTTCCCCTTCCCTTTCCTTGCTTTGGCAGCCAAAGTGTAATTCTCTTCATCTTCATTCTTCGATGAAGATCCATCCCTAGTACCCCACCTTATCTCCTCCTGCACAAGATCCGACCAAAGTTGCTCCCATCTCGGCAGTTTCTCCCGTCCATTGACAGAGTCTTCGTAGCTATGCCAACTCTTCGGAAGCCCAAGGAGAGCCAAGCTCATCAATTATTCTTCATCAATAGTAACCCCCACACTTCCCAGTCCATCCTTGCAGTGGACAAACTTCGTGAGGTATTTTGGAAGACTGTCGCCTTTCTCCATTTTTATTTTTTTGAGCTTGTCTTTAAGCGCCAACTTCCTCTGGTCACTACTACTTTGGAACAAGTCTGTCAAAGCCTTCCACGTTAAGAATGGAGTGGCTTTCCCGTGAAGGCTGGAAACAATATGGTCCTTCACACCTTCCAACATAATTCTCCTTGTCTTTGCTGTCTTCTTTCTCCATGCATCAAGTAATGCAGCATCATTAGATCCCGGCTTAGGAACATCGCTATCGATGAACTCCTTCAGCCCATTATCCTCCAAAACCGCCTCCATCTTGTCCTTCCAGGCTATGTAATTCGAGCTCCCATCAAGGGCATACTCCAATCTCAACCCGTTGAAAGACATTTCAATGTATACTCGATTTATGCACCAAGAATCTTCTGTAGCAAATTCGAATTGTCCACCAGCACAAACTCACTTCACAATTGCAATCTTCAATCAACAATGCTCCGATACCATGTAGAAATTATATGCACTAAGCATGCATATTTCCAAGATCCACCTGATCTCACACTATTTAACTTTATGCAAGATACTGAATCTATTCCACTTGTTAATCTTTTGCGGAAAAATTAATTGCACACACATGTGAAGTATAAACAAAAATATTCAATCGCACATAACACAGTTTTTAACCTAGAAAGCCTGAAGCTGAAAACCCCAACTATATATTATGTAACATGGAGATCATATGACAATCTCATACAAGCATAGAAAGCTTATCACAAGCTCTTAGTATAGGACAATCGTCATACACTAATCAGGCCCAATCTTGCAAATCCATGCACCGATCTCTGCCACCTGTTAGCCTGCCTCCATTGCGCAATCTCTGATGAAGAATAGCTCTGAATGAATTCGAATTACTCCATCCTTGACTGCGCAATCCTCATTGGCATCTCCACTGAGTGTGTGATGCAAACTATGCACATCACTATAGTCAAAACGGATAGTCTATCTTGCCCTTTCACATATCTCTCCTTGGTCTCAGCTGACTATATTACAACGTAGTTCGCTTGTTGTATTATTCATGATTAATGAGTTATTATTTTTGAATTAATTAACTAATTAATTCACTCCCACTCTCACTAGTGTATCAATTAGTTAGACTAGATACAACTAGCTCAGCAGAGTCTAACTGAGTTAAGCAGTACAACTCCATAACTACTTCTTAGGCGTAGTGTAACTGCGCCACCTCGAGTTCTAGCGGGTCCTCCATGCATTAGCTCAGGTAAACCCTTAAGAATAGCGTAATTCCTTCTGTCAGCTGATGTGCCACATCTATGCACTGCACTAAAGTGCTCCAAGAGAATAAGTTGTTGTTTAGAGTCTAATTATTATTAAGAGCTAATAATAATCGACATGCATCTATTTTTAGATTGACGATTTATAAATAGACTTCGCCCAATATTCTAAAAATAGAATTTCATCTATTTTTCCAACTTGATCAACCATCCACAAATAGCATCCTGCAACTTCTGAAATATGATCATCATGTCTAAAAATAGACATAGTCTAAAAATAGACTTGCACCAAAAATAGTCTGTGGGCCCACTTAGTGAAGGCGACTCTTTTCACTAAGCTCATCATCTTGTTGAATCTCAACATCTACATTATTTTCAAATAGATTGTTAATATCCTCTTCAACTAATTTTCACTTCTATTGTCATTCTTTTGCTCTTTTCTAAGCCCACTCCACCACTATTTTCTTCACCTTTTTTTAGATTTTTGACAAATTGAAACATCATTGGTCCATCATTCCATTAAATTGATTCAAATTTTGGATCACCATATTTTTTAATTACCCCCCCTTAATCCAAAAGTGATTAAATTCAATAGGGGTTAGAGGTTTTCATGATTCTATATTAGTTTGAAGAACATGAAAATTATTAGAGGATCCCCCTGTTCCTAACCAATACTCTCATTCTGTCTACCTCCTCAACAATTATTTCTACCATTAAAAATATATGTATCCTTATTGAAATGTTGTCCTCCCCTCTTCTTAAATTCCTCCATGTAAGAATCCATTAGACATGTCGCATATTAATCAACTTCATATCTTAAAAAATATGGATAAAGAATCAACAAGAAGATCTTATTGGGGAGTTTCCTACACAACCATCCTTGATTTCATGGTCAAATTTAAGTCTCCCCAAGTAATACCATTACCTGCTTTTAAACATCACCAAGATAACATTAAAAGAAGTGTTTTGGGGTCCAAAAGTTGATCTATAAATTTCCATAGATATTCCACTAGACAATTTATCGCAACAAATCTAATAAAAATAGAGTGAAATTAGAAATCTATATTACAAGGGTTAATTTTCCCCAAATTCTAAAGTTATTAATTATTGTTTATTTTCTTATGCATGAAATAGATAAAATGTGAAGAATAAAGAATGATGGAATACAAATACATATTAATCGTAATGAACACTAAGAAATGATTCAAGAAACCCTTTCGAAAGAAAACCCATTTGGAAGGTGAGATTGCTCTCCTCTCTTTTGTTTGAATAGAAAATGCAAATAGAGAGGAGAAGACACTCACTATGGAGTTATCTGAGACCTATGGCATATGGATACTATAGAACACATACCCCTATGCTCTGCTCTCTCTTGTTATCCACTCTCAACTACTCTATACTATGGAACAAAATGCAGTTGATGGAATGGAACCCATTTTCCTCCTTATGGCTTGATTATAACATAGCCTAATAACTAACTAAGGGTTAAGTTTTACCCATTCAACCTTCGACATGGGTTACAA
Source organism: Pinus albicaulis (assembly GCA_034641835.2). Classification (NCBI taxonomy): domain Eukaryota; kingdom Viridiplantae; phylum Streptophyta; class Pinopsida; order Pinales; family Pinaceae; genus Pinus; species Pinus albicaulis. Next base: position 250,666,953 of record CM076583.1, on the reverse strand, counting down.
CTTGATCCTTCTAGAGTCTTCTTCATATTCCCCATGCGGCTATCCCCTTTTCCATGAGTAACAGGGGCTGACATGGTATCCTCTTGAATTATGGTCGTCAATCACATTAGGTCAACTTCCATGATGCATAACTTTTGCATTTGAACTTTGATTGACACAATTCTTGCACTATTGGAAAGGTACTTGAGGGTATAATAATTTCATGAGGTGCACAAGTATGCAACATAGTTTTACCCCTAAAAAACATCATTTAAGGCCTCAAAATGGACCCAAAAATTTTTAAACCCCAATTCTCCAAACAAGGTCACAATGCTAAAATTGCTCATATAAGTTGATTCCTTCAAATTTTCCACTCTGAAAGTAATGGATCATACTGCCCTATTTTGGGAGGCTTTTGGTCACCAAAATATTTTATTGATTAAGGCGAGAAATTTTTTCCTCTACCTTATCGTTGGAGTACTGTTTAGCCCTTGCATGGAAATTGTCCTTTCAACTCAATCTTCAAAAGGTCATGTTGCCCCTATATTGTAGTTATAGACCTCTTATTAAAAACTAAATCTAGCTTGCGCTAGGTCCTTAGCGCTATTCTACTCCCAATTTTTTTTCCAAAGGTGCAATAAAGACATTAAACGAAGCATATAAGCAAAATATATGCACCCAGAAGTTGACCTTCCTATTTTTTCACCATGATTCAAGAGGATTCCACATCAACCCCCCTTACTCATGGAAAATGGGTTGGGCATGTGGATACTATGAATAAGACTCTAGAAGGTCCAAAGTTATAACTCTGGTTGAGATTTGAAGGAGTCAAACTTAATCCCTAGTTGGTTATCAAGCTATGTTATAATCGGGCCATTAGGAGGAAAAAGGGTTCCATTCTATTTGAGTACATTTTGTTCCATAATAGAGAAGAGTAGTTGAGAGTGGTTAAAGAGAGAACAAAACAAAGGAGGTCAGGGTTATATAGTAGCCCATGGGCCATAGGTCTCAAGTAACTCCATGGTGAGTGCTTTCTCCTTTGTATTTGCATTATTTTCATTCCAGACAAAAGAGAGCACAACAACCTCACCTTCCACCTATGTTTTCTCCTGAAAGGGTTTCCTAAAGCATATCTTGGTGTTCATTGTGATTGGTGTGTGTTTGCATTTCATTGTTCTCAATTTTCTACATTCCATCTATTGCATGTGTAAACAAAATCAGTGATAACAGATTTTGAATCTAAAGGAATTAACTTGTCATAGTATAATTTATTTATTTATTTAACTTGTCACAAACTGTCCAGTGGAATATCCATGGCAATTTACAAATCATATTGGTATCATAATAGGTTTCTTTCTGGAAAGTTGTAGGGGATCCAAGAAATATTTTGAGTAAGATTCAAGAGATGCAACAAAAAACCATTGAAATGATAGACCAACCCATGAGATTTTAAGAAAATCATTTGTTCTAGAGCTTCTTGGCCAAGGAAAGAAGAATTCAGATGAAGATGGTTTTTCAATAGTGAAATTCCTAGATGAGCATGATCTGTTAATAACACTTAAGGGCGATAAAATAAATTTAAATGATTTTTTCATAGCTTGAGTAACATGAGCCTCATTTCCTAAGAGGGGAGATAAAAACACATAAATGATAGGTTTCAAGCCTTTAATGATTACACCCATAAAAACATAGGAGAGTTGCCTAGATGTAGTTCCGACAAACATTGTAAAAGAGTGTTTCCTAGCAAAGAACTGGTTCACACAGAAGAACAATTGGGAGGACATAATGTTGAAGGAAAGAGTTAAGAAAGGATTCCAAGATGCACCTGTTAGTGTCAGTATTTGCATCCTGCCATAAATGATCAAAATCTTGTTTTCATATCATTTTAGGAGTCCCACTCAGCAAATTTTATTCATTCCACTAGGTCATGCAAAAATTTACTCACTGATGATAGCCCTAAATAAAAAATTTCACTTTTTCTAAATTTCCATTACTTGCTAGCTAAATTTCATGCCTTGTTGATTGTACATCATCCATAAAACTAATGTCATCATGAAAACCACTCTTTCAAAGTCTCATTAGGTCTTTAGGGTTTTTTCAAGGTTTCATTAGGTTTCTAGAGTTTTTTCCAAGGTCCAATAAACACACCATTTCCATTGCATAAAACCAATAAAGTAAGAGAGTGAAAAAAATAACATCTCTTTACCATGTAAAGATTATTTGCAAATATGTAATTATGATTCCAAAGTTGTGATTTTCATCCCAGAATGTAATTTTTATTCCAAAAAGATGTAAGTTTTATTTTTACTTTGTAATTTTATTTCATTTAATATGTAATAAGTACAAGATTCCCAAGCTGCCAACTCAAAGTTCCACATGCCAAAAAAGTAATTATCAAAGTGCAAAGAGTTCCTAGTCCATCAAAATGATCAATTGTCGAAGAAAAAAAGTCAAAATGAAAGGTATAGTTTCAAAGGTTTAAAGTGAAAACAAGAAGGAAAAGTGGGTCCCAAAAACTCAAAACATCCAATCCATCAAGCAATAAAGCCCATTCAAAGATCAAAAGACATTCATTTTCTCTCTATGTTATCAAGCCATCACTCACATAGTTCAAAAAATCGAAATTGAAGGGTTAAAGGTCGAAATTCTTGGAGGCACTACTCACCTGGAAAGAGGTGCTGCACATAGAGCCAGAGGCGCTGCGCACTTGGAAAAATTCACTTGCAAGCTTCCAAACTCAATGGTGGTCCTCCAAACATTCAGAAAAGTGTTTCTTCATTTCCCAGCAAGTAAGTAAGACATCATTATACCCTCCTTGCATTTCTCAAGTACACATTTCATGCTGTCAAGATTTTCATGAGAAATCTCTAGTTTTTCAAGATAGAAACCCCAGTTTCACTTCCTAATCCCAAATTTGATCCTTGAAGACCCATTTTACCCTTCCCACATCATTATAAATCCTATCACTACCCCTATATCATCAATTCCCTATCCCAAACCCCTTTATCCCCTAAACCCTAAGACCTAGGTATTTCAAATTCCTAGGCTCCGAAATCCCCATACTCGTAATAAAATTCCCATCCCAAATCCCACAACATTTCTACTCCCTGTCACCTCCATCAATTCAACAATCCCTTCCCCCATCTCCCTAATTCTTTCCATCCCATTCCCCACTCCCTAAACCTACATTTCACTCCCAATTCATCTCCCTAGGGTTTTTAGTCAAGACACTATGAAAGAAGAAAACATAGAATTCAGTGAGGAAGAAGAAAGGGAAGCGAGGAGGCCACCCAAAGGAGGGAAGATACTCAGACTTGAACCTACAAACACTAGAGAAATCATGGCCTCTCCCATGACTCTGACATGTTTCAAGCATGTAGGATGCTTTGACTTTTGTGAACAAATACAAAAGGTCCAACATCATCTTGTTTTGAGCACGCTTTTCATCTCTAATCTTCATGATAACCAGGTAACCCTTGCTGGTGTCACTTTCATAATATCCACAGCCATTGTAGCAGATGCCACTAGAATTCCAAATGTTGGTGAAAAATGGTATAAGGCAAAAGACTTGGACAATCATTACTATGACCCATATATCAAGCCAAGGCACAAGAATGAAAGAAAAAGGTTATTTCCTTTCTCTTACCTCCTGGATAGGTATTCCCCCATGATGAAAATCATCATGAGGTAATTTTCTTGTGAAGGAAGTTTCTCTAGACTCTACATCTACCATATCAGATTATTAATGCACTTCACAAGGGTAAAGATGCTCAACATACCTTATTTTCTCTTCAGGGACATTGAAAAATGGCATAAATTGTTCAAAAGAGATATTATGACCACCAAATGAGAAGTATTTTTCACCACTCTCTCATAAAGATCATTGTCCTCCATCACTTTGATAAATTGAACATCTCATGGGACACTTTCATAGCTAATGACATTTTTATTGCACCACCAATTCAACATGATCGAGCTGTGCCTCCACCATCTCATTTTTCCACATCCATTCCTCCATCTCAACCCATAGTACCTACTTCTTCATCAACTAAAACTACTTCACCCATTTCACCACCATCATCACCATTTCATACTCAGATTGGGTCATCCAACATGGTTAAGAACAATGAGCTTCAAAAGACTCGAAGTGGCTGAGATAGAGAGATTGGAAAAAACATATCGGAGAGGTCATAGGCAAGTGTCTGCTCCAAAAATTGTGGAAGGGGCCTTGCCTTCTTCATCAGCAAAGCAGGTAGACAAGGAAAGCAAAAGATGACAGAGGCAGATATTCAAGAAGAGATTAGGCGCGAAGAGGGAAATATTCATGAGACAGAAATGGAGTTTGACCTTGTTGACTCGAATCAACAAGATGATTTTGAGATCACTAGCACAGTCATCAAGGAAAAATAGGCCAAGATTAAAGAGCTACAAACTAATCTTGATAGATCTATATTTGTCATTACCTTTCTTGAGCAATAGAACCAACAACTAAAGACCAAACACTTCATTGATGAAGTGAAATTCATCAAAGCTCAAAGAGAGGCAGAAAAAGCTAAAGTCTTGCTTGAAGAGACACTAGAAAAATATGGTGTGCTAGATGAACCAGATGAACAAGTGCCAAGAATAAGGCCAAGGATTAGAGGTTTGAAAAGAACCTTAGAACTAGAAAGGCATAAAGAAAGAGAACTAGCAAATGAGGTCACTCTTAATGAACAATTTGCAGTGGTAATCAATGAGAATTAGGAGCAATGGCTTGACAAGGCTAACCAACATCTTGAGAAGCTCTTGGAGAAAGAAAACAAGGACAATGATATTCAGAGAAGGATGGCAAAGCACTATGCCAAGAGAAACAAAATTGCAAGGTCAAAACTTAAACAAGCCAATGAAAAAATTGAAACCTTGACCATGCAAGAAGAGAAAATAAGGCTTGATATCCTTGCTGAAGCCTCACTCCATGCCTAATCCTCATCATCAACCACCATTCAACAAATTTTTGCAAATTTTGATACATTTTTGCAAATTTTTGAAGATTTTGTTCATTCCTGGACAATCATGTGACAGTTGGAGTCTCAGGTGTGTAGTGCCCTAGGCGTTGCACACTTGTTTGAGGCATATCTTAGTCAAAATAAAACCACCATTGGATTCAGAACAGGGAAAACATGCAAGAAAACCACTTTGCTAACCTTGTTTGGTCAAATTGGTAGGTGAAAATATAAAAAAACCTTCAAAAAATCACAGTTCTGCCTCTTTTTTCACCTTGGCACTGCGCATAGAGAAGTCTTGGGAGAATCACGTTTTGGGAGGTCAAATCAAGTCAAATTTGCAAACCAAGCACAAATTTGGAAAGTAGACTGGATAAGCTTTCCAATGAGCTATCTTGAGCTCAGTTTGGACATTGGGGACCCCCTCAAAACTCAACATGAAAATGACACTGCGCACCTGACATGGCGTTGCGCATAGAGTAGAGGCGCTACTCACTTGACCAATGTCTGATTTTTATGAGTTTTCTCTGCAATTTTGATTTTCACCTTTAGAAATCATGATTTACTTATGTAATTGATGGACTTAAATGTAATTATGATGTTTTTACACTTACATAGGGCAAATACATTAGGTGAAAAGTTTTGATGACATGTAATGAATCAGTTTGCAAAAGGCGAGGGATGAGTAAGTTTGACCACCCTACACTCTAGGTTTCAGTTCAGTTTTTGGTGGAACTGATCCTCCTTTCATGGATTCAACCCCTGAGGATGGGAGGAGTTGTTTTGGGGTCTACATCATGTAATTTTTGACTCATTTCACAGGTTGGATGTTGATGCATTGATCAGAGACTCTAGTATAATCATTTTGGCAGGAAATTAATGAAAAGGTTGCAACTATATCTTTGGGATACCTGTGGTATGAGAATTTAGCATTGTTCTTCTTATATCTCATTATGTATGAATGTTTTGTTTCATGATCCATTTCATTTCTATGATATGCTGTTTTTAATTTGATAAACATAATACATCTCTCATACTCTGTTTTGGGAAAACCTTCATAGTTTGTCCATCTTCTTCAGTTTAGAAAGAATTCATGCTGAGACTTTCTCTTTCTAGCTCCTCACCTGTCTGATCCATCCCACTCAAGAAACCCTAGAGTGTTAGGTTTTCTACCTACCTTGCCCCATTGAATCTCTGCAACCCTAATCCTATTTGCCTTGACCTAACCTCTTTGACCTAATTAACCTATCCAACAAACCAAAAATCAAATCAAACCCTTGTACTTATATGTAGCCTAAAACCCTAATTCATCCAACCCACTTGGTTGTGACATTGTGGAGAGAGCCCTCTCGGGTTTGGTAGGGCTATCTACCAAGCTAAAAGATTGGTTTGTGGTTACCTCTTTTGAGATTTTTTTTTCAACTTTAGAGATCTGGCGGAGTGGTAACAACACCAATGGCATCATAATGAAGAGGGAAAAGTTGTACTTATAAATAGCTCAAAATACTAAAGCACCTTCATTACTCTCGAGGCTCTTATTAATACATTATCATAATATAACATATAGGTTATAATTTAATTAATTTAATTTCATACCAATATTTATGAGTGAGTACATTTAGATAAAATAAGAATAAAAGTTGGTAGAAAGAGAGGGAATATTAAAAAGATATAATACTTCAAACATATGGCTTTAGAATGATTTGAGAAAGAGAAAGAGAAAGGAGAAAAAATTATAAGATTGAATTTGGTTAAAGAATTATGAAGAAATATATAGATAATGGCATTACTTAATATTTGAAGTTGATGAAAACAATAATATTTCGTAGTTAATATTTTGGAATCTAATCTCTAAATTGTAAAGGAAATATGATGTTGAGTGCTTATCTAAAAATTGATATGATTTAAATGTCTTTTTTTTCCGTGTAAGAGTTAACCACACAATAAGTTTAATATATTTTGGAACCTAATCTCTAAATTGTAAAGGAAATATGATGTTGAGTGCTTATCTAAAAATTGATATGATTTAAATGTCTTTTTTTTCTGTGTAAGAGTTAACCACACAATAAATTTAATATGATTTTTAATGTAAAGAAGCTAAATAACTTCCTTCAAAATTAAATCAACTTTCGAATAAAAAATAACAATTCACCTTTTATATTCATATTAAATTCATAATTTCAAAATGTAAAATTACTTGCCAAACCTTTTCAAGAAAAATAAACATTAAAAATAAAAAATTCTATTTCATTTTTCAGTTATAATTTTATTTTCTCTTAAATCAGAATATAGTCAATAAAAAATTCACACATATATTAAAAAAAAAAACACTAACTTATATTTCCAAATGAAAAGTTCATCCATGAAAGTAACACCAACTCATGGAAAGTTTGCCCTTGCCCATGAAAGTGATACTAATTCATGAAAAGTTCGCTTGAAATGCATCCATTTGAAATTCAATCCATAGACAACTTAAAACCAAAAATCATTGCCAATGTGTAATTTGCAAACTAAAAGCGACAATGAAAATGGAATCATTCTTGCTGGCAAGATAATAAAATGAAAGTGTGATGAAGATGTTTGACCATTTGCAAGGATCGTGGATATATCATTAATATATTTATTTCTAAATTGAAATTCTTTGATACCAAAAGCCAGATGGCTTAAAAAGCAATGATTCCATGATTATATACACCTAAAATTTATGGCATGTCCGACCATTCTCCGGGACATGGATATATCAATGATACATTTATTTTTAAATTGAAATAATTCGGAGTTCAAAATCGACATAACTTCAAGAGCAAATGATTCGATTAAATATATATTTCAAATTGAAATCCCTCGAATTCAAAAGTTACAAAAACTTCAAAAGCAATGATTCGTATATATGCACCTAAAATCTATGGCGCTGTAGAAGTACACTTCAATTATGGTTCACAGTAGGCAATCAAATCACAGATTGACAAAAATGACGGTAACTTTGAATAGAAATAAATATCTGCTTGCAAGTAATGAAGAATAATGAGCCATGCAAGTAATGAAGAATAATGAGCCATGCCCATTACCATCGGAGGTACACTGACAGGAGCCTTGTAGAAGCAGAATAACAAGGGTTGTACGTGATACACCGCCATTGCCTACTCGCAGTCACCGCTGACATGGAAATCACATGAGATAATGCAAGACAGTGTTAAAGGTTATAACTTATAGTCCAAGTGGACCCTCTTTTTTTTGAAGCACAAGGAAACCCAACAGCCCAAAATTTGCAATTTGAGAATTAATTTAATTCCACTCGCTTCGGCGGCTCTGCTTTCCAGAAATGCTTTTCCTCTGGAATGGATTCCCTCGTCAGCATCTTGCGCGTACGAGGACCACGGATTCATGTTGGAGGATTAGTGTTGTCCGTGTCTAGTGCACTGCTGAATTTGGGTGATGGTCATTCATTCCGAGATGGGCTAAAGCTGTAGAGAGCAACCAGTACTGTAGAGGATTTGGGGAATTGGTTTTTGCACTGTTGCGTACTGTTTTGCATTGCAGGTTATGTAGGGAGAGGATACTTGGGTTCATGCTCTAAAGGCTTGAGTTCAGAACTATGTTTCTGCAAGCACTCAATACAGTTCTACCCAATATGAGTTGTGCAAGGAAAACGAGGCAGAAATCAATGGCAAGAGGTAAGGCCTCATTCTCTTATTCCAAGAGGGCAGTGCTAATTCCAATCCTCATTCTGGTTCTCCTGCCTGGTTCTCAACAATTCGAGTCTTCTAATGTCCAGACCCTGCTGAGACTTCAGAAGCTCTTGGAGTACCCTAGTGCATTAAAGAGCTGGAACAACAATACAGATTTTTGCAATCTTACTCCTACTTCATCTCTTACCATTGTATGCTACGAGGGCGCAATAACACAACTGAAAATTGTGGGTGACAAGGCCTCTCCTCAAAAGGGAAATAGTACGTTTTCTGTTTCGAACCAGACTCTGTCATCATCTTTTTCAATAGATTCATTTTTAACTACCCTCTACAAGCTTTCAAGTCTCAAAGTTCTTTCTCTGGCTTCTCTGGGAATCTGGGGTCCTCTTCCAGCAAAGATAGGTCGCTTATCCTCTCTCGTGATACTAAATATCACCTCAAATTTTTTCTATGGAAACTTTCCACAGGAGCTTTCTCTTCAGAGGAATCTCCAGACCTTAATATTAGACAATAATATGTTGAATGGCACAGTGCCTGACTGGATAAGCGCCCTCCCTGGTCTAACTTCTCTGAGCTTGAAGAACAACTTGTTAAGTGGTCCTTTGCCGATCTCTCTGAGTACATTGCAAAACCTCAGAGTGTTACAACTTTCAGGAAATCAGTTGTCTGGGGATTTGCCAGATCTCAGCAGCTTGACAAACTTGCAAGAACTTGATTTGCAGGGCAATAGTCTTGGACCCATGTTCCCAATTCTGGGAAACAAACAAGTTGTCAAGCTCGTTTTGAGCAAAAACAATTTCAGGTTTCATGTTCCGGATCTTAGTTCATTTGACCAATTACAAAGGCTCGACCTGTCTTGGAATGACCTTATTGGGTCACCTCCGCCTTCGTTGTTTTCGCTGCCCGGCATTTCCTACTTGAACTTAGCTGCGAATTCATTCAGTGGATCTCTTCCCCAAAATCTCACTTGCGGCAGTAGACTCGAGTTTGTTGATCTCTCCTCGAATTTTTTCACGGGGAAGTTGCCCCCATGTCTCGTCTCCCTTGTAAGCCAAAAAAAAACCATTAGGTTTGGCGAGAATTGCTTGGTTACCGAGATGCAGCACCAGCACCAAAATTCATATTGCAAAAATGCTGCAGCTGCAATTGGAGTTAATCCTCGAAGGTCAGAGAAAGCATCTAGAACTATCAAGGTAGCTATTGTGCTGGGCGTTGTGGGTGGAATTGTGGGAGTATTTGCGGCATTGGGACTTGTGCTGCTAGTGCTGCTCAAAATATCAGAGAGAAAAAGAGCGATGAAGCCGCCGAGAAAACTAATAGCAGAAAATGCCTCAACAGGGTTCTCCTCTGATCTTCTAGCTAATGCAAGTAAGATGTTTCTCCTTTAGATTTCTCATCCTTAGCATTCTCCCTAAACGGATTTATAAAGGAATGCAGTGCAATATGTCTCTTATAATTAATTTCAGTCTCTGTATCTGTAGAAGACACTGGTTGCGTGGTACATTGTGTATGTAATCAGAATTGCTATTACGAAGTTGAATGCACCATAGATTCTCTCATATATTTAATAATTTTTATGAAACTACCCATGTATGCTAGGAGTGTGATTTCTTTCTTTAAATGCTCAGTTTCTCTTGCATCTGGTCATCCTTGCATCCAAATAGACAGAGAATGGGTATATTGGATATGATTCACAATCGAGTCCTAATTTTTTAGAATGAGTAACCCTCTCAAGAAGCTTGTATAGCATGTTAGCATATGGCACAAGGCTAAAGTTTAATGCTATATTTGGAAGGGTTGAAAGAAAGGATAATATTTGCATCAGTATCTTGCCATATAATTTTCCTGAGCTTTTTTCATTTTCTATGCAAGGGTATATATCTCAAACAATGAGACTAGGTGCATTGGGTCTTCCACAGTACCGCCCATTTGCTTTGGAGGAGCTTGAAGAAGCGACACATAATTTCAGTCCGTCTGCGCTCATGGGTGAAAACTCTCATGGAAAGGTAGGGTATTTCTCACAGAGACATTTATTTGCAGATATATGCAGTTCTACTGGTTAAGAAATAGAGTATTGTGTTAACATAGGTTTCTGGCCGTGAAACTAATATAATTAAGTCTATTTCTTTCTTTTTCTATTTTATTTGTATTTCTTCACAAAGCCATTGAGAAATTAATAGTATCCCTATATAAGCCAGTCACAAAGCTTCATCATTTTTTTCCTTCATTATTATGATAATTTAATTTCCAAGATAGCAATCCAGTCAGAAGAGTTTTTTGTTGAAGCATCAGCAGCTGCAGGCTAACAATGTTTGACCTTTCATTTCTTGGATGACTGCATTATTCGTTATGAGGTTAACCTTAGCTTATTCCATGTGCATCCAAATTTAACGGTACAGTAGACGCTCACATTCTCCTTGCCCATGTTTGCTAGTCTCTATTAGCTAGCAAGGAGCTAAATAGGGCTGTATGTCCAACCCTTTTGTAGTTTTAAATTTTAATAAAAAATGTACGCTTTGAAGATATGAAAAAATATTAAAACTTTTCCTTGATTATACAAGGTGTGCATTAATCTCAGGCGGCATAAGGTAGAACACCAAGTCTTCCTGATGCAAAACCCGTGGAATGCTTAGCCAGTTATAGTTTCTAAATATTTTATTTGACCTTTATAGTTTCTAACTGAACATAGTTAGCTTATTTATATGCTTGGGCTAGAATATTCAATCAAGTGCATAAGAAAGAGCTTGATATACTATTCTAATTGTCATAAATTTTCAAAGGATGTTGAATGCTTGTCAATGATGTTGCATTTATTGAATTTATTCTTAACATTTACTGCACTTTGCAATGCAGTAAACCTTATTTTTATATTGAGCACGTGACAACAATACCAATACTCACATGCAAAAACAGAAACCCAAGTGGGAGAGCAAGCATGCAAGTACAAAGGAGATTGCATGATGTACACATATGTTGTAGACTCATTTTTATGAACTATCGAAGGAGTACAAAATTGGGGAAGAATGATCAAAGTTGATGAAGTCTCCAATAAAATACAACTAGCATACCTTCAAAGTGGGGCAAGGAAAACCCTAAAGGAAATAGAAGGGTGGGTACTCTCAAAATTCTCACCACCCAATAAATCAACTTCATGTATCTTCCATGGAGTGTCCTTGGAAATGAGATTTGTCAAGTTTCTCCTCTTAATTGAAAGTTCTCTTGGTGAGTTTGAGCATTGCGACCTCCAACATCCGAGGGGCACATGGCATTTTTTGATGTTGTGGGAATTTTTCAATCCCCCTTTCCAGACCCATTTGAAATGTTTGATTTTGGTTGTTAGCCTCGCTTTTGATTTGATGACTTGCACATAACTAACCTCGACACCTTTTGACAGAGCCAAATGTTGGGTATCAACGGATTGTTGCAATGTTACCTCCATTTCATGCATCTATTATTAGTTTTCCCCATGGTTTCTGTTTTTCGATACAACATTATCTTAGGTCCTAGCTAATTGTGTGAATTTGAGGCCTCTTTATGCGACCTATAGCCGTTGGTGTTTGTAGCTTAGAAAGGTACTTCTGCACAAGTATTAAGTGTATGGATGTTTGGAAGTTGTCTAATTGACTCTTAATCTTAGCATTTTCTTTAATTATTAAAGTAATTTATTTTTAATGAGAAAAATGAGATAATCTTAAGACAAAGGTTATATATATTAGTGAATCGGATAAATCTCAATTGTTTTTGTTTGTATCATAGAGGAACCCAACAACCTGCCTGACATGTAGCTACTAGTAAACCTTTGGGGGTCTACAAGCTGTCCTCCTCTTTATAAATTGGGTCACAATCGGGGAATTTGAACCTTGGATCTCTTAGCTTTGTTAGGACTCACATTACATCGATCACCAATTGAGCTGCCCCCTGGGACAGATAAATTTCAATTGTTAATCTCAAGTGAAGTGGAGATTTGTTCTCTGTTAGTTTTTGTAGCATCGTATGTGTTCTAGCCATGAAACTTTGTGGGGAGGCTAGAATACATGAGTTAGCCAAAACCTAGAAATCGTTTCTGGAAATTTCGCCTAGAAGTGTCTCAATTAGATTATTAACCAAATTTTAAATATTTCCCAAGTCTAAACTTTTAGGGAATATGGTTAATTAATCAGTATTAATTGAGATAAGGCGAGAATAGTATAGAAACTCACACAAATCGATCTGGAGATGATCCTAGCCATTGATTAAGTTTTAATGTTGTGCTTTGGTGCTCCAACAGAGGATTATAAGAGGAGGTCAATGCGGTGATGGAGAACACACTTTGGCAGTTCGATTTCATGGGCACATCGATTTCCAGAGTAGCAGCAGTCAGTTGCCGGAGAGAGAATCAAAGAGATCGAAGCAGTGTGAGGGGCAGGGATAGTGATTTGGATGAAAGATTTCCAGATTTGGAGAGGCAACAATAAGACGACCGAGTTATCCCAGAGAGGCAGTGCAGAGGCTCTGCGCAGTAGCTTCAGTAGGCAGATCGATTTGGTGGTAAGAAAAAATCGTTCTCAGCTCCAGAGGCCAGGCAGAGGTTCCAGAAGGCCGGAGAGACAATTTCCTCAGCAATTGAAGGCAAAACAATTTCATCAGAGGTAGTTTCAAGCCACACGTGTGGGAGACAACGCATAGGCAATGCAAAGGGGCTCACGTTGAGGCTTGGATGACCAATTTGTCGAAGGCAAGTCGTGACAGAGATTGCTTGTTCAACAGGATGTCATCACCCTCGGCGTACTTCAACACATACTCGACTGTCCCTCTTAAGTATCTGCGAACATATTTGGCTACTGCCTAGTGAGCCCTCCTTGGTTCCACCATGAACTGACCGAGTGTATTCACTGCAGAACAGATGTTTGGTATCTTGTTGACTAGATACATCAATGATCTGATGAGCTGTCTATACAATGTGGGATTAGCCTCATCATCCTCCGATGTGTCTATCTTCTTCTAGTTAGTAATCATTGGCGTGGCCATGGGTCTACAGTCTTCCATCTGAAATCTCGTTAGAATTTCTATCATGTATCTTCCTTGTCCTAGGAAGATTTCCCCTTTCTATTGCCAGACTTCTAATCCAAGAAAATAATGCATCTGCCCCAGGTCCTTAATGTCAAATTCTGTTGCCAGATTCTCCTTGCAGTCCTTTTGATGAGCTTGGATGATTAAGTCAAAAACAATTCATCCACATAAAGAACACGAATAAGCGGCTCATCTCCTACTCTCAAGTAATATAGGTTGGGATCTGCGTCACTACTGACGAACTCCATCTTTTGCAAGTAGCTATCAATTCGTCCATACCATGCCCTGGGGACTTGTTTTAAGCCATACAAGGCTTTCTTAAGTCTGCAAACACGAGTCTTCTGCTCATGTGTCTCGAAGCCCTCTGGTTGCTCTATGTACACTTCCTCCTCTATCACCCCATTCAAGAACGCTGTCTTGACATCCATCTGGTGAATCTCCCAACCCATTTGTGCAGCGAGAGAGATGACAGATCTGATAGAAGTGTATCGCGCTACTAGAGCGAAGGTTTCTTCTTAGTCAATTCCTTCCTTCTGTGCATACTTCTTAGCTACAAACTTTGCCTTGAACTTCTCTATGCTGCCATCTACATCATATTTGATCTTGTAGATCCATCTGGATCCTACAATTGATCTGTCTTGTGGTCTAGGGAGTACTTCTCATACATCATTTGTCATGATGGAGCTAAACTCCTCCACCATGGCATCCACCCATACTTGGTGCTGAGCTGCTTCCCAAAAGGTAGATGGTTCACCAACCTCAGCTACCAGTGCCTGATATTTGTCTGGTTGTTTCCTTATCCTCTTTCCTTCTCTAGGGGCTCCAACAAATTCTTCTGCATCCTTAATAATTTGTTGAAGTTCTCTGCTCGGTATCCCATCAGTTGTGGGCAGTCTCACCTGTTCTTCCTCCTGTTCTTCTTCGGAGGAGCTCTCCTCAGAATTATTATGCCTTGGAGAGGCACTTGACCTCTCCTCTGTAGGTCGTTGAGGCTGTACCAGTGGATCTTCCTCAATCTGCGTATCTGTGGCCGTTTCTCGAGATTTCCTGAATGCTCTCTCTCCTCCAGGAATTTCACATCCCTTCTTACCACGACTTTCCTGCTCTCTGGAATATAGATGCTATATGCCTTTGCATTCTCGCTATAGCCCATCAGAAAACCCTTTTCTGCAGTTTGATCCAACTTCTTTCTCTTTTCATCTAGAATGTGGCAGTACACCATGCTGCCGAATATCTTGATGTGGCTCACTTCTGACTTGTTGCCTGTGAACACACTCTTGGGAGTTACCTTCCCCAAAGCTCTATTGGGAACTCTGTTCTGAATATATACTGTTGTATTGCAGGCCTCTGCCCAGAAGAATTTGGGCATATCTTGGTCGTACAACATTGCCCTTGCATCTTCTATTATGGTCTGATTCTTCCATTCTGCAACTCCATTTTGCTTTGGATTGCATGGAGCTGTCAATTCTCTCTTGATGCCTTCCTTTGCATAGAAATTTGTGAAGTCTTTATCGATATATTCTCCACCGTTATCTGACCACAACTTCTTGATCTTCTTTCCTGTAGAGTTCTCTACCAATGCTTTGAAATCTTTAAACCGATCAAAGACTTCATCTTTGGTTTAAAAAAAATAGATCCAATTTTTTTTGGAATGATCATCAATGAAGGTGGCAAAGTACTTTGCCCCACTGAGAGCAGTTGTGGACATTGGACCGCAAATGTCAGAGTGTATTAACTCTAATACACTTTTGGCTCTGCTGCTGCTTCTTGGAAATGCTGCCTTAGCGTACTTCCCTAGTACGCATCCCCTGCAAACTTTGTCTTTCTTCGTACTGAGTTCAGGAGCTCCTATGACAGTATTTTTGAGAATCCTCAAGGCTCCATGATGTAGATGCCCCATACTTCTGTGCCATAATTCATTCAGATCTCTGTCGTCTGTACTACCAATCAGGGCCATCGAAGATTCAAGCTAGAGCTTATATAGCTTGTGACTCCTTACTCCGATTTGTGCCTTTTTGCTCCAGTTAGGGTGTTTGACATACACCTTATCTCTAATAAAGTATACGTCATAGCCCTTGTTATGAAGTTGAGACACTGAGAGTAAATTCATCCCCAACCCTGGTACATGCAGAACATTCGTGGCTCGAATCTTGTTGCCATCCTCGGTTTGAAATGTTACGGTACCTCTCCTGATGGGGGTACATTTTGCCTTGTTTCCCATAGTTATCTGGAAATTCATTTGTTCTTCTTGGTAGCTCGAAAAACATTCTCGAACCCCCGTTATATGAGAAGATGCTCCACTGTCAATATACCAAACACTTGGTGGAGTTGTGCTCGACACTCAAGCAAGATCCTCCTCTAGTCTGGATGCCAATACTTTCATGTTGTGTTCTCTCTGCATTTCTGCGTGCTCTGGAGGACAACGTGAACCCTTTCGGATGATGGAACTTTGGTGCATGGCAGATCCTCCCTTTCCGTTTTTAGGCCTTTGCTCT
This sequence comes from Pinus albicaulis, assembly GCA_034641835.2. Classification (NCBI taxonomy): domain Eukaryota; kingdom Viridiplantae; phylum Streptophyta; class Pinopsida; order Pinales; family Pinaceae; genus Pinus; species Pinus albicaulis. Next base: position 250,650,759 of record CM076583.1, on the reverse strand, counting down.
GATACCATGTGAAATTTTCAAGAGGAAAATATTTTTGCAATACTTGGTTTATTTCTCCTACTTATGAGATAAGTTATTTACAGATGCTTCAGTAAATTCTGAAATAAACACATTTGCAGATCTTCACTATCATTAAGAGCATAAGAACAGAAAGATAATTAACACAAGTAGCACAATAGAATCAACCACATGAACACAGTGATTTTTGGACAACTGTCCCCGAAAAAACCCAATGTGGGAAAACCGGTGCAGCAGATGAGGGTTTTATATTTATCTTCAGAAACAGAAAGTACATTTACAAGAGTCTGACGAGCAAAGAAAAATTTGCAAACACCTGGCTAAATTTTTTGGACCTTCCAGACAAATTTCAGACCCTTGGGGTGACCTCCTTCACTGTTTGCGTCATCCAACGTGATAGCTCTATGGAGTCTCTCTGTGGACTGCATGATTCTGCGTGGAGGGGGTCTTGCTGCTGATCAACTCACCCTTCCCTTCATCCTCCTGACTTATTCTTCCCGATAACTAACTCCTCCCTCCTCCTTCTGCTTCTGCAACCTTGCCTCTACAATCTCACCCACTGAAATCGAATTCTCTTGCTTCAGAATCTATTTCCTTCGGGTACTGAGAGTGTCCCTGGCTTAATTTCCGAATGGCCCTCAAGTTTCTTCTTATAATCTTCTCGCTGATGAATCAATGACCAAGATTATATCGTTAATCAATGGCTCAGATTAAAGATGACTTGATCTTCGTTTTCTAGAAGATTCACACTCTGCTCTATTACTACCCTTATTATTTAATTTCCCAATTTTAAACTTAGGGTCTACATTAAAATAATTAATTATTTTAATAAAGTCATATCCGAGTGGAATTCCACAAACGATTTCTGGGTTCTCTGGATAACTGATGTCCAAGCCTCTCTACTAAAAATGAGGCTTAGAACACTTTCCGATGCTATAGAAATCAACAATGCCTATAACAACCATTTTATTCAACTCTTCTTTCACCTTCTGCTTATATCTTGGATTCTACTTGTATGGGCGTGCATCAGGTTTCAATGTCATCTTCATAACTCCAAGTTCCCCAATTATTCCTTCCAGCTCTGAAAACTTTGTAGGGAACAAGTATTGATATTATGTCAGCAACTCAACAACTTTTCCTACTGTATCATCATCCCAATAGTCCCCAATCTTAGCCAACCTAGGTTGCTCTTAAGATCCATTATTCACCTATTGGATCTTTAGGGGCTTTGTCACATCTAGTGAGATGATCAAGGGCCCAACCATTGCGCGCTGTCCCTCAGATTTTGGAATCATGATATTCCTTGGATTTTCTTCAATCTCTTCAATTGTTAGGTTCCTGCAATTCACAATATCTTTCATTTGTGCATCCCATGCTGGTGGAACGCACTCGATTGCAGGCTTTGTTGTATCAAATATGGCTTCTTGAATATTATGATAAGCTTGGATAATCTTATCAAATCCACTCTCAAAGCTGAAGGTAAGGATAAAACTCTCTGTCAGTGCAGACCATTCACTAGTACCTCGGCGCAGCGCTGTCTCCAGATACCATTTAGTAGGTACCTTCCCCAATGTGTGAATAAACATGTGGTCCCATTCGGGTCTTGGTTTTACGCTCCATACCTAATTCCATCTAGCCAAATGTCTGCGCGGATCATCCTTTCCCGAGTAGATTTCTTCCATTCTGATGGTTGGACATTCAAATCGTAACCTCATCATGTGCGCACATTCCTCCAAGTTGCCCATGTTTTCCTTATGAGTTTCCCACCATCTTGCTGGAGTAGCGCGCAATTCGAGATCCAAAGCATGGAATCTCTCTCCGTCAGGCACAGTCCTTTCAAGCTCCCCTATTAACATGTTTATATCAGTTAACCCAACATAGTGGGGTAATTCACGTACCTTAGATGTTATACATCAAAGAGATTTGGTTACACAAATACAACATAGTGCAGATGCTTCATGCAACCGGTTTTGCCAATTTTCTAATTCCTCATTAGAATTTGAGAAACAAGAGCTATCCTTCTCCTAGTTAAGATTTCCATCTGTCGTTGGGTTAATCCAATCCAATCTTCCTCACGCAAATTCAACTTATAGATTTGATCAATATCATCATCAGCGCACATAGGCTCTTTGTATCTTTGTCCTTCTGCAAGATCTAAAGGAATGATGACCCTGACTCCATTGCTTTCAAATTCTTTTCTTCAGATTTATAACACCATCCATGTCAATAGCCCAGTCCAACCCTAGCAGCGCAGGATTAGGATCAGTATCATCTACAATTTGTATGACTTCAAAGTCTGCCATTACCTTAACACCCTTGATACTAACTACAACTTGCGACAACCTCCCGAATGGGATGATCTTTTGCTGATTTTCCATGCGCAGTTGAATGGTAGACCATTCCAGCTTAGGTTCTCCCATGCGTTGCCAAGTTTGCTTAGGTAGAAATTTTGCATCCGATCCCAGATCTAGAATAACCTGGTCCATCTCATAAGCACCGATTTGCGCGGTCATACGCATCTCTCTATCTGTTCTTTTCTTAATCTTATATGTTTTGTTGACAAATCTCTGCTCCACCATCGGCTGTTCCTTCTCAACGCAATTATCTATCAGAGCCAAAAGATTCTCTATTGCCATTTTGTTGCGCAGTAACTTTATGCATGCTTGTAGGAATGGTTTGATTTCTTCATCTCCTCCTGCTTCCTTCATTGGTCTACCAGATGTTGATGCGCTGCCTTCTGCAAATTCTTTTCGTGCTTCACCAAAAGTCTCCTTTGCGTGCTTTAGATCAAATCCTTTTTTGTTCTCAGATGCCTTACAAATCCATACATCAGTAGCCAGTTGCTTTCCCTTATCTTCATTAGTGGCTACACCGCTCCTAGTGACCACATTCACACTGAGATATTCTTCATGGGTTTGTGCTCTAACCATCTGAATATTTTGTGTTGGAGTCTGTCTTTTTCTCCTGCATTTTAGCAATCAAGACAGGACAATCTTCTATCACATGATCAAATTGTCTACAGTGCCTGCATGACTGTCGCGCGCATAGTGACCAGCATCTCCGCAGTTATAGCATATAACTTGTCCTCTTCCTTGACTAACTGATCCACCTCCTCGTTCTCTTCCTTTGCTCTGAAATCCACCATGCTCAGAGGGGGATGCTGGTGAGGTAGGCTTGGCCTGCATCCTATATATTTCAGTTTTTTCCAACATCATATCATAAGTGCGACAATGCTGCTCATCATGTCCTAGTGACGAACATAATCTACAAAACAACTTCTTCAACTCAGGTTGATATTTTCCGTTTCTTGGGTAGGAATCTGTGTCATGTAATCCAACAATTTGATAGATTGTGCACCATACGGGACTCTTCAATGGACTAGGACCTCCGACGTTCAGATAATTATTGAAGATAGGACTTTGATCTTTATGGTGCCCAACAAATTTACATTTTATGCACCAGACCTCCGCGCAAACCTCCTTGTCCTTGTCTTTGCGCAGAGTTTGAATCTCTAAATGCATGGCTTCCAACTGATTCTGAATCTATTGAGTCCCAAGCGCAGCAGGTGTTGGGGTAGCTTCTAGTTTCATTGCAACCTGCACAACCTCAGCTTGTGTGACAATCTTTTGTTGACCTAATGGCTGGCACAGATGTGTGAGCAACATAGCAATAAACCATTCCTTATGTTGAGTATCATCGATGACAAATCCACCATCTCTGATAGTGCGCTTCAGCCTTTGATCTGCCTCCCATATAGATTCATTAACCTCCCGATGAATCTCTTTCATTTCTGTAACCAGCTGCGCGTATGACTTAGGTTTCTTAAGTTGCTCTTTTAGGGCATCTTTTATTTGGTCCAAGGTGGCATTAGGGTTTGATTGAACATATCTAATGTACCAATCTAATGCGCGATCTTGGAAGGCAACAACTAGCTGCGTTATCCTAATATCATTATTATTAACCTGCTGAGCCTGCCATACGACCTCAGTCACGAACCAAAAGTGCTTAGTATCTTCATTTTCAATGCCTCTGAAATTAGGTAACTTCATATATGCGGCCATATCTGTGCCTGGGGGAGGTGGAGGTGGTGGTGGAGATGGACTGTGCGGTGGAGTGGGTGTTTTGTGATATGAGTGTAGAAGTGGAGAGGGATGGGGTTGGAAAAATACTCGAGGGTTTCTGGTTTGATGAACTTTCTTCTTCAGAGTCACTAGAGCTATTAATTTCTGTTTCACCTTCACTATCAGATCTAGGCTTTAGAGGGCTATAGATAATTTTTTTTGGATCTTTGCGGTAAACTTTTCCACTGCGCGTAGTCAGGCCTCTTCGAGGCATTCAAGCAATATGTTCACAAAGAGCCCTGTTCACATAATAGCATGTTCAACAACTTCAAAGAGCATAGGAACTTACCTCTGGGACATTTGAAAAAACTTCTTTCTGCTTCAGAGTGTGACACAAATTGGTCAATGGCAAACTCTGTCATGAACCCTCCCAAGAGGCGATTGATCCAATGATCTACTGCGCGAGTGATCTTATTGTCTAACTTTTCCTAAATCAATTCAGGAGTCCACTCAGTGACTGCATCGTCCTTCACGCAGGTATTGAATTCAGTTAATCGCAACAACCACTTCTGCAGCTCAGCTGCAAAGGAGTAAAAGAATATCTCGTGAACTTCTGTATAGATGTATTTATGTACCCACTTTTCGTCAGATAGCTTAGTACTTTGATTCACTTGAAGTGCAAATTCAAGGATCTTTCTATCTAACCAATCTTGCAATTCATTCCGCGAGGGGTGCCACAACATCAGATCTCTCTCAAAATGATCCCGGTCCCAGCAACAGAGCCATTTGTTGGCTTGAGGGGTCCTGACTCAGGTTCAAAGTTTATCGCGTAACCAACAAACCCTCCAACTACTGGCCCTTTCGGCAATGACCTACTTGTGTAGATCAAAGTCTCACCCAAAGCAGTATGGGGGGGTGCTGGAACCAAGTTTCCGCACCATGAGGAAGAAAATAATGAAGTGGCCCTAAGCAGATTGTTTGCAGACTTATATCGATCATAAACAATACTTATCAGATTGTAGACAAAATCATAGATCACTTTAGCGCAGATATAACATGACAGAACCAGATCCAGATATAAACAATGTGTAATCACTTGAGTAGATTCATCCATGTATTCTATCAATAATGTAACTTCATGCATAAATAACAGAGATAAGTGTGCAGATACAAATAATCAACAAAGAAGCAATGCGATTGTTGAATCCATAATCCTCTATGGGTAGGTATGTAAGGTGAAGAGTCACAAGGAGTCCAAGTGACCTTGGAAGATGAATCCAAGGGTCACACCATTGTATTATAAATGTACATCTATGGTGAATGATATGGGAAATGAATGCTTATCTTTCCCTTTGTGTGTGTTTAGTTTCTCCTACACCATGTGTGTGTTTAACATGGTATCGGAGCTGATACGTTCATAACCAGCTCAATCTTGTGTGAGCCACTTGTTTTTGTGGCCTGTGTAAACCTGCAAAACAAAAATCCTGTGCATTTTTGCAGCATTCAAAAATCATTTTTGCAGTGTTTAGAAATTATTTTTGTGAAGAGCAGCGTTGTGTACTACCATATTCCTGAATTTGAAAGTCTATGCATTTTAAAGTTTGCATGTTTTCTCACTGCTCCTTGCTGCATTCAGTTTTTACTGCTTTTGGCACTTTGTTTACTACTCTTTCCATTTAGTATTCTAGAAAATTCCGAGTTTTTGTTTACTACAAATTCTGCAATTTTTCCTACAATTCTGCCTACTTTTATTTCTGCACATTACTGTGCAATCTCTACCATTTCTACCTACTTTTAAAATTTACTGTAATTTTTTTTCCCATCCCACCCACGTTGCCCACTCCCAACCCCGCTCACCTGCTCATCGCACAGCTCATCCCTCAACACTCGGCCTTCCCACTCCCCCTCGCCCCCTCACGTAGCTCACCCCTCAACACTTGGCCTTCCCTATGCTACTCCATCAACACTCCTCCCCTCCCCTCACACCCCTCGCACCCCTCGCACAATGCCTCCCCCATCCCTCCTCATCTCACACACCTGCTACTTCCGCATTCCTCCATGCTGCGTCGGCCTCCAACACTTGCCACCGGCCGCCACCCCCTCCCCCATGTCACGGCCTCCTGCCCATCAGCCTCCCTCTGCTCGCCTCCCTCTCGGTCTCCACCTTCTCCCTCCACTCGCCCTCCCTAGCCCTCCACCTGCCCCCTCACCTCACGATCCCCGCCCCCTCACCTCACCACACCCGCCCACCTCACGGCTTCCTCACGCCATCACTCACTCCCCAATCGCCCGCTCACTGCACCCTCGCACCCCCGACCCCTCACTCCCTCCCCAACCGGCACGCCCCCTCACCCCTCACAGCTACCCTCCCCTCACAACCCCTGACCCCTCTCACAGCCACTCCCCCTCGCTCGACCCTCCCCTCTCCTCTCACGGCCGCTCGACCCTCCCTCCCATCCCACGTAGACTCTGCGCGTTCCCTGTTTTTTCAATTCAGCCAATGTTATAGGTTTAATTTTTTTCTTTTTTTTTTTCACAGATTGGCCTCCCCCAAAAAATACCTTCGCCAGAAAACACCTCTCCCAGATAATACCTGTGTTTTTTCCACCAATTTTTTTTTCAAAAAAAGAAAAGAAAAGAAAGAAGCGAGAAGAAGAAGAAGAGAGAGGAGAGATGGTATATGAATAAATGGATATATGGATTTTCTATATAGTGAAGAGTGAAGTTTTTGCTGTATGTTTTTCTATTATGAAAACGTGATCAAGATTTGTGGCATGTATAGAAGGGTGACTCTCTGAAAGATATTGACAATGTGAAGGCAAATGTTGAAAATTGGTCATCATTTTCAAAATAGCAGTGGCATCATAAATTCACTCATAATTTTGCCACAAAGATTTTTTTGGAATTTTCCTTCGTCTTTATTGTGAGGTAATATAGCAAGCTCAAGACCATCTGCTCATCGATAGTGAAGCATCCAAGCTTGTGAATATCTTTTTGTTGAATTTGAGTTGTTGAGAAAAATGGCTAAAATCAATGATGCATTAGAGTTGTTGCATAACCTCATTCATTCCATTGTTCATGATATGGTAAAAATGAGCAAGAACGCTCTTTTTAATATTTAAACTTGCTTGCAAGATGCACAAGACAAGATTGAGTTTTTGCAGTTGGAGTCTTAGCTTCAGCGAGATGAGCTTCAACAAAAGAGTCATTATTCTGACCTTGTTTCTATTCAAAAAATTGAGAGGGACTCCCATCAGAAGCAAGAATAGAAAGTTGCAGTCGATTCACATTCAGTTCCTTGTACAAGAGCAGATTTACATGCAGATGCAGCAGCTCAGTCTGCACTTCCCAAGCCCATCATCAGACCTTGGGAAGAGCTTGTCCACAACAAGCATAGAATTGGTCTTGGATATGACAAGGAGTTGTCCTTTCACATTTCGAACTACTCCAAGCCCATCAAATTTTAGAGTACCGGATTTCTTTATGACAATTCAACTTCAGCTGTTCCAGATTCTACTCCTCTTCCACAGCGACAACAACAACAGATTGTAAAATGCCAACACTGTGATCGAGTTGGCCATATGAAAGATCACTATTTTGATCTTCACCCATGCAAGCACTGTGGTCGATGCACCCATTCTTCACACAGATGCTTCAGAAACAAGCCTCCTGCAAGAACAAAGATTCATCTTGGATGGATCGCTTCTTGGCAATGGGCATCAATAGCCAAGAAGATGTTTAAGTCACATGTTAGAACTTGTTCTCGAATATTGAACAATCTTGCAGTTGAGTTTTCGTCATCATCTCACCTTGTACCTGATAGGGGGGAAAATGGTGGTCATCTACAAGCTTCGACGCCACATCAAGTGAGCCTAAGCCACAATCTCTCATTCCAAATTCAGAGTTGTAGCCAGAGACACAACAATTCAAGCAAGCCTGAGCCACAATTCGTCATTCCAGATTTAGAGTTGTAGCTAGAGACATGGATGCCCATGAGCGTGCCTTTGGTTGGTGGACATCCTTAAACCATCTATGTGAGGTTGATATTCTTCCTCTTTCAGAACACTTCCTCTAGCAGAAGACTTCAGCTTCTTGCCAGTTTTGGTTGAGTTCTAGGAAATGCTTCAAGCATTCTAGTGTTGGTGGTCATCCTTAAACCATCACAGGTTGTAGACTTCCCTTCTTCTAGGTTGAAGGTCTCCCTCTTCAAATATGAGGGACACTTCCTCTAGCAGAAGCCCTCAGTTTCTTGCCAGATTTGGAAGAGTTCCGGGAACTGCAATAAGCGTTGCGTTCCAGTGTTGGTGGTCATCCTTAAACCACCTCTTTCTGCCAACATTTCAGAGAGCTGATTTAGCTTAAGTGTTGCCATGCATACTTTGCAGATTTGTATTACAACTCTCTTCTTGGACTCACACATACCCCTTCGGATTAAGGGGGGGAATGTTGAACACCTAATCCTCTATGGGTAGGTGTGGAAGGCGAAGTTTCACAAGGAGTCCAAGTGACCTTGGAAGATGAATCCAAGGGTCACACCATTGTATTATAAATGTAGAGCTATGGTGAATAATATGGGCAACTAATGCTTATCTTTCCCTTTGTGTGTGTTTAGTTTCTCCTACACCATGTGTGTGTTTAACAACGATCTAAAGACAGAAACGGTAGATAGATAACTCAGATCAATAACATAATGCTTTTGCCAAAATTTGTCCTTATATTAGCTTCAGGTCAATTCAATACATCAAACTTTATCCTTACACTTAACCCTTCCGGGCACACAACTAGCAGAGTTTGCACACAGCCAGGACTAGGTCTTTGCGCACACAGCGAGCAGGAGCCTTTCTACCCAACCCAAACAAACCCTTACAAAAGTATCACAGACGCATAAACATTGCAATCATAATCTCATATCAAGTTAAGTTACTTCCTTAGACACTATCTATCTACTTATATCATTCTAGCATGCAGATACTATGGTCTCAAACCACGGTTTGAGACCCAAAGTTTACCCTTAAAACCTTTTACATCAAAATAGGGACTTTGACCCGCCCCAAAGCCCCTTGACTCATTCGCGCAATGCGCATATACAAACTTGTACAAAAATATACCCAAAAAATGTACCCCGGATGACCCTGCTCCAACACAATCACACTGCAACTTACACAAATAAACTGTGGAAGAAAAATAAACGTAGGCAAAAATCTATGCACACACACAAATAACACCGTTATTTTTGGACCAGTGTCCCCGGAAAAACCCAACTCGGGAAAACTGGTGCAATAGGTGAGCGTTTTATTATTATGCAGTAGTGAAATCTAAGTACAATCTAGGGATGTCCAAACTGGCAATCCAAATAGAGAGAAACTGGCAAAAATATCCAGCGAGGAAATTCATTATTCCATAGGCGAATCCGACACTAACCTCAGGTCGAAATGGAGCCATCCTAACTGCCTCTGCGAGGTCTCTGTGTCAACCTACGCAGTATTTGCATCAGTTTAGCGCGAAACTGTGTCACCTCAAGCTATGTCATTAGTTGCTGTCTGGGAATTTGATTCTCTCGACCTCTGGAACCTTGCCCAACTTCTGGCACTGAATCTTGACTTCTCCCCAACAAAACGAAATTTCCTCTAGAGGTCACTGTGTTGCCTCACTGTGGCTCTTTTGCCTCTCTGCAAATGTACTAGCCGGATCTGGAATGCCTCCTCCGGCTTCACTATCGTTGCCCCTCTCACTGGTTCGATCTCACTGACTCACTTCCGGCAACAAAACGCTGCTACTCTAGAAATCAATTTCCTAGTAAAATCAAACTGCTCAAGTTCTTGAGTGATTTCTCCAAACCCCATCGACTTCTTCTTGTAATCCTTTGTTGAGACTTCAACGACCAAGATTAGATCTTAATAATGGTTAGGATTAACTAGAAATTGATCCATGTGACTTTCTTGAACATTCACGCCATGACTTAATTAATTGTGATTAATTAATCATATTCCTTAAGTTTAGACTTAGAAAATAATTAAAAACTGAGTAGTAATCTAATTAAATCGTCTCTAGTTGGGATTTCCAAAAACGATTTCTGTGTTTTGGAGATCTCATGATTCTAGCCTCTCCACAAAATTTCAAGGCTAGGACACATCCGGTGCTACAAAATACGAACACTGGGATTTCCTAGATGCCAAGTTCTCCGCGAACTTGACATCTCGACTCAACATTGTCTTCTGTTGATCTGTCAAGAAGACTCTATAAGCCTTTGAATCCTTGCTCTATCCCATCTATTGAAAAATCCAAAGAGGTGGCAGTTAATCAGTTTTCCTTATTATGACATTATCTTGTGATGTTTTCATTGTTATTATTAGATCTTTCGATTTATCCTTTCTTATCATCAAGATTAATGCCAAACAACAAATAGAAAATTACACAAGATGTAGGCATGCTGCCAGGGAAGAACTCCACTCTTTGGGGAAAACCCAGTCAAAATTCTTCCTTTAGTAGATTCAAGATGAGACGATCAAGACCCTCAATCTAGACTAGTGACTTCCTCCATCAAGTCATCCTTGTTGTTCTTCTTTTCACCGCGATATCATATCAAGATCTATGTCACTGTGTTTTGCACCGAAATCATCATCACTGTAGTACCGAGACCTTGAGATGGCACTGAGATCTTGACTGTCATATAGCACCAAGATCTTCACTGTGATTTAGCACAAAGATCTTGACTGTGTTCACCGAGATCTTGACTGTGATCTAGCATCGAGACTGTGGTAGATTTTGTTAGTACCGAACCTGTGGTATCACAAAACCATAATCCGCATTCACTTAAACTGATCTGAGGTTTTCCTCGTGTAATTGCACCGAAAGCATAACTATGGTATCCAAATTACAAAGATGATCCAAACTTCTTTCTATTTTGAATGTGAAGTCCTCACACAGGTATATATGGTGGTTTGTCCATAGAAATGAGGCGGCATGAGTGTGTGAACAATTGTGTCTTCATATGGTGAGGCCGACATGAGTTCTTTGAAGAAAGCTGATTTGAAGGAGATTTCTTTTGAGGCCGACATGAAGACTTTTCTGGAGAGGATGACTTGATGGAGGATTCCAAACAATAAATTGACTTTAACTCAATCGTAAAGCCTATGATGGAGGCTTGACCTATAACCATTAACCCAAGCATGAAACCAATGCTTTAACAAGTCAATTAAATCTATAATAAAATTTCTCTTTGCTTTCTTTTGACAAATATATATTACATTTTTGATTCAGATACAAATATGAAGACCAAACCTAGTTACATTCTTCAACACCACCAAGATGCCCCTCTCATGTGAGGGCTTCAACTTTGTCCTCTTTTTCACAGGTCTGTGGATGGTAGACTGGACAACCGAATATCCTGAGATGTCTTATCTCATACCTCTTTCCTGTGAATGATTCCATCGGTGTCTTATCCTCCAGAATCTGTTGTGGGCTCCTGTTCTGCAAACACACAATTGTGTTGCATGCCTTGGCCCACAGAAACGTTGGTAAACTCTAATCACGGATCATGGCCTTCACCATACCGATGATAGACTATTTCTTCCTCTCTACAACCCCATTCTGCCATGGGTTGTAGGCCACTGTTTTCTCCCTCTTGATCCTTTCCTCCTTGTCGAAATGTGTGAACTCTTTAGAGCTGTATTCACCCCCTTTGTCTGTCCTCAACAACTTGATCTTCCTTCCTGTCATGTTCTCCACCTGAGCTTTGAAAGCTCTGAAATGACTGAAGACCTCACCCTGTTAGCCTCTCTCACAAAAACAATAATAAATCCAAACATAAATAAATTAATTAAATATTCCAAGTTAGGAATATGTGCCTAACTCTTGGGTTGTTCCTCAAATATTGGAGTTTGTTTAGTAACTTCTATCTTGGTGGGTTTTTGGTGAGAAATTATCTCAACCAAAGGAGTCTAAGATAGCATGGACTATTTTAGGAATTTGTCTCTCATCTATTTAAATTGTAACTCTAAATTCTTTTAATAAGAGAGAATGATGAGAATGCCATGAGGCTTAAGCCTCTTTTCCGCCATTGTTTTGTCTGGTTCTGTATCTGTGTTTTCTGCAATCTGTTTCAGTTAATTTCTTTTTCTACACACCCTTAGTTTTCATGAAGTAGATCCAGGTCTTCTTGGAGAAGTCGTCAATGAAGGTCACATAGTAAGATGTGCCCTTTACTGAAGATACTGACATGGGCCCTACTAAATCAGAATGGATTAGATCCAAAATGCTTTTGGATCGAGTGTCACTGCCAGGGAAATATGCCTTGACATTCTTGCTAAATGCACACCCTTTGCACACTCCCTGCTGTTCTAGATTGAAGTCTGGAAGCCAAGTGACCATTCATCTCAGTAATGGTAGAGCTTTGTGATGGAGATGTCCCATCCTCTTGTGCCAAAGCTCGCACATGCTCTCACTGGTGTACACTAGTGCCTAAGTAGGCTGACCCTGAAGTCTTTACAGGGTCCCCTCCCATACTCCAATCCTCACTGCAGTCTTTGGATTGGTTCCCTCAGGGCAGATGAACACTTGCACCCTTCAGAAGTAATCCTTATAACCTTTGTCCTCGATGAGTGAGATGGATAAAAGGTTCTTATTTAAGGCCAGGTACATAGAGTACCTCTTGCACATCAAGGACCCTCCTAACTCAAGATGGAACTGAATTGCCCCTTGTCCCCTTACTGCATACTTGGCATCATTGCCAAACTCAGTATGGATCCCTGAGTTGTCCTCTACTAAACTATTGAATAGCGCTCAAGCCTCTATCATGTAGCAAAAGACGCCATTATCTAAGTACCAAACACTTCTAGCAATGGTGCTAGTAGAAAGGCAAGACACAAGTGAAAAATCACTCTTGAACTTGGAAGCAAGCTCGCTCAACTGTGTCTCTGCAACTTTCTGTGACTTCCCCTTACCCTTCTTCCTCTATGGACACATAGAAGCAAAGTTGCCATTCTTATGGCAGATATAGCATTTGATCTTGCTCACATCTCTCTTCTGCCCAGATTGCTATCCCTGTCCCTGACTATCACCCTTCTTGATGGAAACTTTCGCTTTGGTCTTCTTCATCTTGCTGACCAGGGCCAAGTTTTCATCTGCTGCTCCTTGCTTGCTGGTCCTGGACTCTTTATGAGTCTCCTCTTGGATGCAATCATCCCAAAGTCTCTCCCAATTGGGAAGATGTTCCCAGGCACAAATGCCCATGATGAATGGTTTCCAAACCTTCGTGAACCCATTCAGAGGAACATTCACTAGCTCTGCATCCAATACAACTTCTCTGATAGTTGCAAGCTGGTAATGGATTTATGTGATCCCCATAAGATCGCTAGTAACATTGTCGGAGGGGTTTATTCTGCATTCCCTGAGCTTAGTTTTGAGAATCATTTTTTGAATCATGTTATCACTTTGAAAAAGTAATACTAAGACATCAAACATCTCCTTAGATCTGTTCTTTTCTGCAACATGCGGAATCAAATGATCCTTAACAATGTGATACTAAGACATCAAACATCTCCTTAGATCTGGTCTTTTCTGCAACATGCGGAATAAAATGATCCTTAACAACTTCAAGGAGCACCCTTTGTACCTTTATGTCCTTTTTATCCCACACTGCCTGCACTATAGGGTCTACTACTGCTGGTGTCTACGTGCTCCCTGAGGCCTGCGTTGGAGCTGGAGGAGGGTTGGACACGACTTCCTACAAGTCTTGCTCCTTCAAGATCACTAAGATTCTTGCTTTCCATGGCAAGAAATTTGAAACCCCATCAGGTCGATCCTCAACTTTCACACTGGTTATTGTCATGGCTGTCCTGAGATTTATCTTTCGAGTTTGTTGAAGTAACCTGAAAATTATAGATCTGTTTTTTCTCACAAAGCTGTGATTCCATGTTAAAATATCCTAAAATCAGCTATCTAAGCAAACAAATCAGATCTAGTTATTTGCTGGTAATATTAACTTTTGCATGCAGCAAAAAATGAGAAAAACGATCACACATAGTGCACAAATATTTCTGCCCTTTTAGATCAGTTTATCATTCAAAATTATCTTCATAATTTACAAGAGCCCCTTTACAGGGAAAAAATGGCTTTGAGAATTGATCAAACAAACAACAAACCTGAAAATTACAGTTTGCATGGAAATTGAGGCAGCCTGCCCTCAAATCCATATGGTGGTACAGAATCCTGGATGGAGGTGCAACTTGCTCTGTTGGGCTGTATGGCTTCTCTTTTTCTTGCTGCTAACTGGTTGCCTATCCTCGCTGAAGTCTGGCTGCCTTCTCCTTGCTGAAATCCTCGCCAGTGGCTGAAAATCAGATCTCTGATTTTCTCCTTCACTCATGTGCCTTGTGAAACGAATGTTCTGTGTGTCTTTGTCCTTTGCCTCTCTTTCGACAGTGGCTGAAAATCAGATCTCTGATTTTCTCCTTCACTCATGTGCCTTGTGAAATGAATGTTCTGTGTGTCTTTGTCCTTTGCCTCTCTTTCTTTCATAACTTTGACATGAGCCAAAAGCCTAATTTTCAACGGTTGAGATCTAACTGTGAGAGCAATGGCTCTCTTGTAATTAAATTATCAAGTGACGCACTTTAGTCACTTTATTAATTAAAAATCACGTTAATAAAAGAGTGTTAGTTCTGAAAAAGCATAGGATACTTTTAATGACGATTTCCATAAGTAGACACCCTCATGGAAATACCTGTCTGAGCTACAAACACTAACACCTCTAATAGTACAATTTTCCTTTGTGCTTTTCCAGCTGAGTTTTCATCCCTATGATTTGTCTTTGAGTCACTTTAGATTCCTTGCATAGTCATGTTCAAATTCTTTTCAAGTTTTTTTTCCAAGTCCCATCTCCCTATTACCAATGCCTGATTTTCTTGACTGTTATAAACTTGTCGTTTACATCTCTGGATTGAGTCTCTGAGAGTAGGGTGTACACAGGATGTGGGGCAATTTGGGTTGTCGTGGTTAACCATATCACCGATTTTTCGCGAAATTGCCAAAGACAGTCCCAATGAGCCTATAATTGGTTAAGGTGTGAAGTGCTGTAATGCAGAACAGATGATTGAGGAAATCCTCTTATAACTTCTAGTCTGGTAGAACAATTGGACAGCCAACTTCTAATGTAAAATCCTGGATTTATTTGCACAGTTTTTCCCAAAGAAATATAATAATTCAATTTAAAAGGATTAGAAATTAGAACCCAACAGACTTGAAACCATAGTTTTAAAAACTGGCCGGTATGAACTGGAAACAGGTCAAACCGGTCGGTTCATTAGGCAAATGGGTAAAACTGGGCAAAACACCCGTTTTAAGGGCCATCTTAGCCAGAAAAACACAAAAACCGGACCAAACCGGCCGGTTTATTACCAAACCGGCCAGTTTATGGTCAAACTGGCCAGTTCTGTCATAAACTGACCGGTTCATTGCCAAGGCCGCGACGGACCAACACAGAGTCTTTTTGGAAGCTTCCTGAGTGTTTTGGAGGGAAAGTAAGGTTGTTTCTCTCCAAAAACACCCTCTCCAAGCCTTTAAAAGGAGCTCACCCCCTCATTTGCCTCACACATCTCATTTGGAGTTTTTGTGAGTTTGATTGGGAGCTTGGAGCGTGTTGAGTTTTTGCTGGAGTAGTGAAACAACAGAGAGTTTGAGCTAAGTAGTAGCTATCATGCCTCCAAAAGCCAAGGATACTGCATGGGGTCATTGTGATATGATTGATGGCAAAATGATCTGCAAATATTGACAAAAATCTATTGAAGGAGGGGGTATTAAGTTATTCACAGGTTCAAACAACACTTGGCTGGGATAGGAAGCCATTTAAAGCCATGTGGAACACCAAATGAAGTAATAGGGCATATTAGGGCAGAATACCTTCAGAAGTTTGAAACTCAAGTCATTGAACCAGTATAGAAGTTTGTGACTCAAGCAGTTGCAAAGTTTGGGAGTCAGGACTCAACCGAGTTTGATCATGATGAGAAGTTTCAAGTGATAATGCCGATCAATAATATCAATTTGATATATCATATATGTAGACTTGTAGTAGGCCAGTGGCCCCATAGTTTGTAGGCTTTGTTTTTGAACTCTAGAGGCTATTTAGAGGCTCGTCGATTATATATTTTGTTGCTGATATGTATTGCTCTTGGTGCCATTTTGATATATTCACCTTTACATGGTATATATATGAGCAAACTATGCATATTTTGTGTCTATTGGTTTGGAATCACGGTTTTAAATTTTAAAAATAGTTTTTTTCATTAAAAATTAATTATTTCATGTGTTTTTTTTAAACCAGTTCATTGAGATCTAACTAGTCCAGGTTTGAAACCAGGTTTATTAGGTAGACCGGTCCGGTCACCGGTTCCGGTTTTAAAAATTATGCTTGAAACAGCTTCTCATATCTGGCAGACAGGAAGGATTTAGAAAATTATTACCTGAGTTTGAAGCCTGACGTTGATTGTCACCCTGAGAGTGAGTCCAAGCTTCTTGATCCATGTAGTGAATCGATCAGGTCACATTCATAGATAACAGAAAATAGGAATCACATGCAGAGCCCGAACATAAGATCGACACCTTATAGCATTTCCCCCCTTTTAAAGGAATGACATTCCAACATAACGGAAAGAGGTAAAATATCAGACCTCTCATCCATAAACTGAACTGGAATTTCCAACTTCCAAGTATTCATTTGGATCAAAATGATAAGTCCACATGCTTGGTGCCATTGCACCCTGCTATGTTTAATGAAGGAGAAAGGCCGTGAGTTCAAAATTCAAATGAAAGGCATGACAGTCTGTCCCATTAATCAAATGCAAGTGCATGTTATCATTGCTTTGCCACTTATATAGGTCTATTAAATGGATCATTAAGAATTGAGTAGTGGATGATAAAATTAGGGGAGGTTGCCAAAGACCTAAAGCCATCCCTCTCCTCTCCTCTTCATCTTTCCACAGAATTGCCAGAGCTAAACTGCAGGCCATTTTGGCCATAAAGTCAGCCAGTGAGTTTAGCTGTCTCAAGGAGTTAGAAAACTTAATATTTCATATCCTTCTACCTGTTTTTGGATGCAGTGGAGCAACCTGTTCATGTGAGGTTTCTTGGGAAGAGTTTCATAGACTGTTTTTAATGCCTTGTCTCTTCATAATCAGAATTCCTTTTTAAAGGGCCAGGGATTCAACCTGATTGTTTGCGATTTCAACAATTTTACAAGCAAATGAAGTTTATTGATTTCCTTTGGGGTTGGACATGACCCCCTCATGCCTGCCACCCCTTACATATATTATGAGCTGAAAACTGTTGAAATTTGTGCTTTTTCACTTTTATGCCAATTAGCATTGGCATAAAGGTATTTTTCTGTTTTCTATTCTGATGCTTATGAGCAAAATGTATTCTGACTGAATGTGAAAACATACCCATGCCAATCTAGCTATACAGGGGTAGGCTTGAGGATGGAACTTTGGCTGTGATAAGGTGCTTGGAGTTTGAATGGAGATATGCCATTCAAAATTTGAGACCTCACTTGGAGCTGCTTTCAAAGCTACGGCATCGCCACTTAGTCAGTCTTCTTGGACACTGCATTGACTATGATGAAGATGGTTCAACTGTAAAAAGGATTTTTCTCATTTTTGAATATGTATCTAATGGAACATTGCGAAGCAATCTCTCTGGTAAGTATCCTATTAATAAAGTTATAGGACTAAACATGATTTCTGTGTTTTTTGAACTTACATGGATAATTTGGGATATATCATATGCAACTTGCTTTTGCAGGACGAATGACTGGAGAAGTATTAACCTGGCCAGAAAGACTAGCTGCAGCAATTGGAGTGGCCAGGGGCATTCTTTTCTTGCATACAGGGGTGGTACCTGGTATCTTCCATAATAATTTGAAAATCACTAATGTACTGTTAGACCAAAATATGGTTTCAAAGTTGAAGGGTTATAACTTACCTATGCTTGCAGAAGATATGGATGAATTTGAGGTGGGTTTGATATCATGCAGCTTTAATAGTTATTTAATTACGGTTTGAAGCTATAGATGCCTTTCCTGTCTGAATCTTTGGTTTGTGTTTCCTGTTCATAGTTCTAGATGATGGGTGACTACATTGACTAGAAAACTCTTGGTTTGATTATCTTGCAGACAAAAGCTGAAAGGCATAATCTTGTGCAAAAAGAGCCAGAATATTTGAGGAGGTATCTAATTTTTAAATCCATCAACCATAAAGTTCAGAAGTCTTTCAAGAAAAGTATTGGCATTCTGTCATTGTTGATTATTTTTATTTGTAGGTATCTGCTACTTATAGTTCTGTGGTTTTATCCTGATGATGGTTTGAACTTTGATATTAAACAATGGCAAAATACAGCAACTACTGCTGAAACATACATCTACTAGCTTCATGCGACTATAATTTAATTTTGTAAGATCAGTCTAATGGATAAGATAATTACATTAATGTCCAACAAATGACCACAAAGGTAGATCAATAGGACTGCTGAGCACAATGATGTTGATACAAACCAGGAGTACCAAAATGTCTCCTCTACAAAGAACAAGAAGCAAAGCATGACGTCTATGCTAAAACATGGAAAATCCTCAACTCCAACTGCAGACAGCTGCAATGGAATGGAGATATATAAAAGGAGAGGATCCATGGGCTAGTTCATGGTCCACTAGATCTATCTGTTGCAACATCCAAGGCTGAATGAAGAAAATTGAAGATAAAATGGTGTCCCAAGGAAGTGTTGAGGGAAGATTTGGATTGCCTACTACACTGCTGTCTGGAAGAAGTAACCCTACACTGATGTCTAGGTGGACTTGTCTGTCTGTTGGAAAGGGATATGGTCTAGTAGTGTCTCTAGGGAGGGGGGATGCTCCCTTGGCTCTGCATTGATCTAGAGTTAGATGCAATGTTGCTATGTATTTGCCTTTTGGTGCCCCTAGTTGATGGGAGCATTGTAAAGAAAGAAATAATTTGCTGAGTGGGATTTGAGTGGGTTGGAGAATATGGGCACAAAATTCGAGGGCATGTTGCTTGAAAAGGGTTAGACATCTTTGGTTTGATTATAAAAAAAGTTGGATAGGACGTGGAGCCCTCTAGAGTCTAAACAAGCAATGGATCTCATAATAAATGGGGTAGTAGAATATGAAGTGCTCCTTCATCTCAACTTCACAAAGATAACTCAGCTAGCAGGTCCTCTTTGTCCATACAATCGAGTGGCTTGCGTCTCTTTCTCAAGTCATAGTCTATGTGAGCCCACTTAGAATTGGCATAAGCGGATACAAAGAGAGTGCACTCAATGATGAGATGTGTATGGTGGTTGGATAATAAGTCTGTCCCAATGTTGCGTGAAACGCCCCCTGCGCCCCCCCCCCCCCCCCTCCTCCCCCAGGACCCAAACCAGAAATCGCATCCCGTACAGATCCCCGGGGGATCTGTGGTTCTAAATCACAGATTGGGTCGACGAAGACTGTTCTTGGAAGTTTGGAATCGTGCCGGCCCGATCTGTGGTTTTGAATTTTCGAACCTTGGATCCCACGACGGATTGGGCACGAATCTGTATGGATCCCAAGCGGATCCGAAGGGAGACAGGCGGTTCCACAGGGTTCTAAATATTTTTAATTTTTTTTTTTTTTTGACTTAAGTTGGGTTGGGGCTTCTTGAACACTTCCAAGGTGCTCCCTTGATGTTCCTTAGATGCTTCCTAGATGCTCCCTCATGGTAATGTTAAACTCTTAAAGTAAAAGTGACATTTTGCTTTCTTTTTTCATTTATATCCTTTTACTTCAATTTTTATCATCACCATGAAATGAATCAGGATGTTTTGGAGTGGTTCTAGCCTCATTGGACTTCATATAGAGAAAATAGAATTTCACATCCTATTCAAAATTCAACAGACTTAACAGTTTTCAGGAATTCAAGATCAATGGGGTTGTGGCATTTCATTAGATTATATCATGTATGAGGGTATGTGATTAGCATTTAATCAAGAGCACCGAGCCCTATACGTGCCCTAGTGTTGGTGGTGTTAATTGTTGAACTCCTTTGTCATGCCCTTAGAAAATTTTTACCTTTCAGTCAAGTCAAAATCATCGATCAAGCATGTTAAGCTTTTTCTATCATTTTTAAAGGCTTGGATTAGGTAGTTTGATCAAAATTGAGTAATGTTGGCTAATATCCCTAGAAAATCGATGTAGAGGCAAAGGCTAGACAAGAGGAGAAGACTCTAGATTTGAGATGGTTGATGCTTGAATAATTAATCATTAATGTACAATGGATGCCATATCTATCTTGATTTATGTACAAATATGCATGCTTCCATATCTTTTACATCTAATTTGGTATTTTGGATGTTTTTTTTAATATAAATGCAATATATATATATATATATATATATATATATATATATATATATATATATAGTAGACGCTTCTGAGACGCTTCGCTTCTTAGATTTTTGGGAAATGACGCTTCCGCGTCCTCGCTTCCAAAAAACATCCCCGCTTCATGCAACATTGGTCTACCCTGCAACTCTATGAAGTGCTCAATGTAGAAGGCCATCTTTGGATGTAGCCTGCCTACGGGGTTTTCCCAAGTGACTTGCACAAACTGTCTGTAAATTTCATCACGGATGGTTTGAATGGAGGAAGTTGATTTATCAAAATACCAACGGACTCCAAAAGGTCTCAGACCCCTCCAAACCAACACTTAGAGCAACCTCGAGGACTAGATAAGGGAGTGGACTTTGATGAGCAATAGGCCATGCTTGGGTAGTGGTCTCGACTTGTTGCTGAGGCAACAAAACTCCAAATATAGTGTAGAAGTGAAACTCAGAAGAAAATCTTCTCTATTCAGAATGGTCAAGCACCAAACTCTACAGGGATGATATGTTGGGGTACTATTTGCTTTCATTTGATGATGGATTGAAGGAGAAGGGTTCACACTCACTTAATTGAAGCCTAATTGGTGTTCAATAAACAAGGCCCCCATGTATCTAAACCTTAAATAGTGTGAGCCGAATAAGGGAATCCATAAGAGATATATTGAATGGAATATCTTGAAAATAGTGACGAAAATAGTCTCTAAAGAACAACTAAGGATCCATAACATTTGTTTAGGTGAAGTTAATGAGCATGTTGAAGATTGAAGCAAGGTTATTAGAATGGTACACCCAAATAAGTATAAGTGTTGGTGAATTGAATTTCTTCTCCCCTAAAAAACGAAATGGTGGTTTAATAGAATCTTCTCCGATGCAAAGTTAGGCATTTTTAGTGTGTTTATGTTATATTGAATGGAATGTCCTGAAAACAGTGACAAAAATAGTCTCTCAAGAACAACTAAGGATCCATAACATTTGTTTACGTGAAGTTAATGAGCATGTTGAAGATTGAAGCGAGGCTGTGAGAATGGTACCCCTAAATAAGTACAAGTGTTGGTGATTTCAATCTCTTCTCCCCTAAAAAAGGAAATGGTGGTTTAATAGAATCTTCTTCGATGCAAAGTTATGCATTTTTAGTGTGTTTATGTTTTCTGTCTTCATACACCAGACCTAGGGTGCATGGGATTCTAATAGAAAAAAGGTCCACCAAATTTTTTAGGGGTATGGAGAAGGGTAGCATGTAATTTATGTCTCCTTTGTGAGACGAAGAGTTGTTTCTTGTGGCAGAAAGGGCACTGCTAGGAAGTTTTAAGATTGAGATAAGAACGACGATCATGGGAGAAGGAATATCTAAGCTAGTGATGGAGAGCTTTGTAGTCTTTGAACCAATTTTTGGGGAAAGAGAGGTGGACCGGGTGATGTGCGGGTAGGATTTGATGGTTGCTTCCCAAATAACAAATGAAAGACAATCATATCTAGTACATTTATAGTTGGGAAATGAGAACATGGATTTAGGAGGGAGAAACTTGCAGAGGTGGGCTGAGAAGATGTTTGAGTCTCTCTCATTGAAAATAATAGTGGTTCAGGGTGGGCTTGGGTGACTTAGAAGTGAGGGGGAGGATTGGTTTGGAGAGAGAAGAAAACAAGGGTGTTATTGGTTAAGGGGATGGGGGTTATGGAGAAGTGGCGCACCCAAGGATATGACATAGTCAACTACGATAGCTCCTCTGCTATGTGGGAAGCATGTGAAGTGACTAGAACTAAGGAAATAGGGGAGGTTGTTCAATATCAACAACTCCTAAGATTCCCCTAGCTATAAAAGATGCCTACCATATGTTGTAATCATCCCCCAAGCATTATTTGACAATCTGGGAAGTGCTACTATCTCAACATCCATGACCTAAGTAAAAAAGCATCTTCAGATTGGTCATGGAGAGGATTTTGGAGAAATCTAGTGTGGGCATTAAAGTCACCTAAAAGAATGACCTCCCCAATGTTGATTTTTATAGCATCAGAAAGGGATCTAAGTCTCAAATTTGGTGAGGAGGCTTGGACACCAACATTCAAGAGACACAGAAAACACTAATGTAGATTTAATCTTAGCCATTGATTAGACTTCTAATGTGGGCCGTTGATTTGTCAATGAGAAGATTATAAAAGAAGGCTTGAGGGTCATTTGGAAAGCAAGCCGGGCAAATACTCAATAACTTGAGGGAAGTCGATTCTCAGAGCATAGAATTCAATTTCAGAGGGAGAGTTGCAGGGCAGAGGAAGCGAAGGGCTTCAATAGTAGTCAGAACTCGAGGAAGATGGAATCGAAAGAGCATAGAGTCAACATAGAGGGACAACGCAACATAACGTAGTCTTTGCGTAGAGAAGGATGCAAAAGTGACGCAGAGAGGGATAGGGTGCCTCTCGGGTGTCAGAAGTTCTCTATAAATCATGAGAAAAATTTTCGCTAGTGTCTTCCTGCAGTTTCTAAGTTAGTTTGCCAGTCATTACTTGTAAATAAATTATTGCTGAAGATTAATATATAAACCCTCATTTGCTGCACTGGTTTTCCCAGCTTGGGTTTTTCTGGGGACAATTGTCCAAAAATAACTGTGTTGATGTGATTGGTTGTTGTGCTTGTATTCTATTGTTCTTTTCTTTATATGTATAAATGTGATAGTTGCAGTAGAATTTATTTCGAAATTTATTGAAGGGTTTTCATAAATAACTTGTTGTGAAAATAAGTAGGAGAAATAAATCAGTAACTGCAGTAGAATTTCAGAGTTGAAATTTTCACATGGTATTAGTCTTAAGAGCAAATATCAGGGAACAAGATTGGAGATTCTGCGATGGAACGAAGTCTAGATGCTACTGTAGCAGCAACTCGGAAGGGTTCACGCAGTTCTCCAGAGAAAAGGGAAAGAACGAAAGAAAGGATAGATCACGACATATCTATATTGGCTTCCAGATTGGAAGAAAAATTTGCTTTGCGTATCAATCTCTGCTTCCTCAGAGGTTTGGTATATTGATAGTGGAGCTTCTGCACATATGACGGGAATATGAGAATGTTTCTCGAGCTATCAAGAAGAACAAATGATCGTCAAGATCACCATGGGCAATAAGGCGAAATGTACCTTTATTGGAAGAGGTACCATAGTTTTTCAAACTGAAGCTGGGAATAAGCTTCGAGCTACTAATGTGCTGCATGTGCCTGGATTGGGGATGAACATACTCTCTGTGTCTCAGCTGTAGAACAAGGGCTATGACGTATACTTAATTGGCAAACGAGTATATGTCAAACACCCGAGTTGGAAGAAGAAGGCGCAAATTGGAGTCAGGAGCAACAAACTGTATAAGTTGTAGCTCGAATCTCTAATGGCACTGATAGACAACAGTAGTGAGAAGGATTTGAATGAGCTATGGCACATAAGGATGGGGCACTTACACAATGGGGCTCTAACCATTCTCAAAGAGACCGTCACAGGAGTTCCAGAAGTGAGCACCAAGCGAGATGATGTATGCAGAGGATGCGTACTAGGTAAGTACGCCAAGGCAGCTTACCCCAGGAGCAACAATAGGGCTAAGAGTGTGTTGGAATTAATACACTTGGACATTTGCGGACCTATGTCACACAATGCTCTTAGTGGTGCCGAGTACTTTGTCACCTTCATTGATGACCATTCCAGGAAAACTTGGATCTACTTTCTAAAGACCAAGGACGAGGTCTTTGATCGATTCAAAGAGTTTAAGGCTCTGGTTGAGAATTCGACAGGAAAGAAGATAAAAATATTGTGGTCAGATAATGGTGGAGAATATATTGATAAAAACTTCACTGAGTTCCGCGCAAGGGAAGGCATCAAAAGAGAGTGGATTGCTCCATATAATTCGGAGTAGAATGGAGTAGCAGAAAGGATGAATAGAACTATTGTTGATGCAGCGAGGGCAATGTTGTATGATCAAGATATGCCAAAACTCCTGTGGGCAAAGGCATGCAGTACCACTGTGTATGTTCAAAACAAGATTCCTCACAGGGCACTAGGTAAGATTACACCAGAGAGTGTCTTCACTGGCAGGAAGCCAGAGGTAAGCCATTTCAGGATATTTGGTAGTTTGGCATACTGCCATGTTCCAGAAGAAAAGAGGAAGAAATTGGATCAAACTGTAGAAAAGGGATATCTAGTGGGATATAGCGAGAATGCTAAGGTATATAGAATCTACATTCCTGGAAATGGGAAAGTTGTAGTACGCCGGGATGTAAAGTTCATGGAGGACAAGGCTCTTAGGAAATCTCTAGAGATGCCTTCCAAAACGCAGTCAAAGTATGATCCACTGGTCCAGCGTCTTCGACCAGTCAAAACTAGCACTAGTGCTTCTCCAGGGTACAAGGATCCAAGAGTTTTATCTCAGGAAAATTCGCAAGAGGAGGAGTAGGAAGCTCCACCCTCTTCCAACGGTAGGACGAGCCGGGAACTACGACAAATTCTGAGGGACGCATAAGAGTTTGTCGGAGCTCCTAGAAACAGGAAGAGGCAGTGCAGGGAACTTGACAGGTACCAAGCCTTGGTGGCTCAGGTTGGGGAACCCTCTAGTTTCCGGGAGACAACGCAACATCAAGTATGGGTAGAGATGCAATGGTGGAAGAATACAACTCCATCATAACTAATGACGTCTGGGAAGTGGTTCCTAGGCCTTAGGATAGATTGTTGTAGGTTCGAGATGGATCTACAAGATCAAATATGCTGCAGATGGCAACGTAGAAAAATACAAAGCCAGGTTTTTGGCTAAGGGGTATGCTCAAAAGGAAGGGATAGGCTATGAAGAAACCTTTGCCCTAGTAGCCAGATATACTTCTATAGGATCTGTCATATCCCTTGCAATGCAGATGTGGTGGGAGATTCACTAGATGGATGTCAAGACTGCATTCTTGAATGGGGTGATCGAAGAAGTATATATCGAACAACCAGAGGGCTTTGTGATGCATGAGCAGAAGATTCATGTATGTAGGCTTAAGAAAGCCTTATATGGACTTAAAACAAGTGCTTAGAGCTTGGTACGGTTGGATTGATGGGTACTTGCAGAAGATGGGATTCGTCAAGAGTGATGCAGACCCTAATCTATACTATTTGACAGTAGGGAATGAGCCTCTAATACTGGTGTTGTATGTGGATGACCTATTCCTGACAGGCTCATCTAGGCTCATCAAGGATTGCAAGGAGAACCTAGCTGCAGAATTCGACATGAAGGATCTGGGACTGATGCGTTATTTTTTGGGGTTGGAAGTGTGGTAGCATAAGGGTGAAATCTTCCTTGGTCAAGGAAGATATGCTACAAATTTTTTGAAGAGGTTCAAGATGCAGGATTGTGGACGCATGACTATTCCAATGATCACCAAATGGAAGAAGATTGATGTATCTGAAGATGATGAGGCTGATCCTACCTTGTATAGATAACTCATAGGGTCCTTGATGTATCTGGTCAACACAAGGCCAAACATTTGTTACGTTGTCAATACCCTCGGTCAGTGCATGGTGGAACCAAGGAGGGCACATTGGGCAACAACCAAGCATGTTCTCAGATACATATGAGGAACAATCGAGCATGGATTAAGATACACCCGAGGCAATGACATCAGATTGAGTGGGTTCATTGACATAGATTGGGCTAGAAGTTCAGTAGATTGGGAAAGTACCAGTGGGTACATTTTCGACATTGGATCAGGAACGACTTCCTGGTGGAGTAGGAAACATAATTCCGTAGCTTTGAGTTCAGCTGAGGCGGAATATATGGCAGCAAGCACAACTTCGTGTGAAGCCATATAGCTTAGGAAGTTGCTTGTGAATCTACTCAATGAGAAGATAGAAGCAACCAATATTCTATGTGATAATTAGAGTTGCATTAAGCTCTCTGAGAATCTTGTGTTTCATGATCGATCGAAGCACATTGACATCAGGTGTCATTTTATCAGAGACTGTGTTTAGTGGGGAGCTGTACAGTTGAAGAACACTCCGACTGGAGAACAGGTGGCATAAATCCTTATTAAGGCTCTGGGAAGAACAAAGTTTGTTTATTTCAGAGAAGATTGGGATGATCAAGAATCTGTTTCATTAGTAGAAATGTACAAGTGCTGAACTTGAGAGGGAGTTGTAGTACAGATGAGGCAGTGACAGTGATAGTGTCATGGGCTACAGTACAGAAGGCAACAACGCAACAGATGAGGGGCAACAGCCGAGCATCAACACCGCAGAAGATGCTTCAGGGTGAGAGTAGTATGCAACAGGCAAATTGCTAAAAACACTTTCCTTGCTGAGAGGGAGTGTTGATTTTTGTAGCATCAGAAAGTGATCTAAGTCTCAAATGTGGTGAGGAGGCTTGGACACTAGCACTCCAAAGAACCCATAAACCGTTTGTGGAAATTTCACTTGGTTCACGTTTTATTAAAATAATTAATTATTTTAATGGGGACCCTAAGTCTAAACTTAGGGAAAATAAAGTGGTTTCACTAGTTTTGTAAAGTTTGAAGGCATTCACCCTCTCCACACTCTTGCTTAATATTTCTGTAAATTTATGTAGATGTTCTATGCTTGATGCAACTTTACTTTTCTTCAATATCAGATAGCAATCACATAAACCATAAAGTAAAATGTTGATAGAACATACCAGTAGATCGATAGAAGACAAACTAGAAACATATAAGTGTGATGGTGCGTTACGGTGGTCAATAGGATGCTTCAACCAACAAAGTCTCGATATGGTCCGCTAACCAACAATGTCACACAACCCTCAGAACAGCCAAACAGTCAACTCAAAAGTCAACCCCAGAAAAGTTAACGCTGTTAGTCAACGGTCAATGCACAGCAGCAGCAGCTAGGTCAACAATGAAAAGTCAAAGTCAACGTCTTGCCTCGAAAATAGTGCCAAAAAATGCGGATTAGAGAGATTGAAGTTTTGGGAGAGTTTCGAGTCAAATTGACCTTGCATTGACCAAAGTCAACGTTGGTCAAACTTGCTGCAGAAACCTTACACCGAAAAACAGAAATTGTTGCTGCCAGATTTCCCACGTGTGGAGAAAGAAGAGACTCCAAGTGATTGAACCAATCAAATGAGGAGAGAGAATGTGAGAGGATGAGATGAGTGAAATGTCCTCCAATGTTGACCTTATTTATATCCATTAGTGAGGGTGTGTGACACATCTGCTAGGGTACAAAACCTTAAAGCCGACCTGCACATATTTTGAATAGATTAAAAATAAATTCAAAATAAATGTTCTGCTCATCGGATCAAGATGATCTTTAGATCGATCTTGCACCTCTCTGAAAGAGGAACCCAATAAAAATATTGGTATCTTCATCTGAGCATCATAATATGGAGTTTGGACCTAATTGTCCAAAATTAACAATTTCTTTGTTGAAACATTTTGAATTTTCTAGGAAATTGACTGAAAAAAAAATAAAAATTAAATATTGGTTTCTTGAAAACATTTGAAAACATATATCCTCTACCATTTTTTTCGTTATAACAATTCAAATTTATGGCATTGTTTAATTTGATTAAAAACAATAAAAAATGATTTATTTTTCTTGTGTAGAAACACAACACTATTTGAATGGTCGATAAAGTGATTGGGGATTCACATTGTTCATGCCTCTACTTGGACTCACAAAGGAGAGGCAAGGCCAAAATGAAACCAGTAAATCATTATTTTAGTAGGAAAAATATTATGAATGAAGAACAAGTCGAGATTTAATCTTAGCCATTGATTAGACTTCTAATGTGGGCTGTTGATTTGTCAATGAGAAGATTATAAAAGAAGGTTTGAGGGTCATTTGGAAACCAAGCCGGGCAAATACTAAGTAACTCGAGGGAGGTCGATTCTTAGAGCATAGAATTTGATTTCAGAGGGAGAGTTGCAAGGTGGAGGAAGTTGAGGGCTTCAGCAGTAGTCAGAACTCGAGGAAGAAGGAAGCAGAAGAGCAGAGAGGCAACATAGAGGGACAACGCAACAGTGATGCAGTCTCTGCACAGAGAAGGACACAGAGAGGGATAGGTTGCCTCTCGAGTATTAGAAGTTCTCCAGAAATCAGGAGAGAAATTATTTCAAGTGTCTTCCTGCAGTTTCTCAATTATTCTGCAAGTCATTCTTTGTAAAGAAATTTTTGCTGAAGATTAATATATAAACCTCATCTGTTGCATCAATTTTCACACTGGGTTTTTTCGGGGACAATTGTCCAAAAATAACTGTGTTGATGTGATTGGTTCTTGTGTTTGTATTCTATTATTCTTTTATTTATATGTATAAATGTGATAGTTGCAGTTATTTGGAAATTTACTGAAGGGTTTTCATAAATAACTTATTGTGCAAATAAGTAGGAGAAATAAATTGGTAACCGCAGTAGAATTTCGGAGTTGAAATTTTCATACCCAATCATTGAATACTGAATGATGCCGATATATAATTTTGTGTATGGGTCATAATCGCTTTGAATAACAGGGTTGCAAAAGATGCATGCAACTTGCTGAATTGACACACACATGACAAAGGCCTACTATCACTATTACCCACCAAAAAGTGGGTAACCCATAGAAGAAAAAATTTCTCCTCCTCGGACAACTAGCTAGCCAACAACCCTATTGATAAACACATGACATGATGACACAGATCCTCCAATTCTTGTTTTGGTTAGATTCCTTTCTCCCATTTGACATTCCTTCTTGAAGGAAGGTGGGTCATCCATTGTTAGTTACTTTAAACATTTTGTAATCATGTTCTTTTACTTGATGTTTCAGGCATACTAATTGAATCAAGGAGTGATCTGGATGATTGACCAATCTTGACTATATTCTTGTTCCCTCACTTCACTTGGGAGGCTAGTCTTTGACTTTAGTCTAGTGGGACCATGTTTTAGGCCTTAGGGTTATAGGAAGGGCAATACTAGGGAGGGTTTCATTGAAATAGCATGTTCGTGATATCCCATACCTGTCACTTTACATCTTTCCCATTATTCCATCTCCATTTTTTGGGCTGGTGGTCATTAGTCATGGGGATTGGCACCCTCTCATCCTTATCCCTTAGTCAGGGCCAAAAAACTTTTCCTTGGACGTTGATGTAGCTAAAAGTTGTTGATTTTTGGGGTAGCATCAAATGTGCTCTAGCTTCGAAACTTTTGTGGAGGGGCTAGAACACATGAGATCTCCAAGTCTCAGAAATCGTTTGGAGAAATTCCACCTAGAGCTTAAGTTATTCAAATAATTAATTATTTTAATGGAGACCCTAAGTCTAACTTAGGGAAATTAAATAATTAAAGCAAATTAATTTAAACATGTGTGTGAGAATGTTCTAAGCGATGAGCATCAAGTCTTTTCTAATCTTGGCCTTTGATTACAGATTAGATCACGACTGTTAAATGTTCAATAGGAAAAGTATTAGAGGAAGGCTCGGGTTCAGTTGGAGAACACACACAGAGTGTTGATTTTTTTTGGGTAGCATTGGATGTGTTCTAGCTTCGAAACTTTGTGGAGGGGCTAGAACACATGAGATCTCCAAGACCTGGAAATCGTTTGAAGAAATTCCACCTGTAGCCTAAGTTATTCAAATAATTAATTATTTTAATTGAGACCCTAAGTCTAACTTAGGGAAATTAAATAATTAAAGTGAATAAATTTAGACATGTGGGTGAGAATGTTCTAAGTGACGAGGATCAAGTCTTTTCTAATCTTAGTCGTCGATTAGAGATTAGATTACGACTGTTGAATGTTCAACAGGAAAAGTATTAAAGGAAGGCTTGGGGTCAGTTGGAGAACACACACATAGCGGTAGCACTTGAGCTAAGTCGAAATTACGTGGCGTGGTTTGCTGAGAATTTTCGAGTGAGCTTGTAGTGCACCGAGGGGCAGATTGATAGAGGGATTTCAGATTCGAGGCCGATAATACATTGGCAAAGAAGTAGATTCGTAGCACAGAGCAATGCAGGCCGAGGAGGGGTGATGCAGAGGCAGCGTAAGCCCAACATGGGTGACACAGAGCTAGAAGGGCTCACGCAGAGGGATGCGAAGTCGGAAGAGGATGACACAGTCACTCAGAGAGTTGCGCTGGGGTTTCAGTGGGCCAGATATGGCTCGTATTCAGCAGATCCAGAAGGGGTGACGTAGCCACACTGAAGGGTGACGCAGTCACTGTGTAGGCACTTGTGGGGTTCTTCATCCTCAACTGGATCAACCATATTATCTGTTTCCAAAGATAGAGGTACTTATGTCGGGATTTTCTCTAAACCACTACTGGTACCCTAGTTTGTATTCAAGATTCTGCATGATAATAAAACCCTCAAGAGCTGTTGCACTGGTTTCCCGCATTGGGTTTTTCTGGGGACATTTGTTTGAAAAATATTGTGTTTTCTTTGTCGAACGTGCTTATTTCTTCAGTACTTGGTTTGTATGTATGTGTAGGCTGCAATGTGTTTACTTTAATATTTTCTGAATATCTCTGAAAATAACTTGTTAAATTAAAAATACAAGAAGAGAAGTAAACCAAATTTCTGCAATCTGATTTCTGTAATGAGAATTCAAAAATTTTCACATAGAGTGGCCGCACGTGAGCTAAGTCGAAATTCTGGGGCACAATTTGCTGAGAATTTTCGAGTGAGCTTATAGTGCACCGAGGGGCAGTTCGACTGTGGGATTTCTGAATCCAAGGTCGAGAATACAATAGCAAAGAGGTAGATCTGTACCAGAGAGATAACATAGGTGACAGTCCAAGGAGGGGTGACATAGAGCTAGCCTGGCTCATGCAGAGTTGATGCAAAGGTAGCGTAGGCTCAGCAGGGGTGACGCAGAGCCAGAAGGGCTCACGTAGAGGGACACAGAATCGGAAGAGGGTGACACAGTCACTCAGAGAGTTGCGCTGGGGTTTCAGTGGGCTAGAGCTCGTATTCAACAGATTTGAAAGGGTGATACATGCACACTGAGGGTGACACAGTGATTGTGTAGGCACCTATGGGGTTCTTCATTCTCAGTTGAATCAACCGTAATATCTGTCTCCAGAAATGGAGGTATAGCTGTTGGGATTTTCTCTGTTGGGTAAACCACTACTCGTACCCTAGTTTGTATTCAGAAATCTGCATAATAATAAAACCCTCAAGAGCTGCTGCACTAGTTTTCCCGCATTGGGTTTTTTCGGGAACATTTGTCCAAAAAAACTTGTGTGTCCTTTATCGAATGTGCTTAATTCTTCAGTACTTGATCTGTATATTTGTGTAGGTTGTAGTGTATTTACTTTGATGTTTTACAGAATAATTCAGAAAAATAACTTGTTAAGTAAATCAAACGAGTAGGAGAAGTAAATCAGATTATTGTAGTAGGGTTTATGTTTAGAAGATTTCAAAACTTTCACATGGTATCAGAGCGATTGCAGATCAGGGAGAGCTGAAGCCATCGACGAAGAGGCGAAGTTTTTGCTGCAAGAAGGCGATTATGACAGCCCAGATCCAAGAAGAGACAACACAGGCCCAGGAGGGATGACACAATGCCTGTATAGCTCACGCAAACGTAGAGGGGTGACGCAGAGTTTGTCTAGCTCACGCAGAGTTGACGCAAAGGCTCACGCAGGCTCAGAAGGGTGACGCAGTCTGAGAGGAGGTAACATTGTGCTAGTTGCCATGGCTGGAAGTGTGAAAATTTGTGAATTTACTAAGTAGAAACCCTACTGTTAAATCTTGATTTACTTATCCTACTTACATAAGTTATTAATATGAAAAATTCAGCAATAACATCGAAGTAAATACAGTTAGCTACACATACAGATCAAGTACTAAATAACATGCTCAATGACAAAGTGACACAAGGATTTTCTGGACAAATGTCCTTGGAAAAACCCAATGCGGGAAAACCGGTGCTGCTAGCTTCTGGAGGGTTTTTATTATTATGCAGATTCCAAGTACAACAAATCTGGGCACCAAACTGGTTAATCTGACAAAGAAATATAAATGGCAGCAATACCTCTATCCGGGGAGAGAAAACTGTGATTGACTCACATCGTAAAACGGGATTTACAGAACTCAGCCCTTTTTCAACCTCTAGAACCCCAGTGCTGCTCTTAAGCCCTCTGCCTCAACTTGCTTGGCCTATGTCAGCCTCCGCGCTGCTTAGGAAGGGCATGCATCACCCTAGACTAGGATATGCTGCCCCTGCGCTGCACTAGCTTGGCCTGCGTCAGTCCTTCTGGCCTCCTGCTGCCTCTGCTGGGCTCTTGGCTGATTTGCGTAGTTGCTGCTTCTGCGCTGCTCTAGATTGTTCCTTCTTTGCCCTCGTTGTACTCGTCTTGGGACTAGATCATCCCCCTTACCAATACTGCCCCTCGCTGCAGCTGAAACACTTATGAAATTCGTAGCAAACCACGCCCTAGAATCTCATCTTAACTTCAGTGCTCTGCCAGTGTGTGTGTTCTCCAACTGACCCCAAGCCCTCTTCTTATACTTTTCTTGTTGAAACATCAACGGCCGTGATCTAATCTTGAATCAACGACTAAGTATAGAAGATGCTTGATCTGTATCACTTAAGTCATTCCCATCACATGTTTAATTTAATTACCTTTAATCTTTTATTTTTCCTAAGTTCGACTTAGGGTCCTTAATTAAAAATATTAATTAATTAAATATCTCTTAAACATGATGGAATTTCTTAAACCACTTTTTGGGTCTTGGAGATCTTATGTACTTTAGTCTCTCCACAAAGTTTGGGAGCTACAGCACATCCGATGCTACCCCAACACCCCAAAATCTTAATGCTCCCTCTTAGCAAGGATTGTGCTCTAGCAAGACACTTCACCCTGAAGTTCTGCTCTGATCTCTGGTGTCGGTCTCTGCGCTGATGCTTGGCCTGCTGCCCTTCATCACTGTGTTGCTGCTGCTCTTCTGTACTGTTGCCCATGACTCTGCTAGTGTCATTGCCACATCCGTACTGCAACTCCCTCTCAAATTGTTGCATCGTGCTGCCCATAGCACTGCCATTGCTAACTGCTGCACTACAACTTAGTTGTTGAGAGTAAGCAACTGAAGGACCATCGCCCAATCCTTGACAGACGAGTCAGTTGGGTTGCATCTCATCACTGAAGCTCCATAGGCTGCTGGTTTGCGATGTTTTCTGGAGGCTACTGCGATGCTGCAGTTCTGCACTGCGTAAGCAGACTTCCTCTGCGCTGCTGCCCTCTACATTCCTGCTGCATCTGCACTTAGCTGTCCTCCTGAACTCTCTGCGCTGCTACAACACTGCAATGCGTAAGCAACCTTCTCTGCGTTGCTGCCTCTACGTTGCTGCTGTATGTGCACTTCGCTGCTCCCTCTCTAGTGTGTCAGCTTCTGCCTTTGCTTCATCCGTGATGTTCTGCACCCACCGCTCCACTTGTCCCGCTACCGTCTTAAGGCTTCTATAGCTCGTTTGTGATCCAAGAGTTAGGCTACTCGAGGATCCTGCCATCACTTTATAGCTGCTCTACGGATTAATATCGCCCCACTTTCATGGTTCATGAGTGCTCATGGCTACATCATCATCGGAGCCATCCTTTGCTACAATAGCCTTGGGACTAGAAGCTTCCTTGTCCTTCTTCCTTTGAGGACAATTACTGGTGAAGTGTCCAAGTTTGCCGCATTGGAAACATTTGATCTTTGAAAGATCAGGCTTCTTTTTCCCTTGCTTCTTCTTTGATGCCAGCGTTGCATCTTTCTCTTCCTCCTCCTTTATCTTGCTTGAACCGGTGCTGTACTACCTCTAGGTCATTAGGCGGATCCTCCTCTTCTCGGAGGATAGCCCACATTATTGTCCCAGTTACGAAGATCCACTCTGCCCAAAAGACTTTGGACAAATGTTTCCCAGTCCTTTGTGACAACATTTAGAGTTGTCCTCACCATGACATCATCGTCTACCTTGACCCCCATGCTAGTCAGGTGAACCCGGATCGACTGCAGTCTGAATAGGAAGGTATCGATTTCCTCTCCCTTGGCCATCATAAATAACCTCAGCTGGTTCTCTAGAAGCATCTTCCTCTGAACAGACTTCCTTTGATACAATGTGGTTAAAGCTTCCCACATCTCAGGAGCCGTCGTCTTCTCGGCTATGTGTGGCACCACATGATCTTTGACCCCATCCATAATGAAGCACTTGGCATGTGCCGCTGCTTCATTATGCTTCACCAGGAGAAGAACATCGATTGGTATTGCCAAGACTTTCTCCGCATGCTCTCTCAGGCTGTATGCCTCCAGGACTACTGGGATTTTGGCCTTCTAGTTAGCAAAGTTCGACAGGCCGTCCAACCTATCCTGATCAAGCAGTCCATGTGGCGCCATTTGCTCAGAAATGTGTCGGAACAAACCCTCCTCTCTCTGTTAGTGACTCAGTTCTAGGGTCCTTGCCGAGAAAGGCACCCTCTGCTCCCTCTGACAACTG
The DNA here is from genome assembly GCA_034641835.2 of Pinus albicaulis. Classification (NCBI taxonomy): domain Eukaryota; kingdom Viridiplantae; phylum Streptophyta; class Pinopsida; order Pinales; family Pinaceae; genus Pinus; species Pinus albicaulis. The sequence goes on along the minus strand of CM076583.1, from coordinate 250,615,858 downwards.
ATTTCCTCCTTGGAAATCTGCCAAAAAACAATGAATCAGCTCTCTTCAATCACCCTACGATCGATCTTCAGATTTCTTTGGCAATGAAATCTTTTGAGAAGCTGTTCCCCTCTCGCTCTTTGTCAACATAGCTTAGGCTTAGTTCTGCACCGACAAAATCTTCACCCCACCAGCAACTACTGATGATCTGTAGCTCATCTTCTGGTTCATGGCACTCTGCCCAACAATCAAATTTTGCACTATGTCACCCTGGCTGGTTTCTACGCGAGTAGATTGGCTCAGCGCAGCCTCTGCGCAATGACTAAAAAACACAGGTTGTCTCCTGCGTCCCTCTGGAAGACTCTGCGTTGTCTCTGTGTCATCCAGATGGGACTGTGTCAGCCCCTGCGTGGCTCTTGCCGCCTCTGTGTCCTTCTGCTGTTGCGCTGCCCTCTCCGGTTTATCTGCTGCTGATGCTGATTTCTCTGCTGCTTTCTGCAACACAGATTTCTTCAACCGTCTTGCTGGAGATCTAGTTTGATTTGCAATCGCTCTGATACCATGTGAAAATTTCTGAATTTACTAAACAAAAACCCTACTGTTAAATCTTGATTTACTTCTCCTACTTACATAAGTTATTAATCTGAAAAATTCAACATTAACATCAAAGTAAATATAGTTAACAACCTACACATATAGATCAAGTACTGAATAACATGCTCAATGACAAAGTGACACACAAGGATTTTCTGGACAACTGTCTCCGGAAAAACCCAATGCGGGAAAACCGGTGCTGCTAGCTTCTAGAGGGATTTTATTATTATGCAGATTCTAAGTACAACAAATCTGGTCACCAAACTGGTTAACTCGACAGAGAAAATATAAACGACAAAAATACCTCTAATTGTAGACAAAAAACTGTGACTGATTCACACCCTTAAACGGGATTTATAGAACTCAGCCCTTTTCTGGCCTTTGGAACCCCAACGTTGCTCTGAAGCCCTTTGTGTCAGTTTGCCTGGCCGGCGTCAGCCTCTATGCTGCTCAGGAAGGGCCTACGTCACCCTAGTTTGGGTTACGTTGCCCCTCCGCTGCCCTAGCTGGGCCTGCGTTAGCCCTCCTGGCCTCCTGCTGCCTCTACACTGCCCCTGCTGGGCTCTTGGCTGCTCTGCATAACTGCTGCTTCTTCTCTGCTCTGGATTGCTCCTTCTCTGCCCTCGTTGTACTCTTGACCTGGGACTAGACCATCCCCCTCGCCAATACTGCCCCTCGCTGCAGCTGAAACACATGAAATTCTTAGCAAACCACGCCCTAGAATCTCAGCTTAGCTTCAGTGCTCTACCAGTGTGTGTTCTCCAACTGACCCTAAGCCCTATTCTTATACTTTTCTCTTTGAAACATTAACGACCGTGATCTAATCTTGAATTGATGGCTAAGATTAGAAGATGCTTGTTCCGTGTCACTTAAGTCATTCTCATCACATGTTTAATTTAATTACCTTTAATCTTTTAATTTTCCTAAGTTAGACTTAGGGTCCTTAATTAAAAAGATGAATTAATTAAATATCTCTTAAACAGGATGGAATTTCTTAAAACGCTTTCTAGGTCTTGGAGATCTTATGTACTCTAGTCCCTCCACAAAGTTTGGGAGCTAGAGAACATCCGATGCTACGCCAACACCCCAAAATCTCAACAGGAAGTGCAGTTTTGTTCTTTGGAAGTTGTTGGTGGGGCATTGTTTTGTCGGTGCAAAACAATGTCTAGTAGGTTTGACAAAGTAAGGGGAAGCAGTTCCTCAGCATGATTTCTATCTAAGAAGTCTGAGATCTGATCATCGGAGTGATTGGAGAGGGCTGATTCGACAATAGTTGGTGGAGGATTTTCGGGAGGGAAATCACTTCTTAGAGGGAGCATATTCTCTAGAGGGTTTCTAGCGCCAAGAAACCCAGATTCGGTCTTTTGTTGAGGGTAGGAGCATAAGAAGGGAGAAAATTATTCGCTTCGACAACTTTTGAGTGGTGATGGCCGCACATGGATTGAGGGATTAGGACAGGTTGGATGAAGTATCCAACTCCGTCGTCTGGAAGGCCAGAATCATGTCAGTTCTGGATGAATATCGCATCAAAGATCATGCCAAGAAAGTTTGCGCTGTTCTTGTTGATGCTGATCCGTTGAAGAAGTATGAGGAAGCGCAAGAAAGAGCCAAGCGCTTGATTATGGACAGGGTCAAGGATCATGTGGTCCCACACATTGCTGAAAAAGAACACAACAAATGAGATGTGGACGATGTTGACCTTAATGTAAGGGAATTCTGCCCAAAGGAGAATGCTTTTGGAGAATCAACTTCGACTATTTCAGATCCATAAGGGAGAGGAAATTGACCCCTTCCTCATTAAATTGAAGGCTATTCATGATCAGCTGGTTGTTATAAGGGCCAATCCTGACGAGGGTCTATTGGTTAGGACTGCCCTGAATGTAGTGTCTGAAGAGTGGGAGACCTTTTTCCAAGGCATTTTGGGTAGAGTGACACTTCCAAATTGGGAAGACATGTAGGCAGCTCTTCGCCAAGAAGAGATTAGGAGGTTGACCAAGGCGGGCAACACCAACGACGTAATCAAGATCAAGAACGAGGAGGAGGAAGATGCGGCTCTCACATCTAAGGGACATCAGGGGAAGCAAGGGAAGAAGAAGAGAGACCTTTCAAAGGTCAGGCGCTTCAGATGTGGTGAATTGGGACATTTCACCACTATTTGTCCTTTAGAAGAAGAAGGGCAAGGAAGACTCGGATTCAAAGGCTGCAACAAATAAGGGTCATGATGGGATTGATGACGATGTGGCTATGAGTGCTCATGTGGCTCGAGAGAAGAGATGGGGCAACATATATCTGTAGATTGATCTGCGATAAAGGGGCAGGATCCTTGAGGTGCCCAAACTCTTGGATCACATACAAGCTACGAGAGCCCTTAATGACAGTATTAGGATGACTGGAGTCAGTTGGTGCAGTGGATCATGGAGGCACATTGGTAGTGCTAGGATGCTGAAGACTAGAGCAGCGTAGAGGCAACAACAACGTAGAAGCAACAACGCAGAGGTTGATGGGATTTCCGCTTCGCAGAGGCAGTGCATAGCAGCAACAACGTAGAGGCACTAGAGGGTCTAAGGGTCAGCACAAATTAGCAGCAGAGGGTGTTTCAGTATCAAGGTGCAGAGATACTGACTTTTTTGTCAGGATTTTTGGGTGATGTCCTTCAGTTGCTTAACCCCTAGCAATCGAGTTGCAGTGCCATGGGCAACATGATGTAGCATTTGAGAGGGAGCTAAAGTATAGATGAGGCAGTGACATGGGCAGCAGTACAGAAGGCAACAATATAGAGGATGAGGGGCAACAGGCCAAGCATCAGGAACGTAGGGGACCGATGCTGTGGACTAGAGTAATGCTTCTGGATTGAAGTGTTGCTAGAGCACATTCCTCACTAAAAGGGAGTGTTGATTTTTGGGGTAGCATCGAATGTGCTCTAGCTCCGAAACTTTGTGGAGGGGCTAGAACACATGAGATCTCCAAGACCCAGATATCGTTTGGAGAAATTCCACCCGAAGCTTAAGTTATTCAAATAATTAATTATTTTAATGGAGGCCCTAAGTCTAACTATAGGGAAATTAAATAATTAAAGTGAATTAATTTAAACATGTGGGTGAGAATGTTCTAAGTGACGAGGATCAAGTATTTTCTAATCTTAGCCCTTGATTAGAGATTAGATCATGACTGTTGAATGTTCAATAGGAAAAGTATTAAAGGAAGGCTTGGGGTCAGTTGGAGAACACACACAAAGTGGTAGCGGTTGAGCTAAGTCTAAATTTTGGGGCGTGTTTTGCTGAGAATTTTTGAGTGAGCTTGCAGTGCAGTGAGGGGCAGTTCGGCAATGGGATTTCAGAATCCAAGGTCGAGAATACAATAGAAAATAGGCAAATCTGTAACGGAGAGACAATGCAGGCCAAGGAGGGGTGACACAGAGCTAGCCAGGCTCACATAGAGTCGACGTAGAGGTAGCGTAGGCCCAATAGGGGTGACGCAAAGACAGAAGGGCTCACACAGAGGGACGCAGAGCTGGAAGAGGGTGACACGTTGACTCAGAGAGCTGTGCTGGGGTTTTAGTGGGCTAGATCGGGCTCGTATTCAACAAATCTGAAAGGGTGATACAACCACACTGAAGGGTGTCACAGTGACTGCGTAGGCACCTGTGGGGTTCCTCATTCTCGGCTGAATCATCCATAATATCTATCTCCAGAAATAGAGGTACAACTGTCGGGATTTTCTTTGTTGGGTAAACCACTACTGGTACCCTAGTTTGTATTCAGAAATTTGCATAATAATAAAACCCTCAAATGCTGCTGCATTTGTTTTCCCGCATTGGCTTTTTCAGGGGACATTTGTTCGAAAAATCTTGTGTCCTTTGTCATATGTGCTTAATTCTTCAGTACTTGATCTGTATATCTATGTAGGTTGCAGTGCATTTACTTCGATGTTTTACTGAATAATTCAGAAAAATAACTTGTTAAGTAAATCAAACAAGTAGGAGAAGTAAATCAGATTACTGTAGTAGGGTTTTTGTTTAGAAGATTCATAAATTTTCACAAAAGTAAGTTAAAAGCATAAGAAAGCCACAATGAAAGAAAAAGATAAAATGCAAAAGATGGCTAGGACATTTGATTAGTGCATGGGAAAAATCCTAGGATGAGCTCTAACCCCGTCATCAACCATCGACTGGTTCCTCAAGCAAATGATGCGTCGTCTAGTAAAAGGAAGTCTTGTATTGTCCCTGTTGATTTCTGGTAGTACTGGGTGTGATTCTTCTGGAAAAAGACGGAGATCGAGTTAAGATGATCTGAGTCATTGATTAGGAATTAATCTGGGCCGTTGATTGTTCAACTAGAAGATTATAAGAAGAGGTTTGATGGGCACTTGGAAGACACATCGAGTTGGAGATCAAGAGATTGATTTCTCAAGAGAGCAGCTTAGCAATTTTCAGAGAAGTGATCAAGAGATTTCTTGCAGTGAGGGGCAGAGATAGTTTCCTGGTGGAAGTATTCCTGTTCCGATGAATACATTGCAGAGGAGGCAGAGAGAGGTGCAGAAGAGGCAAAGCAGAGCCATGTTGGGTAGCGTAGAGCCACGTAGAGGCAGCATAGAGCTTCAAAGGGAGTCCGAAGATTTGTTGAGGAGCAGTTGAGATCCAATACCGGAAGATGGGGTGTGAGACTGGGAGGTCAGAGGATCAAGTTTCCACCCAGCAAAAGATCAGTCGGGAGGTGTGACACAGTCCTTGCAGCAGTGATGCAGTAACTGCGTAGGTGTGACACAGAGCTGCATAGAGACATCACAGAGGTCTCATCTTCATTCAGATCAGTACCAGACCTTCCTGTACCAGTGTGAGGTTATCTCACTAACTTTCTCTCCAGTTATATTCTCTATATTGGATAGCCAATAAGGCATCCAAGATTGTATTCAGAAACTACTGTCCCGTGTCCCCGTGTTAGGTGACTTAGGTTCCAGCTATACAAACTCACTTTCCTACTCTAAACTTGCTTACCTAATTGATATATGCCTGGGCTATTTCTTTAGCTGCTATATGAAATTGCATGCCATTTATTGAATATCTCTCAAGCCCTAACTTATAATAGCTCTATTGAAAGGGTCTTAGGAAAGAGTAACTGAACTTCATTAAATCTTATCTCTGCCTTTTTAGGCCTCGCCAGTACCTTTCCCTGATTATTAAACCTCGCATCACCTTAAATTGTCCTTTATTGAATATTGTTAGTTGATCTCTATAGGGGAGACTACCTTGTGAGATTTAATTCACCACTAAACAGCTGGAGAAAGGTTGCAGAGGTGACAATGGTGGCCATCCTCTTGTCATCATAAGGTCTAGGTTTGCCTAGTTGGGCTTGTACACTAGTCCTGCTAAATTTTGCTGTAACAGTGACAACTGTACACAATTATTAATCTATGAATATTTTTAAATCTTATTTATGAATGTCAGTAGATCCAAACATAAACATATAAAGCTGGAAATCTGGTAGTTATTTCTGATATTTTTGCAGTCTCAGAGAGTTCAGCTGAAGGATGACATACATACATGCAGGGTGATGCAATAAAAGCAACTAAATGAATTTCCTAGTCGAACAGGTTCTATTTTAGGTTGCATTGGAGTACTCTATCAAATACTGCGTGGACAGTGTCTAATGCTAAGAATACTGAATTAACAAGGAAAAAATAATCTAATCTAGTTGCAATTAGAAGGGAAGATGATGAATTATCCAAATTACATTAAAAGCCATGAAAAATTGGGGTGTTCGAAGCTTGAATCTAGATAGAAATATCTAAGAATATCATCAAGCTTGGAGAGATCTGTGGATTTTGTAAATTTGCTTATGCCAGTAAATAAACGAATGGAGAGGATGGGAAACAGCGTCTGAAATGTTGCAAACACCTGTGGAAATAGCAGGAAATTTATTCCCCATTAGCCGGGATTAGAAATTGCTACTCTCATGTCTGGAATGTTTTCTAATGAATGGTATACTAAACTAAAATAAATTTATTCACGTCCGTGCTTCTCATTTCTCGGTGTTTTTGTCACTTTATCATCTTGCCGACTTGGTCTGGTCTGCTTTGTGAGGGCTGCTGACCAAATGAGAACATCAAATTACTAGGCTTGAATGCTTTCAAGGACCCCACTTAAACTTCAATTGTGAGAGTTCAATAAATAAAGTCTACATTTGGTGTCTATAGTAACTGTAAACATTTTATTCAATTTCTTACAAATCTACAAGCAATGAAAATGATCATCAATAATTCCGTAACAAATTCTTATGCAGTTTCAATAGAAAAGGAAAGAAGAACATGCTTGGATGGCGCATGTATGGCATGCTTGATGATTTAGAACTGTTTTGCATTAAATCAAGACTTTGTCATAATATGAAATTGGCTAGTCAGCAGATGCTCTAAGCTTGTGTAAATTTGATTATATTGACTTAAATATGCTGGGATGGATAAGGTAATGATTGTTAAAAATGTCAAGACTCAAAATATAGCTTACAGATTTGGGAAAGAAGTGTACGTTTTTCTCTCTGTGATCTGTTAGACTATTCCTTGCAGGAGAAAATTTGCTGATAAAGGCGATATTTATGACTTTGGTCTCATTTTACTGGAAACCATTGTTGGAAGACCAATTTCTACGCAGAACCAAGAAACAGACATAGTTCAAGAGCTGGTAGGTATTTTCACCCATTCTTTGAGTTTTGCTTTAAAAACATTAGGATGGTTTTATTACTTTGCATGATGTAAATATTTGATGGGACCTTAGAAAAAATTCAAGGCCATCAATCAACTACTGTTGGCCTACAATATACTCAAAACATAGTGTTTTCACCTACAATCTACCTTAACTGGAAAAGCAAGAGTGTTTTTACCCTCTCTTAAGCCTTTACACTTAGTTGTTTTCTGAGTATGGCTAGTTGTTTATGGCTTTTCCTTTTTGAATTTGATATTGAGTGTTCTTATCTTCTCTTGTGCCTTCATTCAGATAGTTGTTTTCTGAAGTGTGGCTGGTTGTTTTTGAATTTTTTTCCAATTTGAAATCAATTGTTCTATGAATAATAAAAAATTGATTATGCCATGTTTGTTAAATTACTTACATACACATTGAAATTGGAGAGAGAGAGAGAGTATTATTCAATTTAATAATGAGATACACAAGTAATGGTACATCTAATGAGAGAGAAAATCATCCATACAACCAACTACTAATGTGTTAAGACATATTCAGGGCTGCTGCGGGGGAGCGCCACCCCCCGCACCCTCTCCCAAAGTGCGCTCCGAACAGGAGCATTCAAGGAGCGCGCTCCTTGAATGCCCTCGATTGGGAGCATTTTATGGAGCGTTCTCCCACAATCTAAAAAGTGCTCCTTGGAGGTTCTGAGAACGTTGCAACACCCTCGATTGGGAGCATTTTATGGAGCGTGCTCCCACAACCTGAAAAGCGCTCCTTGGAGGTTCTGAGAATGTCGCTTTCGGAGCATTCAAAACACTTTTGGGAGCGCTCTGAAAGGGTGCTCCCTATCGCTCCCCAAGCAAAAAAAAAGTCTCTTGCCCCATTTTGCCCGCACGCGGCCCAATATGGGATTTTTTGTTTTTGGGGGGAAATGGGAGGGCCAAGGGGAATAAAAGGCATCCTCCCCTCCCACCTAACATCATTTTATGAGTTTGTGAGAGAGATTGAGAGGGTGTGAGCCTTGTGGAGAAGATTTGATAGGATTGAGAAGATTTGATTATGGGAACTTGGAAGGGAGATTGAAGGCGGCTATTTGTGAGAGCTTGGGAGATTGAAAGCTGCCACCATCATTGGAGAGCCAAAGAGGTAGGGTCTAATCCAGTTCTTGTTTTTTTTTTCCATTTAACATTTCTGTTTTTTATATGTTGAATGAATCTATCAAATCTTGAAGTAGAAACTAGTTACTAGAATCTAGATGTTCTCTTCTTCTACTCTTTCCCATTTCTCCCTCATTTTATTGCAGGCAAGAATCTCAAGCTGCAACAAACGTGATGGGTAAATGGCTTAGCCTTATGTTGTTGGTTCCATTTTTGGCTATGATGATGGTGTTGGGAAACGAAAGAAGTGATGAAAATGATGAAGGAGTGGGCAGTGTTGGATTAAGGTACCGTGCAGAAGAGGAGTACGAAGAAGAAGAGGAGGATGAGGATAATATGCGTGAAGACGATGATGGAAAGAAAAGTAAAACCAAAATAGACCAAACACCCTCATGGAAATATGTTACAAGGCTTGGAGGAGGGAAAGGGAGTGGAACCACTAAATTTATATGGTCCTGTTGTTGCACAGAATGTCTAGGCACTGCGACAATGGCTTAGATCAGGCGTTGTCACCTTGATCCCCAATATCTCTATTTATGCTATCTCCCCATAACAGAATAAGGGGGTAGACCCTATAGAAATGGAATGAAGGAGAACTAGTTGTGAACCAACCAGTTCGTGAGACACAGTTAAACGACCAAATACTTGTAATAAATATGGCAAGATTAAATGATAGATTGGGGGCTGTCACCTTGATCCCCAATCTCTCTATTTAAGCTCTTCTTATAGCAAACTAAGGGGGGTAGACCCTATGGAAATGGAATGAACGAGAACTAGTTGTGAACCAACCAGTTCGGGAGACACAGTGAAATGACCAAATACTTGTAATAAATCTAGTAAGATTAAAGCATTCGATTAGATTTGAATGATTGATACTAATGCCTTATGGAGTCAACTATCTTGCTAAGAATTTAAGACCAAGTACTTGATGAGAAATTGTTGCTTGGATGAATAATTATCCTATATGTAATGAAGATACTAAGACTAACGTGAAAGGCAGGAATCTTGGTTAATTTTAATTAAATGCCTACTCTAAGTTTAAGCCCTTCGATCCTTTCTATATTGAGCTTGATTTCGTAGTAAGTAGCAGAGAGAAGTTAAGGAGAATCACACTAAGGTGTGATTAACGATACCTCTCCTGAAAATCTAACATATCCCCGGTGCCTCCAGCGCTGTAGAGAGCTGTGGTTTTGACCACTGCAAGGTCACCTTTTTAACATTTAAGTACTACTAAAACCAAGTTTCTCAAGCAAAGATGGATGGGACCTATCTTTCTATCGACCAAGCTTATGCTTGGAAGTAAATTTTAAATATGCAAGACTAATTTAATATGCAAATGCACGAGAATTAGGAGACGATGAAATATGATGTTAAAACCCAAAGCACTTAGATTACAAATTATCTAATTTAGACACTATATACTTGAGAAAAATTGCCGATTATGAAGATGCCAAAAAAAAAACTCAATTAAAAGATATTCAATTTGTCACAAATCCACAATAGAGTGCTAAAAAAAGATATCAATCACACTTGAAAAATTGCCCAAACTTAAACATTCAATACTGATCCAATAATTCAAGCAAATAAAACAAAAGTTAATTAAACAATAAGTGATTTTAATCGATAGCAAACATTTAAAATCCCATCAAACTCAGCTGAAGAATATAAAAGTAATTAACACTTAAATCTCAATAATTAATCATCAAAAAATACCATGAAATTTAGATGCTAAATAAACATTTCATCATGTAATTTATGGATTAAACGATATTATAAAATAATGCAAATCCAAAAAACTTATTATTTTTCTCCTATAGTCAAACTTAGGATATATTATTCAGCAGGATTTCAGATCTGAAGTATTAATTGCAGCAATAATTTAAGCCATAGATCAACAAACAAACGATACCGGCACCAATGCGCAAAATGACTAGAAATAGTAAAAATTTTTGAACTTGAAGAAAAATCAATTTTTAGGGCTTGATTAAGAGAAACTTCAGATTTGATATTTTTATTTCAGCAGTGAAACAATGACATATCAACAAGATAAAACTGCCAAAAATAACTGCCAAATATTTCCAGAAATAACAAAAAATGTAATAAAATCGCTGCCAAATACTTCAGAAATAGCAAAAAATGTATTAAAACTTGAAAATTTCAATTTCAAGGCTTTAAGAGAGTTTGATTTAGTAATTTTCAGAATTGGTAAGTTTATAACAATAATAAATTGATTACAGATCAACAAACTGAAAATACTGAAGATGATCTCCACAATGTCTAAAAATAGTAAGTTTTGCCGAAAAACTGAAAATTCAAAATTTTTAGACCTTATTTAGGATATGCATAAGAAATGTTCAGATCTGATTTTTCACAGCTATGCAGTAATTTTCAGCAAGCTTCAAAGTCAGATTTAAGCAAAATTAAAGATGCCCAAGTGGCCAAAAGCTCCGAAAATGAAGATTTTGAAATTCTAAACAATTTTGACCATATAAAATGTGTTTTTAAGGCCTAATTATTTGTGATTTGCTTGTGGTAATAAAATTCACAGAAAATAAGGGTTTAGAGATCAAACCATTAGCTCAAGGCTTTGAAGATCCCACCGTTGAAAATCGTTGAAATTTTGGGATAATGTTGTCGCTTGAAAATTAGAATTTTGGAGACCAAAATCCTGCAAGAATAGCCTCAAAAGTTTCAACATCCTCAGGGGCCTAGATTTAGCTCTTCTTCCACTTGATCTCACCTGCAAGCAAATAGTGAACTTAGATCTTACCCTCCAGGGTCTAGATCTGGCTTAAATCTGAAAATTTCCTTTGTTGATTTTTCAGATTTATTTGTGCACAAGTGAAAATAGAAATACCCAATAAACAATATGTACAAAAATAGAGAAAATCCTAAAAAACCCAAATGTTAGAATTCAAAATTATGTTACAAAACTTCAGATCTACACATATAAATTACAGATCTATACAAATAAGTCATAGATCTATACAAATAAGTTACAGATCTATATAGTACAATTACAGATTTATGCACAAGAGTTGCAGATCTCTTAGATTTGAGGAGTGTAAGTCCGACTTCGCTCCCAAATCTGAAGATCTAAGGCTTTTACTAGCCAGATCTAACTTTAAATTCAATAAAAGTTGAGATAAATTTTTTGTATTTAGGCACAAGATCTAGAAAACCCTGCAAGAAGAGAACTTATGAAAAGCTTGGGGAATTATATTCAGAGGGCTTTTCAGATCTTATTTTCTTGGGAGACATTTGGTCCAATCGAGTACTTCCCTAAACGCCCAATTATAAATCCGAGAGATTTCTGTACACTTAAAGATAAACTGTTTAATCAATAAAGAAATAAGATAAAAATGAAATTTCCAAGAGTTAGAGATACCTGCTAACTCAATCCAATTAAAATTCTTACCCTAAATCCAGTGACCTAAGCAAGATACCCATGCAATAGATTACTTTACAAGAGCTATTAATCAACAATTCATTGAAATAATTATCAATATAATATAAAGAACAAGTTTACCATAAAATGCTGAAAAGGACCACGACCATGAAATAAAACCCCAAAGACTTCGTTTCTATTATTCCAGAAAGTAACAAGAGAGCTTCAAGAGCTAGTACACGATCAAGAGATCGGATGATCAAAAGATTGACACTGACCTCTAATTTATAGATAAATTCTCTAACAGCAAGTTCGCTTGATCCCCATCAAAGTAATCTTGATCGTCAAACAAGATTTGATCATCTTTTAATCTCGTCTATCGAAATTATTATTTTCGAGGAATTTCAAAATTTTCATTTAATTCTTTTTTAATTAACTCAAAAATAATAATTTTGAGTCAATTACCTCAAAAATTTGACTTTGACTTAACTATCAAGGCCCAAGGGTCCAAAATTTCTCAAAATTTTCAATATTTCCTTGGCTTAGGGCCTTTAAAAATTTATTTTTCAAGGACGCACGAATTTTGCCTTTGAAGAATTTAAATTTACCTATGACATAAAATTAATTAAATTTCTGGCTTAGGATTTTTAATTCAGTTTGGCCAGAAAATTTAATTAATTGACTCATGAGGAGATTAATTATTTTCCAACCCTCTTTACATAAGATTAATACATTAAACACATGAAGGGGAATGCTCGTTTGTAATAGACCCTCAATAATCTACCCAATTCTGCGACTCAAAATATGATCTAGTAGACTCAACAATCTGTAATAAAATGATCTAGCCAATTAGCTAGGATCATTCCCAGATTACTTTTACAAAGACTATAAAAAACATTAAGACTCACTTAATATCTTGACGACAAAATCCACCCTAACTTTGGGGTGAGGTTGGAGGGGAAAAACTCTGACGATCATTTCTGTCTAGAGATAAATGAATCAGTGAGACGAAAAACCTCGTAGGATAGAAATCGTCACCAAAATAATAGGCTTACCTAAGTTGTTACATACACGATGGTCTTACTAAGATCATTTACATTATAGATATGCAGAATGGATTTACATCATTTACAAAATTGTCGGCTGAATGATGAAATTTGAACGGCATGAACACTGGAACATGATAGATCCCTTTTGCGAAAAAGGGGTGTACTGCTATGGGGTCGTTGACAAAGAGTGGTCAACAGGTCCCATTGCAAATCTAATTACGCAGGTTCATATGCTTGTGCGAGAAAGCATCTATGTGGGGAAATGCATGGGATAGAAATAAACCAATAAGAATTAAAATCTGTGCAAATGTACTAACACAATAAATAGCCAAATATATAAGGGAAGAGGAGGAAACACAATACAAATGAAAAAAATAAAGGATGAACATGAGGCCACTAGCACACAGAGCAAGAACTCCATCGACATCACACCCATGATAGTGGATTCACAACCATAGGCACATATATCCCTTTAAGATGTAGAACAATATCAAAACTCCTTGATCAAGGTTGTAGGGTTGACGTGGATGCAAAATTTTTTACCAGTTTCTCTTTGCACGTGGTATACCATTCATTTTCTTTTCTCACCTTATTGGCATGAAATGGTTGCAGCCATCAATGATGCTCGTAAAGGATACAAGAGCCCTGGGTATGACAGATCTAGAACCGTGGGACTTGATTTGAAAAAATCCGAAATAAAAAAAATGCTCTGGCTCTAAAGTGAAGCTAATTGTGGATCATCATAGGAATGTTGGCTTGTTGGCTCCCCATAGAGTGCATAATCCATGTGCTTGAACAAAGAGTGCATGAGAATCTCAACAAACCTCGGTGCTTGCAGACTTGTATCACTCTAAACAAACTATCAGTAACAAAAGGGATAGGGTGCCAGTTGTCACCCTGTTATATGGAAAAATTAAATTTCATTTAAACTTTGAGAAGACAATAAAATTATTCAATTATGCAAGAAAATCAACATGAAGAAACAAGGAAGGATGCAAAATCAAGAATGCAAAATACATAATCATACCTACTCTAACACATTATAAACATGGGCTAAATATCGTCATATAACCAATGAATCCAACAAAGTATCATATTAAAATTAAACACTCTACCCTCATGCTTAATCACGATAGAAAATCGCAAATGTCCCAATTGTGAAAATTCTATTAACCTCTGGAATCCTATTGCAACAACTGGAAGATATTCACCTAATTGTTAATTTTTAACTTAATAATATATTTGTAGTTTACTACGGCAAATACTGAATACATCACATTGTAACCTACACAAATAAACTATGGAAGAAATACAAGTGCGAAAACAAAATGAACAAGAATAGATCACACACACATTTGACAGTGATTTTTGGACTAATGTCCCCAGAAAAAACCAATGCGGGAAAACAGGTGCAACTGATCTGAGGGTCTATATACGATGCAGTAAATATTTCCGAGTACAAGTCTATGATTGACACATCCGTCAAATCATATAGAGAAATTGACAGAATAGATCTTGTGAGACAAACCTTACTCCTCCACGAGAACCCAACATTGATCAACACCAAAACTAGATTGCCCTGCGCAGCCTTTGCGCAGTGACTGTGTCACCCATGCAGTGTCTGCATCACAACTACAACTGCCCTTCTGCCTCTGCGCTGATCTCTATGCTGGATGGAAACTGAAGCCTTCTGGCCTCCAGAAAATCTCTCTGGGTTCTGGCACTGGCCTAATGCTGTTCCTTAGCAGGAAAACGACTTCCCTTCAACCTCTGTGCAGTCGCTGCGTAAGCATTGTGTCACTGGCTCTACACTGCTATTGTGACTCTCTCTATCTTTGCTGCTATGCACTCTTTGGCTCAGGAAACCTTCCAACCAAAAATTACTGTGCCTCCCTGCAGAAGATCTCACGATCAAATTTTCTCTCCGAGCACTGCTCACTAAAGAAATCGATCTCTGATCTCCGCCAAATGTATTTTCCAAATGACCCTTCAAGGCATTCTTATAATCTTTTCGTTGAGACTTCAACGACTCAGATTAGATCTCTAATCAACGGCTAAGATTAACTTTTGACCTAATCCACCTTTTCTAGAACTTTCACACCCATATTCTTTTAATTCACTTTAATTATTTTATTTTCCTAAGTTTAGAATTAGGGTCTCTTTAAAAATATTTAATTTATTTCTAGATAATACAATCTGGGTGGAATTTCACTAAACAATTTTTGGGTTATCTCGAATACATGTGTCTAAGCCTCTCCACAAAATTTGAGACTTAGAGCACAGTCGATGCTACCCCAGAATGCGAGGAATGTGCTCTAGCAATACATCCTCTGAGTACTGCTCGAACATTGTAGCATTTCCCTCTGCGCCACTGATGTTTGACACCCATCGGAAACCCTAGCGCTGCTCCTTAGCGCTCTGCGTCAACCTTACTGGCTTGCGTCAGCCTTACTGGCCTGCGTTAGCGTCTGTGCTGCTCTAGAAGGGCCTACATCAACCTCTCTGGGATTACTGTTAAAATTGGACAACTAGGTCCAAACTTCATGTTGTTGTGATGCTCAGATGAAGATACCAATATTTTTATTGGGTTCCTCTTTCGGAGAGGTGTAAGATTGATATAAAATTGATCTTAATCTGATGAGCAAAACATTTATTTTTAATAATTTCAAATATGTGCAGGCCGGCCTTAAGGTTTTACACCCCCAGCAGATGTGTCACACACCTCAATGATGGATATATATACAGTCAACGTTGGAGAGCATTTCACCAACTCTCATCACACACATCTCCTCCTCTAATTGGATACGAGCATCTGAGAAGCAGTTCTCACGTGGGAAAAAGGACGAAGTTGCTGAAGCTGGAAAAAAGGACGAAATTTTTGCAGTTAGGGTTTCTAGGAAAGTTTGACTAGCGTTGACTTTGGTCAACGCATGGTCCGAATTGGCTGAAATTTGGTGGAGAGTTCGATTTTTGAAGGCCGTACTCATTGGCACAAAATAGAGGTCAAAAGGTTGACCGAAGTTGGAGCTGCGTTGACTTTATTGTTGCTGCCTTGCGTTGACTTTTTTGGACAACGTTGACTTTTCTGGGGTTAACTTTGAGTTGACTGGGTGATTGATTTGAGGACTGTTGTGACAAATTCTGGGTTGGCTGACCAAGAAGACTTTGCTGGTTGAAGCATCCCGCTGACTGCCGTAACACACCAACACATTCTTTTGTTTCTGGTTTGTCTTCTATAGATCCACTGGTATGTTCTATCAACATTTTACGTAATTGTTTATGTGATTGTTGTAATAAAAGTAAAGTTGCACCAAGCATAGAACATCTACATAAATTTACATGGTATCACAGCTGAGGTGAAGACGAGCCCTATTTGTAGCAATCACTGGAGAGGATAATGGGTTCCACAAGCTATGGCTTCAAGGAGGATGACAAATTCACTGGGAAGGATGACTTCCATGCTTGGAAAATGATATTGGATCTCAAATTGGAAGACCAAGATGTCATGGACTATGTGCAGGGTAAAATCCAAGAACCTCCATCCACTGCTAATGCTGCTGCCAAAACAAAGTACAAGAAGGGGGAGATCAAAGCAAAGCTGATGATCAGGGAATCCATTCATAAAAGCTTGGTGGCCTACATCTTTGAGTTGGGCACATCCAAAGAGATGTATGATAAATTGATCCTCATGTTTAAGGCCAACAATGCGAATCAAGTTCTATTCTTCAAAAATCAATTGAAGAATCTGAAGGAAGGCAGGGACGAGTCTGTCCAATCATACTTTTTGAAGCATTGAAATCAGGAACAATTTGTTAGCTATTGGGGAGACAATAGCTGATTGAGAGATGGTACTCACCGCACTTGGAGGGCTCCCATCCGAATGGCATGTGTTCAACACTACCATTTTAAATAATAATGTGATACCTGACTTTGACGAAGTACTGTCAAGATGCGTTCAAGAAGAATCAAGAATGAGGGAGTATGGAAATGGAGGAAACGCTGCATACGCTACTCATTCTAGAAAGAAGAACTCTGGTGGTTCGAAGAATAAGGGAAAAGCAGGGGCCCAAGGAAAGAAGGGCAAGTGTTTCACTTGTCATACGCTTGGTCACTATGCTAGAGAATGTCCTTTCAAGAAGGATTCTCCCGATGGCGATGACAACAACAACAACTGGAGGAATGGCAATCAAAGAAACAACAGGTTCAAGGGAAAAAGGAACGCTTCCTCTAGCGGAAATGATGAACCTTTCAAAAGTTTTAGAAACTCCAGGTATGAGGAATCACATGTTGTTGATAAAAGAAATGAATACATTCTTGTATCTTCTCTCTCTGTTGCATCCCCACTCGACACTATGGATGTTTGGTTGATAGATAGTGGTGCCTCACGGCATATCACTGGGTTAAAGGAAACACTTTTTGACATGGTTGAGAATGATACTAATCTGGAAATTATCCTTGGAGATAATGCCACATATCTCGTAAAAGGGACAGGGACTGTGACCATCCGCTTGTCTCAAGGTCAAGTCCTCCTCTTGCAGGATGTACTCTATGTACAAAATTTGAAGAAGAACCTTGTGTCTATATTGGCCATGGAAGATAAAGGTTTCAATGTGGCATTAACTGATGGAAAGGTGCTCATGTGGAAGAAGAGCTTCAAGGAAGCTATCTCGATAGGGTTTAGAGTTGATACACTCTACCAGGTTGGAGGAAGTCCGCTGGGAGCTATGACATGTGATACTATTCGACACACTGAACTATGGCACCGAAGGTTTGGACACCTTCACTACAAAGATCTTCCCGAAGCAAGGAAGGTGGTGACAGGGATGCCCGAGTTTCCAAATAATCATGAAGGTGTATGTAATGGTTGTGCTGAAGGAAAGCATATAGGCATACCTTTCCCCTTTAGTGTCACAAAGACATTTGATGTCTTGCAATTGATCCATTCTGATCTATCTGGTACGCTGCCCGTGACATCCTTGGGAGGATGTTCATATTATATGACGTTCATAGATGACTTTTCTCGCAAAACCTGGATATATTTCTTAAAGAAGAAGGATGAGGCTTTCATGTGGTTTCGTACATTCAAAGCCTTGGTAGAAAATATGACAGGGAAGAAGATCAAAATTTTGAGAACTGATAATGGCACTGAATATGAGACAAATGAGTTCAAGGAATTTTGCAGAGAAGCTGGCATTAAGAGGGAGACCACAACTGTCTATACTCTCGAGCAAAATGGTGTTGTTGAACGAAAGAACAGGACCATTGTGGGAGCTGCCTGTGCCATCCTATGTGACGAAGGTCTGCCAAAGTTTCTATGGGGAGAAGCTGCGAACACCACCGTGTACATACAAAACCGATGCTCGCATTCCGCTCTAGAATCCAAAACTCTCGAAGAGGTTTTCTCTTGTAAGAAACCTGATGTCTCACATTTTAGAGTTTTTGGATGTACCGTCTACTTTCATGCGCTGAAAGAAAAGAGGAGCAAGTTGAATGCTTTTGGGAAGAAAGGAATGCTTGTGGGCTATAGTGAAACTTCGAAGGCCTATAGAGTCTATGTGCCTGGTCAAAGGGAAGTGGAGATATGCCACGATGTCACCTTTGACGAAGATACTTCCCTGAGGAAAGTAGTCAATCTTCCGAGATCTGAGGAAGATAATGAAGCAAGGCCTGGAAATCAAGAGGAACCAAAGGATGAAACAATGCCTGATGTTGAAGGACCGATGGACCCGATTGATCCACCTCCTTCACTAGGAAAGAGACCATCATGGCTCAGGGACACTCTCGAGGATGCTGAGGGACATGCTGCCCCAAGGGGGACATTCCGTGAAAGCAAGAAGTCGAATAGATACCAAGGGTATCTAGCAGCCATGAGTACTATTGTACAATCCGAGCCTGGATCTTTTGAGGAAGCCGTAAAGCATCAAGTCTGGAAGGATGCTATGCACGAAGAGTATGAGTCCATTATGAAGAATGATGTCTGGGATGTGGTTCCAAGACCAAAGGACAAAGCAATTGTCACCTCGAAATGGCTCTACAAGATCAAGCATGGATCTGATGGAAGTGCTAAAAAGTTCAAGGCAAGATTCGTTGCCCGTGGCTTCTCTCAAAAGGAAGGCATAGATTATGATGACATATTTTCACCTGTGGCCTGATATACCACCATTCGATCTATTATAGCCCTTGCTGCTACGCAAGGATGGAGTCTTCATCAGATGGATGTGAAGACCACATTTCTACATGGTGCGATAAAGGAAGAGGTATATGTGGAGCAACCTCTAGGGTTCGAAGTCCAGGATCAGGACACCCATGTTTGCAGGTTGAAGAAGGCCCTCTATGGGCTGAAGCAAGCTCCCAGAGCTTGGTACGAAAGGATAGATAGTTACTTGATGAAACTGGGCTTCACTCGAAGTAACGCTGATCTGAACCTTTACTTCAAGGTTGTCAAGGGAAAGCCTCTCATCCTAGTGCTGTATGTGGATGAGCTCTTCCTGACAGGTGCTGACCCTCTCATTCATCAGTGCAAGAGGGAGCTCGTTGCTGAGTTCGAGATGAAGGACCTAGGACTGATGCACTACTTCCTAGGCCTGGAGGTCTGGCAGAGACTTGGCGAGATTTTCCTTTCTCAAGGAAAATACATTGTGAAGCTTCTGGAAAGATTTGGTATGGTGGACTGCAAGTTCGTGTCAACACCAATGGAACTCAACTTCAAGAAGTTGAGTGGCAGCGCTGCTGGGCCCGTATTGGCAAATCCTACTGAGTATCGTCAACTCGTAGGGGCTCTGATGTTCTTAGTGAACACCCGTCCAGATATATGTTTTGTAGTGAACACTTTGAGTCAACAGATGGTTGAGCCTCATCACTTTCACTGGGTTGGTGCCAAGAATCTTCTGAGATATCTTCGGGGCACGATAAACCATGGGCTGAGATACACTGCCGGGAGTGTGACACTCCGTGGATATACTGATGCCGATTGGGCTGGCAGTGTGGTGGATCGTAAGAGCACATCGGGATGCTGCTTCAATCTTGGTTTTGCTTCAATCTCATGGATGAGTAGGAAGCAGAAGTCGGTGGCTTTGAGCACCGCTGAGGCCGAATACATTGCAGCAAGTATGGCCTGTTGTGAAGCAGTTTGGTTGTGAAAGCTCTTTAGTGAGCTGTTTGGACATGTGCTAGATACCACTGTGATACTCTGTGATAACCAGAGTGGGATTCGTATGACTGAGAATCCTGTGTTCCACGACCGATCCAAGCATATTGATATCAGGTACCACTTTATCCGGGATATGGTACAACGAGGCGTCGTAAGGCTCGATCATATAGGAACTGATGAGCAGGTCGCGGATATTCTCACTAAGCCCCTGGGGAAGGTCAAGTTCCTAACCTTCCGTGAGAGTCTTGGTATCGTGGAACGACCCTATGATGTGGGTCTTGTTGGACGATGAGCTCTGGGAGCTCTGGGGGGCTTTGGGGATAGCTTCTCGGAGCTATAAGCACTCACGGGGCTAGGCTTGCCAAACCTTGTAGTGCTTCTACCCCACCGTTATGATGTTTGAGTTGGTTCACCTCTCATTATTTGTGCCCCGTATGCATCCTACCCATTGAGTTCAAGGCTCATGGGAAGTACCTCTCATTTGGCCAATGAGGTGGGAAAAGCTAGAGACTATTAGCAAAGACTGATGGACGCATCAGAGATTGCCGTACTCTCTATCTAGGATGGCACGGTCCAACCACTTGATGTGGGATCAAGTTTAGTGAGGTCTGGGACCTCTGCCTGACTTCGGGTCAGATGAACCAACTTCGGGTTGGTTGGAGACTCTTTGTGAGTCTGATAGAGGTTTCGAACCTCTGGGCTGAATATGTCAGCTGGGGGATGATGTCTTTGTGACTGACCCACTTCTGTTCTGAAATAAAGAGGCCAGCAAAGCAAGTTACGGCGGGATGACGCACGATGTTTGTTTGCACAGGTGGATGGAGTTCTCCCTAGTTGAGAGGGAGTGTTAAAATTGGACAACTAGGTCCAAACTCCATGTTGTGATGCTCAGATGAAGATACCAATATTTTTATTAGGTTCCTCTTTCGGAGAGGTGTAAGATCGATATAAAATTGATCTTAATCTGATGAGCAGAACATTTATTTTGAATTTATTTTTAATAATTTCAAATATGTGCAGGTCGGCCTTAAGGTTTTACACCCCTAGCAGAGGTGTCACACACCTCAATGATGGATATATATACAGTCAATGTTGGAGAGCATTTCACCAACTCTCATCACACACATCTCCTCCTCTGATTGGATACGAGCATCTGAGAAGCAGTTCTCACGTGGGAAAAATGACGAAGTTGCTGAAGCTGGAAAAAAGGACGAAATTTCTGCAGTTAGGTTTTCTAGGAAAGTTTGACCAGCGTTGACTTTGGTCAACGCATGGTCCGAATTGGCTGGAATTTGGTGGAGAGTTCGATTTTTGAAGGCCATACTCATTGGCACAAAAATCGAGGTCAAAAGGTTGACCGAAGTTGGAGCTACATTGACTTTATTGCTGCTGCCTTGCGTTGACTTTTCTGGACAACGTTGACTTTTCTTGGCTTAACTTTGAGTTGACTGAGTCACTGATTTGAGGACTGTTGTGACACATTTTGGGTTGGCCGACCAAGAAGACTTTGTTGGTTGAAGCATCTTGCTGACCGCCGTAATGCTCCAACACATTCCTCTGTTTCTGATTTGTCTTCTATAGATCCACTGGTATGTTCTATCAAAATTTTACTTAATTGTTTATGTGATCGCTGTAATAAAAGTAAAGTTGCACCCAGCATAGAACATCTACATAAATTTACAATTATGCTGCCCTGACTGGGTCTGCGTCAACCCTGAAGGTCTCTTGCTGCCTCTGCGCTACCCCTAAAAGGGCTCTGCCTGGATTGCATAGCACTCGCTGCCCTCTGTGGAGCTGGATACGCTGCCTTTCTGTCGCTGTTGTATTCTTGGCCTTGGATCAGAATCCCTTGTCAACACTGCCCCTCGCTACATTGCAAACTCCCTCTGAAATTCTTAGCAAACCACACCCTAGAATTTCAACTTAGCTTCAGTGCTCTGCCAAAGTGTGTGTCCTCCAACTGACACCGAGCCCTTCTCTTATACTTTTCTCATTGGCAAACCAATGGCCATGATCTAATCTCTAATCAACGTCTAAGAGTAGAAGCGGCTTGATCCACATCACTTGGAACATTCTCATCACATATTTAATTTAATTTACTTTAATCTTTTAATTTTCCTAGGTTAGACTTAGGGTCCTTAATTAAAAAGATTAATTATTTGAATAATTATCAAACCAAGTGGAATTTCTCCAAATGCTTTTAAGGTCTTGGAGATCTCATGTACTCTAGCTCCTCCCCAATAGTTTGGAGCTAGAGAACATCCAATGCTACCCCAAAATCTCAACAATTTTGCAACTTGATTATCCGCAAGCCTTAACTGCTCTTGCTCTTTTATATATGATCCAATATTCTTATTTGGTCCTTTTATCAATTATTTGCATCTTTCCCCAAACTTGACATCAAAAAATGGATTATGCTTTCTAATTTCACTATTTGAGAACATATTTTTAT
The DNA here is from genome assembly GCA_034641835.2 of Pinus albicaulis. Classification (NCBI taxonomy): domain Eukaryota; kingdom Viridiplantae; phylum Streptophyta; class Pinopsida; order Pinales; family Pinaceae; genus Pinus; species Pinus albicaulis. Next base: position 250,593,416 of record CM076583.1, on the reverse strand, counting down.
TTGAAACAGGAATGTGTAACACATTTTAAAATGTGAGGGTCCTACCCGTCATCTTTGTTGATTTTTGTAGCATCAAATGTGCTTTAGCCTTGAGATTTTGCGGAGAGGCTAAGACACATGTATTCTCCAAGACCAATAAATTGTTTGGGGAAATTCCACCTAGAGATGGCTTAATTATAATAATTAATCAATTTTTAATATTTCGTAAGTCTAAACTTAGTAAATATGATTAATTAAAAGGTATAAATTAAGTCAAGTGCAAATCTTCTAGAAAAAGACGTGGATCGAGTCTTAGTTAATCTTATCCATCGATTAAGTTTTAATCATGTCCATTAAAGTTTCAACAAGAGATTATAAGAAAAACTCGATGGACACTTGGAGAACACACTTGTAGAGATCGAATTCACTGGCAGATCGATTTCCTGAGTAGCAGCCTTGAGTTGTCGGAGAGAGAGTCAGTGAGCTCGTTGCAGTGAGAGAGGGGCAGGGATAGTAAAGCCGAAGGAAGCTATTCTAGATCCAGTGAGTGCAAAGCAGAGAGGCAACAAGTGCCACGAAGAGGCAACGTAGAGGCAACACAAAGCTTCACGAGGAGATTCTGTTTTTGTTGGGAGACAGAGCTGATTGAGTGCCAGATGTTGGAGTGAGAGACCGAAGGGCCAAGAGGGTCAAGTTTCCAGACAACAACTGATCAGATAGAGAAGGTGATGCAGTTCCTAGCTCTGTGACATAGAGCTGCATAGGCTAATGCAGTGACTGCGCAGAGGTAGCACAGAGCAGCTCATCTAGAGCCCGGATCAGTGTTCGATCGCCAGTGGCAGAGTGAGAATTTTCTCACTAACTTTTTGTCAGATTTTTTCTTTGTATGTTTCATCAGTTTGGACAACCATAGACTTGTACTAAGAATTTACAATTGCATAATATACAAACCCTCAACTGCTGCACCAATTTTCCTGCATTGGGTTTTTCTGGGGACTTAGTCCAAAAATAACCGAGTTATTTGTGTGTGTTTCTAACTTTCTTGTGTTGTATTTATTCTGCTGTATTTATTTTGTGAATGTTGCAACGTATTGATTTTGATATTTATCAAGCAAATAGTGAATAATTTGTTCAGTTAATTAACAAATAGAAGAAATCCAATTAGTTGCTGTAGTAGGATTCCTAGTTGTGGAATTTTCACATGGTATGAGAGCGCTGGATAAGAAGCAGAGGAGCTCAGTTGCAGAAGGAAAGAGGGAGTTTCGAGGGACTGTGTCGGCGACTGCTCGAAACCCCAGGAGGCTGTGTAGTCCATTAGCCAGCAGGGCAATTTTTGAGGAAATTTTGTTTCTCTGAGTGAGTTGACAGAGAACAAAATTTCCAGATTGAAGATTGTCAGAGGCAAAGGGAGCAACAACGATTTTCTTGCAGGGCATATCTTCAGCTGGGACGTAGTTATATTGTAGCAATAGCTGGCAGAATAGCGTCAGAAGGGAAGAAGAACACACATTGAGGAGATGACGAAAGCGAAGAGGCTGATTCTTGATGGAGTTCGAGATCACGTAGTATCTCGCATAGCTGGCAAGGACACTGCCAAGCAGAGGTGGGATGCCCTTGCTACGCTATACCAGGGATCTTCTGAACAACATAAGATGTATTTGGGGGAGAAGATGAGGTGTACCAGGATGCAGAAAGGGGAGCATACAGACCCCTTCCTTACTAAACTTTAGGAAATCTGAGATCAACTGTCTGTAGTTGGGTCAACGCCCCAACCTACAGAGTTTGTACGATTTTCCCTGATTAGCGTTTCAGAGGAGTGGGAAGTATTCGTCCATGTTGAGATTTTGGGATGTTGGGGTAGCATTGGATGTGCTTTAGCTCCCAAACTTTGTGGAGTGACTAGAGTACATAAGATCTCCAGGACCTAGAAAGCATTTTGGGAAATTCCATCCTGTTCAAGAGATATTTAATTAATTAACCTTTTTAATTAAGGACCCTAAGTCTAACTTAGGAAAATTAAAAAATTAAAGGTAATTAAATTAAACATGTGATGAGAATGACTTAAGTGACGTGGATCAAGCATCTTCTAATCTTAGTTGTCGATTCAAGATTAGATCATGGGCGTATAAGAAGAGGGCTTGGGGTCAGTGGGAGAACACACACTGGCAAAGCATTGAAGCTAAGCTAGAATTCTAGGGCGTGGTTTGCTAAGAATTTCAGAAGTGTTTCAGCGGCAGCGAGGGGCAGTATTGGTGAGGGGGATGGTGTAGTTCCAGGCCAACAATACAACGAGGGAAGAGAAGCAGCAGACCAAAGCAGCGCAGAGGAAGCAACAACTACGCAACAGCTACACAGAGCAACCTAGAGCCCAGCAGGGGCTATAGGAGGCTAGGAGGGCCGACGCAGGCCCAAGAGAGGCAACGCAGGGGCAACGTAACCCAATCTAGGATGACGCAGTCCCTTCTTGAGAAGCGCAGAGGCTGACGCAGGCCAGCAGGGTTGACGTAGACGACTTCAGAGAATCGCAGGGGTTTCTAGAGGTCGGAAAAAGCCGAGTTTTGTAAATCTCGTTTGAGGGTGTGAATTAGTTAGTTTTTCTGTCTCCGGAATAGAGGTATTGCTGAAAGTTTATTTCTCTGTCGGGTTAGCCAGTTTGGTGCCCAGATCTGTTGTACTTAGAATCTGCTTAATAATAAAAACCCTCTAGAGATAGAAGCATCGATATTCCCACATTGGGTTTTTTCGGGGATAGTTGTCCGGAAAATTCTTGTGTGTCACCTTGTCATTAAGCATGTTATTCAATTTAGATCTGCATGTTTAGACTGTTAATGTGTTTACTTCAATGTTCCACCGAGTTTCCAGGACGGGGAAACGCAGGAGTGGGGATACGCATAAGGGAGATGTATATAAGCAACCCCAAAATTTAGGGAAATTTCGGGGAAACGGGGGGATGTCAGAGCCATAAAAATTATAAAATTATTAAAAATTTAATATATAAAATAAAAAGATAAAATCCCAACAATATGTTAATGACTAAATTAGCAGATAGTAAATCTTATTAATTATGAAATGCACATCTAAATATGATCATCATTTCGTAGTAGACTATTGTGAAGTAAAATTATCATTTGAAATTTTTGCAATCATCACTGTAAATCAAAAAATAAATTACTAAATTGAATCTATCATTTGACATTATGCATATTGGACTATTGTGAAGTAAAATTATCATTTGACATTTCTGCAATCATCAATATAAATCAAAAAATAAATTACTAAATTGAATCTATAATTTGACATTATGCAATGTTACATTGAAACTCATCATTTGGCAATGGACATTAATATTATGCAAGGTACATCTAAATTAAATTCATCATTTGACAATTGAAACTACGCAATGCACATCAAAAATTAAATTTATCATATGACAATGACATTTGAAGCCTAAAACAACCATAGAAAATTGAACTAAAAATAAACCTAGAAAGCAATGAAATACAAAAATTGTTTTTTTTTTAATTGTTATTAGTGAAAAAATTCGAGGAACGTGTCCCTCTTGCATCCCCTCTGCATACCCTCGCCCCCCCCACAAGAGAGACACATTTCGTCACCAGAAAAATGCCCCCCTAGAGTTTCCCCAAGTTTTCCAAAAAAGGGGACGTGGGGATGTGGGGAAAGTTTCTCCAGGCGTTTCCTCATCTCGGGAGTGTGGGGAAGCGTGTCCCCCACCCTGGGGGGACGCGTCCCCGTGGAACGTTGGTTTACTTCGATGTTAATGCTGAAAATTTCAGATTAATAACTTGTGTAAATAGAAGTAAATCAAGAATTTAATAGTAGGGTTTTTGTTTAGTATATTCAGAATTTTTCACATGGTATTAGAGCGATTGCAGATCTAGTTGAGTCTCCAACAAGAAGGCTGAAGAATGTGTTGCAGAAAGCAACAACAACAACAAATAATCCAGAGAGGGCAGCGCAGCAACAGAGGGATGTAAAGGCAACAAGAGCCATGCAGGGGTTGACGTAGAGGCAACGTAGTGCCTTCCAGAGGGATGCAGGAGTAGCTTGTTGTGTGCAATCATTGTGTAGAGGCTGCACTGAGCCAATCTTCTCATGCAGAGGCCAACCAGGGTGACACAGTGCAAAATTTGAGTGTTGTGCAGAGTGTCGTGAACCAAAAGCTCAGCTGTAGACCTTCAGCAGTTGCTGGTGAGGTGAAGATTCTGTCGGTGCATAATTTAGCCTAAGTTAAGTTGACAAAGAGTGGGAGGAGGACAACTTCTCAAAAGATTTCCTACCAAAGAAATCTGAAGATCGATCATAGGGTGATCGAAGAGAGTTGATTCGTTGTTTTTGGCATACTTCCAAGGGAGAGAGTCAGTTGTCAGAGGGAGCAGAGGGTGCCTTTCTTGCCAAGGCCCCTAGATCTGAGTCTCTAACAAAGAGAGGAGGATCAATTCCGACAAATATCTGAGCATATGTCGCCACACGGAGTACGTGATCATGATAGGTTGGACGACTTGTCCAACTTTGCGATATGGAAGGCCAGAATCTTGGTAGTCCTTGAGGCCCTACGGTATACGAGAGCATGCAGAGAAAGTCTTGGCTACACCAACCGATGCGAAACTCCTGGAGAAACATAATGAAGCAGCGACACATGCCAAGCACTTCATTACGGATAGGGTCAAAGATCATTTGGTACCACACATAGTTGAGAAGAACATGGCTCATGAGGTGTGGGAAGCTCTAACCACATTGTATCAAGGGAGGTCCATACAGAGAAAGATGCTTCTCAAGAACCAACTGAGGTTATTCATGATGACCAAGGGAGAGGAAATCGATCCTTTTCTAACCAGATTGCAGTCGATTCAGGGTTAGCTGACTGGCATGGGGGTCAAGGTGGATGACAATGTCATGGTGAGGACTGCTCTCAATGCAGTGAGAGAGGACTGGGAAACTTTTGTCCAAAGTCTCTTTGGCAGAGCAGACCTTTCCAACTGGGACAACATGTGGGCTATCCTCCGACAAGTGGAGATCCGTCGAATGACCAAAGGATAGTACAACACCGGTTCGAGCAAGGTGAAGAAGGAGGAAGAGGAAGATGCAACCTTGGCATCAAAGAGGCAGCAAGGGAAAAAGAAGCATGATCTGTCAAAGATCAAATGTTTCCAGTGCGGCGAATTTGGACATTTCGCCAACAATTGTCCTCAGAAGCTTCTAGTTCCAAGGCTGCTGTAGGAGACGATGGCTACGACGATGACGTAGCTATGAGCGCTCATGAACCCCAAAAGTGGGGCGATATTGATCTGTAGAGTAGCTACAGATTGGTGGCGGGAACCTTGAGTAGCCCAACTCTTGGTTCACATATGAGCTACGAGAGCCTTAAGACAATAGTGGGACAAGTGGAGCAGTGGGTGCAGAAGATCATATATGAAGCAGAGGCAGAGGCTGACACGCTGATGAGGCAGCAACACAATGCATATACAACAAAAGCATAGGGTATGCAGTGCAGAGGCTTCATGAGGACAACGCAACGCAACAACAACGTAGAGGACACCAACGCAGAGGCAGCGCAAAGCAGGTCTGCTTACGCAGTGCAAAGTTGCAACAACGCAGTAGCCTTCAGAGGACAACGCAGGGCAACAACCTATGGAACTTCAGTGATGAGATGCAACCCAAATAACTTGGCTGTCAAAGATTGGGCAGGAGTCCTTCAGTTGCGTACTCTCAGCCACTGAGTTGTAGTGCAATAGTTAGGAGTGGCAGTGCTATGAGCAACACGATGTAGCGACTTGAGAGGGAGCTGCAGTATGGATGTCGTAGTGGCGGTGGCAGTGTCATGGGCAGCAGTATAGAAGAGCAACAATAGTGCAGTGATGAAGGGCAACAGGGCAAGCATCAACGCAAAGACCCACACCAGAGATCAGTGCAGAACTTCGGGGTGAAGTGTTTTGCTAGAGCACATTCCTCGCTAAGAGGGAGTGTTTAGATTTTGGGGTGTTGGGGTAGCATCGGATGTGCTATGGCTCCCAAACTTTGTGGAGGGACTAGAGTACATAAGATCTCCAAGACCATAAAGCGTTTTGGGAAATTCCATCATGTTTAAGAGATATTTAATTAATTAAGGACCCTAAGTCTAACTTAGGAAAATTAAAAGATTAAAGGTAATTAAATTAAACATGTGATGAGAATGACTTGAGTGACATGGATCAAGCATCTTCTAATCTTAGTTGTCGATTGAAGATTAGATCACGACCGTTGATGTTTCAACGAGAAAAGTATAAGAAGAGGGCTTGGGGTCAGTTGGAGAACACACACATTGGTAGAGCACTGAAGCTAAGTTGGAATTTTAGGGCGTGGTTTGCTAAGAATTTTAGAAGTGTTTCAGCTATAGCGAGGGGGATCTAGCCCCAGGCTAAGAGTACAACGATGGTAGAGAAGCAGTGGACCAGAGCAACGCAGAGGAAGCAACAGCTATGTAGAGCAGCGCAGAGCCCAACAGTGGTAATGCAAAAGCCATGAGGGCTGACGCAGGCCCAGCCAGGGCAGCGTAACCCAGTCTGGGGTGACGCATACCCTTCCTGAGCAACGTAGAGGCTGACGTAGGTCAATAGGGTTGATGCAGAGGGCTTCAGAGCATCGCTTGTTGAGTTTTCTCGAGTGTTGGGGTAGCATCGGATGTGCTCTAGCTTCCAAAATTTGTGGAGGGACTAGAGTACATGAGATCTCCAAGACCCAGAAAGGGATTTGGGAAATTCAATCCAGTTTGGGAGATAATTTGTAATATTCCAAGTAGAAATAAACAACAATATAAAATAACATAAACATGAAACTACAACAAATAGAGAGACATCATACATAAAATGCAAAACATGGAGAACGCTGAGCCATTTTATTATCTAATTGAAAGTGAAATGAGTACAAAGGTGATCAGAATGATGGCACCTTGGCTTGCACAAGGCAAGCTAGAGATACTCTCAGAAATACTCCCGGAATGGCTGCTCTAGCAATGACTGCGTTATCTCCAAACTGCTGTTGCTGCTACTGTTGGACTGCTGCTGCCACTGGAATAAGTTGACTCTTTGGGGCTGTTCCCTTGCTCAAAAAAATATGGGACTTTGGGAATGTGCTCCTCACTTACTACCTAGAAAAGCCCAGGAAGGGTTTCCAGAATGGATGACCCCGGAAAATCACCTCCCTAGAGAAATCACGCTGTCCTAGTGGAATACGCTCCCTAAAGATGTCTCTACAAATGTTGTCCTCCTCCTCTGAAAAAATGATGGAATAGCTAAGGGCTGATCCCTCCTCACTATTCTGGGCTGAATCCCCTGATAAATCTCAACTCCAGGTACTACCTCCTCCAAGAACTGCGTGGTCTCTTCTCAAGACTGCGTTGCCCAAGCAAGTGCATAATCCCTGCTGTAGATGCTATAGCTCCACCCTGAAAATCCAATGATAGAACTCTTCACCCGAGCAGGCACTCGAAGGCCCCCGGGGCTGAGTCTGGGATCTCCGCTTGGAGACATTCGGTTTGCTAAACAACACTTGCAGACTTTGCTCAACAGCAAAAGCGTGCTCAATGTCAATAGACAAAACAAAGATGCATAATAGAATGAGCAAATGAAGGGCCTCTCTCTCTCTCTTTATGCTTGGAGTGCCTTTCTCTCCCCTAGGCCCCACCAAAAGTGTGTTGTCCCTGTTGGCCACGCTGTCCATCCACCTCTGCGCTGCCTAGGACCCATGCTGCCACTATTCCCACGTAGTCATTTCGACCCCTTGGGCCGCACGATGTTAATTAAAGGTGCTCAAGTGACTTTAGGAAGTGTTTTATTTCCCCAAGTGTGGGTTGAGTGTCTGCTACCCACTTTATTTACTGACTTCAACTTTATAAAGTAAGATGGCCAAAAGTTAATATTACCAGTTAGCTGCTGCTAGTTGGGAATATTACATAATTAATTAATTAATATTTTTAATTAAGGACCCTAAGTCTAACTTAGTAAAATTAAAATATTAAAGGTAATTAATTAAAACATGTGATGGAAATGACTCAAGTCACACAGATCAAGCTTTCTTTTAATCTTTGCCATCGATTCGAGATTAGATCATGGCCATTGGTTTCCCAACGAGAAAGTATAAAGGAAAGGCTCGAGGTCAGTAGGAGAACACACACACGACGACAGAGCACTGAGACTAAGCTAAAATTCTAGAGCGGGTTTGCTAAGAATTTTCAGAAGTGTTTCAACTGCAGCGAGGGGTATTATTAGCTAAGGGAATGGTCTGATCCCAGTGCCAAGAATCAGCGAGAGGCAACAACAAGGAGCAGCGTAAAGGAGCAAGGGCAGCGACAGCAACTATGCAACAGCTGTGCAGCGCAGAGGGCTTCAGTCGCTACACAGGTCCTGAAAGGGCAGCGCTGAGAAGCAGGAGGCCCTCCAAGGTTACGCAGAGGCCTTCTAGGGTAGCGTAGGGATTGCGTCACCCAGTTTGGGGTTACGCAACCCTCTCCAGGCCGACGCAGAGGCACACAAAGGCTAGCAGGGCTGACGCAAGGGGTTCAGGGGCAACATTGGGGTTTCTAGAGGCAGAATTTGGCTAAGTCTTGTAAATCCCGTTTGAGGGTGTGGGTCAGTGAAAGTTTCAGTCTCCAGAACAGTAGGTTAGTTGCAGATCTATTTTTCTCTGTTAGGTTAACTAGTAAGGTGCCCAGATTTGCTGTATTCAGAAACTATTTAATAATATAAAGCCTCTAGTAGCCAGAAGATCGATTTTCCCGCATTGGGTTTTTTCGGGGACAGTTGTCCAGAAAATCTTGTGTGTCACTTTGTCTATGTGCATGTATCTTTGCTTAGATCTGAATCGGTGAAAGTCTGTTATGTGTTTACTTCAATATTAATCTGAAGTCAACATTAATAACTTGATTAAGTAGGAGAACTATAACCAGATTTAACAATAGGGTTTCTGCTTAAAGTAATATTCAGAAATTTTCACATGGTATCAGAGCGATTGTAGATCTAGCAGGATCACCAACAGAGGAATGAATAATCTTTGCTGCAGAAAGCAGCAGCAACCACAGAAAGCTAGACCGGAAGGGACAACGCATCAACAGAGGGAGCAGAGTCACCTAGAGGCCAGAGTGACGCAGTTCTACACAGTCTCCACACATGCCCACGTACTTATTGTGCAGAGGCAGCTCAAAGATAACACTGGGACTGTCTGCTCATGCAAAGGACAGCTAGGGTGACATAGATATGAAGTTGCTGTTGTTCAGAGTGTTGGAAGAAGTGCTGCAGAGCTTCATAAGTTGTTGGTGGGGTTAAATTTCCGAAGATTTAGAATTTAGCCTAAGTATTAGGTGACAAAGAGCGGGAGGAGAACAACTTCTCAGAGGATTTCCAGCCAAAAAAATTTGTAGATCGATTAGAGGATCGAAGAGAGCTAATTTGTTTGATTTTTGGCAGACTTCCAAGAGAGGAGGTCAGTTGTTAGAGGGAGCAGAGGGTGCTTGTTTTGCCAAGGACCCTATATCCAAATCTCTAGCATAGAGAAGACGAGTTCCGACAGATTTGTTGAGTAGATGGCACCTCACGGACTACGTGATCAGGATAGGTTGGACGACTTGTCCTACTTTGTAGTCTGGAAGGCTAGAATCCTGGTAGTCATGGACCATGCAGAAAAAGTCCTGGCCATGCCGACCGATGCAGATCTCCTGAAGAAGCATGAGGAAGCTGCGACACATGCCAAATTGTTAAGTTTTGTAGATGTTCTATGCTAAGAGCAATTTCACTTTTCTCACAGCAATCATACAAGTAGTTAAGCAAAATGCAGATAGAACATATAAGTAGATCTTACAGAAGACAAATCAGAAACAGGAAAAATGTGTGTGTTCGTTACGGCGGTCAACAGGATGCTTCAACCAGCAAAGTCTCCTTTGGTCAGCCAGCCCAGCATGTGTCACAACAGTCCTCCAATCAGCAAATGAGTCAACCCAAGTCAACTCTGCAAAAGTCAACGCTGTCCTGAAAAAGTTAACGCAGGACAGCAAGCTAAAAGTCAACGCAGCAGCAAAACGGTCAACCCTTTGACCTCGATTTTTGTGCCAGGTAGTACGGCCTTCAAAAATCGAACCTTCCACAAGTTTTCAGCTTGTTTGGACAATGCGTTGACCAAAGTCAACGCTGGTCAAACTTACAGCGAAACCCTAGCAGCAGAAAATCGTACTGCAGCTCAGCTGTACGGTCTGTCCTCTTCGTCCTTCACACGTGTGGCTGAAACTCGTCCTTCTTGGTAGCTCGTACTCTTTGATGAGAGAGGAAGATGTGAGTTGTGATGATGATCAAAATCTCTCCAACTTTTCCTGTATATATATCCATCATGAGGGTGTGTGACACATCTGTTGGGCATGCGAGCCTACATTACAAAACTGGCCGACCTTGCACATATAATTTATTAAAAATAATAAATTCAAAATATAAGTTATGCTCATCGGATTAAGACATATTTTATATGGATTTTACACCTCTCAGAAAGAGGAATCCAACAAAAATATTAGCCTCTTAATCTGAGCATCTTAATATGGAGTTTGGACCTAGTTTTCCAAATTTAACACTCCCTCTCAACTAGGGAGAACTCCATCTATTAGTGCAATCAACATCGTGCGTCATCCCGCCGAAACTTGCTTTGATGGCTTCTTTATTTCAGAACAGAAGTGGGTTAGTCACAAAGACATCATCCCCCGACTGACATAGTCAGTCCAGAGGTCCCAGACCTCACAAATCTTGATCCCAGATCAAGTGGTTGGACCGTGCCATCCTAGATAGAGAGTACGGAAATCTCTGATGCGTCCATCAGTCTTTGCTAATAGTCTCTAACTTTTCCACACCTCATTGGCCAAATGAGAGGTACTTCCCATGAGCCCTGAACTCACTGGGTAGGATGCATACGGGGCACAGAAAATGAGAGGTGAACCAACTCAAAATCACAACGGTGGGGTCCAAGCACACCACCAAGGTTGGCAAGCCTAGCCTTGTGGTTGCCCATAGCTCCAAGAAGCTCTCCCCAAAGCCCCCCAGAGCTCCCAGAGCTCATCGTCCAACAGGACCCTCATCATAGGGTCTTTCCACGACACCAAGACTCTCACGGAAGGTTAGGAACTTGACCTTCCCCAGGGGCTTAGTGAGAATATCCGCGACCTGCTCATCAGTTCCTATATGATCGAGCCTTACGGCGCCTCGCTGTACCATATCCCGGATAAAGTGGTACCTGATATCAATATGCTTGGATCGGTCGTGGAACACGGGATTCTCAGTCATACGAATCCCACTCTGATTATCACAGAGTATCACAGTGGTATCTAGCACATGTCCAAACAGCTCACTAAAGAGCTTTCGCAACCAAACTGCTTCACAACAGGCCATACTAACAGCAATGTATTCGGCCTCCGCGGTACTCAAAGCCACCGACTTCTGCTTCCTGCTCATCCATGAGATCGAAGCAGAACCAAGATTGAAGCAGCATCCCGATGTGCTCTTACGATCCACCACACTGCCAGCCCAATCGGCATCAGTATATCCACGGAGTATCACACTCCCGGCAGTGTATCTCAGCCCATGGTTTATCGTGCCCCAAAGATATCTCAAAAGATTCTTGGCACCAACCCAGTGAAAATGATGAGGCTCAACCATCTGTTGACTCAAAGTGTTCACTGCAAAACATATGTCCGGACGTGTGTTCACTAAGAACATCAAAGCTCCTATGAGTTGACGATACTCAGTAGGATTGGCCAAGATAGGCCCAGCAGCGCTGCCACTCAACTTTTTAAAGTTGAGTTCCATTGGTGTCGACACGGACTTACAGTCCACCATCCCAAATCTTTCCAGAAGCTTCACAATATATTTTCCTTGAGAAAGGAAAATCTCTCCAGGTCTCTGCCAGACCTCCAGGCCTAGGAAATAGTGCATCAGTCCTAGGTCCTTCATCTCGAACTCGGCAGCGAGCTCCCTCTTACATTGATGAATGAGAGGGTCATCACCTGTCAGGAAGAGGTCGTCCACATACAGCACTAGAATGAGAGGCTTTCCTTCCACAACCTTGAAGTAAAGGTTTGGATCAGCATTGCTTCGAGTGAAGCCCAGCTTCATCAAGTAACTATCCATCCTCTCGTACCAAGCTCTGGGTGCTTGCTTTAACCCATAGAGGGCTTTCTTCAACCTGCAGACATAAGTGTCTCGATCTTGAACTTCAAATCCGAGAGGTTGTTCTACATACACCTCTTCCTTTATTGCACCATGCAGAAAAGCGGTCTTGACATCCATCTGATGAAGACTCCATCCTTGTGTAGCAGCAAGGGCTATGATGGATCGGATGGTGGTATATCGTGCCACAGGTGCAAATATATCGTCATAGTCAATTCCTTCCTTTTGAGAGAAACCACGGGCAACAAATCTTGCCTTAAACTTTTCAGCACTCCATCAGATCCATGTTTAATCTTGTAGAGCCATTTAGCGGTGACAACAGATTTGTCCTTCGGTCTCGGGACCACATCCCGGACATCATTCTTCATAATAGACTCATATTCTTCATGCATAGCATCCTTCCAGACTTGATGCTTGATGGCTTCCTCAAAAGATCCAGGTTCAGATTGTACAATAGTACTCATGGCAGCTAGATACCCTTGGTATCTACACGGCTTCTTGCTTTCTCGGAATGTCCCCCTTGGGGCAGCATGACCCTCGGCATCTTCGAGGGTGTCCCTGAGCCATGATGGTCTCTTTCCTAGAGAAGGGGAAGGATCAATAGGGTCCATTGGCCCTTCAACATCAGGCATAGTCTCATCCTGGGGTTCTTCCAGATTTCCAGGTCTTTCTTCATGATTTTCTTCAGATCTAGGAAGATCTACTACTTTCTTCAAGGAAGCATCTTCGTCAAAAGTGACATCATGGCTTATTTCTACTTCCCTTTGACCGGGTACATAGACTCTATATGCCTTAGAAGTCTCACTGTAGCCCACAAACATTCCTTTCTTCCCAGTAGCATCCAGCTTACTTCTCTTTTCTTTCGGCACATGAAAATAGACAGGACATCCAAAAATTCTAAAATGTGAGACATCAGGTTTCTTACCAGAGAAAACCTCTTCGGGAGTTTTGGAGTCCAGAGCGGAATGAGGGCATCGGTTTTGAATGTACACAGCAGTATTTGCAGCTTCTCCCCACAGAAACTTCGGTAGACCCTGGTCACATAGCATGGCACGGGCAACTTCCACAATAGTCCTATTCTTGCGTTCAGCAACACCATTCTGCTCAGGAGTATATGCGGTGGTAGTCTCCCTCTTAATGCCAGCTTCTCTGCAAAAGTCTTTGAAGTCATTTGACTCATATTCAGTGCCATTGTCAGTCCTCAAAATCTTGATCTTCTTTCCGGTCATATTTTCCACCAAGGCTTTGAAGGTACGGAACCATATGAAAGCCTCATCCTTCTTCTTCAAGAAGTATATCCAGGTTTTGCGAGAGAAGTCATCAGTAAATGTCATATAGTAAGAACATCCCCCCAGGGATGTTACAGGCAACATACCGGAAAGATCAGAATGGACCAGTTGCAATATCTCAGATGTCTTTGTGACACTTGAGGGGAAAGTTCCCCTTGTATGTTTTCCTTCAGCACAGCCCTTACATACACCTTCATGGTTATTTCCAAAATCAGGCATCCCTGTCACCACCTTCCTTGCTTCGGGAAGAGCCTTATAATGAAGGTGTCCAAATCTTCGGTGCCATAGTTCGGTTTGACGGATAGTATCACAAGTCATAGCTCCCAACGGACTCCCTCCAACCTGGTAGAGTGTACCAACTTTAAAACCAATTGAGATAGCTTCCTTGAAGCTCTTCTTCCACATGAGTACCTTTCCATCAGAGAAAGTTACATTGAATCCTTTGTCTTCCATGGCAGATACAGACACAAGGTTCTTCTTCAATTTGGGTACATAGAGTACATCTTGTAGACGGAGGACTTGTCCTTGAGACAAGTGGAGGGTCACAGTCCCGGTCCCTTTCACGGGATAAGTGGCATTATCCCCAAGGATAATTTCTAGATTAGTATCCCTTTCAACCATGTCAGAAAGTGCTTCCTTGAATCCGGTGATGTGTCTTGAGGCACCACTATCGATTAGCCAGACATCCATAGTGTTGGGCGGAGATGCAGCTGAGAGAGCAGATACTAGAATATACTCATTTCTTTTATCAACAACATTAGACTCCTCATACCTGGTATTTCTGGTCCTTTGAGAAGGTTGATTGTTTCCTCCAAAGTGAGCCTTCCTCTTTCCTTTGGATTTGTCATTTCTTCGATTCCCATTCCTTCGGTTGTTGTTGTTATCGTCACTATCGGGAGAATCCTTCTTGAATGGGCATTCTCTAGCATAGTGTCTAGTCCTATGGCAGGTGAAACATTTACCCTTCTTCTCTTGAGTCTTAGTCCTTCTTTTGTCCTTAGAACCACCAGAGTTCTTCTTTCGGAAATGAGCACCATAGGCAGCATTTCTTTCATTATCAAATTCCTTCATCCTTGTTTCTTCTTGCATACATCTAGACAGAAGCTCATCAAAGTTAGGAATGGTATTATGGTTGAGAATGGTAGTTGTGAATACTTGCCATTCATATGGAAGTCCTCCAAGTGCGGTGAGAACCATCTCACGATCAGCTATTGTCTCCCCAATAGCTAGCAGATTGTTCCTGGTTTCGGTCAACTTCATAAAGAAAGTTTGAATAGACTCGTCTCGGCCCTTCTTCATATTCTTCAACTTGTTTTTGAGGAATAGCACTTGGTTCACATTGTTTACTTGGAACATAAGTATCAGTTTGTCATACATCTCCTTGGATGTGCCTAGTTCAGATATGTAGGCAACCAGACTTTTATTTATGGATTCCCTGATCAGCAGCTTTGCTCTGATTTCACCCTTCTTATACTTGTTTCTAACAGCAGCAGAGGCATTTGATGGAGGTTCTTGAATCTTCCCTGTCACATGATCCAGGAGATCATGATCTTCCAATTTGAGTCTAATATCATCTTCCAGGCATGGAAGTCATCACTTCCAGTCAGCTTGTCATTCTCCCTGAATTCAAGACTAGTGGAACCCATTTCCTTCGATGATGATTGCTATAGATAGAGTTTGTCTTCACCTCAGCTCCGATACCATGTAAAGTTTTGTAGATGTTCTATGCTAAGAGCAATTTCACTTTTCTCACGGCAATCATACAAGTAGTTAAGCAAAATGCAGATAGAACATATAAGCAGATCTTACAGAAGACAAATCAGAAACAGGAAAAATGTGTGTGTTCGTTTCGGCGGTCAACAGGATGCTTCAACCAGCAAAGTCTCCTTTGGTCAGCCAGCCCAGCATGTGTCACAACAGCCCTCCAATCAGTAGATGAGTCAACCCAAGTCAACTCTACAAAAGTCAACGCTGTCCTGGAAAAAGTCAACGCAGGGGCAGCAAGCTAAAAGTCAACGCAGCAGCAAAACGGTCAACCCTTTGACCTCGATTTTTGTGCCAGGTAGTACGGCCTTCAAAAATCGAACCTTCCACAAGTTTTCAGCTTGATTGGACCATGCGTTGACCAAAGTCAACGCTGGTCAAACTTTCTGCGAAACCCTAGCAGCAGAAAATCGTACTTCAGCTAAGCCGTACGGTCTGTCCTCCTTCTCCTTCCCACGTGTGGATGAAACTCGTCCTCCAGGTAGCTCGTACTATTTTAGAGGAGAGAGAAAGATGTGAGTTGTGATGATGATGAAATGCTCTCCAACTTTTCCTGTATTTATATCCATCGATGAGGTGTGTGACACATCTGCTGGGGGTGCAAAACCTTAAGGCCGACCTGCACATATAATTTATTATAAATAATAAATTCAAAATAAATGTTCTGCTCATCGGATTAAGATATATTTTATATGGATTTTACACCTCTCCGAAAAAGGAATCCAACAAAAATATTAGCCTCTTAATCTGAGCATCACAACATGGAGTTTGGACCTAGTTGTCCAAATTTAACACAATATTTGATAATGGATGGGGTTAAGGATCATATAGTTCCACACAACGGAAAATAAACCGGCTAATGAGATGTGGAGGCATGCTTGCCCTATGAGGGAAGGAGGTAGTCCGGAGGAGAATTAGCCACGGAGGGTGGGCGCGGTTATTCATGACCAGGCAAGGAGAGAATAAGTCTTCCCCCCCAGGATATGAGTCAGATCAGTATGCGCCATGGGAGCAAAGGTGGAGGGTGATGCGATGCTAAGCACTGCACTCAATGCAGTCACAGAGGACGTGGAAACTTTTGTCCAAAGTGTCTTGGGTAGAGCGAACCTTCCCAACTGGGACAGTATGTGGGCAATCCTTCCTCAAGAGGAACCCCGTCGATTCACCAAGAGGTAATACAACACAAGATTCAGTAAGGTGAAGAAGGAAGAAGAAGAAGATGCAACCTTGGCATCAAAGAGGCAACAAGTGAAGAAGAAGCGTGATCTATCTAAGATCAAGTGTTTCTAGTGCGGCGAACTAAGACATTTCACTAGCAATTGTACATAGAAGAAGAAGGACAAGGAAGCTTCTACTTCCAAGGCTACCGTGGCAGACAATGGTTTAGAAGATGACGTAGCCATGAGTGCTCATGAACCACCAAAGTGAGACAACATGGATCTTTAGAGGAGCTACAGAGTAGTGGCGAGATCCTTGAGCAGCTCATCTCTTGGATCACATCCGAGCTATGGGAGCCTTGAGACAGTAGCGAGACAAGTGGAGCAGTTGGTGTAGAGAATCATGGATAAAACAGAGGCAGAGTTGAAGGCTGAGGGGAGCAGAGCAGTGTAGGGGCTGATGTGACTTTAGCAGCGTAGAGCAAAGCTGTTTACACAGAGTAGAGCTGCAACAACGTAGAGTCTTCAGGAGGATAGCGCAACACAACAACAGTGTGGGAGATTTCAGTGCAGGGGCTGATGTGACTTCAACAACACAATGGAGGTCTGCTTAGCTTACGTAGTGCAGAGCTGTAGCTATCTCTAGATGTCAGCAGAGATCAACATCCTATGGAGCTTCAGTGATGAGGATGCACTCCAACTGACTTGTCTGTCAAGATTAGGCATGAGCTTCAGATGTTTCTCTTAGCAACCGAAGTTGCAGTGCAGCAGATGGCAGCACGGTGCAACAGATTGAGAGGAAGTTGCAGTGTAGATGTGGCAGTGACAGTGGCTACGTGATAGGCAGTAATACAAAATGGCAGCAACAGTGCAGTGATGAAGGGCAGTAGGTCCAGCTTCAGCGCAAAGACACACACCAGAGATCAGTGCCGAGCTTCAGGGCGAAGCAGAGTTGTACTAGAGCACATTCCTCGCTAAGAGGGAGTGTTGATTTTTCTCGAGTGTTCGGGTAGCATGAGATGTTCTCTAGCTTTCAAAATTTGTGGAAGGGCTAGAGTACATGAGATCTCCAAGACCCAGAAAGGGATTTGGGAAATTCCATCTAGTTTGTGAGATAATTAATTAATTAATATTTTTAATTAAGGACCCTAAGTCTAACTAAGAAAAATTAAAATATTAAAGGTAATTATTTAAAACATGTGATGGAAATGAGTCAAGTCACACAGATCAAGCTTTCTTTTAATCTTAGCCATCGATTCAAGATTAGATCATGGCCGTTGGTTTCTCAATGAGAAAGTATAAAGGAAAGGCTTGGGGTTAGTTGGAGAACACACACACAGAGGCAGAGCACTGAGACTAAGCTGAAATTCTAGGGCGGGTTTGCTAAGAATTTTCAGAAGTGTTTCAGCTGTAGCGAGCCGTAGTATTGGCTAAGGGGATGGTCTGATTCCAATGCCAAGAATTAGTAAGAGGCAGAGAGGCAACAACCAGGAGAAGTGTAGAGGAGCAGGGGCAGCAGCAGCAGCTACGCACAACTGCGCAGCGCAAAGGGCTTCAGCCGCTATGCAAGTGCTACGTAGGCCCTGAAAGGGCAACATTGAGCAGCAGGAGGCCCTCCAGGGTTATGCAAAGGCCTTCTAGGGCAGTGTAGGGACTGTGTCACCCAGTCTGGGGTTACACAACCCTCTCCAGGTCAACGTCGAGGCAGATAGAGGCTAGTAGGGCTGATGCAGGGGCTTTAGGGGCAACGCTGGGGTTTCTAGTGGCAGAATTTGGCTAAGTCTTGTAAATCTCATTTGTGGGTGTGGATCAATGAAAGTTTCAGTGTCCAGAACAACAGGTTAGCTGCAAATCTAATTTTCTGTCGAGTTAACTAGTAAGGTGCCCAGATTTGCTGTATTCAGAAACTACTTAATAATATGAACCCTCCAATAGCCAGAAGGCTAGTTTTCCCGTATTGGGTTTTTTCGGTGATAGTTGTCCAGAAAATCTTATGTGTTGCTTTGTCTATGTGCATGTATCTTTGCTTAGATCTGAGTCGATGAAAGTCTGTTATGTGTTTACTTCGATATTAATCTGATTTCAGCATTAATAACTTGATTAAGTAGGAGAAGTATAACCAGATTTAGCAATATGGTTTTTGCATAAAGTAATATTCAGAAATTTTCACAGCGCTGGGGTTTCTAGAGGTCGGAAAAGGCTGAGTTTTGTAAATCCTGTTTGAGGGTGTGAATCAGTTAGTTTTTCTGTCTCCAAAATATAGAAGTATTGCTGCAAATTTATTTCTCTGTTCGGTAAACCAGTTTGCTGCCCAGATCTGTTGTACTTAGAATCTGCTTAATAATAAAAACCGTCCAGAGCTAGAAGCACCGGTTTCCCGCATTGGGTTTTTCCGGTGACAATTGTCCACAAAATCCTTGTGTGTCACTTTGCCATTGAGCATGTTATTCAGGTTAGATCTGCATGTGTAGACTGTTAATGTGTTTACTTAGAATTTCAGATTAATAACTTGTGTAAGTAGGAAAAGTAAATCAGGAATTTAACAGTAGGGTTTTTGTTTAAGTATATTCAGAAATTTTCATAGTCCAGAGTATCGTGGGTAAAGAAAACTTTGCAGATTGGTACAGAATGTGGGTAGATCTGTAGCAGGTTGAGATGAGGCAAGACTTGGTGAATAGCACCATAGGTGGCAACAACAACAGTGGGACGAAGGAAGTGAAGGAGGAGGAGAACATAACCCTTGCATCAAAGGGGCAACGGGAGTAGCACAGAAGGAAGGACGTATCGAAGGTGAAATGATTCAGATGTGGTGAACTTGGTCACTACAACATGCAATGTCCGCTTAGAAAGAGGAACCAAGAGGAGAAGCAGGATCAACAGGCTACATTCGTTGAGATAGATAGGCTGTCCTCTAGACTGGAAGAAGAGTTTTCCATGATCACTGATATACCTCCAGGGTGTAAAAATTCCCAAATTGGAATCCCTACTGCATCAACTGATTAAATTTCTCCTACTTGTTAATTACTGAACAAGTTATTTACGATGTTACACAAGAAATATCGAAATAAAATCTACCGTAGCCTTCACAACATAAAATAGTGCGTTAACAAAATACCACGCAAGAAAGAAATAAACACACACACATGTACACTGTGATTTTTGGACAAATGTCCCCGGAAAAACCCAATGCAAGAAAATCGGTGCAACAATTGAGGGTTTCTATTATTATGTAGTAGTTTTTGAATACAAATCTTTGGATGCCTTACTAGCTATCCAATACAGAAAATATAACTTGCAGAAATTAAGTGAGAATTAACCCCTCACTATCATTGGCGATCTAACATTGATCCAACCTCTGTATGGCTAGCCTCAAGCTGCCTCTGCGCAGTTACTACGCTGCCTTTGTGTCACAACTTGTAGGGACTATGTCACTCCTCTGGCTGATCGATCTGTTGGATGGATGCTCAAATCTCTGCCTTCGGTCTTGTTGACCACACTTTGTCAATGACCCCATAGCAGTACACCCCCATTTTTTCAAATGGGATTCATCATGTTCGAGATGTTCCGCCATTCAGATTTCATTTTGTCAGCGCCATTCAGATTTCATTTTGTCAGACGACAATTTTATAAATGATGTAAACCCATTCTGCATGTTTGTGATGTAAATGATCTAAGTAAGACCACCATGCATGTAACAACCTAGGTAAGCCTAGTATTTTGGTGATGATTTCTAACCTAGGAGGTTTTTTGTCTCACTGATTCACTTGTGTTTTTCGACACAAGTGATCGGCAGAGTTCTCCCCTCCAGCTTCACCCCAAAGTTAGGGTGGATTTTATCATCAATATGCTAAGTGGGTCCTAGTGTTTTCTATCGAGTCTTTTTAAAAGTAGTTTGGAAATAATCTTAGCTAATTGGCTAGATTATTTTATTACAAGCTGCTTGGTCTACTAGATCATGTTTTGAGTCGCATAATTGGGTAGCTTTTTTAGGGTCTGTACGAATGGGTATTCCCCCTTTATGTGTCTAAATGTATTTATTTTATGTAAAGAGGGTTGGAAAAAATAATTAAATTCCCTCAGTCAATTGATTAAATTTTTTGGCCAAATTAATTAAAACTCTTAAGTCAGAAATTTAATTAATTTTAAGTCCTTGGTGAGTTAAAATTCTTCAAAGGCAAAATTCGTGGGTCCTTAAAAATTAAATTTTTAAAGGTCCCAGGCCAAGGGAATATTGAGAATTTCAAGAAATTTTGGACCCTTGGGCCTTGGTGGTTAAGTCAAAGTCAAAATTTTGAGGTAATTAACTCAAAAGTATTATGTTTGAGTTAATTAAAATGGAATTAAATGATAAATTCGAATTTCCTCAAAATTATAATTTCGACGGTCCAGATTAAAAGATAATTAAATCTTTTCGACGGTCGAGATTATTTTGACAAGGATCAACTGAACTAGTTGTTGGAGACTTTATCCTATAAATTAGAGGTCTTTGTCAGTTTTTCAGGCATTCGATATTTGAATCGTGCACTTGTTCTTGGAAGCTCTTGTAATGTTTTGATGAATAAAGCATAAAGACTTTGGGGTTACAAACTTTGGTGTTCCTTTTCCAGAGCTATGTGGTGATATTGTCTCTAAACTTTGCTACTTTATTTGGCATTTTGATGGTTGATGGCCTTTATGGATTGATCTGCATACAGATATCTTGTGCAACTTTCTGGGTTTCTAGAATTGCATTTGATTTAACGGAAATATTAGTTATCTATTTTTCTGAAAAGTCTCATGTTTATTTTTAAATCTCTATCGATCTAAAATTCAGATCTAAGTGTGCAGAGATCATTTTTTAAGGTTTGAGCGTTTGGGGAAGTCTTCAGTTAGACCAACCGACTCTCAGATTTCATAAAAAATTGAAAAAGCTCATTATTTCCTAATTCCCAAAGTTATCTTACGAAATTTTGTTTTGTAGGTTCTTCTTGGGCTTGTGCCTCTCTTAATTTCTCTTTTTATTAATTGTGCAAAAAATGGTTTTAAATTTGGCCACGAGGGCCTCTGATCTGTAAATTAGCACTGTAAATTTGCAAATATTCTCTAGGGTTTAAGGGTTCATTTTATGTGCATAGTTTTGGGTTTTTTCTAGTTTTGTGCAGGTTTACAGGGAGATTCTCAGAATTTTTTTAGATCTAAGCCAGATCTAGGCCTGGGAGGGTAAAATCTGGCCTCAGGATTGATCTGGTTGCAGATCTGGGCTTGATCTCTGTTCTAAAAAATTTAATAGTTGCAGGTGTTTTTATTGAATTCATTTCTGCTGGGAAAAAGGGAAAAATTTAAGTGTGCATGCCAATCTTTTGTTTGCTACCTGTCCACATTTCTTTGTCGGCTGACCTCATCGCTGCCCCAACGTGCTTATCCGCTGCCTTTTCTCCTCTCCGCAACTCGTCCTCCTTAGCTTGCAAACGCAACTGCTCCCCTCTTTCCTTTCTCTGCTGCCATCTTCTTCCTCCGCCGTCCTCGCATTTTCCTCCTCCCTCATCCTTTGCCGTCCACGTCCATCTCCCGCAGCCGCCTTCAATTGTGTTCGATTTTCCTTGCCGCTTGTTCCTTCTGTTCGACTCCCTCTTTCATTTCTATGCTGTCATTTTTTTATCCGTCATCCAGCCTTGACCCTCGATTGTTGTCCTCGCTCAGCGTTTACACCTTCACTGTCTCAGCCGACATCCTCCTCACGCTGCCGTCGTCGTCTTTTCCTCTCCCTGTATAAATATAACACTCATCGTATGTTAAATTTTTTTTACTTTTTTAGATTTTAGATTTTAGATTTGCCATAGTTTTAGTTTTAAAATTTTTCGATTTTAATTGACTTAGTATAGGTAGCGTTTAAAATTTTTTCGACTCAATTTTAGGATTTGATTTCTTTCTTTTTTCTTTTTAGTTTTTTTTTAGAGTTTGAAATTTTAAAATAAAAATAAAAATAAATATTAAAATAAAAAATAAAAATTCTAATTTTTTTCTTTTTTTAGAACTTTAGCTTTAGTTTTAGCTTTATTCATTTTTAGTTTCTAGTTTCATAGCTTTAGATTTTAGTCTTTGAGATTTTCATATTTAGATTTTTTAAACTTTTAAAAATTAGAAAATGGTCAATCTTTTTTAATGAAGTGGTTTTTGGATGTAAAATTTCTCATGGTCAAAAGTGAGCTTTAAATTTCCTTCTATCTAAAGTTTGACTATAGATTTTTGAATTGGAATTATTTGGAATATCATGAATTCAGAAATATTGGAAATATTGGGCATTTAAATTTGATGGTACCCTCATGATAATATTTTTGTTTCAAATTTAAATTGTTGGTTCAAAGTATTTTTTATGCTTAGCTGTGATTGATGAGCTTTAATTGTGATTTTAAATTACTTGAAATCGGTAATTAATTGTTTAAGTCAACTTTGGAAGTTTTTGAAGTGATGATAAATTGCATGTTTTTATCGAACATTGTTAATGCATAATTGTGAGGGTGTTTTATTGAATATCATTGTGGTGGATTGATTTTTTATAGCAGCAGTTACATACCAATTACTTGACTTTAATTTCATAACAGGATATTTTGACTTCACAAGGCACTGGTTTTAAAGTTTCAAATCTAATTGGATCTGTAAAATCTCGTTAGTCTTAACAAGTATTTGGTCATCTAGCTGTGTCCCTTGAATTGGTTGGTTTTCAACTATTTCTCCTTCTTCATTTTTCGTTAGGGTCTACTTCCCTTAGTCTGCAAGGAGACAGCTTAGATAGAGAGATTGGGGATCAGGGTGACAGCGCCCGATCGGAGCCGTTGTCGCGGTGCCTAGACATTCTGTGTGACAACAGGTCTCACACCTAGACTCCCGACACTAGATTTGGATTGCTCCTAAGCAAAACTGCAGATCTCCTCTTAGGCTCTGCGCTCCTTCAGTGTGGCTTTGTGCTGCCCAACGTGGCTCTACGCTGACTCTCTGGATCTCACTCTGCCTCCTCTACTTTGTATTCACCGGATCAGGAAAACTTCCACCAGCCACTATCCCTGCTTCTCACTGCAAGAAATCAACTCGATCACTCCTTCGGCAACCGCTGCGCTGCTTTCTTGAGAATTTGATCTCTAAATCTCTTAGCCGACGTGACCTCCAAGTGCCCATTGAGCTTCTTCTGATAATCTTCTCGTTGAACATTCAGTGACCCAGATTAAATCTTAATCCATGGCTCAGATCATCTTGACTCGATCTCTGTCTTTTTCTACAAGTTACACACCTAATTAATTATTATCGTTTAATTTTTTTAATTTCCTAAGTTTAGACTTTAGGCGTCCATTAAAAATAATTAATTATTTCAACTAAAGCTTCTCCGGGTGGAATTTTGCAAAACGATTTTTGGGTCTTGGAAAATGCATGTGTCCTAGCCTCCCTGCAAATTCTTGAGGTTAGAGCACATTCGATGCTACAAAAATCAACATAGGGGTGAGGTGGGGTGATTTAGTTTTGTAGCTGAAGAGAGCTACACGTGGGTAGGATCCTTGAGGAGTCCACCTCTTGGATCATTACTTTACTATAAGGGCCCATAGTAGCAGTAGCAGGATGGACCAGGGATAGTTGGTGCTGTCAAGTGCCAAAGTGACAGATGCAGTAGCTAGTAGTAGTGAGGACTGAACAACACAAAGCAGAGTTGGCAGGATTGCAGCAGGCACAATGCAGAGTCAGCAACAACGCGAAGGCTTCAGTGACAACAGTGAGATGACAAATGCATCAAAATGGACATAGTGGTTTAGTATGATGGACATCTCTTAGTTGCAAGAACAACAAATGAGAGACAGTTGCAGATGTTGCAATGGCAACAACAACAAAGTTGCAGTGCAGATGTAGTAGTTGGCAGCAGTATGCAGGGTTAGCAACAACACAGATGCAACACAAAATTAGAGTTGCGTAGTAGTTGGTGGGCAGCAGTAGCCAAACATCAGCAACACAACAGGAGATGGTGCAGAATCGGAGTATTGCTATAAGGAGGGCAACAATACTAGAGCACATTCCTCGCTAAGTGGGAGTGGTTATTTTTGTAGCATCGAATGTGCTCTAGCCTTGAGATTTTGTAGAGAGACTAAGACACATGGATTCTCCAAGACCCAGAAATTGTTTGGGGAAATTCCACCTAGAGATGGCTTAATTAAAATAATTAATTAATTTTTAATATTTCCTAAATCTAATTAATTAAAAGGTATTAATTAAGTCGGGTGCGAATCTTCTAGAAAAATGCGTGGATCACGTCTTAGTTAATCTAAGCCATCAATTAAGTTTTAATCGTGACCGTTGAAGTCTCAACGAGAGATTATAAGAAGAACTCGATGGGCACTTGGAGAACACACTAGCAGAGTTCGAATTCACTGGCAGATCGATTTCCTGAGTTGCAACACTGAGTTGCCAGAGAGAGAGTTAGTGAGTTTGTTGCAGTGAGAGAGGGGCAGTGATAGTAAGACCGGAGGAAGCTATTTCAGATCCGGTGAGTGCAAAGCAAAGAGGCTACAAGAGCCACAGAGAGGCAATGCAGAGGCACCGCAAAGCTTCGGGAGGAGATTCCGTTTTTGCTGGGAGACAACGCTGATTCAGTGCCAGATGCCGGAGTGAGGCCGGAATGCTAGAAGGGTCAAGTTTCCAGACAGAAGCTGATCAGATAGCAAAGGTGACGTAATTCTTAGCTGTGTGATGCAGTACTGCGTAGGTTGACGTAGCGACTACACAAAGGCAGCGCAAAGTAGCTCATCTGGATCTTGGATCAGTGTCGGATCGCCGATGGCAGAGTGAAAATTTTCTCACTAACTTTTTGTTAGATTTTTTCTTTTTATGGTTCGTCAGTTTGGACAACCAATAGACTTGTGCTTAGAATTTGTACTACATAATATACATATTACAAACCCTTAGTTACTGCACTGGTTTCCCTGCATTGGGTTTTTCCGGGGACTTGGTCCAAAAATAACCGAGTTATTTGTGTGTGTGTTTTTTTCTTTCCTGCATTGTATTTATTCCACTGCATTTATTTTGTGAAGGCTGCAACGTATTGATTTCGATATTTACAGTTGCAAACAATAAATAATTTGTTCAATTAATTAACAAATGCAATCAGTTGCTGCAGTAGGATTCCTAATTGTGGAATTTTCAAAATCTTGTCTTGAACATTACCACGCCCTTACTAAAGCGTTCCCTCCCATCACTCACTCACTGTTTTTGACTTTGTTTGGTCTTTAACAAACTAATCAAACCACCAAGTTATGTTAGTTATATGTGTTGGAAATGTAACTAGTTTCAGTGTTCATAATTGTTGTTGTACTCATTTTAATATGTATCTTATGTAACAAACAAAAGAAGAAAAGAAAAAGTTATTATTATTAAAGCATGGGTTTCCTGCTCTTTATTGATGGTCTTCTAGGTAAAAGCATGTTCTTCATGCTTCTAGGGTTTGTTAGGTCATAGGATCTATTGTCATAAGTCAAGAAAGTCAACATCGTGTTTATAAGGCCCTTCCGGGAAATATATAAGTTGTAAAAGAATTTATTTTGAGTCTAGAAAGTCCGGGAAACTTCCAAAGTACAAGTCGGCCCTTGGAGCTTCAAGTTGGCCAAAAGGAGGGAATTTGACCCCTTGTAAAAGCTAGCTATATAAAGGAGCAATTCAACCTCATTTGGAACTCATCAACAAGTTCGATCTCAAGAAAAGAAGTTTGATCTGTAGCTGGGAAGCAGAAGAAAAGAAGAGCAAAGGTCTAGGAGGAGAAAAGAAGGAAGAAAATCTTGTTTTTGGGCTAATCTCTCTCACACATGTGAAAGTATAGGGTTTCTGCAGGTACAAAGTGGGCAGAAACTGCAGGTCCAAAATGCATGAGAGAAAAGTGCTCGAACTTGTTCCAGGAGGAGAGAATACGTTTCTTGACCTTGTTGACCTTGGAAGGATCTGTCTTGCTCAAGGAAGAAACTCTTGAAGACGATGGATTAGGTTTTCTGTAGCAACTACAAGGCCGAAATTGACGGGCAGAAGATGTGGTTGAAGTTGAAGTTAGACGCTGGTTCTCTTGGAAGGGCTGACTTGGTACTTGGAGGAGGACATGGTCTAGGGTGGGTCTTTGTTGTCTCATTTGAAACAGATTCTATAAGAGAAGTGTTTATGGGTTTTCCCATTGGAGGTGTTTTCCCCTGGCTTGGAGCCTAATTTCTATGCTCACTGTCTTTATTATTTTGCTCTTGATATTTGTTTGACGAGGAAGATTTGAGAAACACAAGAAGAATAATAAAGTTCACAAACAAGTATTAAGGTTAAGGAAAATTTGAATTAAGAAGCTGCCACATTTCATTTTCCAACAATATGCATTGAAGTTCTGGGACAAAAGAACCAATCTGTTGCACAAATACCTATTAGGGGTAAAAGGGACAGATCAATATGAAAAGAATCTTTAAATAAGAGTTGTCTTACCTCCTGCCTGAGATGCAACAAAAGCACAGAACTCTTCGTCTTCATGTTTAACAAGATTGGCCTGATGCTTTTGTGACTGCCCATGATTGTACTGGTTATCCCACAGCCTTTTCCTATCAATTTTTTTTATATGACCAAATTAATCACAAAAATAATATTTTTTTAATGTCACAGCCTAGCTAAACACTAAATTGATGTATGAGACTACCCTGTTCATGAGACAAAAGACCCCAGCTGTGCAGAGATTCAACTGCTCAGTTTATGGAGGTGTACGTATCCTAATGCCACTCTTCATTTGAACCTCTAACCTCCAAGGAGGAAACACATGTTCATAACCTGTGTTCTTTAACATTTAGCCCACTCAACACTTATAGTTTTCACTGATTTTGTGACTTATAGTTTTCACTGATTTTGTGAACCAGAAGGCTTGCCATTGCAATTATTATTTCCCTCTTGCTCTGCATCTCATTTCTTTATCTTTGTTGCATGTTGGATGCTCCAGTTCTCCTGAATCACTCTTTCTACTGGGTCTCCTGCAATAACTCACTACAGAGCTTCTCAATTGTGATGTCAATTGATTCTGAGCATCAGTGAAGTTTTCAACAAATTTCTCAAAAGGGGTAGGCAAATATTTTTAAGCACAACAATACCTTCCTCCACCACTTTCGGCCTATTGCAAACAGTTGATCTCGGATGCCTTTCATTTTTAGCAATCACTCTGGAATTGATTTACCCTCCATTTTCATTGGAAAGAACAGACTTTTGAGGTAAAAATCCTACTTTTATCCGAAGTCTTGTGCATCTCTAACAGCATTGTACAAATTGTGAAGATATCCTCTGATTCTACATCTGTGATGCTTGTGAAGGACAACTTATCAGCATCAGTGCTTCTCTAATCTTGAAATCAAATGCTTCCTGTTGATCTACGTTATCAGGGTCTCTCTGATCCCTTGCCACTGACCACACTTTGACAATCCCCTGCACTGGAAGATTACAATAATGCATTGCCTCGAGAGATAGAAGTTCTGAATGTTAAACTTCTCACACGAGTCCAACAATTTGTTACAATAGTCTTGCCATTTCTTTCAACAGGGAAGCACTAAGCTGACAAGCACCATTGAAAGCCTCAAACAAGCCATAACAAAATCCGTAATTACCTCCAGAATAATTCTGTTGTTATAAAACACCACTGACTCACTCTGGCATCAGCCTAGCACTTACTTTGCCCTGCTTTTCTGTCAATGCAATGCCAACTTGCAGTTGTAGTTGAACTTAATTACAACACCATAGGCCCGTCCAAGTTGAATTCCTTATATGTTTTCTGCTTTTGACATGGTTCTCCAGGAAAAACGATAATGTAAAACGAGGATTTGTAAACCTTATTTATATCTGATTGCTTACATGCATGAACAATGTTAATAGCCTTAATGTTTAATAGTCTTGATGTTTAATGTTAATAGTCATTGAATGGATTGTGTCTGTTTGATCAGTATACTTGTCTTAATGTTTAATATGACTTAGGTGATATTTTTATTCAGATATGCTTAATATGATTTAGGTGGATATTCTTATTCAGCTAACAGTATAGATCCTGTTTATGAGACAAGTGCATCACTATATTTCTTATAGAATACACTGATGTTACTTTGCAGTTGAACTTCATTACCGACGAGGAAAATAGAAGGCAGATTGTTGATCCTATTATTTTAAGTACTATTGTTGATGAATCCCTGGCAACAGTGATAGAAATCACTTGTAAATGTCTTTCAAAAGATCCAGCATCTCGTCCTTCAGTGGAAGATGTGCTCTGGAATTTGCAGTACGCAGCCCAAGTACAAGATACATCAGGTGGCGACTTACAGGGTGATGATGATTCACCGGACAATTTCCCCAGCAGAAGATAAGAGATTGGTGTATGTGGAACCATTGGAGAGCTGGATGAATAGGATTGTATGTTTTCCACGGAAGGTTTGGTGGGTTTAATAAGCATACATGTAGGACATAATGACAATCTCATGAATGGGGAGCAAACGCATAGATATGAAAGTAGTCTACCTCAAGAAAGCAAGATGGGAATTCTAAGTTTGTTAAAGAAGGGTATATGGTGCATGCTTTGTAATAATTGCTGTAAATGGTGTAATTTATGGAAGAAAACGTTTCCCCATAGACCCTGTCATAAGGAGTTTGTCCTTTTTTATTTCCTAATTATATTTATTTCATTCATTTCTTTTTGTATAAATCTTCACTCTGTATTCCTTAAAATTCATTTGACTGTTTGTATAGCAGAGTTTTCCAGGAACTCGTTTAGTATTTATTGTGAAGATGCACATTGCATAGTTGCATACATTTGATTTTGTTCAATTTTTATGAACAGATCCGGTTAAATTATTCTGTTATATTTAAACCCTAGCTGCACACAATATTGGAGCATACATATATTTGTCAGCATCCTCATGGTAGACATGTTACTTCGATGTATAATATTATATATTCAGTTCGTCAAGCTCGGTTTATAGTTGAGTCCATTTTGCTGAATGACATCTCATATAACATGTTGACTTCTTTAGATATTCATTTTCATTCATTTTTAGAATGAATGCTGCATATCAGAGTCAAACTCTGCTCATGATTTGATTACCAGGGCTCTATGCCCACTGGGGTTTGAACTTGAGCCTTAGTGTTACACATTTCTTTCATCTTTAATTGCAGTTTATTCATAACTTTGCGATGCTCATTTCTGTGATTGGTAAAGTCGAGTGGTTTGACCAGATATTCTCTAAAAGGAAATGGACAATAATTTCTTTTGCATGCCTTGGGATGTACCCATAGTTTTAAAATCCAGGACCAGTCTACAAACTGGGTACCTATCAAACTGGAACCGGATTAAACTGGATTCAATGAACCAGTTTTTAAAAAAATACATAAAATATGATTCCAAACCATTAAAGATAAAATATGCGAACTGTGCTCATTTATATACCATGTAAGGGTGAACATATGAGAATGACAATGCAATATATATCAGCAACAAAATACTTAATCGATGCCGCTCTAAATGGACTCGAAAGTTCAAAAACCATGCTACACGCCACTAGAACATTGGCCTACTACAAATCAGTGATCACCATGATTACTAATCAAACTTATCATCACTACTAGAAATGGGATAATTTGTAGAAGCTGCATAAGCACCATCTGGTTTAGAGTCTCTAGACTTCTTGGATTTTTCAACCTTCTAATATGGTAGAAAATGCTTAACATGCATAACCGATGATTTTGGTTAGAGTGAATGGTTCATCTCCTCAAACTTATGATATGGTAGAAAAACCTTAACATGGCTAACCAATTATTTTGGTTGGAGTGAAGGGTACTTTTTTGCTTAGGCCATGGCAGAGGAGTTCAACAATCAATAACACCAACATAAAAATAATTAACAAACAATACCACCAACATAAAAGGAGTTAACAATCAATACCACCAACATCAAGGTACCTAAAGGGCTTTGTGCTCTTGTTTAAACGCTGATCTCATACTCATACATGATAGAATTCATTGAAATGTTGCAATTTTACCAATCCTATAATCATGAAAACTATTAGGTCTCTATATTTTGAGTGGGAAATGAAATTCTACTTTATCAATAAAGGGTCTGATAAAGTTGAAACAACTCTCAAACAACCTGAAACAATGTTAATATTAAAATTTTTAAGTAAAAGTTGACATAATGTCAACTTTTACTTAAAAAATCTAGCATTATTTATTGATTACCAACATTGCTAGGATCAAGTTTGGTTTGACCACTGCACCAGTGATACCAAAATGGTGCATTAGTTTGATTTGGTGTCTGGTTTGACCCCTGTATACCAACAAGTTAGTTTGACCGGTTCTGGTTCAAACCATGATGGTTTTAAAAATGTGGATGTATGTAAAGGGACATTAGTTGAATCTACTGTAATTTGACTGCAGCGTGAGAGTTGTTAAGTCAATGTAGCTAAAAGCTGAAAATGATTTGGATCACGATGATTGATCATTGAAGTTAATTTGGCTAACTAAGAATGTTGGAAATGTTGTCATTGATGGCAAAGAGAGAAGCAAAATAGCAGGGGCAACAAAAAGAGAGGCAATGAAAGCAGCGTAGAAGCAAAGAGATAGAAAAAGACGCAGCAAGATGTAGAGAGGGTCGAGCAGCAGCGAAAGAAGCAAGGCAACAAAAGAAGTCTACAGAGAATAAAGCCCAGGTTGCAGAGAATACAGAGTACAGAGGATGTAGAGACAGAATACAAAGACAGAGACAGAATATAATGAAACAATGAAACTGTGAGGTGCAGAGACAGAGAATACAGAGACATAGACAAAGAATATAATGAAACAATGAAACAGTCAGGTGCAGAGACAGAGAATACAGAGACGGAGACAAAGAATATAATGAAACAATGAAACAGTTAGGCACAAAGACAAAGAATACAGAGAATATAATGGAAGGGTTTATATGCGATGGTGAAAGGCGGGAGCTACAAGACCGATGAGTTGTTTTTTAATAGAGAAAAGGCGTGTGCATCATACGTGCTTATCTTAATTCTAGTCTTGAAAGTGCCGTGGTAAAACGCTGAGGAAATAGGGGTTAACATATAGAAAGTGTGAAGTCAAGGGTGAATGCGGAATAATGCGTTAACTATAGTGAAAAGTCCGGTCGAACACTGTTTCAATCTCGGAGTGGGTTTTTAAAACCATTACTGCTCACGTCGCGTCGCTTCGCTTTTGGCCCGGGGTGAAACAACTCCAAAAAAAAAACGCGATCCAGTGTAAATTTTCCACGTCGTCGTAACAATACCACCCTCATCGTGTGAATTCTAAGTGTTAACTCTCAGTTGTGGAAAAAATGCGATATCGACGAGGAGTGTTCGATCTGGAGCCCAATGGATCCGACGGCAATCGCGCTAATAGTTTCACAGGTGATAACTTAAGGTATGGTCCATTGATTTATGTTGAAAATCGCTCGTTTTACGAGTTTCGATGTGTGGGGCCCGTGAATGAAATACATTATAAAATGTTGGGTTAATGTTATAAGCCATGGTTGGAAGGTTATAAACGCTTGCGTGTTTAATTAAGGGCATCAAATCCATTGTTATAGCGTTAAGTGATAAGGTCGGGAGTATGAAAATGTTTTATTATATCATGTTCAAACCTTGGAGAGTGGGTTAATAAGGTTGTGCGTCGGGTTAATACATTTGATATAATAAACAAAAGGAAGGGGTTCAATATGATAGGAGCACTGTATTAAAAATGGACCAAGATTATAATAGAAGGCATATATATATATGTATATATATATATGCGCGTTGAAATTAAATTACCAAAGGTCTCATAAATTCGGGGTAAATATAAGATTTGACTAAAGTATTATCTTATCAAAGGTTAAGCCCGAATTGATTTCGAATGTGTAAATAGAATGGAAATATAAAAGAGGCGGAGTATATGTGTAGTGTGGGCCCCCATGTAAAAGGAAAAGTTCAATGCATGTTTATTCCGAGAATCTTAACCCAAGCTGAAGGATATATAAAAGCTGAAACGGCAAAGGATATATGTGAAACAATATACATATATACATATATCTGTGAACAGTGAACCATCGTATTGGAGAAAAACATAACAGTGGAACATGTTAATAAAAATTCCGATTGCGATTGTGATTGCGATAAAGAAGCAGACTCGATATGTTATAAATGGTGACTCATATGTGTTTGAATTTCGGCTCAAAGTGCATCGAAGTGATTCATCGCATCAGAGGTGAAAGAGTGACGACAAATTGAAAGTTCCGATTGCGATTGAGCTATCGGATGATAGTCATCGGTTTTGCTGAAGGATGGACGACGGATATGAATTGTTTGATTATATGGTGGGGCCTTTGCTAATCACATCAGCGGAAATCAAATGACCAAGTCACAAGAGCATTACGAATGTTGCGATTGCGATTGAAATAAATGAGGCGGAGTATAGCTGGTATGTGGGCTCCATTCAAAAGAAAAGACTAATACAGGTTTGCTTCGATTTTTTAAACCAAAGTTGAAGAGTTAAAGGAAAGCAAAGCGGCATATATATATATATATATATATATATATATATATATATATATGTGAACAGTGAATCATCGCATCGGAGTGAGAGCAGAGCATCGGAACATACAATTGGAAGTTGCTATTGCGATTAATCGCAATCGGAAGTATTCAAGAGGTGATTCATCGCATCGGAGAATAGAGCAAGTTCGGCGAGTGGACCTGAAAGGGCATTATATATATTAAAATGATTTACTATTGTTATATCGCCGAGAGTTTTTTGAGTTATATAACGCAGCAGTTTTATATGTAGTAGTTACACAACGACAGTGAACAGTAGAGCATACAGAGAAGAAAAAGATGGAGACAGCGGCAGAAGAGACAAACACGCAGTGATCCTAAAGGTTGAATGGGTTGATTTGGAATTCACATTGTAACTAAATGTAAATGTTTTAATTGGCTATATTGTTTGTGATGCACTGACAAGTCTTCGGAGGAAAACAAAATCTCACTGTAATATTGAAATTCGTACATATTGTTATATTATTTTTATGAGTTGGACAAAGGAATGAGAAGGCAGAAGCCGAATAGTCATGGCTGTTCACTCCAAATTCTCTATAGAATACAAACAGTCAAGAGGGAAATCTATAAATGAAATCTCATAGATATGCATAAAGAAGTTAGAGAATGCAAAGTATGAAGAATTGAGGCAGAGAAGATAAGGAGGAGGAGAAGCAGAAAGAGATGTTATAAGACAGATTTGAACACTGGAGGACAACACAAAAGAAGGTACAAAACAAAGCTGATATCCAAGGTGAATCAACAAATGTTTTCTTTTGATAGAATGAGGAAGTTGGAGCTTCCCTATCAAGTTGTAGCTTGATAGATGTCAGTTGTGGCTGATTGAGGTTTGGAGCCTCTTGTAGGTTGGTGCCTGCAGAAAATTGATGGGATTTGGAGCTTTCTTGCAAGTTGTAGCTTGCAGAATTGAGGTTGGAGCCTCCTGTGAGTTGGTGCCTATAGAAAATCAGTGGTGAGAGGGAGTTGGAGCTTGCCTTTGCATCACAACAATAATAAGATGTGGTTTTCTCTCGTTATGGGTTTCCATTTATATCTGGTGTCTATATGCATGATGTCTATGTGTTGATGTGATATATCTATTAAGCAGGTTGGAGCCTCCTGTGAGTTGGTGCCTATAGAAAATCAGTGGTGAGAGGGAGTTGGAGCTTGCCTTTGCATCACAACAATAATAAGATGTGGTTTTCTCTCGTTATGGGTTTCCATTTATATCTGGTGTCTATATGCATGATGTCTATGTGTTGATGTGATATATCTATTTTGCTTAATACTTGCTGCTCACATATTCTGCTTATTAATTGCTGCTCACAAATAAAGATTGCTCACATATTATGCTGATCATGAAATGAAGGTGTTAATAAAGTTTAATGAAAAGTTTTAAAAAATCCGGGAATGTGTTAAACTGACTCACTCCCCCGACCCCCCCCTCGCAGTTTAACTAAGGGTTCAACAAAGAATATTTATGATCTTGCAGAATTGTCAATTGTAAGACTGCTTATTTAAATTCTTATGCTGGCTACTGTGGACTTGCCAAGCGACAGTGAGATCACATGTGCTTAATAAGTATGGAGTTATGCTTTGTTGAAGAATGTAACTAGGTTCGATTTTCATAAATGTATTCGAGTCATTATGTATAGTACTTATCAAAAGAATGAAAAAGATTTTTTATTATTATTATTGTTACAATGACTTATTAAAGCATGTGTTTCATTAGAGGAGTCGTATATTTTATATTGAGTCATTAGAGTCTTCGTATATTTTATAAGACCTTTCTTGGGCTTTTGAATCATGTAAAAATAATTATTTTCGAGTCAAAAATGAATTTTATCAACTCCACACCAAGTTGGTCCTTGTCGGATGAAGTTGGCTTGAAAGGAAGCAATTCGACCCACAAGAAGCCTATATATACAAGTGTAGTTCATTCTATTTGCCCACTGTTGACCACATTTTGTCAACGACCCCATAGCAGTGTACCCCCATTTTTTCAAATGGGATTCATCATGTTTGACGTGTTCACGCCATTCAGATTTTATCATCAGTCTACAAGGTTATAAATGACGTAAACCCATTTTGCATATTTATGATGTAAATGATCTAAGTAAGACCACTATGTATGTAACAACTTAGGTAAGCGCAGTTTTTTGGTGATGATTTCTATCCTAGGAGGTTTTTTGTCTCACTGATTCATTTGTGTTTCTTGACACACATGATCGGCAGAGTTTTCCCCTCCAGCTTCACCCCAAAGCTAGGGGGGATTTTGTCATCAAGATGCTAAGTGAGTTTTAGTTTTTTCTATCGAGTCTTTGTAAAAGTAGTTTGAGAATAATTCTAGCTAATTGGTCAGATTATTTTATTACAAGCTACTTGGTGTACTAGATCATGTATTGAGTCGCAGAATTTGGTAGCTATTTGAGGGTTTATCGCGAATGAGTATTCTCTCTTTATGTGTCTAAATGTATTTATCTTATGTAAAGAGGGTTGGAAAAATAATTAAATCCCTTCTCAATCAATTAATTAAATTTTCTGGCCAATTTAAATTAAAAATCTTAAGCCAGAAAATTAATTAATTTTAAGTCCTAGATGAGTTAAAATTTTTCATAGGCAAAATTCGTGGGTCCTTAAAAAAATATTTTTTAAAGATCTCAGGCCAAGGGAATATTGATAATTTCAAAATTTTTTGGACCCTTGGGTCTTGGTGTTAAGTC
Organism: Pinus albicaulis; assembly: GCA_034641835.2. Classification (NCBI taxonomy): domain Eukaryota; kingdom Viridiplantae; phylum Streptophyta; class Pinopsida; order Pinales; family Pinaceae; genus Pinus; species Pinus albicaulis. The sequence continues at coordinate 250,557,736 of CM076583.1, read as the reverse complement.
AGTCAAAATTTTGAGGTAATTAATTCAAAATAATTAAAATGGAATTAAATGATAAGTTCGATTTTTCTCAAAATAATAATTTTGACGGTCCAAATTAAAAGATAATTAAATCTTTTTCGACAGTTGAGATTATTTTGACATGGATCAATCGGACTAGTGGTTGGAGATTTTACCTTATAAATTAGAGGTCTTTGTATGTGATTTGCATCCGATCTTTGGATCGTGCACTTGTTCTCAAAAGTTGTAATTTTTTGATCAATAAAGTATAAAGACTTTGGGGTTACAAACTTTGGTGTTCATTTTCTAGATCTATGTGATGATATTGTTTCTAAACTCTCCTACTTTTATTGGCATTTGATGGGTGATGGCCTTTATGGATTGCTCTGCATATAGGTATCTTGTGCAGTTTTCTGGGTTTTTTTAAATCGCATTTTGATTTGACAGAAATATCAGTGATCTATATTTCTGAAAGGTCTCATAACTATTTTTTAAATCTCTATCCATCTAAAATTCAGATATAAGTGTGCAGAGATCATTATTAAAGTTTTGAGCGTCTGGGGAAATTCTTAGTTAGATCAGCGAACTCTCATATTTCATAAAAATCTGAAAAAACCCATTATTTCCTAATTTTTAAGGTTATCTTACGAAATTTTTTTTGCAGGGTCTTTCTAGAGCTTGTGCTTAAATAGATTTTTTTTTTTAAATTTAAAGTTAGATCTGGCTAGTAAGAGCTTTAGATATTCAGATCTGGGAGCGAAGTCAGACTTCTGCTCCTTAGATCTGACAGATCTGCAACTCTTGTGCATAGATCTGGCTAGTAAGAGCTTTAGATATTCAGATCTGAGAGCGAAGTCAGATTTATGCTCCTTAGATCTTACAGATCTGCAACTTTTGTGCATAGATCTGTAAATATATTGTATAGATTTGTAATTTACATGTATAGATCTGAAGTTTTGTAACATAATTTTGAATTCTAACATTTGAGTTTTTAAGATTTTATCTATTATTGTATATATTGAGTATTTGATTTTTTTTTATTCACTTGTGCAAGAATAGATTTGAAAAATCAGTCAAGGAAATCTTCAGATCTGAGCGAGATCTAGACCTTGGAGGGCAAGATTTGGGTTAAATATTTGTTTGCAGGAATATATCTGAAAATTCAGCGAGATGAATCTTTAGATCTGAGCTAGATTTAGACTTTTGAGGACATACAGACTTTTGAAGCTATTTTTACAGGATTTTAGTCTCCAAAATTCTAATTTTCAAGCGGCAACATTATCCCAAAATTTCTAGAATTTTCAATGGTGGGATCTTCAAAGCCTTGGGCTAAGGGTTTGATCTCTAAACCCTTAATTTCTGCAAATTTTATTACAACAAGAAAATCACAAATAATTAGGTCTTAAAAATACATTTTATATGTTAAAATTATTTAGAATTGCAAAATCTTCGTTTTTAGAATTTTTGGCCATTTGGGTATCTTTAATTTTTCCTAGATTTGACTTTAAAGCTTGCTGGAAATTACTGCATAGCTGTGAAAAATCAGATTTGAACTTTTCCGATGCATATCCTAAATAAGGTCTAAAAAATCAGAATTTCCAGTTTTTCGGCAAAACTTACTATTTTTAGACACAGTGGGGATCATTTTCAGCGTTTTTAGTTCGCTGATCTGTTATCAATTTACTACTGTTACAAACTTATCAGTTCTGAAAATTACTGAATCCATCTCTCTTAAAGCCTTAAAATTGAAAATTTTAGGTTTTAATATATTTTTGCCATTTCTTGAAGTATTTAACAACTATTTTGGGCAGTTTTGTCTCGCTGCTCTGTCACTGTTTCACCGCTGAAATAAAAATATTAGATATGAAATTTCTCTTAATCAAGCCCTAAAAATGATTTTTCTTCAAGTTCAACAATATTTACTATTTTTAGCCATTTGGGCATTGGTGCCGGTATCGTTTGTTTGTTGATTTATGATTTAAATTACTGTTGTAATTTATATTTCAGATCTGAAATATTGTTGAAAAATATATCCTAAGTTTGACTATAGGAGAAAATTTGATTTTTGGATTTGCATTTTTAAGAATATCATTTAATCTACAAATTGTTTGATGAAGTGGTTTTATTAACATTATACTTTCATGGTATATTTGGATGAATAATCACTGAGATTTAAATGCTAGTAAATTTCATATGTTTCAGTTGAGTTTGATGATCATTGACATCTGAGTTTTTGAACGTGTTCTATCAATTAAAATTCCCTAATGTTTAATTAATTTTTGTTTCATTTACTTGAATTATTGGATGTTTATTGAATACTAATGTTTGGGAAATCTTGTCAAGTAAGTGTGATTGATATCTGATTTTGAGAGCTCTATTGTGGATCTGTATATCTTTTAATCGAGTAATTTTGGCGTCTTCATCATTGACACTCTCGCTAAGTACTTGGTGGTTAGATAAAATTATTTATAATATAAGCGTTTTAGGCTTTTTAACATCAACTCTCATCTTCGAAGCTTGCTCTCCTCCTTCAAATCGTTTTTCTTGCATTCTGCATTCTAAATTAACATTGCATAGCAGCAGTTTCTCATCAAGTACTTGGTTGTAATTTCCTTAGCATGATAGTTGACTCCATAATGCACTGATATCAATATTTTTAATTCAATCGAATCATTTAATCTTGCTAGATCTTTTACAAGTATTTGGTCGTTTCCCTGTGTCTCCCGAACTTGTTGGTTCCCAACGAGTTCTCCTTCATTCCATTTCCATAGGGTCTACCCCCCTTAATTTGCTATAAGGAGATAACTTAAATAGAGAGATTGTGGATTAAGGTGACAACCCTCGATCTGATTCGTTGTCGCGGTGCCTAGACATTCTGTGCGACAACACCCACCAACTCAACAGTTTCGATTAATAAGAAGTGGTGCAGTGAAAAATGCAAAGTGCATGAAGAAGGAGAAGTGTAGGGTCGAAGTTGTTGGGCTAGTTCATCTCTCTCTCTAGGAAATCGCTGGGCAGTTCTAGGATCAAAGTTGTTGGAGTTGCAAGGTCAAATTTTTGTAGTTGCAGTAGGTCGAAGCTGCAAGAGGTCGAAGTTGTTGGGGTTGAAGCGCTGTTGTTGCACAGGTCGAATTTGTTGCTGTATAGATCAAGGTTTTGTTGCTGCAAGGTCAAAGATTTAGATTGAAGCTGCTGGAAGGAAACACTGACTTGATGATTGGAGGAACTCCGTGTCTAGGGTGAAGAGTCTAGGATTATCTTAGGAAAACTATTGAAGGAAAAATTTTTGACAGAGTTTTCCCCTAGATAGGGGTTTTACCCCGACCGAGGCATCTACATCTTGTGTTTCTTGTTTTGTGATCTTCATACTCACATGATTTGGTAATTTCTTGATAAAAAATAATATAACAAAGAAGTAAAAGAAGCCAACATAATTCACAAGTAATTATCAAGAAAGAGGAATCAAAGACCTAAGTCTACTTGCATTGGTTTTTTAACATGGTATCAGAGATAAGGTCAAGGAAGATTGAAGATCACTTTGTTGGCTTAAAGTAAATGGTCACTCTCTCTAGGACAAGTTATATGAAATTGAGATTCAATATTGCAGGAAGATGGATCAAGAAGATTTTCTACTACTTATTCAACAAGGTCAAAAGTCAAGGGTTTTTGGTTGCTCTTACAAGTTCACTCAGTGATGGCAATGCATGGATTATTGATAATGGAACATCAAGGCACATGACATGGGAAAGTAAACAACTTCACACTCTATCAAAGGGACCGTCTTCTCATGCAGTGAATTGGGAGACAACAAAAGTTATTTCTGTTAGAGGCCTAGGATCAACATTTTTGACGCTGGAGAATGGCGCTAAGTTACATCTCAACAATATACTATATGTTCTATGTTTGAAAAGGAATTCGCTTTCAATTTATTGCCTAGAAGATAAAGGGGACAGAGTTGCTTTTGTTGATGGAAAGTTTTCTGTTTGGGGAGAAGATTCAAGTATCGATAAAGTTAGGGTTATCAGAGTTCGTGAAGTAAGTTTATATAGTCATAACACCATTTCCTCGAGCCTTAGTTCATATGAAAATCAATCCCATTGAACTATGGCATGTTGAAATTTTGATGTTGCATGTTGTTACAATCACTTAAATCCATAACTTTTTAATGCTGCAAAATAAGTTAAGTATTTGTAGATAGAACATAAACCATATAAACCATATGCACAGTGAAAGACAACCAAGAACTCAATGAGACACAGAGAAGTTAGGTCAATGACTATGGCAAAACCCACAAAGAGAAAACACAACCAGATTATTCTTCTATTAGAAATCAATTGCTAAGTAGAGATACAAAGTACAATGCGAGAATGAAGTAGTTCAACCAAATCTGAAGAATATCTCTTATAGCAGTCGCTAATGCAAACACTGAATCACTTTGGCTCCACAAGATTTGCTCTTACTTTCCAAGTCTCTCTCTCTATGACAATCTCCTTCAAGTCTCTCCAACTCTCTCTCAAGTTTAAGTTCACAATGCACAAGTGAGGTGAGATGATATGAGACATAAATATAGGAGGGGCAATGAATTATTGACATAAATATGGAGCAATACACATGCCTTGAGGAAGAGTTACATATACCAAAACAAAAGTGTAAATTATGTCATAAAGGAGATGAGTCTAACTTATGCATTTAAGAGAGAAGTGAAACTTATGCATTAAAGAGGTGTAAGAGGAATTTTTTGTGACAAGTCATAACTGTGTGTAAGAGAGTGTCAGAGGTGCATAAGAGCATTAAAGAGAGAGAGATGAATGAATCCATTAAGAGGGAGAGAGAGTAACATGCATTAGTTGAGGGGAGTTATATATCACATGATTGAGTCTTATGATTGAGAGACTTGAATTTATCTTAAAAAATAATAATATAATAATATTAATATTAATGATAATATTGATGATTAAGTCGAAAATGAACTATTAGGATTGACTAATGATCAAAAGATATTTTCCATCAACAATGCTTCATTACCAATTGATGCAAGGTGATTTATTATTTTTGGAAAATCATACTTGAGAGTCTCTATATTTAGACTTTCTATTTTTAGAAATTCACTTCTAAGCTTCCAATTTTCAACACTCCCTCTTAGTTAGAGAGAAATTTCTTTCTACAATAAAATATCTTTGTTTTCTTTGCTCATCTCTATTCATCTCGACTCTGTATCATCTGGAACAATGATGTCTCATTGTAATGAAGAAACATCATCATAGGGGAGATTCATTCATCACCCTATATTCATTTGGGGGCAATGCCACTTGCCAACATATGACAAGGATCTCACACAACCAAGTCTGATCTCTGCTTGGGGGGATCCACTTGTCAACACATGACAAGGATCTCACACACCCAAGGTTCATAATTTCTTAGGGGGATCCACTTGTCAACACATGGCAATGATCTCGCACATCCAAGTCTCATTAAATGTCAAGTGGTGGAACACTCACATCCTAGACAAGTTTCACTACACCTATTGGCTAGATAGGTGACTCTTCCTATGTCCTAGACTGTGGATCAGATGCATACTGATGCCTACTCTTGTGGCACACACTACACAAGAGGTCTCTCTGTTAGAATTCAACCCTAACCTTTTTATTTATGTAATAAGACCATAAGAGCCTAGTCCGAGTCATAGTTGGTTGAGTCAATAAACCCGTAAGCGATTATCCGCATTAATAATGATTGTAAGTGGTTAACTCACATTCTAGAAAAGGGACCATAATTAGTTATAAATGGGTCTTAGTTAATAAATAAGGTGGTTAACCCATGATTATGTTAGGGACCACGAGTAGTTAGGGTTTTGGATGTCATTAGGCTATAAATAACATTAGATACAATGACAAAGCATTATGTCATATTGTAATTGCAGTATGTTATGTTGGAGGTTGCCCCCTCGAAGAGGCAAGTGAACACTGTGTCTTGTTTTTGCATAATGAAATATCTCTATCGCTGATCTATTTTTTGGTGATATCTATGTGTCTCGGCTATTTTTTTTCATATTTCTTGTGTTCTAGCTCGTCTAATAGGTCAAGTGCATAACAAGTTGTATGAGAGCTCTTTCCAGGGCCAACGAGACCTCCAATTTTCACAAATTTTATTTTTAGGCTAGAGACGTGTTCCAGTGTCTTTAAACCACAGGTTCTATCGTTGAGCGCATAAACCTGTGGATTTGGGGAAGCATGCACGCAGGAACTACAAGAGGTGGTCACGTTTGTTGGACTCCCTTGTAACCCTTCTGGGTACCCCTTTGAGTAGTAGCGCATTAGATAGAACCGCTCACAGACTGCACTTCTTCCTTAATAATATCCATGACGAAGACACTAAACTAAAAGTGGGAGAACTTTACTTGGACCAAGAAAGATGGCAATGGTGGCAATGGCATCAGAAATGTTACCCACATCCGCTCACTTGGAGCATCTTTTCAAAATCCCTTTGTGAGTGTTTTGATCAGGACTCTCATTTCTTGGGATGACACACTAAGCTCCAACAAATGGGTACCATCAAGGACTACATAGCTACTTTTGAAAGCTTGGCCATCAAAACTGAAGGCTACTCAGATGCCTTTTATTTGGAGTGTTTTGTTAGTGGCATGAAGGGAGAAATCCAAGCCCATGTCCGAATGCACCACCCCCCTACTTGTTTGGACGCATGTTAAAAATCCTTAGTGGTGGAAGTTGCCTTACATGCTCAGTCTAATCGCTTGATGATCTGAGTATGAATGGTAGTTTTTCTGTGCTAATTTCATCTTCGGATTTAAAATATATTTTTTGATCTTATGCTTTATGTGCATAGGTTTCCTTGGTGTTTATGTTTGTCAAACAAGTAAATGAACTGAGTTTTTAAATTGAATTCAAGAGCATAAAGCATGAAATACAAATGTTGAACATCAACAAAAATAAGTACAAAAAAACATCACAATTGATCCATTAACGCAGTATTTTGATGAAGGAGTTCACTCCTCATGGGCTACATCTCCTTGGTCTAACTTCCATGGCTTGGGCATCTGTATTAGCTCAAAAGTGAAAAAATGGTTGTTTACATTCACCTACAGCTCCTGAATCATGCTTCAATGAGTCCAGAATGTCCAAATCTATTAGGAATGGCTATTCTTGCTCTCAATTTGGTCGAAAATTGCAAAAGATGTGCCTCATTTAATTTTCTTAGGAAATCTCCTCCAAATCTAGAGAAGTCTCTAGTTAAAACCACTAAAGTTGGAGGTTCGACAAATTTGATGTGACCGCTGAATTTTTTGCCATATTAATCTGTGAGTTAATTAATGCTAATGGCAATTAATTATCGAATAAGCTCGATTAATGCTATAACTACGAATTTGCATTAATCTTGGATTAACAATGTATTAGCGCTAAGCATAGATTATGGGTTTTAAACATACTCCATTAAAATATTAATCCTCACATTTAAAAATCTCTATGCCTTTGGTTTGGTGACTTGGTCTCATGGGGAGGGGGCTGGCACCCTCCAAACCCTCGCCATTGAAATCGTTTGAAAACAAATAGAACACAAACACTTGGTCTATTAAGAACCATCGTTGTGGCTTGTTGGTAGAGGCAAAGAGTATTGTGGGGGAGGTTGTGGGGTCGAGCCCCAACCTCCGCCCAACCTTGTACATAAATTTTTGCACGCCAATACAAATATCAAAACCTTTGAATATTATCAAACCTTCGTACTATGGACTATATAATAAATATGCACCCATATATTAAAACATTAATTTGACCACCATATAATTTGGACTTTGCATATATGCGTTTCGGACTTTGGAAATAATACATGCGCCACCATATAAATGTATTAAACCATCCTTGGACCATATACAAATCATTTCGACAATTGGAGAGGGTCCGTCAGAGGGGGCACGTGGCGGCTCCTCGTTGCACCACGTGTCAGTGTCTGGTTGGGCTGTCCCAAACCATAAAAAGAATTCTCATTCAACCTTAGGAGCAATTGTAAAAAAATTTCACCTTCAAACCAATTCGGTGAATCCTGCTGTGACACTTGTCACAGTGTCACTCGATAAAACTGAAGAATATTTCCAGAATATACCTTGTATGCTGGTTGGGCTGCCTTGTCATCATCCTGTCACTGTTATGCAAATTTTTTCGCTGTTTAGGAAAATAAAACAACAGACTCTATCTTCTTCATTTGGACTCTGTTTGTGACGAAACGAATTGCGCCAAATTCTTAGCGACAAGCTCTTCACCATTGTTCAATTTCCATTCAATTTTGAGCACTTTCATTTTTTGAGCTTTAACACTGAGCACCTGATCACTCGACTTCAGAAAGTGTCGCCGACAGAAATCGCCGAAAGAAGGAAACAAGGAATCTGCTACTAGTGTGATGATAAGTATGCCCTAGGGCATAAATGCAAGGAACCAAAATTCTTCCAAATTGATGCCACTGACAATAGTACACTAGAGGAAGTCCCCAATCCTGACATGGATGAGGAAGAAGCATGCGACACTCAAATAGAATGAGACCAGGCTCTTGCAGCTTCGCCATATGAGCCAGTGATATCACTACATGCCTTGGTTGGAATTTCTTCACCCCAAAATCTTAAAATCTGCGGCTTCATTAAACATAGGCCACTAGTGGTGTTGATTGATAACAAAAGTAATCATAACTTTGTCCATAAGCGGTAGCGGAAACATCCTGTTACTTTATAAGGGCTATATTTAATTTCCAAGTACTGATCGCTGATGGGGGGGACCATGAAATGTGAGGGCCGCTGTGAAAACATTAAGCTTCAAATGGGGGATTATCATCTTAAATCACATATGTTTGTCAAACACTGTCACTGATCAAATAGGTAACCTGACCTCAAAACGGGAACTCTAGCCCAAAAAGACTAAAAAAACATGAAAAAACACCCCAAAAACAAAAAGTGTGTATTCCACAATGCACTTCGTTTTTTTTGAAGGTCAAATTTTAACATTTTATAAAATCATGGTAAAAACAAAATTGTTTCTTGAAAAAAGGATTGAAAAAACACCCTCAAAACAAAACAAGTTGATGCTGGAATAACAAAAAAAAAATTGTTTCATACTTTTGGCATTTTAAAAAATAGAAATAACATTTTTTAATTTTTAAAATTCAAACATTAAAAAAAAAACCTAAAATTTAAGAAAAAAAATAAATTTAAAAAATAAAAACATTTAAAAGCTTAAAATTTAAAAATATATGAAGATAAAAAAAAATAAAAAAAAAAACAGAAGTTTTTTTTAATTCAAACATTAAAAAAAAACCTAAAATTTAGAGAAAAAAAAAAAATTAAAAAAAAATTTAAGATTAAAATTTAAAAAATATAGAAATTAAAAAATAAAAATAAAAACAAAATAAAAATATTAAATTAAAAAAAAATAAACAAGTTAGAAAAAGAAAGAAATTATAAAAAATAAAATATAGAAATTAAATTTAAAAAAGAAAAACAAAATGCTTATTAAATTAAAAAAAGAAAAAATAAACAAAAAAAAATTAAATTCAAGGAAATATATTAAATTTTAATAAATTTAAAAATTAAAAAAAAAAATTAAAAAAAAAGAACATTATTCAAATTTGAAGGAAAAAAATGAAAAATTAATTAAAAATAAAAAATAAAAATAAAATACAATGAAAATATTAAATTTAAAACAATATATATTAAAAAAACAAATAAACTATAAAAAATAAATTAAATTTAAATTATAAAAAATAAAATATATATATGAACTTAAATTAAAATATGTATATATATATATATATATCAGATTTTATTAAACAAAATTAAATTTAAATACAAAAATATTAAATTTTAATAAATAAATGAATAAACAAATAAATTTTGAAAGAAAAATAAATTTTAAATATAAAAGAAAAAAAAAACATTGTTAAAAGAAAAACTTTAAAAATCAATTAAAAATGGAACATTGAATATATATATATATATATTAACTAAAAAAAAATTAAAAAACAAATTAATTGAAAAAAATTAAGTTTAATTAAAAAAAAAAATCTAATTTTAAGTACACAATCTTAATCGAAATAAAAAAATATAAAATTTTTATGTAATCAACAAAAAAAAATTAATAAAAAAGTTAAACATTTAAAAAACAATATTAAATCTAAATAAATAAAAAAAAAATACAAAATTTATTAAATTTTATAAAAATATATTAAAAAACTAAACGTAAAACTTAATAATAAAGAAAAACTATGAAACTAAAAAAAAAATAAAAAAAAATAAAAAAATAAAAAAAAGAAGCAAAATTTAATAAAAATTATTAAAAAAAAAGTAATAATAATAAAATTAAAAAAAATAAAAACAAAACAAATTTTATTTTAAATAAAGAAATTAAGTTAAAAAAAAATTAATTTTTTTAAAAAAAAAAAAAAAAAAAAAAACTGGTGGTGACACGGTGGTGGTGGTGGGGGCGCAGCTTGCCCGTTGGGCGTCGGCGGCCAAGAATCAGCCCTCCACCCAGCGGGGGCCGTGAGGCCGCTGGGCCTCCCCCGTGGCGCCGCCCGCCCGGCCCCCGGCGCCCAGCGGGCAGGCTGCGCCCCCACCACCACCACTGTGTTGTTTTTTATTTATTTATTTTTTATTAATTTTTTTTTTTTGAAATTTTTTTTGTTTGTTTGTTTGTTTAAATTTAAAATAAAATTTGTTTTGTTTTTAATTTTTAATATATATATATATATATATATATATTTTTTTTTTTTTTTAATTTTTTTTTTATTTTTAATATTTTTATTTTAATTTCATTTTTTTAAAATTCTTTTTAATTTCAAAAAATTTAAAATTATTATTTTTATTCATTTTTATTTTTATTTTTATTTATTTTTAGATTAAATTTTTTTTTTTTAAATTTAAAATTTATTTATTAAAATTTTTAAATTTTAATTTAATTTAATTGTTTTATTTTTTATTTTTTCGTTTATTTAGTTTTTCATTTTTAAAATCTATAAATTGTTTTATTAAAAAAAAAAAAAATTACTAAATTTATGTATATTTGTTTTTTAATTATTTGCACGTGGTTTTTTTCATTTTTTTGGTTTTTTAATGATAGTTTTTTATTTTTTTTTTTGCTTTTTTGAAATTTTGAAATTTGTATTTTTTTTCTTATTATTATTATTATTTTTAATTAATTAATTAATTAATTAATTATTATTATTTTTTTTAATCTAAATTTTAATTTTGTAATTTTAATTATTATTATTTTTTAATATATATATATATATATATGGTTTTTTTTAATAAGTTAGAAAAAAATGTGTTTTTTTTTTTTTTATAAATTTTTTTAAATTGTTTTGGTCATTTTTTGTTTTTTTGTTTTCTTTAAATTTTTTGTTTTTTTTCTTCAAATTTTGGCATTTCCTTTGATATAATTTTCAAATATTTTTGTTTTTTTTTTAAAATTTTTTTATTTTTACGAACTATTTTTGTTTTTTAAAACATTTTTATTGGTTTTTTTAATTGTTTATATATATATATATATATTTTAATCTAAGTTTTGTGTTTTATTACCAACATGAAAATCACCACTCTAAAAAAAAAAAGGTTGATGCAGCATCAATACGTTTCAAAATTAGCATGAAAATCACCGTTCTAAAAAAAAAGTTGATGCTGCATCAATACATTTCAAAATTAGCATGAAAATAACTAACATTTTAAAACAAATAGTCATACTTCATAAATAAAAATATTAGAGTGTCAAAAATGTGCACAAAAAAAAAATATGGTGATTCTGCATCACCACTTTTCAAAATCGGGTGCTTTTTATGCTACCAAAAAAAGTAGGTAACATTGCGGTTACCTATTTCATCGGTAACATTGTTGTCATTGAAATGGGTGGTTGAAACATTGTCCTAGGTGCAGAATGGATTCACACACTCGGCCCTATCACAATGGATTTCCAAGGGTTATATAGGAGGTTTGCGAAGGAAGGTCACACTCATACATTGAGGGGACTCTAGGCGGGTGCTCCTACTATCATCAACTCACATAGAATGGAGAAGCTTTTAAAAAAGGGCCATTATGGGGTCGTAGCCCAATTTAATGCCATCTAAGCAATTGACTCCACCCCTCCCCAAATTCATCCAGATACGCAGCAGGTCTTAGATTTCCATCAACGGGTTTTTGACAAACCACATGAAATTCGCCTTTCTGAGAGTGAGCATGATCATAGAATCCCTCTGATCCCAGGAGCTCAACCACCAAATGTTCGTCCATATCACTATCCTTTTTCCCAAAAGAATGAAATTGAAAAAATCATCAAGGAGCATATAGAAGCAGGGGTTATTCGCCCCAACACGAGCCCTTATTCATCTACTGTAGTCATGGTTTTAAAGAAGAATGGAGAATGGCACATTTGTCTTGAATTTAGGGCCCTTAACAAGCTCACTATCAAGGACAAATTCCCTATTCCCGTGGTGGATGATTTGCTTGATGAACTCCATGGTGCTAAATTATTTACCAAGCTTGACCTCCACTTTGGATGTCATCAAATACGCATGAAGGAAATTGACATCCCCAAAACAACTTTCCGAACTCATGAAGGCCACTATGAATTCTTGGTCATGCCATTTGGTATTTATAATGCTCCCTCCACTTTTCAGAGCCTCATGAACCACCCTATGAAACCTTATCTCAAAAAATTTGTCCTGGTATTTTTCGATGATATTTTCATCTACAGTCTCACCTGGGATCAACACCTTCACCATGCTGACCAAATGCTACAATTTATCCAAGACCATAAATTCTCTGTCAAACTCTCTAAGTGCTCCTTTGGAATGGAAGAAGTTGAGTATTTGGGCCATCTTGTGGGACGAGATGGTGTCAGGATTGATCCGAAGAAGATTCATGTAATGCAGGATTGGCCCCAACTCAAAACCTTGAATAATTTGAGGGGATTCTTTGGTCTCACAGGTTACTATCGCAATTTCGTCAGCGACTACGGACGTATTGCACGTCCCTTAACTAATCTTCTGAAAAAAATTCATTCTTATGGACTGACACCGCACAACAGGTTTTCGTGGCTCTCAAACAAGCCATGTGCTCCACTCCAGTTTTGGCTCTACCTGAATTCACCAAATCTTTTGTGATTGAATGTGATGCTTCTAGTACATGCATTGGCGCAGTCTTAATGCAGGAAGGTAGACCATTGGCCTTCACTAGTCAACAACTCAGTGGCAAACATCTAGGAAAATCCACATATGAGAAAGAAATGATGGCCATCTTACATGCAGTCGACACTTGGCGCCCATACTTATTGGGGAGACGATTCCAAATCCATACTGACCATCATAGTTTAAAATATTTTCTAAAGCAACGTCCATCATCACCACAACAAATAAATGGCTGGAAAAAATGTCAGGATATGATTATGAAATCATTTACAAAAAGGGATGTGAAAATGTAGTAGCTAATGCCTTATCTTGACAATTTGAGGATGAAGGCATGCTTTTATCACTCTCTCTACCTTGATCAGATTGGATTGTAAATGCTCGTCGGGAATGGTTCGCTCACCCCTCCTTGTCCCAGCTCATTAATAACTTGAGAGACGATCCCAATGCCTCCATTGACTACACTTAGAAGGATGAGGTTTTTTTTTACAAGGATCGAATAGTGCTCTCCCAAACCTCAGTTCTCAAACTCTGCATCTTGGCCGAATTGCACTCTTCTCCAATGGCCAGACATTCAGGATTTCAGAAGACTTATGCGCGTGCCCATCGCTCCTTTTGCACTGGCATGAAAACTAGCATTCTTACTTTTTTCACTGAATGTGATGTATGCCAACGCAATAAAGGGGAAACAATTAATCAATCAGGAATCTTACAACCTTTACCCCTCCCTGCCTCAGTATCGACAGACATCTCCATGGATTTTATTACTGGCCTCCCAAAGTCCGGAAACAAATCCGTTATCATGGTGGTTGTTGATAAGCTTTCCAAATATGCCCATTTTTTGCTCTACCCCATCCTTTTACCCCAACCTTGGTGGCACAAATTTTCATGGACCAAATATTCAAACTACATGGCGTGCCGACTTCTATTGTGTCCGACCGTGACCCCACCTTCACCAAAAAATTTTAGCAGGAACTTTTCAAGCTCCAGGGCATGCAAATCCAACTCAGTACAACTTATCATCCTAAAACCGATGGTCAGACAGAGGCAGTCAACAAATTCTTGGAAACCTATCTACGTTGTTTCACTTCTGACAAGCAACATCAATGGGTCCAATGTCTACCTCTAGTTGAATAGTGGTGCAACACCAACTATCATGAAGCCACCAAGATGACACCTTATGAGGTTGTATATGGAAAAATTCCACCATCACCGGTGTCTTACCTCCTTGGTTGTTCCAAAGTGCAGGCAGTTGATCAACTCTTACAGAACATTGCCGCCATGATCGCTCATCTCAAAGATAATCTACATCAGACTCAGAACCAAATGAAGAAATAGGTCGATCAACATCGATCCAAATGATCATTTCAAGTAGGTGACCAAGTATTCCTACGACTCCAAACATATAAGCATATCTCTCTCAAAGAAAAATGATGTCAGAAACTCGCATTGAAATTCTATGGGCCTTATCTGGTACTTCAACGTATAGGAGCTGTCGCCTACAAATTGGATCTCAAAGAAAAATGATATCAGAAACTCACAATGAAATTCTATGGGCCTTATCTGGTACTTCAATGTATAGGAGCTATCGCCTACAAATTGGATTTACCAACCACTTCACGAATCCACCCAATATTTCATGTCTCGTGCCTCAAGAAAGTGGTGGGGAACAATTGCAGGGTTCAAACAAGTCAGCCAGAATTAAATGAAGAAGGTTCACTTTGGCTCCAACCAAAGTAGGTCCTCGATACTCGCGAATGTCATCTTCGTGGCCACACAATCAAGGAAGTACTAATCAAGTGGAAAGACACCTCTCTAGAAGATGCCACATGGGAACCGACCACTATTCTTCAACAATTTCAGCAACTTCAACCTTGAGGACAAGGCTGCTTTTGATGGGGGAGGGCATGTTAGGGTCAACCCTAACCCCTTTATTTATGTAATAAGCCCATAAGGGCCTAGCCTGAGTCATAGTTAGTTGGTTGAGTCAACAAAGCTTGTAAGCGGTTATCCGCATTAATAAAAAATTTAAGTGGTTAACCCACATTCTAGAAAAGAGACCACAATTAGTTATAAATGGGCCTTAGTTAATAAATAAGGTGGTTAACCCATGATTATGTCAGGGACCACGAGTAGCATTAGGGGAATTTTGAGGTCTAAAATGGGTCTCTTAAGAAAAATGTACAACAAAAATAAACTTGATAAGAACCAATAGTATTCAAGATGATGATGTCAACTATGGGGGATGATTCATCATTTTTGGAGTAAAAAAGTAAAATTTAAAAAAATAATTAAATAATAAAACTAATTTTTTAACTCGTATTTTCAACTTATCTCCATAATGTTTTACTCAAATTTCGAACTAGGATACTCGTTGGATGCAAAATTTAATTCATCATCTAAGGAGTACCCATATTGCATACTTTCAATGGACCTTGCTACATAAAAAATTAGAAATACATGAAAAATGTGATTGCAATCACGTTTTTTCATGTATTTCTCATTTTTTGTGTAGCAGGGCCCATCAAAAGTATACAACATGGATACTCTTTGGATGAGGAACCAAATTCTGCATCTAATGAGTGTTTCTGCTCAAAATTTGAGTAAACCCATAGGGAGATAAGTCGAAAATACGAGTTGAAAAAATAGTTTTTTCTTTTTTCCCTCTAAAATTTGATTATGTAATCTAATCTTATTTTATTATTTCCACTATTATTTTATAATTTTCTTAGGAGGCCCATTTTAGACCTCAAAATCCCGCTAATGTTAGGATTTTGGATGTCATTAGGCTATAAATAGCGTTAGATAGAAGGAAAAAGCATTGTGTCATATTGTAATTGAGCTCTGCTCTGTTGGAGGGTGCCCCTTCGAAGAGGCAAGTGAACATTGTATCTTGTTTCTGCATAATGAAATATCTCTATTGCTTGTCTATTTTTTTTTTGGTGATATCTATATGTCTCAGATATTTTGTTTCGTATTTCTTGTATTCTGGCTCGTCTAATAGGTAAAGTGCATAACACCCTCATCTTTGGGAGCTTTCTGACATCATTCCCTAATCCTTTGAGCTCTGATAGAGGGGAAAGGCAACTCGTTGTTCTCAATCAACTGTGACCACTTCCTGGAAGGGTCACACCCATAATTCCAAACCGCTCTTTGAAAACCAAGAACTTTCCTTTCGGTAAAGGTTTGCTAAGAATGTTAGCTATTTGATCATCAATCACAATATGATGGAACCTCACTGCTCCTCTCTGCACCATACCTTGGATATAGTAATATTTGATCTCATTGTGCTTGGAATTGTCATTGAACATAAGAAAAATCCCATTCTTATTGTCATAGTATATAATTGTTGTGTCTGGAACTTGCTCAAATAGTTGTCCAAAGAGCTTTCTCATCCACACTTTCCCATAGCTAGCCACGCTAGCAACAATGTGCACAACTTCAACGATACTCAGTGCAACAAACTTCTACTTTATGCTCATCCAAGATATTTTGGTAGATCCCAAGCTAAAGCAACACGTAGAAGTGCACTTTCTATCAACAGAGTTACCAACCCATTCAACATCAATATATCCATGAAGTCTTACATTTTTAGCAGTGCATCTCAATCCAAGATTGCTAGTCCCATGCATGTATATCAATACATGCTTTGCAACAATCCAATGTGCATGTGATCGATTAATTATATATTGACTCAGAGTATTGACCACATAAAATATGTCTGGTTTGTGTTCACTAAGAAATCAGTGCCCCAATCAGTTGACGATACTTAAAATGATTTGCCAAATCAAGTCCTACAACTTCACCACATAGCTTCTTGAAATTCATTTCCATTGGAGAATTCATGGACTTACATTATGTCATACCAAATCATTCAATAAGTTAGTTACAAAACCCTTCAATAAACAACAAAATAAATTCCACTACAGTTATCACATAATTGCGTAGAGAAAATAACAGTGAAATGCAAGCACAAGAATTAATCACAACAACACAATTGTTTTTGGACAATAGTCCCCGAAAAAACCCAATAAGGGAAAACCAGTGCAACAGATGAGGGTTTATTTATTATTATTCAACAACAATTTATTTACAACAAATGATTTACAAAATCATGGAGAAAATTTTGTGAAAAAACCTAGGATAGATTTGCTCAAGTCACTGGATAAATTTTGATACCCAAGAGACCCTCCAGCCTCCACTACGTCACCTCTGCGTCCTGTTTTGTGTAAGGACTGCATGAGGACTGCGTCCTTTGCTATGCTGCCTCTCTGCGCTGTCCCTCTGCTGCTCCGCATCCCTCCTCCTCTGTCTCTGACTGCTGATGTGATCCAGATCTATGTAGGAACGCAACATAATACACATATAACCATAAAGATAGAGATGCATCAGAAATAATACTTCATTTCATCAATATCAAAGAACTAAAATATGTTTACACATAGAATGAAAATAAACTAGCTAGGGCGCTGGTAGATTATCATTGAGAAGAGATGTGGTGGCTACAAGCCTCTGAAATCTGTGTTACAATGAGGCTTGAATGCCTATATATTATTGAGAAACAATGGAAAACCATACACATCCAAAAGCCTAACCCTGAGAGATGAAACGCCAGAATATGGGGCTCATCGGGGTAAATTGGTACATCAATTTCCTGGGGTCGTAACTTTGGCATATTATCTCTGATTGACGCACATGATACATCGTTAGAAAAATATATTTGAGGACTACAACCACTGATCGAAAATATCAATTATGGAACGAAATCATATTTTCCAGCAAACGATGCCCAAAAAACGTCATTTAGGGCCTCAAAACGGCTCCGGAAGTTCAGGACCCGAAAACTGTTAAAAATAGTAAATTGTGCTATAATTAAAGAAACTAAAAATTGAAAGAAAAAATGGTGGGGCCCCAAGCGGAATAGGCAGGTGGCCACCAATATCCACATGGATCATTCCTTCCCTCTTAGGAAGCAATGGTCTCTATTGCGTTGAGTTCCTCCATGATATGAGGAAAATTCTGCTGAACTTGGTCCCTAGTGAACCACTTGCCTTGGTGCAGGAGTTGGCCAGCTTTAACCACCCGATACAGTTGGATCTTCTGCTGGCGAGTGTTCTTGATTTTCATTTCCATGATACAATCTGTGGTGGCCTGTTCCATGTAGTATGGGTTTAACTCTGTTGGTGTGAGTTATTCTGCAATGCCATAGGTGTCTAATAGAGGTGGGAAATAGGGCCGAATGTAGTCCACATTGAATATCGGGTGCAGAGCAAGGAATGGTGGAATACTGAGCTCGAAGAAATTTTTCCCTACAACCTTGGTGATGGTGTAGGACCCATATTGGAACGGGCGAACCTTGCGGTGGGGTCCAGTGAGGTGCTCCTTCTGCAAATATAGCCACATTTTGTCGCCCACCTGCAAGTGGTGTGGCACCTGATGTTGATCATGTCGTTTCTTGTACTTGGCATTGGCTCTGTCCAATATGTCATGAACCTGCTGGTGGACGTGCTGAATGTGCTCAATGAAGTTGTTCGCTTTGTCAGCTTCAGACTGAACATGAGCCGAATTGGCCTGAGTAGCCACAAATGGCATGGCTACGTGAATGGGACATAGTGGCTGGAACCCCAGGCCCACATGAAAGGAGCTGTGGTCGGTTGAGCTGTGGAGAGCCCAGTTATCAGTGTGTTGTACATAGGGAAGGCTCTCATCCCATGTGCATGGATTATTTGAATTGTACGTGCACAAAATGTGTACAATCATCCGGTTGATGACCTCTGTCTGGTCATCAGTTTGGGGATGGAAAGCTGTGGACTTGGTGAGCTTGGTGTCCAGCATTGACAAGAGGTTGGAACAAAATGTGCTGAGGAACCTGCTATCACGATTCGAGATGATAGACTGTGGGATTTCAAAGTGCACCCACACTTGTTCAAAGAAGATTTTAGCAGTGGGTTCTGCTGTGATATTCTTCTTGCAGACCGACATAATGGCCATCTTCGAGAATCTGTCGACGACCACGAAACACATTCGTTTCCATGCTTAGTAGAAGGAAGGTCTGACATGTAATCCATGGAGATGGATTCTCAAGGTCGACTAGGGGTAGATAGCAGAGTATAGAGGCCTTGTTTCTTGATGGTCGGTTTGGAAATGGAAGAAGAAGTGCACGATCCGATGTAATTCCCAACATCCTGTCGAAGGTTCGACCAATAGAAATACTTCTACAATATTGCCATTGTTTTCTCGACCCCAAAATTCCCTGCGAATCGATTGTAGTGTGCTTCCCAAATCATCTTGGCACGCTCGCTTGAAGGAACACAAAGGTGTCTCAGGTGACATATCAGTGCATTTTGGAGGTGAAAATTTGGAACTTGCTTACCCTCCAAGAGTGTCTTGTATGTGTGGGATAATTCCGGATCGCTATTGTAGAGAAGAGGCCAATTAGAAGTCTCGTGCCTACAAGAGTTGAGAACGATGTTAGTGCCACGATCGGTGGTCGGCTGAGGCAGTCTGCAACATTATTGGTGCTGCCCTTCTTATACTTGATGTTCAAATGAAATTGTTGCAGATATGTGGACTACTTCTAATGGCGATCGTTCTACAACTTCCCTTGTGTCTGTATGAACTACAGGGGTCGGTGGTCTATGTGGATGACCATTTCCTTCCCCAAAATGTAATGCTTCCATTGGAGGCATGCCTGCACAATGGAATACATTTCCTTGTCATAAGTGGGATACTTGCGGATAGTGTTGGACAATGTCTCACTGTGATATGCCACTGGATGCCCCTGTTGAGTAATAACTGCCCCAATAGCATAGTCAGAGGCATCTGTCTCAATCTCAAATTGTTGTTGCAAGTCTGGTAATGTGAGCACTGGGGCAGAGCAGAGACGATGTTTCAATTCTACGAACACCTTCTGTTGAGATTCCAACCAAAATAATTTTGCTTTCTCTCTTCCCTTGGTAACTTGACTCAAGGGCCAAGCGATATGAGAGAATCCCAATAGGAACCTGTGGTAGAAATTAGCAAGACCTAGAAAGCTGCGAAGCTCTGTTAGAGTGGTTGGGGATGACCAATCTCGAATTACTTAGATCTTGGTTAGATCCACATGCACCCCTCGTTCATCAATAATGTATCCCAGATACTGAACCTGGGTCATGCCAAAAGTGCACTTCTCTAAATTGGCACACAACTTATGTTGCCGCAGTGTTTGGAGGACCTAGTGGATGTGGTGGAGGTGCTCATCCTAAGTCTCGGTGAAGATCAGGATGTCATCCAAATACACTATTACAAATGAGTTGGTGAATGGCTGTAGGATGTCGTCCATCAACCTCATGAAGGTTGCTGGAGCATTCGTCAACTCGAAAGACATGACCAGGCATTCGAAAAGGCCCTCCTTGGCTTTGAAGGCAGTCTTCCACACATTGGATGGTTCAAATGGTACCTGTTGATAACCATACTTCAAGTCGATCTTGTTGAAATATTTCACCTCTTTGAGTTGATCCAGAGGGTCATCAATTCGTGGGATCGGGTACCTATTCTGGACAGTGATTTTGTTCAACGCCCAATAGTCACTACAAAGTTTCCAAGTCCCATCTTTCTTCTGCACTAACACGATCGGGATCCCACAGGGCAATAAACTCGACCGGATGTGACCTTTCTGCATCAACTCCTGAATTTTCCTTTTGATTTCATCGTTCTCCAGAACAGAGCGCTGATAGATTGGTCTATTGGGCAGTGACACACCTGGGGTCAAATCGATGGGGTGCTTGACCTGACAGTGCAGAGGCACCCCTATGAGTGAGGTGAAGATGTCCCCATACTCCTCCATGACCTTGTCTATTTGTTGTTGTTGTGCAAAGGATCCCTGTCTTGAGGTCGTGCCACAGTCTTCTTCTTGCCCTCGGGGCGGATCATCAGGAAATTTTTTTTCCCGGTTTTGGAAATGAGCTTACTACATTGTTTTGGAGTAACCAAAGAGATAGCTGCACGCCATGGTACCTCTGGTATCCTGTACAACTTATTTTCCAAAGTAACAATAACAGCGCAGGGTCGAGACTCATACACAGCATGTCGCTTCCACAAGTATGGTTGGCCTAATAATATATCACAAACATCAAGAGGAACAATGTCACATAATACCTCATTTGTGAAGGGCTTGATGCTATAGGGAAGGCGACACTACTGGCTGACGCAGAGATCCCGTCCTTGGTGAAGCCACCCAATGGTGTACGACTGTGGGTGTGCTGTGGTCGGCAAGCCAAAACGCTTCACGACCTCTGTTGAAATGAGGTTCTTTTGGCTCCCACTGTCGACAATGAACTATAGCGGAGAACCCTTTACCCACATCTGAGAGTGGAAGAGATGCTCCTCCTCTTCTAGATCTTCTGGTTCCTCCTTCTGGATCTTTGCAGTGGAAATGGTGGCATTGGGCTCCTCATCAATAATTTGATTCCCTTTGTCATTCCCTTGTCGGGTTATGATTCAGAGTTAGAGCTTGCATCTGATTAAGAAACCCTCATCTCGGCCACCAGTGACTGCTTGGCCCGACACTCACTTGTGTTGTGAGTGGAGCTCTTATGGAACTCACACCACTTTTCCATGTCCTTCTTCGGCTTCGTGGTGTTGTTCTTTGCTTGTGGCTTTGGTAACTTATCTTGGGACACCATGCCTTAGCTTTGTCCTTTGTTCTGTGGTTTGGGGGCACATTTCCCTTGCTTTTGATTCACAGATCCAAAGTCTCGCTTCTTATGTTTAAATTTCTGCTCAATCTTGGCAGCATACCGGTATGCCGTACCAAGCAAGGTGATGTCAAAGAACTCCATTTCCTCCTGAATGTATCTGTGTAGAAAAATGCGGTACTTCAACACCAAATTTTTCTCCGAATCTTTGATACCCAACTTTGTGCAAAGGTTATGGAACAAATTTGTTAGCTCATATACCTCTTGATCCCTTTGCTGCCACAGCGTAGTCCGTTGTATGTATTTGTCCTCATAGCTCCCCATGGGATAATATTGTTTCTTGATGACATCTTGGAAAGAATTCCAAGTGGGTACGACCGAGAACAAAGAGGGTTCCCCCTCGTCCTTTTTCTTAGAGTAGGTTTCCCACTAGTCCTTGACATGGGGGGTAGCTTTGAGGAGTGCAAAAATAATCTTCTTGAAGTCGGAAAAGTCATCAACTGAGAAATATCCTTCTAATAGATTCAACCATTTATTTACGACGTCTGCATCTATTTGGCCCTCAAATACGGGAATGTTAAAGTTTACTTGTACCTTAAAAGGAGTTGCGCCTCCAGAGTGGCTGCTGGATGCAGATGTGCCACTAGTGGGCAGTTGTTAAAGGATTTGGGCAAAGCTATCCATCATCGCGTTCCTTTGTCTTTCGAGGGCCTCTTTGAGCAATATTTTGATAGGATCTCTTGCTCCCTCATCTTTCTTTTTGTCCCCCATGCGCAGCCGTCGGGGTTTGCGAGACTGATCTTGCAAAGGTTCAACCAGATTGAGCCCTAACTCCTTATACCTCGACCTTGTTGGGGACATGCAAAGAAGGATTGAGAAATAGCAGAACGCTCTGATACCACTGATCCAGATTTATGCAGGAACGAAAAAAATACACATAACCATAAAGATAGAAATGTATCGGAAATAACACTTCTTTTCATTAATATCAAAGAACTAAAATATGTTTACAGATAGAATGGAAATAAACTAGCTAGGGCACTGGTAGCTTATCTTTGAGAAGAGATGTGGTGGCTACATACCTCTGAACTCTGTGTTACAATGAAGCTCAAAGGCCTATATATTATTTAGAAACAACGGAAAACCCCAAACATCCAAAAACCTAACCCTGGGAGATGAAACGTCAGAATATGGGCCCAGTCGGGGTAAATTGGTACATCGATTTCTCGGGGTCGTAACTTTGGCATACTATCTCCGATTGATGCACATGATACATCGTTAGAAATATCTATCTGAGGACTAAAATTTCTAATCATCAATATCGGTTCTGGAACATAATCATATTTGTCGAAAAAGCGATGCCAAATTTTTTTCGTTTAGGACATAAAAACGGCTCCAAAAGTTCACGACCCGAAAAACTTCTAAAAATAGTAAACTGTGCTATAATTAAGGAAACTGAAAAACTGAAAGAAACAATGGTGGGGACCGAAGTGGAATAGGTGGGTGGCCACCAATATCCACCTGGATCATGATGATACCCTCCTCTTCCTTCACCCTACAACTCTCCCTCTGAAATCAAACTCTTTTTTTCTGAAGTATTGATTTCCTTCGTGTTACTAAGTATTTACCTGGTGTGTTTCCAACTGACTCTCAAGTCTTCATTTATACTTTTCCCGTTGAGATATCAATGGTCGTGATCAAATCTCTATTCAAAAGCTAAGATTAAAACATAGTTGATCCTCGTCTCTTAGAAGCTTCTCACCCATATTTATATTAATTCCCTTTAATTATTTTAATTTCCTAAGTTTTAACTTAGGAATCATTAAAAATAATTAATTATTCTCATATAATTCACTATGGGTGGAATTTCTCCAAACTATTTCTGGTTCTTGGAGATCTCATGTATTCTATCCCCTCCACAAAATTTTAGAGCTAGAGCACATCTAATGCGACCAAAAAATCAACACTCCCTCTTAGCGAGGAATGTGCTCTAGCAATACTTCCCACTGTTGATTTTGTAGCATTGGAAAGTGTTCCAAGTCTCATATTTTGGGGAGAGGCTTGGACATCAGTATTCCAGAGAACTCAGAAATCATTTGTGGAAATTCCACTCAGATCATGCTTTATTAAAATAATTAATTATTTTAAAGTGATCCCTACGTCTAAACTTAGGAAAATTAAATAATTAAAGAGTATTAATAAAGAAGAGTTTGAATCTTCTGGATAATGAAAATCAAGACATATTTTAATCTGAGCCATCGATTAAGGATATAATATGGGCCGTTGATTCATCAATGAGAAGACTATAGGAGAAGGCTTGAGGGTCATTTGGACACTCTTAGTACCCGAAGGAAATCGATTCTGAAGTAAGAGAATTCGGTTTCAAAGTGTGTGGTTGTAGAGGTTGGGTTGCAGAGACAGAAGGAGGGGGGAGAAGTCAGCAGTGACAAAAGAAAGCAGAAGGAAGACAAAGAGGAGGCAACACTGAGCAACATCACTGGCCCTCCACGCAGAGTGACACAATCCAGCGCAGTGACTGCGTAGAGGGGCCACGTAGAGTGACGTAGAGGGAGGAGTATTGCCTACCGTGTGTCGGGAATATTTTCGGAGTGCTCGGGAAATTCATCGCAGGTATATGCTAAGTGATCTTCTCGTAATATTATTTGCAAAAGAACTTTCACTACTGAAGAATAATATAAATCCTCATCTGCTACACTGATTTTCCCACATTGGGTTTTTCCGGGGACAATTGTCCAAAAATAACTGTGTTCATGTGGTTGTTTCTATTGTGCTATATGTGTTCTATTTTTTCTTCTGCTTTTGATTAAAGTGATTACGGCAGTTGTATTTATTTTAATATTTACTGAATCATATGTGAATAACTTATCATAAATAAGTAGGCGAACTAAATCAATCACTACAGTGGTATTTTCAGATTGTAAATTTCACACGATATCATAGCAAAAGGCAAAAGACAGAAAATGAGGTTCTGCAATGAAATCAAGAGCCGACATAGATGCAACAACAACTCGGAAGGATTTACGCAGTCCTCCTTAATACATGGAAAAACAGAGGGATCATGAAATCTTAGTTCTGGCATCCAGAATATAAGAGGATTTCACATGCGTGTCAAGAACGACCTCTCTAGGCATTTGGTATATTGAAAGTGGAGCATCTGCTCACATGACAGGAGTTCGGGAATGCTTCTCGAGCTACCAAGAAGAGCGTATGAATTTTTAGATCACGATGGGAAACAAGGCCAAGTGAACCCCCGTTGGAAGAGGCACTGTTGTGGTTCCTGTGATTTGGCAGATTTGACAATACCAAATGACAAGACAACATCAAACCACTTTTGGATCTCAGGATCTAGCCTTCCTGGATCCAGATAGGGATCTCTCTATAAAGGAGAGGATAATTTATCTTTGAAGTTCAATTTTAAGGTATTAGGCTAGTTATAGGGCACGATGGGTTTTGTTTTGTTCGTTTGGTTGGGAAACATGAAAGAAGGGTTCAGTGTAAGGTAAAGGGATGAGTAGAGAAGGATTTTCGGCAATGGGGAGATAATTCAAAGAGAACACAAGTCCATTGGACAATAGGGTCATAAAAGGGTTTACTTGCAATTCAAATATCCAAGGCTTTCAAGGGGCTAGTCATCTAAAACAGAGGATCTCTTAAGATGATAGTATGGGATGAAATAATAAAGAAATGAATAGGAATGACAAGGAAAACCTTCCAAGGTGACCACTTCGGAGTAAATCTAGGGACAGGGCATGCCTTAAACCATCTATGATCAAACTCCTAATGAGGCTAACTCTGAAAGACAACAATCCAACAGTCCTCTTGACTACTTTCAGACAATAGAAAACATTTAAGTTTAACACAGAGTGAAAACTAAGATCAGAGAAAGACTTTTAACCTTCTCTGCTTTCGACATTCAACTCAAAGGGATCTTAGAAAGGCTAACTGCTGGAAAAGGAACCAGGGGACATGGCTAACTCTAAATCTCCCTTTTTCCTAATTCTTTCAGCTGAAACCAAACAAGAGCATCCAAGAAACAAACTCTAAATTCATACATCATTAAGCATGTACAACCCAACTTCTATACTGGTTAAATTATATAGAATTTGTTCTTAGATACACAAATAGCAGAAAACATAAAGATAAGAATGTGCAGGAAGCATTAGAGTACTTGCAGCAGTATATCCTAAGCTAAAATTACTGATTCTTATAAGAGAAAATGAAACATGATGTATAACAGAGGGAAAACAATAACAAAGATAGAGCACATTACCACTGATTTAGACCAGGATCCAATGAACATGATTGTCATATTAGAAGAGAAAAACCAGTCACATACATCCTTTTCCAATAGCTTGATATCATCTAGAAATCATTTCCCAGCCTATTTACAACTACTATCCATAGAACTCTAATTGAGTTAAACAACTTACAATCAGTGTTTTTACAATATCCAACCAACCAACCAACCAACATTTACAATGTATTTCTCATGAGTTCTTATAGGTGAAAGAGTGATAGTAGTGGCAGATAGAACTTAAATTATTCATTAAAACAGAGGGAGAAGTGTTTCTGAAGCCCATTCGGTTTTAATATCTTTACATTAACTTTCAGTACTCTTTGGATGAATTAGGGGTCTTCTTCAGTTTGATAATAACTCCGAGGGTATGTTCCATGAAGTACTTTCTGGCTGTAGTACTCTGATTGTACTTTGAGACAAAAAAGGATGAAGATTTGCCTTTAAGGTCTTCCATGCTTTGTAACTAATGCACTGATAATTTTAGGAGCTTTCTGTCAGAATAATAACTACTCTGGAGCTTGATGAAGAACAGGGAATGGGTAGTAGTGATTTGGTCCTTTTTCAGTAAAAGGAATGTCCTGCTGATATATCCTCTGCGCTGCTGCAATCAATGATTTGTATTTAATCTGTGCTGAATGTGGATTAGGCTTCTTAATCTTCAATATTATGCCTTTAACCCTTTTCAGAGAGTTCTTCCTCTGCAATCTTGGCTTTGTGATAGCCTTTCTGTGCCAGGGCCGTGACTATGAAAACAGTGTGAATTCACCACTTTTGAAACTTGCAAAAAACGAGAAACATGTTATAAAAACCAGGGGGAGTGAGGGAGGACTGCTTTAGAGGCTCGTGGGGATGGAGGAGCAGTGGTGGAAAATGGTGGATGCAGCGAAAATGTGACGAAAATCATGGTGGAAGGCGAAAAACAGGTCTGATGGGAGTCTGGTGCGAGGATGAACGTGGATCGTCGGATTAGAATAATCGACGGTGGAGATCTGTCAATGAAGTCGTTTAGAAGGTTGGATGAAAAATGGATGGAGGCGAGATTAGATCAGGGCCGTTAGATTAGAACAAATCAACGGTGGAGATCACCCGATGGAATCAATTGGAAGGATATATGAAAAGTAAGTGAACGGGGTTGAGATTAAATGAGAGCCGTTTTATCTTAGAGATCAACGACCAAGATTAACAACACAAATGTCATTGAGGAGGGCAGTAAGGCGGAAAACCAGAATGGTTTTCACGCAACAAAAAGGGGGAAAGCGGAAATTCCCAAAAGAACGCGATTCCATACATTGATCGCCACGTGGATTTCTAAAACCGCCCATTTCGCGTTTTTTTGAAATGTTAAACCCTGGGTGCAAAAATTATGTGATATGCATTTTCATTCGTTGGATGATGGGTGGAAAATCCGACGCTGCGGGTGATGCGCGATATAAGGTTAGATGCATTGACGAAGGGAGGCGGGGTCCATTGCTGAGGTCAATGCGAGCCGTCGGATCATGAGGATCGACGATCGAAATCTGTCGATGGGGGAGAATGAGAAGGGCGGGGTTGAAGAGCGGAAGTAATGTGGACCGTCCGATCAAACTTGATCAACGGTGGAGATTTAATCGGAGGTCAGGATGGTGGAGGATTACGTGAGGGACGAGCGCAATGCAATGAAGCGCGAATCGTCGGATCTGGCGGAATGAATGGCTGGGATTAAATCGCATCGGAAAAAAAGGAAAGAGGCCAAAGCATCGAGATCTTTGAGTTTGCGATGTGCGATTAAGCGCTGGCCGTCAGATCAGAGGGGAGATCAACGGTCGGGATTGATCGGAGGGGAGATCAACAGTTGGGATTGATCGGAGGGTGTAATGACGGAGGGTCTATGAGCAGAATGCGATTGAATCCTGGCCGTTGGTTCTTGTGGATTCAACGGTCTAGATCAAATTGGCGGGCGCGGGTGATGGCTCATGAGTGGAGTGCGATTGAATCTTAGTCGTCGATTCTTGTGGATTCGACAACTGAGATTAAATCGGGGGATCGGTATCAGAGGAGGGAAAGGAAAGGACAAAAGGGAAAAATGCGATTGTCGATTTGCGATGGAGCGAGAGCCGTTGATCTGAAAACTAGATCGACGGGGGATATTTAACGATGAAGAAAAAGGAGGGATGGCGGGTTTCGGAACGGGGAGCAATATGGGTCGTTAGATCTTGGCGTAGCAGATCAGATCAACGATGGAGAATTGATCACATGATTGCATCGGCGAGAAGCAAATAACCATGTAAAACAAGTAAAATGTGTTTTGCGATGCGACGAATACTTGTGATTACGATTGGGCCTTAGCGCTTGGTCGTAGCGTGGGTTATATGGAGAACAGGGGCTAGGGCTAAGGCCGAAAGGGGCTTAAGGCCTTAATGCTGAAAAGTGGGTTTTTAGGCCAAAATGAAGGTTTTTTAGAGGGTTTTGAGGGTTTTAATAAGATTAAAAAAGATGTTTTAAACCTTATCAAAGAGAATTTATGAAGGGAATGAAGGAAAATGAAGTATGAATGAGGGAAAATGGGGAAGATGGAGGCCTTTGAAAACAATTTCTTCATAAACAACAGGGTTCATTAATAGAAATAACAGTGAAGATTCTTTAAAGGATAGAAGACACATGGAGGCTTCAAGAATGATAGATTTACAAAGGAAATGTTTCTCTTGAAGGCTCAAAAACCTATTTAGCCACCTGTTTGCTTTAACAAAATATTATAGGTGGCTAACAGTGGCTCCACATGGGGATGGCATCTTCTTGAAGATGTCAAGAATCTCAGAAATAATCTTTGGAAGTAGGCTAGATGCTTGGTACTTGACCATATTTTTCTTCTTTGATCAACTGTTACAAACATGATGGATATTATATCAACAACAATACTTCCCCAAACAATTCTACCTACCCATCCTACTGTCCTAACATTTTTTTTTCAAGGTGCATTTAGACTTGCAGACCTTTCACATCATCATCATTTTTTATTGAAAGAAAAAAACTAATCTAATTCTACCCTTATTCCTCCATGAGACCAGATTTAACAGTTGGACTCATAGCTTCTCTACCTAAACTAATATCTGCCAGGATTAAACTGTCTGGCAGATTTTCATTCTCTATATTCTAAAACAGAAATTTTAATACAGACAAACCAGGATTAGACTATTTGATTTGCTGTGGGTCCATGGCATAAAGACAAGCTGCACATGAATTGAAGCTTTGCAGGAATTAAAAACAAAATTTGAAGGCTTCAGATCTGAAAAACACCAACGTCCTTCCTTCTTCTTGTGACTCAGATTTTGAGATTTTTAGAGTCACCTTTCTTTCTTCATTTCAGCTTTGGTTTTGATCTTTTTAGAGATGCTTCTTCTTTTTTTCTCTGCTGGTTCAAGTTTTGAGCTTGTCTGAACCTTTCTCTTTCTATTTTTGTATTTTTTTGAATTTTTCTTCAAAGTAAAATCAACAACTAACTGAATGCTCATAGGCTGAGCTTTATTGAGATTTCTACCTACCCTACTCTATCTTGAGATATTTACGTGTCTAGCTGAAAAACTCTCTTTTCCAATACATCCAGTCAATCAGATGATCCCATGACTGGTCTTTGCTCATCTCTTTGAGCATGTTGGATAGGCAGGGCCACTCCCATTCTCTTTGTTTTTTAATAGCAGCTCCTAAAATGTTTTTCATTATCTGCAACAAGCTGCTCTTGATGGCGTTTGATCCTTCTTCAAATGTCTGCAGGAAATGAGCATAAGGGTCTTGAAATGATACCTGGTTGTGAGTATTTGGCAAGTAGGCTTCAACCAGGATTTCTTTCTCTTCCACTGGATCAAGAAAAAGACTCTCTTGAGAAAGAAATTCTTCCTCATCTTCATTCTTTTCTGAACTGGAGGACTCATCATATATTACAGTGTTGTCCTCTTGTAGCTCTGAGATATTCTGATTTGGTGGGCTGAGCTCTGTGAAAAGGTCAATGTATTCTTGAGCAGTGGTCTGTTCCATTGCTTCCTCCTTTTCAAAATAAGGTTCCTTGGTTTCAATTTTCTCAAAAATCTCTTCATTGTTTTCCTCTTCACCCTTTGAGATGAAAGGTTGCTGATTTCCAATCACATGAAAACTATTACTGATGATCTGAGATAAAGTAGAGTGAAGATTCAATGGATCTTCACTTGTTATGAGACTGTCATAACTTTCCTCATTAGTATCATAAATAGCCTGCGTGAGCTCATTACTCTCTTGAAGTTGATGGAACTGATTTTCCTCCCACAAATCTACTGATGATGGCCCTGCAAGATCAACTTCTGTTTGCAGAACATCATCATCAGATGAATCAAAACTAGGAAAATCATTAAAGTAAGTAGTGCTGCCAATCAGAAATACTGGATTATCAGTAGATCTTTCTTCATTCTGATTTCAGGGGAGCTTTCCAAATCTGTACAACAAAGCTCAGTAGATGAATGGACAAGAATGTTTGTTCTGCAAAAAATTTCAGAGGCTGGATGTCTATTGATGATCTAATATATTTCTTCTTCTGTCAAAGGGGAAGATGCTCTTGTATTTCTTTGAGCTTAAGAGCAGTTGCTCTCTGTTTCTTGTGAAGACTGCATTTGAAGCTGGATGTCTTCTTGGGCCTTAGCTACAAAGGATAATGAATCAGTATTTGTGCTTGCAGGTATATCTTGAGGAATGTCCTTTATTTCTTGACTGATTTCTTTCTCAACTGATTCATCTGGGTTCTTGTGATAGTCAGGATGCATATGAAACTCTTGAATGGCTTCTAACAAATCTTCTGGATGCATGTCTACCAAATTTTCATCAATATCTAATAGGTATTGTAAGAGGTCCTGAGATCGGTCACAACAGTTTGCACTCCATGGTATGGATGAGGGGTTTTCTTTGTATCTTTCATAGAATACTTGGTGCATGTCCTTAAAAGAAAACAAACTCCTAGGTTCTAACCATTCATATTAGTCCCTTGCCTTTCCTTCTAATGTTAACATGAACATTTTCATAAAGCTGTTTTCATGCCATTCAGTGTTAACCTTCCATACATGTATGTGAAATTTGATGAGATGTAGAAGTGGGTCCTCAAAATATTCACTTTGAAAAACAGGAAGGTTATCATCCCAAATCACCTGGGGCATCTTATGTGGGAACCCAGGGATATGTTCTCTACTCATTGGAGCATATCTTCGTTGTATCATTGGAATCATTTTGTAAATCAGATAAGAGGTCACTGTGTCTATTCAACTAGTTCAAGTCCTTCTACCAGTGGAGTCATTTGGTCTTTTGGGAGTTGTGGAGTCGCCAGGTGGAGGCTTTCTAAGATTTGAGACGAGATGCTGTCCACCATCAGCAATTGAATACCAATCTAAGGAGGATTTGGGTCTTTCTGAGGTCCTAAAGGTGTCTAAGATGAAATTCACTCAGAGTCGCCATTATTTTGTGGTTCCTATGATTTGGCAAATTTGGAAATACCAAATGACAAGATAACATCAAACCACTTTGGGATCTTAGGATCTAGCCCTCTTGGATCTAGAGAGGGATCTCTCTATAAAGCAGAGGATAATCTATCTTTGAAGCTCCATTTTAAGGCATCAGGCTAGTTATAGGGCACGATGGGTTTTGTTTTGTTCGTTTGGTTGGGAAACATGAAATAAGGGTTCGACGTAAGGTAAAGGGATGAGTAGAGAAGGATTTTTGGTAATGGGGAGATAATTCAAAGAGAACACAAGTCCATTGGGCAATGGGGTCATAAAAGGGTTAACTTGCAATTCAAATATCCAAGGCTTTCAAGGGGCTAGTCATCTAAAACAAAGGATCTCTTAAGATGATAGTATGGGATGAAGCAATAAGGAAATGAATGGGAATAACAAGGAAAACCTTCCAAGGTGACCACTTCGGAGTAAATCTAGGGACAGGGCATGCCTTAAACCATCTATGATCAAACTCCTAATGAGGCTAACTCTGAAAGACAACAATCCAACAATCCTCTTGACTACTTTTAGACAATAGAAAACATTTAAGTTTAACACAGAGTGAAACCTAAGATCAGAGAAATACTTTTAACTTTCTCTGCTTTCGGCATTCAACTCAAAGGGATCTTAGAAAGGCTAACTGTTGGAAAAGGAACCAGGGGAGATGGCTAACTCTAAATCTCCCTGTTTCCTAATTCTTTTAGCTGAAACCAAACAAGAACATTCAAGAAACAAACTCTAAATTCATACATCAGTAAGCATGTACAACCCAACTTCTATACTGGTTAAATTATATAGAATTTGTTCTTAGATACAAAAATAGTAGAAAACATAAAGATAAGAAAGTGTAGGAAGCATTAGGGTACTTGCAGCAGTGTATCCTAAGCTAAAATTATTGATTCTTATCAGAGAAAATGAAACATGATGTATAACAGAGGGAAAACAATAACAAAGATAGATCACATCACCACTGATTTAGACCAGGATCCAATGAACATGCTTGTCATAATAGAAGGTCAAAACCAGTCACATACATCCTTGTCCAATAGCTTGATATCATCCATAAATCATCTCCCAGCCTATTTACAACTACTACCCACAGAACTCTAACTCAGTAAAACAACTTACAATTAGTGTTTTTACAATATCCAACCAACCAACCAACCAACATTTACAATGTATTTCTCATGAGTTCTTATAGGTGAAAGAGTGATAATAGTGGCAGACAGAACTTAAATGATTCATTAAAATAGAGGGAGAAGTGTTTCTGAAGCCCATTCTGTTTTAATATCTTTACATTAAATTTCAGTACTCTTTGGATAAATTAGGGGTCTTCGTCAGCTTAATAATAACTCCGAGGGTATGTTCCATGAAGTACTTTCTGGCTGTAGTAATCTGATTGTACTTTGAGACAAGAAAGGATGAAGATTTTCCTTTCAGGTCTTCCATGCTTTGTAACTAATGCACTGACAGTTTTAGGAGCTTTCTGTCAGAATAATAACTACTCCGGAGCTCGATGAAGAACATGGAATGGGTAGTAGTGATTTGGTCCTTTCTTCAGTAAAAGGAATGTTGTGCTGATATATCCTTTGCGCTGCTGCGACCAATGATTTGTATTTAATCTGTGCTGACTGTGGATTAGGCTTCTTAATCTTCAATATTATGCCTTTAACCCTTTTCAGAGATTTCTTCCTTTGCAATATTGGCTCTGTGATAGCCATTCTGTGCCAGGGTCGTGACTGTGAAAACAATGTGAATTCACCACTTTTGAAACCTGCAAAAAATGAGAAACATGTTATAAAAACCGGGGGGAGTGAGGGAGGACTGCTTCAGAGGCTTGTGGGGATGGAGGAACAGTGGTGGAAAACGGTGCATGCAGCGAAAATGTGAAGAAAATCATGGTGGAAGGCAGAAAACAGGTCTGATGGGAGTTTGGTGCGAGGATGAACGTGGACCGTCGGATTAGAATAATCGACGGCGAAGATCTGTCAATGAAGTCGTTTAGAAGGTTAGATGGATGAAAAATGGGTGGAGGCGAGATTAGATCATGGCCTTTAGATTAGAACAAATCAACGGTGGGGATCACCCGATGGAATCATTTGGAAGGATAGATGAAAAGTAAGTGAACGGGGTTGAGATTAAATGAGAGCCGTTCGATCTCAGAGATCAACGGCCAAGATTAACAGTGAAAATGTCATTGAGGAGGGTGGAAAACCAGAATGGTTTTCGCGCAACAAAAAGGGGGAAGCGGAAATTCCCAAAAAAACGCGATTCGATACACTGATCGCCACGTGGATTTCTAAAACCGCCCATTTCACTTTTTTTTTGAACATTAAACCCTAGGTGCAAAAATTATGCGATATGAATTTTCAGCCGTTGGATGATGAACGGAAAATCTGACAGTGCGGGTGATGCGCGATATAAGGTTAGATGCACGAGCGAAGGGAGGCGGGGTCCATTGCTGAGGTCAATGCGAGCCGTCGGATCATGAGGATCGACGGTGGAGATCTGTCGATGGGGGAGAATGAGAAGGGCGGGGTTTGAAGAGTGGAAGTAATGTGGACCATTCGATCAAACTTGATCAATGGTGGAAATTTAATCGGAGGTTGGGATGGTGGAGGATTACGTGAGGGACGAGCGCGATGCGATGAAGCGCGAACTGTCGGATCTGGCGGAATGAACGGCTGGGATTAAATCGCATCGGAAAAAAGGAAAGAGGCCAAAGCACCGAAATCTTTGAGTTTGCGATGTGCGATTAAGCGCTGGCAGTCAAATCGGAGGGGGGATTGACGGTCGGGATTGATCGGAGGGTGTAATGACGGAGGGCCTATGAGTGGAACACGATTGAATCCTGGCCGTTGGTTCTTGTGGATTCAACGGTCTAGATCGAATCGGCGGGTGTGGGTGATGGATCATGAGCAGAGTGCAATTGAATCTTAGCCGTCGGTTCTTGTGGATTCGAAGGCTGAGATTAAATCTGGGGATCGACATCGGAGGAGGGAAACGAAAGGACAAAAGGGAAAAATGCGATTGCCGATTTGCGCTGGAGCGAGAGCCATTGATCTGAAAACTAGATCGACGGGGGAGATTTAATGATGAAGAAAAAGGAGGGATGGTGGGTTTTGGAATGGGGAGAAATATGGGCCGTTAGATCTAGGCGTAGCAGATCAGATCAACAGTGGATAATTGATTGCGGGATCGCATCGGCGGGAAGAAAATAACCATGTAAAACAAGTAAAATGTGTTTCGCGATGCGACGAATACTTGCAATTGCAATTGGGCCTTAACGCTTGGTCATAGCGCGGGTTATATGGAGAACATGGGCTAGGGCTAAGGCCGAAAGGGGCTTAAGGCCATAATGTTGAAAAATGGGTTTTTAGGCCAAAATGAAGGTTTTTCAGAGGGTTTTGAGGGTTCCGATAAGATTAAAAAAGAGGTTTTAAACCTTATCAAAGGGAATTTATGAAGGGAATGAAGGAAAATGAAGTATGAATGAGGGAAAATGGGGAAGATGGAGGCCTTTGAAAACAATTTCTTCATAAACAACATGGTTCATTAATGGAAATAACAGTGAAGATTCTTTAAAGGATAGAATACACATGGAGGCTTCAAGAATGATAGATTTACAAAGGAAATGTTTCTCTTGAAGGCTCAGAAACTTATTTAGCCACCTGTTTGCTTTGAAAAAATATTATAGGTGGCTAACAGGAACCATAATATTTCAGACAAAAACTGATAATAAGCTTCGGGCTACAAACGTACGGCATGTACCAGGATTGGGGATGAACTTACTCTCGGCGTCTCAGCTTCATAATAAGGGTTACGATGTATACTTTATTGGAAATAAGGTTTATGTCAAACATCCTAGCTGGAAAAGGAAGGCACAATTTGGAGTAAGGAGCCATAAAATGTATAAGCTACAACTTGAGTCCCCAATGGCACTAATCGACAATACCGATGAAAGAGACCTGAATGAATTATGACACAGAATAATGGGGAATTTACATCATGGAGCCTTGAATATCCTCAAGAAGACTATCATGGGAGCTCAAGAACTCAGCACGAGGAAAGACGATGTCTACAGGGGGTGCGTACTAGGGAAGTATGCCAAGACAATATTTCCAAGAAACAACAATAGGGCCAAGAGTGTATTTGGAGTTGATACACTCAGACATCTACGGACCAATGTCCATGACTGCTCTCAGTGGTGAAAAGTACTTTGCTACCTTTATTGATGACCATTCCCAAAAAACATGGATCTACTTTCTCAAAACCAAAGATGAAGTATTTAAGCGATTCAAAGAATTTAAGGCTTTGGTAGAAAATTTAACCAGAAAGAGGATCAACAAGTTGCGATCAGATAATGGTGGAGAGTATATTTATAAAGACTTCACAAGTTTCTATGCAAAGGAAGACATCAAGAGAGAATGAACAACTCCATACAATCCAGATTAGAATGGAGTTGTGGAAAGGAAGAACATGACCATTGTGGAACCTGTGAGGGTGATGCTATATGATCAAGACATGCTCAAATTTCTGTGGGTAGAAGCTTGCAATACAACAATATATGTGCAGAACAGGGTGGCTCATAGAGCATTGGGGAAAGTGACTCTTGAGAGTGTGTTCACTCGTAGCAAGCCTGAGGTGAGCCACTTCAGGATATCTGGCAGTATAGCATATTTCCACGTACCCGATGAGAAGAGGAAGAAATTGGATCAGACTGCGAAGAAGGGTTATCTTGTGGGATATAGTGAAATTGCAAAGGCATATCACATCTATATTCCAGAAAACAAGAAGATCGTAGTAAGGTGGGACATGAAATTTGTGGAGGAGAGAGCCTTTAGGAGATCTCGGGAAATGGCTACAGATATGCAGGTTGAGGAAGATCCGCTAGTACAACCACAACGGCCTACAGAGGATGGCGCAAGTGCCTCTCCACAACGTGAGGATTATGAGGAAATTTCTTCCAAAGAAGAGTAAGTAGGAGAGTAGGTAAATCTACCCACCACCAGTGGAAGAATGAGAAGAGAGTTCCAACAGACTCTGAGGGATGTAGAGGATTTTTTTGGAGCCCCTAGATATGAGAAGAGGGTACGCAGACAACCTGATAGGTACCAGGCACTAGTATCACAGGTTGGAGAATCCTCTAGTTTTCGAGAGGCAGCTCAACATCAGGTGTGGGTAGATTCCATTGTGGAGGAGTACAATTCCATCATGACAAACGATGTGTGGGAAGTAGTCCCCAGACCAGAGAACATATTGGTTGTAGGATCAAGGTGGATCTACAAGATTAAGTATGCTGCAGATAGCAGCATAGAGAAGTTCAAAGCCAGATCTGTGGCTAAGGGGTATGCACAGAAGCAAATGATCGATTATGAAGAAAAATTCTCCCCTGTATCTCGGTACACTTCAATCAGATTCATCATCTCTCTTGTAGTGCAGATGGGATGGGAGATTCACCAGATGGATGTCAAGACAACGTTCTTGAATGGGGTGATAGAAGAGGAAGTGTACATAGAAAAACTAGAGGACTTTGAGACACATGAGCAAAAGACTCCTGTATGCAGGCTTAAGAAAGCCTTGTACGGACTAAAGCAAGCCCCCGAAGCATGGTATGTGCGAATTGATAGCTACCTGTAGAAGATGGGATTTGTCAAGAGTGATGCAGATCCCACCTTCTACTATCTGAGAGTAGGGGATGAGCCGCTAATTCTGGTATTA
Source organism: Pinus albicaulis (assembly GCA_034641835.2). Classification (NCBI taxonomy): domain Eukaryota; kingdom Viridiplantae; phylum Streptophyta; class Pinopsida; order Pinales; family Pinaceae; genus Pinus; species Pinus albicaulis. Next base: position 250,520,372 of record CM076583.1, on the reverse strand, counting down.
TATGTAGATGATATTTTCTTGACTGGATCATCTAAGCTCATCAAAGAATATAAGGAGAATTTAGTTACCAAATTCGGCATGAAGGATTTGGGGTAGATGTACTATTTTCTTGGTTTGGAGGTCTGGTAGCAGAAGGGAGAAATCTTCCTTGGGCAAGGAAGATACACTATAGAGATACTGAAGAGGTTTCAGATGGAGGACTGCAGACCCATGGCTATGAAAATTATGACAAAATGGAAGAATATAGACACGTCTGAGGATGATGAGGCTGACCCTACCTTGTATAGGCAACTCATAGGATCATCGATGTACCTGGTCAATAGTAGACTAGACATTTGTTATGCGGTGAATACCCTTATCCAGTTCATGGTAGAACCAAGGAGGTCTCACTGGGCAACAACCAATCATGTTCTCAGATATTTGAAGGGGATAGTCGAGTATGCGTTGAAGTACACCAAAGGCAATGAAATTCAGTTGAGTGGGTTCACTGATGCAGATTGCGCTAGAAGCCTAGTGGATCAGAAAAGTACAAGTGGGGACTGTTTTAGTATTGGATTAGGAATGACTTCCTGGTGCAGTAGGAAACAAAAATCCATGGCACTGAGCTTAGCCGAGGCTGAATATATGGCCGCAGGCATGACTTCATGAGAGGCCATATGGCTTCGTAAACTGCTCTTGAACTTGCTCAAGAAGAGGATGGAACCAGTCAGAATTTTGTGTGATAATCAGAGTTGCATCAAGCTCTCTGAGAATCCCATGTTTCATGACCGGTCGAAGCACATTGACATTAGGTGCCACTTCATCAGAGACTATGTCCAATGAGGAGCTGTAAAATTGAAGTACATTCCTACAGGAGAATAGGTGGCAAATATCCTCACAAAGGCTTTGGGTAATATTAAGTTTAATTACTTTAGGGAAAATATGGGGATGACCGATAACCCTTTCCAGTGGAGGAATGGGTGCTCTTCAGATTCAGAGGGAGCTGGAGTGTGGATGAGGAAATAACAGAGGTGGTGTCACAGGTAGTAGTATAGAGGGAAACAACATAGAGAGGAGGGGTAGTAGGTAAGACATCAACAACGCAATGAATGCTTCCATTCAGAGCAGATACAGTTGGTACCATGCCGAAACACTTTACTCGCTAAGAGGGAGTGTTGATTTTTTAGTATAGGAAAGTGTTCCAAGTCTCATATTTTGGGGAGAGGCTTGGACATCAATATTCCAGAGAACCCATAAATCGTTGGTGGAAATTCCACTCGGATCATGCTTTATTAAAAAATTAATTATTTGAAAGTGATCCCTAAGTATAAACTTAGGGAAGTTAAGTAATTAAAGGGTATTAATAAAACAGAGTGTGAATCTTCTAGAAAATGAAGATAAATTCATATTTTAATCTAAGCCATTGATTAAGGATATAATCTGGGCCGTTGATTCATCAACGAGAAGACTATAAGAGAAGAATTGAGGGTCATTTGGAAAGTAAGCTGGGCATGCTCTCAGTACTCAAAGGAAATCGATTATGAAGTAAGAGAATTCAATTTTAGAGGGTGAGGTTCGAGAGGTTGGGTTGCAGAGACATAAGGAGGAGGGAGAAGTCAACAGTGATAGAAGAAGGCAGAAGGAAGACGAAGAGGAGGCAGCGGTGAGCAGTGGCACTGGCCCTCCACGTAGGGTGACATAGTCCAGCGCAGTGACTGCGCAGAGGGGCCACACAAAGTGACACAAAGGGAGGAGGACTGGCTACCGTGTGTTGGGAATTTTTCCATAGTGCTCAGGAAATTCATCTCAGGTGTATGCTAAATGATCTGCTCATAATATTATATGTAGAAGAAATTTCACTACTGAAGAATAATATAAACTCTCATCTTCTGCACTGGTTTTCCCACATTGGGTTTCTCTAGGGAAAATTGTCCAAAAATAAGTGTGTTCATGTGGTTGTTTCCATTGGGTTATATGCGTTATATTTGTTCTTTTGATTTTGATCAAAGTGAATACTGCAACTGTATTTATTTCAATATTTACTGAAGCATCTGTGAATAAATTATCATAAATAAGTAGGCGAAATAAATCAATCACTGCAGTAGTATTTTCAGATTGAAAATTTCACCCACAAGAAGCATCACCTTGATCCACGACATCGGTCCTCTGCGCTGTTGAAGCTCAGTTTGCTTCCCTTCATCTACTGCGCTATTGATGCTACTATAATGCTGCCCATGAGACCACTGCTGTCACTGTTGCATCTGTACTGAAACTCCCTCTTAAGTACTACACTCTCCGTCTCTGCTACTGAAAAATATTCTCCATCATCCCCAACTTCTCCCTGAAATAAACAAACCTTGTTCTTCCTAGAGCCTTAGTGAGAATGTCTGCCACCTGTTCTCTTGTCATAGTGTACTGTAACTATACTATACCCTGCTTGACACAGTGTCTAATAAAATGACACATGATATCAATGTGCTTCGACTGATCATGAAAAACTGGATTCTCGGAGAGCTTGATGCAACTTTGATTATCACATAAAATGGTGGTCGCTTCCATCCTTATCCTAAATAGATTCACAAGTAACTTTCTAAGCCATATGGCTTCACATGATGCTGTGTTCACTACCATATATTCTGATTCAACTGAACTCAGTGCTACAGACTTCTATTTTCTACTGCACTAGGAGGTCATTCATGATCCAATGTTAAAAAGGTACTGAGTGGTACTTTTATGATCTACCGAACTTCCAGCCCAATCTGCGTCAGTGAACCCACTCAATCTGATGTCATTTCCTTGGGTGTATTTTAATCCATGCTCAATTGTCCCTCGAATATATTTGAGAACATGCTTGGCTACTACCCAGTTCACCCTCTTGGGTTCCACCATGAACTGAGTGATGGTGTTGATTGCGTAACAAATGTATGGCCTGGTGTTGACCAGATACATGAAGGACCCTATGTGCTGTTTATATATGGTGGGATCAACTTCTTTATATTTAGGCGCATCAATATTTTTCTAGTTGGTAATCATTGGGGTAGCCATGGGTCTATAGTCTTGCATCCTGAACCTTTTTAGAATTTATGTAGCATATCTCCCTTGTCCAAGGAAGATTTCACCCTTTTGTTGCCAAACTTCCAATCCCATATTATAATGCATCAATCCCAACTCCTTCATGTCGAATTTTGTAGCTAGGTTTTCCTTGCAATCCTTGATGATCCTAGATGAACCTGTCAGGAATAGGTCATCTACATATAATACCAGAATTAGAGGCTCATTCTCTACTATCAGATAGTAGAGGTTAGGATTTGCATCACTCTTGATAAATCCCATTTTCTGCAGGTAACCATCAATTTGACCGTACCATGCTCTAGGTGCTTGTTTAAGGCCATACAAGGCTTTCTTTAGCCAACATACATGAGTTTTCTTCTCATGTGTCCCAAATCCCTCTGGTTGTTCAATGTATACTTCTTCTATCACCCCATTCAACAAAGAAGTCTTGACGTCCATCTGGTGAATCTCCCACCCCATATGCGCTACAAGGGATATCATGGATCTAATAGAAGTAAACCTGGCTACTGGGGCGAAGGTTTATTCGTAGTCTATACCTTCCTTTTGAGCATACACCTTAGCCACGAACTTGGATTTGTACTTTTCCATGCTGTCATCTTCAACATACTTGATTTTGTACATCCATCTCGAACCTACAACTGATCTGCCATGAGGTCTAGGTACCACTTCCTAGACATCATTGGTCATTATGGAATTTTATTCCTCCACCGTAACATCTACCCATACTTGAAGCTGAACTACCTCCTGAAAACTAGAGGGTTATCCAACCTGAGCCACCAAAGCTTGGTATATTTTTAGTTGTCTATGACGTCTCTTCTCGGTTCTAGGAAATCCAATGAACTCCTCTGCGTCCCTTAGTATCTGTCGTAATTCCCAACTCGTTCTTCCACTGGTAGTGGGTGGATCTTCTTGCTCCTCTTGCGAATCTTCCTGTGCTGATACTTCTGGATTCTTATGCCTTGGAGAAGTGCTGGTGCTGGTTTTAGCTGGTCGAAGTGGCTGGACCACTGGATCATCCTCTGACTGCTTTTCGAAAGGAATTTCTCAGGATTTCCTATAATATCTGTCCTCCGTGAACTTTAAATCTTTCCGTACTACGAATTTCCTACTTCCAGGAATGTAGATTCTATATGCCTTAACATTCTTGCTATATCCCACCACGGTTTGATCCAACTTCTTTCTCTCTTCTTCGGGTATGTGGCAGTACGCCAAACTCCCAAGGACCGTGAAATGAATCACTTCTGGCTTTCTGCCAGTGAAGGGACTCTGGTGTAATATTACTTAGAGCCCTGTGAGGAATCCCGTTCTGCACATACACAATTGTGCTGCATGCTTTTGTCCATAGAAATTTGGATATTTCCTGCTCCTACAAAATTTTCCTCATTGCTTCAAAAATAGTTCTGTTTTTTTCTTTCTCCAACCCCATTCTGATCCGAATTATATGGAGCGTTCCATTCTCTTTTAATGCCTTCTTTTGTGCAGAAATCAATGAAGTCTTTATCAATATATTATCCACCATTTCCTAAACACAATACTTTTATCTTCTTCCCTGTCAGATTCTCAACCAGAGCCTTAAACTCTTTGAATCGATCAAAGACTTCATCCTTGGTCTTTAGAAAGTAGATCCAAGTCTTTCTGAAATGGTCATCACTGAAGGTGACGAAGTATTCGACACCACTAAGAGATCTTGTGGACATTGATCCGCAGATATCTGAGTGTATTAATCCCAAAACACTCTTTTCCTTATTGTTACTTTTAGAATAAGCCGCTTTGGCGTACTTTCCTAGTACGCACCCTCTACAGACATAATCTCATTTGGTGCTCAACTCTGGAACTCCTGTGATGATTTCTCTGAGAATTCTTAGAGCCCCATCATGTAAGTGCCCCATCCTTCTATGCCATTGTTCATTCAAATACTTTTCATCATTGATGCCTATCAGTGCCATTGGAGATTCTAGCTGTAAATTATACAGTTTGTTTCTTCTGACTCCAATTGGGCCTTCTTCTTCTAACTTGGGTGTTTGACATATACTTTCTTTCCAATGAAGTATACATCATAGCCCTTGTTTTGTAATTGAGGTACAAAGAGAAAGTTCATCCCTAATCTAGGCACATGCAACACATTGGTAGCGCAAATACCATCTCATTATGGGAGTGTTGAGGTCTAAAAAGGGCCTCCTAAGGAAATTATAAAATAATAGTGGAAATAATAAAATAATAATAGATTACATCATCAAATTTTAAAGGGTAAAAAAAAACTATTTTTTCAACTCGTATTTTCAACTTATCTTCTTATGGGTGTACTCAAATTTCGAGTGGAAAGACTCGTTGGATGAAAAATTTGATTCCTCATATAAGGAGTACCCATGTTGCATACTTTTGATGAATCCTAGTACACGAAAAATGAGAAATACATGAAAAACATGATTGCAATCACATTTTTTCAAGTAATTCTCATTTTTCATGTAGCAGAGTCTATCAAAAGTATGCAACATGGGTATTAATTGAATAAGGAATTAAATTTTGCATCCAACGAGTACTCCCACTCAAAATTTGAGTAAAAACTTACAGAGTTAAGTTGAAAATACAAGTTGAAAAAATAGTTTTATTATTTTATTATTTTTTATTATTTTTACTTTTTTACTCCAAAAATGGTGAATCATCCCCCATGGTTGAGATAATCATCTTGAATCCTATCGGTTCTCATAAATTTTATTTTGGGTTTACATTTTTCTTAGGAGGCCCATTTTAGACCTCAAAATTCCCCTAATCTCTGCTTCTGTTTAAAAAACTATAGTACCTCTTCCAACAAGGGTACATTTAGCCTTATTTCCCATGGTGATTTGGAAGTTCATCTATTCTTCTTGGTAGCTCGAGAAACATTCTCATATTCCCGTCATGTGTGCAGAAGCCCCGCTATCAATATACTAAACCTCGGAGGAAGCAGAGCTTGACAAGCAAGCGACTTCTTCTTCTGATTTGGAAGTCAACACATAAATGTTGTGATCCATCATATCTTTCGTGCTTTCGTCTTTCCTAGGAGAACTATGTGAGATTTTTCGAGTTGCTGCTCCAGCAACGTCAAGACCACAACTCATTGCAGAATCTCCAACCTTGTTGCATGGTCTCTACTCTGATACCATGCGAAAATTTCTAACTTGAAATTATATTGCAGTAACTGATTTATTCCTCCTACTTACTTTCCATAATATGTTATTTCCAAAGCCCTTCAGTAAACAAAAAAATAAATTCTACTACAGTTATCACATAATTGAACAGAGAAAAGAACAATGAAATGGAAGCACAAGAATCAATCACATCAACACAGTTTTTTTTGGACAATAGTCCCAAGAAAAACCCAATGTGGGAAAACTGGTGCAACAGATGAGGGTTATTTATTATTCTTCAACAACAATCTCTTTACAAGGAATGATTTACAGAATCATGGAGAAAATTTTGTGAAAACACCTGAGATAGTTTTCCTCCAGTCACTAGATAAATTCTGACACCAAGACACCCTCCAGCCTCCACTAGGTCACCTCTGCATCCTCTTCTACGTGAGGACTATGTCCTTTTTTACACTGCCCCTCTGAACCGTCCCTCTGCTGCTCTTCGTCCCTCCTCTTCCTGTCTCTGACTGATGCTGATATCCTCATCTTCCTTCACCCTACAACTCTCCTTTTGAAATCAAAATATTTCTTATGGAGTATCGACTTCCCTCGGGTTACTAAGTATTTTCCCGGTGTGTTTCCAACTAACCCTCAAGTCTTCATTTATACTTTTCCTGTTGAGATATCAACGGTCGTGATCAAATATATAATCAACAAATAAGATTAAAACATACTTGATCCTCGTCTCTTAGAAGCTTCTCACCCATATTTATATTAATTCCCTTTAATTATTTTAATTTCCTAAGTTTTAACTTAGGAATCAATAAAAATAATTAATTATTTTCATATAATGCACTCTAGGTGGAATTTCTCCAAACGATTTCTAGGTCTTGGAGATCTCATGTATTCTAGCCCCTCAAAATTTTAAAGCTAGAGCACCTCCGATGCTATGTAAAAATCAACAGTCCCCCTTAGCGAGAAATGTGCTCTAGCAATACTTCCCACAAGAAGCATCACCTTGATCCACAACATCGGTCCTTTGGGATGTTGATGCTCGGTCTGTTGCCCTTCATCTATTGTGCTGTAGCTGCTACTGTACTGCTGCCCATGATACCACTGCTGCCATTGCTACATTTGTACTGCATCTCCCTCTTAAATACTGCACTATATATCTCTACCACTGAAACAAATTCTTAATCATCCCCAACTTCTCCCTAAAATAAACAAGATTTGTTCTTCCTAGAGCCTTAGTGAGGATGTATGCCACCTGTTCTCCTATCAGAGTGTACTGTAACTATACTGCACCGTGTTGGACACAGTCTCTGATGAAATGACACCTGATGTCAATGTGCTTCGAACGATCTTGAAAAAATAGATTCTTAGAGAGCTTGATGCAACTCTGATTATCACATAAAACGCTGGTCTCTTCCATCCTTCTCTTGAATAGATTCACAAGAAATTTTATAAGCCATATGGAATCACACGATGCTGTGTTGGTTGCCATATATTCTGCTACATCTGAGATTAATGCTACGAACTTCTATTTTCTACTGCACTAGGAGGTCATTCCCGATCCAATGTTAAAACAGTACCGAGCGGTACTTTTCTGATCTACCGAACTTCCAGCCGAATCTGCGTCAGTGAACCCACTCAATATGATGTCATTTCCTTGGGTGTACTTTAATCCATGCTCGAATGTTCCTCGTATATATCTGAGAACATGCTTGGCCACTGCCCAATGCGCCCTCTTGGGTTCCACCATGAACTGACTGAGGGTGTTGACTGCGTAACAAACGTCTGGCCTGGTGTTTACCAGATACATCAGGGACCCTATCGCTCTCTGTACAAGGTGGGATCTAATTCTTTATCTTTAGAAGCATCAATATTCTTCCAGTTGGTAATCATTGGGATAGCCACGGGTTTACAGTTTTGCATCCTGAATCTCTTTAGAATTTCTGTAGCAATATCTCCCTTGTCCAAGGACGATTTCACCCTTTTGCTGCCAAAATTCCAACCCCATGAAATAATGCATCAATCCCAAATCCTTCATGTCGAATTCTGTAGCTAGGTTTTCCTTGCAATCCTTGATGAGCCTAGATGGCCTTGTCAGGAATAGGTCATCTACATATAATACCAGAATTAGAGGCTCATTCTCTATTGTCAGATAGTAGAGTTTAGGAGTTGCGTCACTCTTGACGAATCCCATTTTTTGTAGGTAACCATCAATTCAATCGTACCATGCTTTCGGTGCTTGTTTAAGCCCATACAAGGCTTTCGTTAGCCTGCATACATGAGTTTTCTTCTCATGTTTCTGAAAGCCCTTTGGTTTTTCAATGTGTACTTCTTCTTCTATCACCCCATTCAAGAAAGAAGTCTTGACGTCCATCTGGTGAATCTCCCACCCCATCTACACTGCAAGGGATATGACGGATTTGATAGAAGTATACCTGGCTACTGGGGCGAAGGTTTCTTCGTAGTCTATCCCTTCCTTTTGAGTATACCCCTTAGCCATGAACCTGACTTTGTACTTTTCCACACTGCCATCTGCAACATACTTGATTTTGTAAATCCATCTCGAACCTACAACTGATCTATCCTGAGGTCTAGGTACCACTTCCCAGACATCATTGGTCATTATGGAACTGTATTCCTCCAACATAACATCTAACCATACTTGATGCTGAACTGTCTCCTAAAAACTAGAGGGTTCTCCAACCTAAGCCACCAAATCTTGGTATTTATCTGGTTGTTTACGTTGCCTTTTCTCGGTTCTAGGAGCTACAATGAACTCCTCTATGTCCCTTAGTATCTGTCGTAATTCGTGGATCTTTCTTCCACTGGCAGTGGGTGGATCTTCTTGCAAAATTCATGATTTTTACCTACAACCACCATTTTTAGTAAAATTTGATATCAAAATTACCAAAAACCATAAGATTATGACCATTCCCATATAATGTGAGAGGGTCAAAATCCCCCTCTTTGCAACATTTAATTTCTATCAATTATTCTTCTATAAACTTTATGCATTATACTTTTTTTCAAGACAACACTTTCTTGCACATGCATAAACAAAAGTAAAACTAATGCTTACTTTTGCATGCATTAACAAGTACCAAAACCACAACTATTAAATACATGCAACACCTTAATTACTATCTGCAAAATTACTATCATATATTGGGTTCCTTGAAATATTGGAAGAGCAGTAGCAGTAAAAGTTCAACAAAAAAATCTCAGCAGTAAACTTGCAATAGTAAAATTTCATCAGTGAATTTCAATAGTAAAATTTTAGCAACAAATTTCAGTAGTAAAATTTAAGCTATAAATTTCAGCAGTAAAATTTCAGCTGTAAATTCCAACAATACAAGAGGAGATATTTCAACAGAAAATGAGCAGCAAGTAGAAGGCAACAAGAGATATTTCAGAAAAAAAGAGAGTTGCAAATGAAGCAGACAACAAGAGATATTTCAGCAACAATAGAGCTGCCAATGGAGCGAACAACAAGAAATATTTTAGTAGAAAGATAACTGCAAATTGAGCGGACAACAAGAGATATTCCAATAGAAAGAGAGCTACAAATGGAGTTTGTCTTCACCAAAGCTCTGATACCATGTTGACATTGTGATGTTCTATGTTGTTACAATCATTTAAATCCATAACTTTTTAATGCTACAAAACAAGTTAAGTAGTTGTAGATAAAACATAAATTATATAAACCATATGCACAATGAAAGACAACCAAGAACTCAATGAGACACAAATAAGTTAGGTCAAGGGAAAAACCCGCAAGGGGAAAACCCAACCAGATTCTTCTTCTATTCGAGATACAAAGTACAATGAGAGAATGAATAATTTCACCGAAATTCGAAGAATCTCTGATAGCAGTAGCTAATGCAAACACTAAATCACTTTGGCTCTCCAATATTTTCTCTTACTGTCCAAGTCTCTCTCTGTCACAATCTCCTTCAAGTCTTTCCAACTCTTTCTCAATTTCGAATTCACATTGCATAAGTAAGTGAGGTGAGATGATATGACACACACACACACACACACACACACACACACACACACACATATATAAAGAAGGGGCAATGAATTATTGGCATAAAGGAGGAGCACTACACATGCCTTGAGGAGGAGTTACAAATTCCAAAATAAGAGTAAATTATGCCATAAAGGAAAGGAGTGTAACTTATGCATTTAAGAGATAAGTGTAACTTATGCATTAAAGAGGTGTAAGAAGAATTTTTTTTAATGACGATTCATTACAGTGTGAGAGAGTATAAGAGAGAGAGAGAGTAACACATGAATTAATTTAGGGGAGTTACGTATGAAATGATTGAGTATCATGATTGGGAGACTTGAATTTATTTTTAATAATATTAAATGATGATGATTAAGTCGAAATTGAACTGTTAGGATTGATTGATGATCAAAAGGGATTTTCCATCAACAATGCTTGATTACCAATTGATGCAAGGTGATTTACTATTTTTGAAAAGTCATACTTTAGACTTTCTATTTTTTGAAATTCATCCCCGAGCTGCCAATTTTCAACATGGCATAGAAGATATGGTCATCTACACTACAAGGTCATTCCCTCTCTTAATCAATTGGTTAATGGCATCCCCAATATCAAAGAAGGTTGTGAAGGAGTTTTCAAGGGGTGTGCTTTGGGTAAAAATACAAGAAAAACATTTACAAATAGTGAAACATGGTCTAACGAAATATTATACCTCATTCATTTTGATGTGTGTGGGGCCCCTAAGTCACCTGACATGGGGAAACGAGACATGAGGATTCGAGTGTCAAACACAGACACGTTGACCCCCTGGAACATAACACATTATATATATATATTAAAAATGTATTAAAAATTAGATATTTCTTACACAAATTCTCATTCATGATACAAATTCATTGATTCAAACAATCTCTTCATCTAGATGTAAGTTTTACAAAGATACAAAGTAACATTATGCATACAAATACGATTGTGACATATTCATCAATGATCCAATAGGATAAAGACAAGATACTGTAGTTTTCTCATTAAGTCATAAAAATCAAAATGTGTTACATAGGTTGTAGCAATGCTAATGACAAATAGAAATAGAAAATACAAAATGAAAACAATTACAAGCATCAAGGCAGTTGGTAGCTCATGAGTCATCAATCCTCATCATCCAAATCAACATCATTGTACTCATAATTGTGGTCACCACTGCTCTCCTATGTGGCATCCTCCTCCTCTGTATCCAATGTTATCTCTGCATCTGCTGGTGTGGAGGATGACCCCTCTACAATATCACCATAATCAAAAGTGACAAGATCTAGCATTGGCTCATTAAGATCCAAGTTGGCTGATTCCAACTCAACACTCCTTTCCAAACCCATATCATCAGGAAAGACATCCCACATTTTTTTCTTTCCCTTCAACCGCTCATCCCTCTGCTCGTAAATAAATGAAGGTTGGTGTGCACATACACTATTGTCTCTGCCCTGGACTGCTCAAGCCTTCTATTCTTGACATTATTCAAATTCCCATATTTTCTCCAATTTATCTCGCAACAAGAGGATGAAGTCACCTGAGAGAGGAGCCTCATGGATAACCATTGTAGAGGATGGCTTGTTTCCCCATGAGTTTCCCACTAAGAATAGGGATTCTTAGCGCCTTGCTTCTAATCACATCATATCCTGCAAATCAACCAGTGCAAGTGGAAAGCTCTGCAAAGGCATCCTCCACCTCATCAAGGGATGCTATATCCTGAAAAATCCACTTGAATGCATCTTTACTCCCTTGTGAAATTTTACCATCCATGTGAGGAGAGAATTTGCTGGAAGGTCCACCATTCAACCACTCATGGATGTAGTATTTTGGGTTCAATGAGTGATTCAAACAATTTAAATGTGTGCAATTATCGTCCCATCTGCTGACAAGAATATCCTGTATGATGGTGAAGAAGGCCTCTGATGATGTCTCATACTTGGAGCACTCACTTTGTAAAATAATTCTCCTCACAGACTCAATCATGGAATCCCATCCCTCATAAACCTCTCCTAGGATGGGTTGGTCTGTATCTGCAAATCTAAGCAAAGAAATGATGATATGAATAATTAGATCTACCCTCTCCCACCAAGAATCATCTAACACTATGCCCTTCACTCTTTTTGAGGCCAACGATCTGTCTTTCTCCAAAAAAGACCAAAAATATGAAATAACCATGGCCCCAAGAGCGGTCTTGACCTCCATCAACCTCTTTAACATGATAAATGAAGAGGAGAACCGTGTATCCACAATCTTCAACAATGATATATTAGTGTACTCCTTGTAGATAGTGAGGGCATTTGTATGATTTTGTACAAAGTTGCAGATATTCCATGCATCCTCAATAATGATTCCAATCCAAAGCACATAAAAAGCAATAATTTATGTGCTAAATTAAATGAATGGAAATGCAAGGTGTCCAAAATACTTGTGGATATTTAAATTCCATAATCATGCCAGCAACCTTGAAATTAGGTGTATTATCTGTAATTATTTTCACACAAGAATCAAGACCTAAATTTTCAATAACTTTAATAAACAACACCCATATATTGTGCATCATTGTATTGTCCAAGTGCATCCACTGAAAACTAGAACATTCAAGGAAGACACCATGAAGTTGATGAGTGGGTGTTGTGATCGATCTGTCTATCCATCAGAAACAATGCTAACAACAGATGTTGGCCATGTTAATTTAATAGGCTCAAGCATTTTTTCCACCTCTTTCTTTGCCTTCATCAACAATGTGGTTTTAAGCTTCTCTGGCCTAAGAGACACATACCCTGATGGAGCCCCTTGAGTTGAGATCAGGACATCTCAATAAATAAATGTGAGCATGCAACATTAAAGGATATCAAGTTATGATAGAAAAAAATGGAATGGTGAGATCAAACTCTTACCGTTTCTCTCTCTGAAAAATATTTTCCATTGGACCAAGTGCAATCACCTTTCTTTTTGCTGCTTGTGCCCCACCATAACTCTCAAATGGAAATTTGTTGTTGCTTTTCCTCAAGAATGGAAGGGGATCATCATTCTTGTTTTTTTAAGATTTTGTAGCCACATTTTCCATACCAACTGTTAACACTGGAAAATTGTACAACAGAAGACAACATCAATTAATGTCGAGCCTAAGGATTTACAGGACATGGATACATTATGGAATCAAGAAGTATTTAAAATCTCTAAGGTTTTGAGAAAATCAAATTTAAACTAGTCATAAATGCTCAAATGCGCGTTTTTTCCTTCAAAAAGAGCGCCTTCCGCGTGCACTGGAGCCCAATAAGCGTGCATTCCTAGAAGTAGAAAAAAGTCACTTTCCGGGACCACAAGCAAGCAAAGGACAATTTCTCCTTATGTGAAAACCGCCTAAGGACAACACCAGCACCTCCTTAGGCATTGTGTGAGCACACAAAAGCATATTTGGGCACACAATGGAATCATACCCCTCCCTTGGGTCACCATCCATCATGTACCAAGGGAGGGAAGGAGGATTTGAAGCTCACCTATATAAACCCACCAAGAGATGAACAAAGGGTGATCACAATTTTATGCTAGCCAAAGTTGCCCAAGAAACACCAGCATCGTGTGTGACCCAAGGAGCAAGAGAGGACTCGATGGTTTGCCACCCAACATCTTAGTCCACTGCAACAGAGAGAGAGAGTTAGACTGCGTCAGAAAGCAGAACTTGAAGGACAAACATCCTTGCATCGGGACCTAGAGCCATTGCCTAGGGGCCCTTTGGCAAGTGGGTAAGATTTGTTTTCATTCCAAGCATTCAATAAGAAGATGCCATCGAGCCATTGTTTACCTTGTCACTGTTTGGAACTCTCTATATAGCTTCTTTTGTGTATTTTAGTTTTAGTTTTTTAACAGAGCATACTTTAGTGTATTACTTCATTTAAGTTTTATACTTCTGAGCTCCCCCTAGATACTGCCTGTTACCCATAGTTTAGAGGGTAGACCACACTATCTAAACTCGTGCGATTTCGTACGCCCGTGTGTCGAATCCACCACAACAGGATTGATGACTCCACTAACGTGTTTCAAGTTTATGTGGTTGTTCCATCTTTTGAAAGAGACCCTTAGTCTAAGCTGGAGTGGAGTTGACAGTCCTCTGACAATCTTGCAGTCCCTAGACTCACTAAAGTGACAGAATGAAGAAGGCAGCTCCTAAATATTTTACTTGCAAGAATTTTGTGCGCAGTTTTTTCACACAGATGCACAGTGCGCGCGTTCAGGAGTAATCTGCGCTCAGGAAAGCGCACCTGTTAGATGTTTTTGCGCGCAATTTGCAGAGATTTATTCTCCCTATCTTCTTCATTTTTTCTGCTTGTAAGTGTGTTGGACAACCCCTAATGTATCTGCCAACACCTGTGTTGATACCCCACAGCTTCTGAAAACTGATTTTTGTTGCTTTTTGTAGGCATTTAGTTAGTTTTCATTTAAGTTGGTTTTCTGCAAAAAGTGTTCACATAGTTTAAGTAGGGGGCGAATTAACCATTTCTTTCTAAACAATTTATGTTTTTTGCAAATTATGGTATGCACACTTAGTTTAAATAGTCCAAGTAAGTGGCTCATGACCACACATGCACAAGCTAGTGTAGAAATTGTTTAGTTTAAATTTCAATTTTTGTATTTAGGAAATTGTGAGACTAGGATTGAATCGCAAGTTAGAACAAGTAATCTCTGCTGTCTTTGCGCCATTGGGTGACTCTAGAAAAACATATGAACACTCTACATTTGTGATTCACCATCTCCCTTTAGTCACTCACATAGACTAATTAGGAGGTTTTGGAAGTGGCCCATTATTCGCAAATGCTTTTTATTTGAGCAAGGAACAACATCACATAGTTTAACTAGGGGACTTTTGTAAATGATCACCGATATCCATATGTTCAAATTATGAGATTGTTCACCATACGGTCACACACATTCACCCACTAAGAAAAGAAAGCCACCTAAAAATAACTTAAACCAACTCACTAAACTCTCCCCAAAGGGGCCACAAGAGAAATTATAGCTTAAGTTAGGATCACGGGGGTAAGCATCTAATAAGCCGCCTTGATCACACTTCACATTTGAAACATAGAAGTTATGTTTTTAGGGAGCTTTAAAATCCACCTATCGGCCCACGGAAAAGAAAATCCGAGCACGACAGAGACTCGATTCATAGTGGGTTAGGCTTAGGCGTAATGCGTGAGGTATCAGTTGGGGCTACCTGACCCGGCTGATACTCGGTACTGTTAGCTGACTACCAAGAAGCCCAAGACTCGAACGCTCACGTGAGATGGTGGTTCTTAGTGGCCAAAACTAGGGCATCCTTTACCCTATAGGTGACGGTGCAGGAAAGCGCCAAACCCTCTACCCTTACCTTGGTTGATTCTCTTCGGCTGACTGGGGGCTGTTTGGTCAATTTAGTGTGTCCTAAATTGCTACATTAATTTATCAATCCGGGATTCGTAAGCTGATGAAGTGTGGCGCACTATATGTGCAAGATAACCTATTTCTTAATTTTTTGTCGTTTTTGGTTTTCTAATGTGAGATGGAAATTCTAAAATAAAAACAAGTATGGTTATGATTGTTCAAGACAATGATATCCTTTATAATGATTTACCAACTTTAAACTTCAAAAGAAATTTGAAACATACAATGACAAAACTTGAAAGGAAATGAAAATGTGCTGCTAGCCTAATAAATCAAACAATGAACTATTGAGCATGAAAACCAAATTATCTTTGCTGCTGTCTAAACACAAAAGAAACTATGATTAAAGAAATCCAAGAATTGCAACAAAGTAAATCTAAATCAAATTACATCAACTTATATTCCGATCCCTCACCATTAGTCCAGCTATGGCTTTCGGAGGTAACCATAAACAACTTGAGCAATCTGATATCTAATTTGCAGAAAAAGAAACTAATATCAAACTACACACTCATACTTCAATCCCTCACCATCAGTCCAGCTGTGGCTTTCAGAGGTAACTGAAAATGACGGGAGCAATTTAATATATCTAACTTGCAGAAAGTAAACTAATATCAAACTACACAATCATACTTCAATCCCTCACCATCAGTCCAGCTGTGGCTTTCGGAGGTAACTGAAAATGACATGAGCAATTTAATATATCTAACTTGCAGAAAGTAAACTAATATCAAACTACACACTCATACTTCAATCCCTCACTATCAGTCCAGCTGTGGCTTTCGGAGGTAACTGAAAATGACATGAGCAATTTAATATACCTAACTTGCAGAAAGTAAACTAATATCAAACTACACACTCATACTTCAATCCCTCACCATCAGTCCAGCTGTGGCTTTCGGAGGTAACTGAAAATGACATGAGCAATTTAATATATCTAAATCTAACTACTAAAACAAATGTGCAAGACTGAAATAAACAAAGCAGTACTGGAATTAAACAAAAACTAAGAAAAATAAATTAGCAGCAGAACAATATTGATTCCATGTCATTAGTCAAAAGATATGCAAATGCCCGGGCTGCCTATTTGTAATCTGAAACAAGAACACTGATCAGTTAACAATAACATAAAACATGAAAGACAGAAGTAAAGTGTAAAGCATGAAAGATTATGAACAGTGATGAAGCATAAATATCATGCAAGATGCAATGTATAAACACATGAATGAATTATGGTACAATGAACTTAAATAAATAAACAAGAAACTATACAATAATGAACAAAACCTCAGTGTGTGCAGGGGCCCTCTGCACCAGCCTTGGCAACAGCCTTCAAGTACGAATTACGCTTGGAAACAGAGTCTTCTTATATATTAAAATGCATTCATAACAGAGAGGTGATATTACGGCACAGTGGCAACGTAATTACATTACAGAGCTATCTGGAGGCTAATGGAGACTAATCTAATATGCGTATGCAAACGAATTATTTATAACAAAGGAAATATAACTAATTCCCTAAAGTTTATGCTGATAGAAAACACGTAAACCATTACGTCCAGAGATCTAGGATCATGGCCGCGTTGAGGAGTAAATCTATGAAGAGTGGATGTTGAATTCGGCTTATGGAGCCATGTACAGGTGTTGATTTGTCTCCCACAATTCAGAAACGGCCATATAAATCTTCACGTGACGAGAAACAAAGTCCTGTCACCGTGGGACTCTACGGTTGACTTCCACTTGGCCACCTTTGACCACAGCCTCCTTAAGTGAATTTGCTCGAGCCAATAGGACACGATCCATGTCCACATCATTTCTGACTTGCCCATGTGGCTCGTTTTTCCTGAAGACACCTGTAACATAGGCTTTCACAAAATGGCTGCGGAAAGTTGCAGCAGCTGCGGAAAGTGGCAAGATTCTGCAGCTAAATGAACAAAAATCTAAATCAAATAGCAGACACAAAACATAGTTAAAAACCATTTTAGATGCTCTTTTACAATTGATATGCAATGATATTGACAACTTAGAGGGTTCAGGTGAATGAAAAAGGTCTAGAAAGGTGTATGGAAAAGATGCAGATTTGAGACTCAACAGGGGCGTCGCCAGTTCTTTCGGGATGTTGTGCCAGCACTCGCAAGAAATCCTCTCAAGGCCCAGTTACTTTTGAGTGTGTGAGGAAATTATTAGGTCTTCTAGGATTTTTTGAGTATCACGTGCAAACAGAGGAAACCATTTTTTTGCTTGATTGGTCACATAGATTAAATTAAAGGAAAAATCATTTCATTTTTCGCTTTGTTTTATGTATGTGGCCGTAAATTTGTCGTGATCACAGACTCAATCCCCTCAAAAGTTTTTTCCAAAACCTAACCTAGATGACCCTCAAGCGGTTTCAACGGAACCTTGTCGGTCCAGGCGTCTTTTGGACCTCCCCCCATTATCGGGAGGGGTTCCAAGTCTTTCGCCGTTTAGGCGTCAAAGATGGAACGTTGCCACAGTGGTTGGTTCCTCCTTTCTTGGAGCAACCTTAGTTGGGAACCCTAACCGGTCTCCCAACACCACACCGCACATCACTCCCCCCTCGTCTCCTAGGGGGCATAAGAGTGCATCCCATATGGGAAGCCAACTGAATTCACAACCGGGTATGTCACAGACTAACCCTCGCTCTAACCAAAACTTCGTGTCTTCACATGTTGCCATGGCGTCAACCTCTCAGTCACCCTTATTAGCGGCATTAAATCTACCAGATTTAACCAAGCTCACCAATGACCCCATTGCACACGACCCCAATTGGCCTCCCATGCCCACGAAGCTCCCTTCAGAGATACCAAAGTTTGAGGGCAAGCAAGCGAAATACCCAGGGAATCATATAATGACCTTTCACCTGTGGTGCTCATCGAATAGCATCATTGACGATACTATTCGATTGAGGTTGTTTGAACGCACTCTCACGGGAGTGGCCGCGAAATGGTACGTCGAGCAACCTCCTGCCTCGCATAGAACCTTTAGCGCCCTCGCTACTACGTTCCTCACATACTTTCAGTTACCCATTCACCACAATTAAGGAATGGAGTTACTGACTCATTTCAGACAATCCCCCTCTACCCACATTTCTGAACATCTCCATGAGTGGAGATGACGTCGCAGCTTATGCAAAGCACAACTCGATGACCGAGTCCTTTTAGATTTATTCTTGAAAACTCTAACGACGGAGATTTCAAAGGATGTGGCACAACATAACCCCACATCGGAAGAGGACGCAATCAGTAAAGCCCAACAACTTGAACTGATCTATACGCAATCAGGGTACATATATAATACCCTGCCTAACGCCCCGCGCCTGCAATCTTATCAAGAATTTCCAGGCACGTCGAACTCTGCAGACAAACTTATTGGGTTAATGACCCAAGGGTACCTAGGCAGCAGTAGTCAGAATCTTGGTTACACACATGGGTCTACTCAGTACATGTCTCAACCCGGATTTCAATGTCATCATATGCAGCAACAAAATTTGACTAATAGGGTGCCAGCGTATCACCAAGAGGGGCCTTACCCTTCGGCCGGGGGGACCCAGTACGCAGGAAGAAAAACTAACGGAAGAACTCCCCCCCAACGGGCAGGTGCAAACATGGGACAACAGTATGCTCAGTCCCAAGCACATAACCCACCATCGCAAAACAATGCACAGGTGAACTTTGTGCAGCCGTCCCAAAATCAACCACACCAGTATGATCAGGAGAATTACCCTCATAACGTGGTTAAAATAAAGGTAAAAAACAAACCCAAAGGGAACCCTCAAAAGGGGGGCAGCAACCAACAACACCCACCGCGATCCCGGGCTAGAGATAACTCCAACCGGAACCAAAACCAAGAGCCAAGCAATGCTCAAAAGCAAGGCAAGAGGCCACCTCTACGAACAAACCATTCTTTTTCAATATGTGGTGAGTACAGGCACTATACTCACCACTGTCTCGAACTTTCTGAGCTTAAAAAGCTTCAGAGTAACCGAGGACAAGGAGGATCTTCCGAGACAACTACAGTTATGCAAGAACCCTTCCCCCATCAAGGAACGGTAAGCACTCAGCAGCAAAACCCCAACGATTCCGAGAAAAACAACCATGAAATTTACATGGCTGGGGAGGAAATGTTTTTCCAAACCCGGAATTGCAGCTACGACACCCTACCAGACACCGATACGTCAGGGATTAGTACGAGCGCGCCGACTGCACCTTTGACCATTCCGAAGATTCCTTTGGAACCATTGCCAAAAATGGTTAAAGGGCCTAATAGGCGAGCATGTAACTACTCTAAAGCAACCCAAAATTACAGCATCATAGACGATTTAGCCGAATCACCTGCTGCTATGTCTGCTTTAGAGGTACTGCAGTCGTGCCCGAAGCAGCGGAAAGCCCTACTTTCCGCTTTAGGCGCCGTCGACCCTGCCGACACGCGCATGATGGCTTTTGATTTAGACAAAGCCACCCTTAGGCTTCCCTCCATGGTCGCCTTCCAAATACTAGTATCGGTGCAGAATATTACCATTCACCGATGTGTCATTGACAAGGGTGCATCCACATGCATCATGTCAAATAATGTATGGCAGAAGTTAGGAGCCCCAGAACTCAAAACTTCCATCATCACACTCAAAGCATACGACGGTTGGCCCTCGACCCCCGTCAGTCTCTTCCAAAATGTACCGGTCTTCTTAGCCGGAAAAAAGATCCACATAGACATTGAAGTCTTCGAAGCTCACTTGGATTAAAATATACTCCTTGGGCAGAGTTACATGTACGCCATGTCTGCCATAGCATCCTCTGTTTTCCGCATCATGATGTTATAGTAGACCAGCTAACGCACAATGAAAAGCGTCCTTTGACCAACACAGATATGGTTCTACCCTATGTAGACACAACCACAGATGGTCTTTTACGGTATCAAGAATATGGCCCTGGCCAATTCAAACCGTTGTCCGTCCTAGGATCATTCCTAGGAGATCCTCCTATTATCCCTTAGGTATCGCCTGATGCCACAGCGGCCCCGGTATGCATGATGTCCACATCAAGCACCGAGGTTAGTCAGGACACTGACTCAAGTAGTAACGACACTGAGGCATCAGCTACTGCAGCCTCCCTAGTCTATGCCACCTCCCAAACTCCTTTCCTATACCCACCTCCCAGCTTCACCTCCCAGCATATCTTGGCAACACTGGTACTACCCAACATATCATTGGCATTCCCAGTGTGGTATGTCGTCCCCCCTCCAGGAATGCCAGCTACTAATGTTACTGCGTTTGGGTTAAAGCCCCTCGGTCCCGAGGAACCCCAACCTACCCAAGTAGCAGCCAAAACTACCCCCGCAAGGGAAATTCCCACTGCGAAACCGATGACCACGATAAAGAAAATCACCAAGAAAGGAAAGAAAGTGGTGACCCCCGCCATACATAGGGAGTCATCAGCCTGCGCTATATGTGATGTCACAAGACACCCTACTCACATATTCCTAGAGTTGGACGAATTAAAACCACTCCTCGGCTGCGAGGTAGGCACCTCAAAATGACATTCTCATAAAAAGGAACTTGCCCCCATAAGTACAAGCAAACCGTGGCGTACCAATCACACATGCGCACTCTGTGACACCTATGGGCATTATACCCACAATTGTCCAGAAATACCACGGTATAGGGACACCTTACACGCAATCGAGCGATCCTATCAAGAGGAACCCTCCATCCAGTCTATTAATGACGAGCCGCGCACCATCTTGTACTTACAAGCGGAGCACCAATACGTAGAGCGTCCCTCGGTAATGCCCATTATACATTGCACGCTATGTGATGAACATGGCCACTACCTCAAAGAGTGTGTCGCATTGGAACTCATTCACAGATGGTATCCAATCGAAAGGGTCTACTATGTGGGACTACGGGCAGCACAATTCACATGCCTGTTATGCGCTGAGAATCACTTATTGGAGGATTGTCACTACATACCTCGCTTCCAACTAGCCCTTGCTAGTCTTCGCTTAGCCATAGTTCGTCTCTCCCAAGAAGACGATCTGGATGCCAAATCCATCGGCAGCTCCATGACCCAAGCAGAGGAGATGAGCGGGTCTATCATGTTCTTGTCAGCCGAAGAATGGCCTAGCAGGGAACCCATAGTTACTGCCACAGGCACTTCACGAAACCCACCGGCATGCACGTTATGCAAGCAGACAGACCATATAGTAGTTCACTGCCTCGAATTAGTAGCATTGCGATGATGGTACCTCGCCCGGCCTCAGACCACGCACGATGGGAGACCCATATCACAGAAATTTTTCTTGATATGTTAGGGTGATCATTATGACTGGCATTGTACTTATGTCTCACGACTCCATCCCACTATTGACATGATTAATGTTGTAGAAAAGAGGACGGGCGATCTCCAAGAATGGCATAAAAGATACATCGTCGACCCAACGACCCCACCACCAGGGTGGTGCGTAAAGCCTGCTAAGACCACACACCAATCACGTAAACCTCAGGCCAAGCTTAGGACAACATGCGGCCTATGTGATCTAAATGATCACCGAATCAACTAATGCAGAGAACTCAAACCCCTTGCAAATAGTCTCCGCATAATCTCGTCTCTCCCCCAAAAGCTTCTCTCTAATCAAGAGAAGATCACACGCACTTACTGTCGAATTTTCTCACACTTTCATCATACATTTAAGTGCATGCATCTCCCTAAGATGAGAGCAGCTAGAGCAGCATTAAGTCAGCCACCCACAAAAAAGGGAGGCAAGTTTCAACCCACGACGCAAAAATGGAAACAGAAGACGACTTGGTCCGCAACAGACCCTTTCCAAGCGTCCACATCTGGAACATCGAGTAGTGTAGATTATCACACTATCTACTTTGTCAGTGCTGTGATACCTTGCACCATTTGCACCAGTCATTATCACGTGCCAGAGGGATGTCCGTTGCTACAAACGTTTAGACACCTCTGTGATAAAATAAACTTCCATTTATCGGGAATTGACTATCCTAGCGGGAAGGCCAACTATCGGCTAACTCAGGACTCCATTGCAGAGATCCTTCCCCCGCCGCATGCCAACGAACAACTCATCACATACGACTTGTGTCATCGCATGCCCAAAACAAGATTTCAACAACCTCCCCGTCACAAGAATTCGGCTTTGTTCTTGTCACAAGAAACGAAGGCACCTTACGCCCTTGCATCGATTTCCGCGAGATCCCAGACTTACATATAGCCATCGAACTCCTTGATGACACCCAGCCTCTAGAACAACACCTAGTACAACTAGAGCTAGCTAACGAAAACAGGCGACAATTGCTGCAACACAATGAGGCCCATAAGAAAAGGGTGAAAGCATCATTCGACCGCCACATCACCCCTTGCTCATTTTCTGAAGGAGAGCTAGTCCTTTGCTATGATGTCGCAAAAGAAGCCCTAGGGCCAAGGAAGTTCGAAACCCTGTGGAAAGGGCCCTATATAATCAAACATTGCCTCCGGAAGGGGGCATACATCTTGATAGAACCGGACGAGACCTACCTCACTAACCCCATCAACAGTATTTTCCTCAAGAGATTCTACCCATAAGGGCCCCTGTATCCCTTATCCCCTAGAGTTAGAGTACACAAAAATCCCAAATACCAAAATATTTTTGACCCAAAAAACCTAAACGTGCTCAAAATATTACCATGGATCACCAAATTGAACCTTATTTTGGATTTGCTGATGGAGCATCACGATGGTCTCAAAACTTAGCTGCAATCGCCTGGGTCATCTACTACCCTGACCGATCGCCGCTATGTTCAAACGGTGTGTGCATCGGGTTAGAAACCAACAATCAGGCAGAATATGATGCCGTTATCGGACTTATGTGCGAGGCCCTCCACCAGGGCATCCACCATATGCATGTCTACCTTGATTCCCAGTTAGTAGTCTCGCAGTTAAACCAAACATTTGAAACCAGAGATGTAATCCTATTTAGAAAATATTTGCGTGCCAGAAGATTAAGAAGAAAATTTGATTATATTACATTCTCACATGTATCAAGGAATCAAAACCAAACAACTGATCACATAGCTAACAATATCCTAGACTGGAATGCATCGCGAGCAAACCAACATACATAAAAAGCCAAAAAAATGTATATCCATCAGCAGAACACAAAATGCATAAACCGAAATAGACACCACACCATGTAGAGTCGAAAAAAAGATCTCTCATATATATATCAAAAAATATGTGTATCCGAGTACAAAAATAGTATCACTGGCCCATTGGCTAGCCCAAAAATACAGAATTCGTCAAAAATAAGGGAAGCATCCTCATAATGGGTGCTTTCCTTGTGTACAAATCTACTCTAGGGGGGTGCCCCCTCAAGAGGAGCACCTGGGCCCACCATTGCTCCTGGTGCCACCACCGGAGCTGCTGTCACCACTGCAATAGCTACCCATCGTAGAGTAGGCCGGTAGTCCCTCTCACGGGCCATCACTGTCTCTAGCCATACCTCCTCAAAGTCATCCATAAGACCTCAAGTAGGCATCCCATGGGTCAAACGGTCCACTCGACCCCATAAGTCCTCTAGAGCCTCTACCTGAGCTGTAAGTGCTGTAATGCGTGCCTCAGCCACGTCTGCACGAGCTCTCTTAGCCGCTACCTCAGCTGCACCCGTGCTGCTACCCTCACCAGAAGGACCAACACCATCCTGGCCAGGTCCATCGACATCCTCGTCTGGTCCACCTACGACATCACCTCCCCGACCACCAGGCGGTCGTGGTAGAGGGTTGTGGCCCACCAGTCGGGCCACTGGGCATCCCACCTCGCCAACATCTACACGAGTAACCAAAATAATGTCATTGTCAATGAAAAACACTCAAGAACACAAAAAATCGAGTAAATGCAGAAATACAACACATACCTGTGGGACCCCAAACATAACCAAAAGGAAGACCAATATCTGGATCACCCTGAAAGTCCATCCCCGCATAAGGGTATGGAAAAAACATCCGCGGATTGGCCTCAAACCAAGCCTCTGTCATGTCGTTCCAATAACGACCCACCACGCCACCACCGCCACTTGGCATCACCGAAGCCCACCTCCTCATGCGTGGCTCCCTCGGCCCCCCAATAGGCACAACCACCACAGGCCTTAGTAGCACGACCCTCTCATACATAATGCTGCACAAAATGCTAGCGTGCGGAAATGATTTGGATCCACACTGTACCTGTTTCAGTTGCGACACCATACCATCAAAGTAGAAACGGGAAAAATCGAAGAAATGCCTGTTCCTGAAATGGCGTAAAACCCCCACTTGTGGGCCCGATGCCCGATGAGGCGCAAACGACCCCGCCAGTCGCACAATAATGGCCATAGCACACTGCTCGACCACATCTATCATAGAGGAAATATTGATGCACCCCTCAGTAAGAGG
The DNA here is from genome assembly GCA_034641835.2 of Pinus albicaulis. Lineage (NCBI taxonomy): Eukaryota > Viridiplantae > Streptophyta > Pinopsida > Pinales > Pinaceae > Pinus > Pinus albicaulis. The sequence continues at coordinate 250,495,300 of CM076583.1, read as the reverse complement.
AGCACCCTCGAAATGCCTCCTCCGGAACCTATCCATGTTCACCTGCTAGCATGAAGTGGATACCTCAGCACCTCGCCCTGAGGCAGTAATCCGGTCACAAATTAAATATTTGTCTCTCGACGGATAATCAGGGTCGCCCCCTCAGAACAAACATGTTGTGCCTCCTGCGCCAATGCTGTATGATATAACGTAACAATCGGTCCTGTGATCGAAGAAACTCATTTTCAACAAATTTCAGGAGGCCCCATGCAGCCAACTGTCGGCACACCCCAGCATCAGCAGCCAGAGCAGTCTGGATCTCGGGCCAATCTCGTTCTCTCCACACCAACGTGCCAATCAACAGGTACCCATCAGTACAAAGGAGAAAAATCATAAGGGACAACAAATAAAACCCAAGTTTTTTTTCAAAAACACTGCCCTTGCGCGCCTGTTTCATTCACAGGCGCGCCCCCACGCGCAAAAATCCAGGAACATCGCACCTTCGCGTGGCTGTACTTGAGAAATACGTGCAAGGGGGGTGCCTATTTTCCTAGATCGCCTGCGCAATATAGGGCAAAAATCCCCTTTAAATCCGTACAAACCTAATTTGTACGGCCCTCGACGTCACCAAACTGGAAAAATCAAAATGCAGGATGTCATAAGAGTTACCTTGGCATAATATCGCTAATTCTTGGTACACAGGTTGACCGCAACGCCAAGAAAGGCTTTGCTATCACCTCTGATCTCCCAAAACTCAGTGAGTACAAATGAAAAGGATTAGGGCCATAATCCCTTATTTATCGCCCTTTTACAGAACTTTGCAGGTCCATAACAGTAGATCAGAAGGTCCATTCTGCAAACCGTAAGTTACACCATCATCAGTATACCATGACGAACGAAAGCAATGCCCCACATTCACTTTTTGAAGAATTTTTTTTTCAAGCACTGGCAGGTATGCACCCTCCCTTCTTCCTTTCCAAGATTCATGTTTTTCAATAATATTGAATGAAAAGAAGTTGCTTTCACTTGAGGTAGTTTTTTTTTGCAGGAAGAACCCGCAAACCATTCACCACACCGACCACTAAAAGTTCCGGAGCAGGTATCATTCTACCCTCAGCATGATAGAGTCCTAGAAAACTTTGCATATCCTAACATCATTTCTCCATCAGAAATAAACCATAGAGCCTCCCTCCATGGCGATCGTCATCTCAAGTAGACCATACATCACCCCACAAGTGATGCCATGGTCGTACCATTTTTAGTACGGGAAGCACCTCATGCCCATCCATATACCATGTATAAGGTCAAGTTCACCATTTAAACTGACCCCCTTCTCGGACGATAGAATGAAAGCGCACCTCCGCACACCGCATTTGGCCCACCATACCTCCATCAATATTAACCCATTTGCGACATCTTCCGCTTCATCAACCTCGCACACGAGACCAACCAATGGGACCCCTACCCCCAACAAAACACCATCCTCACACCATCAAGTGAGCGACCGTCTTTCATGTTTTGGGGTACCCGTCTCTGTGTTTTGTACAAACCACACCCCATTATTTTATTCTTTTGGTAAGTGTACAAAGATCACCAAAAATTCCCTTCGCCTCTTTGCCCTCACATTGCACTTTTTCTCCCATGGTAGCAGTCCCCCATCTCCCTTGGTCAAAGTATTTCATACCACCCATGCACGCACCATTACGACAATCATAGCCGGTTCATACCCACCCTGGAAGTCCTACCGACTCCAGGGACTTTTCCCTTCAAAAATACCTATGACTGCCGCCAAGCTGCTCAAATATACTTCGACCTAGGGCCACTGAATCTCCATCATCCGTTTTCAGCTACCGCTCACCAACATGCCTATGTTAAACCCATTATGGTTCGGTTAAGGCTTCCTTTTTGTCGACATCAACATCTCTTTTCCAAAAAGGAAGCGATACCTTGGATGACCCCTCCCCATGTAAAGGGGTATCCTCCGGTGGCATTATGGGAGACATCATTTTCCATAGATGCCATCGATCCTCTTGACATTCGACTACAGCAAAAGCTTTCATGTCACGATGGTATCATACCTTACAACCATTGCACTTTGATCAAGATCTGTCGAAGACCCGTGCCTTTATAAGCGTCTCTGACAACAATGCTTACATGGGAAGGCCCCAGCCAGTACATATGCATACATTGCACAGTGACATGCCATACCAAGATTACGCATATGGGTACCACATTCCACCTATCGTCAAAGAAAAAATGCCTCTGAGGGCGTCAGCAGTCGTCGTCAACAACCACCAACATCACGACCATAGTAGTGGCACAGACAACACATGTATCTGTCAATTTTGTTTAACTAGCCATAGCATCACGTGCATGGGACATGCCCGCCTCGTTGAAATTTTGCAAATATGTTGTATATTTTGTCTGCTTGCAGGGGGTCCCTTAGGCCATGGTTATCTTGGAAACGGTGCAAGGTGTTGTCTATTCTACACGCAGGCCTCGCTCTCCCTCTCTCTCTCTCTACGTACGATACATAAAAGAAACTATAATGTATTTCGGCTATACAGTTCTTCCTAGACCTCACACATTAGGGGGAAACTGTTAACACTGGAAAATTGTATAGTAGAAGACGACATCAATTAATGTCGAGCCTAAGGATTTACAGGATAGGGATACATTATGGAATCAAGAAGTATTTAAAATCTCTAAGGTTTTGAGAAAATCAAATTTAAACTAGTCATAAATGCTCAAATGCGCGCTTTTTCCTTCGAAAAGAGTGCCTTCAGTGTGCACTGGAGCCCGATAGCGTGCATTCCTGGAAGTAGAAAAAAGTCACTTTCTGGGACCACAAGCAAGCAAGGGAAAATTTATCCTTATGTGAAAGCCACCTAAGGACAACACTAGCGCCTCCTTAGGCATTGTGTGAGCACACAATGGAATCATACCCCTCCCTTGGGTCACCATCCATCATGTACCAAGGGAGGGAAGGAGGATTTGAAGCTCACCTATATAAACCCACCAAGAGATGAACAAAGGGTGATCACAAAGTTATGCTGGCCAAAGTTGCCCAAGCAACACCAGCATTGTGTGTGACCTAAGGAGCAAGAGATGACTCGATGGTTGGCCACCCAACATCTTAGTCCACTGCAGCAGAGAGAGAGAGTTAGACTGCGTCAGAAGGAAGAATTTGAAGGACAAACATCCTTGCATCGGGATCTAGAGCCATTGCCTAGGGGCCCTTTGGAAAATGGGTAAGATTTGTTTTCATTCCAAGCATTCAATAAGAAGAGGCCATCAAGCCATTGTTTACCTTGTTACTGTTTGGAACTCTCTATATAGCTTCTTTTATGTTTTTTAGTTTTAGTTTTTTAACATAACATAATTTAGTGTATTACTTCATTTAAGTTTTATACTTCTGAGCTCCCCCCAGATACTGCCTGATACCTATAGTTTAGAGGGTAGACCACACTCTCTAAACTCGTGCGATTTCGTACACCTGTGTGTCGAATCCACCACAACACCAACATTGGCCTCTTTTTCCATTTCTTTCCTCTTTTCTAAAGACACCTGTGTACAAGCTGCAATTCCACAACTTGGTAAAGCCAACAAACGAGCTTTCATACGGTAATATGTGTTCATGAAATTATTTTTGGAATCACTAAATTTACAAGTAACATCGCCTCCTCCCTTCATCTTGCTGCCTGGCCCTTGCTCTCTTGTGGCATATTTCCACAAGAGATATTTGTTATCTTTAGGCTGTTGTCTTCCCTCAACATTTGAAGCTGCTGTTGCAACCCCACTTCCAATAGAGGGAACACTTGCATACCTTGATGAAATTGGAACAGGAGGGGCATATCCAATGGGTATATTCTTCCCCCTCCTTTTCCCCTTTCATGATGCCCTTTATTGATCCATTAATGCTATAAAAAAATAAACAAAATGCACAAAGTTATAAAATAAATGCATATGCAAACCATTGTAATAAAAATGAAAAAAAAAATAGAGACAAAATGCACTTACCTGTTGCTTGAATCACCTTGAAAATTCTCCCACACCCCTTTCTCTTCGCTCGCACACACCCACAACAAACCCACAACAAGAGAACAAGTTAATTGTGAAGTGAGAATGGCCAAATCATCCTTTTAACTTTGTGAGGGAGTCCCTTTTTCGATATTCGTGTCCTAGAATCGGGGCATGATTGTGTTTGATTGGGACACGATCGTGCCCCGATCAGACACAATCAAACACGATTGGAAGGACACAAATCTGACTGAATCGTGACCGATTCACATGATTTGGGACACAAGAGGGCTAGGAAATGAATCCAGTTTCTTAGGTGTGGGCCTATGTCTGATAAATCACTTGGAGACCATATTTACTATGTAACATTCATTGATGATCACTCTAGAAAGACATGGATTTACCTTATCAAGAAAAATGACGAAGTATTTGAGAAATTCAAGGAGTTTAGATTTGAAGTGGAAATGCTAACCGAAAGAATAATAAAGACTTTGAGATCTGACAATGGTGGGGAATACACTTCTAAAGAATTAATTGCATATTGTAAAGAAGCATTAAGAGGAAGTTAATTGTTCCCTACTATCCCGAACAAAATGGAGTGGTCGAAAAAAATAATAGGATAATTGAAGAAGGTATACGAACCATGATATTTGATCAAGACTTACCAAATTTTTTATGGGGATAAACAACAATGACAACAATATATATTCAAAATAGAAGTCCTCATAGAATTCTTGAGAATATGACACTTGAGAAAGCGTTCACTTGGAAGAAGCCAAGTTTGGACCATCTCCGAATCTTTGGGTGTCCTGCCTACATCCATGTTCCAAAGGACAAGCAAAAGAAGCTAGATTCTACAAGCGTCAAAGGGATATTTGTTGGCTATAGTCTCTCCTCGAAAGCATATAGAATCTACATCAATGAAGGAAGACATATTGAGGTAAGCATGGACATTATATTTGATGAAAATCATGCCTGCAAGAGATCCAAAGATATTCCTATTGATTCCAATGACGAACATATACCAACATTCGAATAAAAATAAGTACACCATGACAATCCTACTACAATTCAAGAAGAAGAAGAAGGACCAAGTGAGCATATTCAACCCATGATCATACTAAACACAAGGAAGAGGAAAAATTGGTTAAAGCTACTCTTGAAGATGTTGAATGACATGGAGTTGCGAAAGGAACCTTTAGAGAAAACAAAAGACCAAGAAGATATTCTGGATATGATGCATACATGAAAAAAATGATTGAAGGTTGACCATCTACATTTGAAGAAGCTGCTCATCAATAAGTATGGAAGAATGAAATGCAGGAAGAATATCAATCCATCATGAAGAATGAGGTTTGGGAAATCATTCCTAGACTTAGTGACAAATCAATTGTCACCTCTAAGTGGATCTACAAGATCAAACACGTTGTTTATGGAAGTATAGACAAATATAAAGCTAGATTTTTTGCAAGGGGTTTCTCTCAAAAGGAATGCATTGAATATGAAGAAACCTTTGCACATACCGCAAGGTATACTACTATTAGATCTTTGGTTTCATTGGCTTCTACAATGGGATGGTATTTCCATGAAATGGATGTGAAGAAAACCTTTTTGAATGGGACCATTTATGAAGAAGTATACATTGAACAACCCAAAGGCTTTGAAGTAAATAGAAATGACACTCATGTTTTTAGACTCAAGAAGGCCCTATATGGTTTGAAGCAAGCTCCTAGGGCATGGTATGCAAGAATGGGTGCATACCTTCTAAGAATTAGGTTCGTGAAGAGTATTGCTGATCCAAATCTCTACATCAAGGTTGTGGATAATGAGCGAGTCATTATTCTACTATATGTGGATGATATATTCATCACAGGTGTGGATCGAAGGATACAATAATGAAAGAAGATGATGGCAACCAAATTTGAGACGAAGAATATGGGACTGATGCACTATTACCTAGGTCTGGAAGTATAGCAAAAACCTAGGGAGATATATCTGGGGCAAGGAAAGTATATAATCAAGTTGTTGTAGAAATTTGGGATGATGAATTCCAAGCCCATAACTACTCCCATGATAAAAAATCTCAAGAAGTTGAGAAGCTATGACTCAAGTCTCATAGATCCTACCTCCTATCGTAAGTTGGTGGGTTCTATGATGTATCTGGTAAATACTAGGCTACATATATGTTTTGTTGTGAATATTCTTAGTGAGTTTCAGCTGGAGCCTCGTTATGATCACTAGATCGCTGCCAAACATATATTGAGATATCTTCGTGTCACTATACATCACCGCCTAAAGTATGATAGCAAGGAAGTCATGCTAGTTGGCTTCACAAATTCTAATTGGGGTGGTAGTGAGACCGATGGAAGAAACACTACAGGTGGATGCTTTAGTTTTGGATTTTACATATCTCATGGATTAGTAGAAAGAAATATCATGTTGCTTTAAGTAGTGCTAAAGCAGAGTATGTGGCTGCATGTGAAGTAGGAAAGGAAGTTGTATGGTTGAGGAAGCTTCTGATAGATTTGTTCGAGAAGCCTTTGGGTCCTACTGTGATAAATTGAGACAATCAAAGTTGCATCAAGGTGTCTTAAGATCTTGTGTATCATGCTAGGACGAAACATATCAACAATAAGTTCCACTACATTAGGAACTTGGTGCAGGATGGGATTGTGAAGCTACAATATGTCCCGATCAACAATCATGTAGCGGATATACTAATGAAGTCTCTTCCTAATAAGAAGTTTGAATATCTTAGAAACATGCTTGGTTTAGTATATATTTTTTATTTTGTTGATGATGATCAAAGTTTGGAAGAGATGTTTTGAGGCTTTATGTGAAACACATTTCTTGGGAAGACATCAGGCCGACACTGTGTGTTGATGTGTAGATATCGAAGTAGGGAGGGTGGCGTTGGTCATAGAGATTTGACCTTGGATACACACCTAGATCCCTGGGTTGATGGTTAGAAAGTAAACATGATGGTACCTAGAGAGTCCGAAAGATTTAGTACATCTTAGTCCCACCCGATATATTTCCCTGGCCAGGAATCTAGTCTGTGGCATTGTGAGTGCCTAAATCATTGGAAGACCTTGGATATATTTCCCTGGTCAATAACCTAGTCTAGTGAATCGCAGTGCCTAAACTATTCATAGTTCATATTTTTTGAGATATTCCTTGTATGTTATTATGAATACCTCCCTAGTTAAGAGAGAGTATTGAAGAATGTAACTAGGTTCAGTCTTCATAAATGTATTTGAAGCATTATTTAATGTACTTATCAAAATAATGAAAAATATTTTATTATTATTATTGTTACAATGAATTATTAAAGCATGTGTTTCATGCTTGGATCATATTTTATTAGTCAAAGTCCCCATTGTGTACGTCTAGGATTTATATTGAGTCATTAGAGTCATTGTATATTTTATGAGACCCTTCTTGGGCTTTTGAATCATGTAAAAATAATTATTTTTGAGTCAAAAATGAATGTTGTCACCTCCACACCAATTCGTCCCTTGCCCGATGAAGTTAGCCTGAAAGGAAGAAATTCAAACCACAAGAAGCTTATATATACAAGAGCAGTTCGATCTATTTTCTCAACAACTCAACAAGTTCGATTCACAAGAAGAAGTGCAGTAAAAAATATGAAGTGCAGGAAGAAGAAGGAGAAGTGTAGGGTCAAATTTCTTGGGCTAGTTCATCTCTCTCTCTCTCTCTCTCTATGAAATTGTTGGGAAGTTGCAAGAGTTGTAGGGTCGAAATTATGCAGTTGCAGTTGTTGAGAATTTCGTAGGGAAGTGATTAATTCAAATCTCTTCCATGGTAATTATGTGTGTTATTCTTTTACTTCTTATATTTTATTCCTTATTATTACAATGTGAAAAACATAAAACAAATACCAAAACAATAAGAATAGTGACACAATATATAGGTTGCAAGCCAGGGCCAAAACCCCTCCTCTTGAGGGGAAAACCTGTAAATATATTCTCTTCTTATATATTATTCAATTGTCGAATACCATGACCTAGTGACATAGACAAATACCCTCCAAGATCAAGATCAACACAACCTCCAACTAAAACTTCTTCGACCTCTCCCAAAAAGTCTAAAATTTCTGAAATTTTGCAACTGATGCAACTTCAAAAGGAGACTTCGATCTCCTTGTAGAGCTTCCTCCTTCCCTTCACTTGCCTTTCCTTGAGATGTAGGACTATAGAGGACCCCTAGAAGCCCTTCTCTTGTCTTCTTTTCTTCCTCTCCACCAAGATCGCACTCAAGAGTTCCCTAGTGCAGCAACCCTAGATGCAGTTTGTGCATAGGAGATAGACCCAATCAAACAACTCGACTTCCTTTAGCTTATTCTTCGTCCTCTTATTCGAACTTATTCTTGTCCTCTTCTTTGCATATGAGTGAGTGAGAGTGAATTCCCTATGGATGTTGATTTATTCTCCTTATATAGGATTCTTCCAAGGGAAATGTGGCTCTTCATGTAGGATGACTTGGCAGCTCTCTAGGCCGAATTGATCTTGGAGGTATTTTGACACTCTAGAGTCAAAATAAATTTCTCTTTACAAATTACAATGTTCCCATAGGGTCTTTAACATATGATAACGACCCTTAAAAACTAGAAGCACTTTAATTAGTTATTGACCTATAAAATAAAGAAATTGAGAATGAAACCCATGCTTCAATAATTATTTTCTTTTCATTTTGTAATTTACAATTTACAAGAATACATTTTATACTTATGAAGACCGAACCTAGTTACACACTTTTTTTTAACACTCCCTCGTAACTAGGGTGGTATTCATAAGAGGTACATGGTATTTCTCAATCTGAAGAGATCCCATAAGAAGAGTTAGATTTGTAACCCATATGTTTATAGCATCATATCAATCCAACACTGTCACATAGCAAGGCCTTGACTAACAACTCCATCTCTCCACGAGATATTGAGCTTCAATGCTGGTGAGACCAATGATTTATAGACACCATGATCATTTCTCTCAAGGTACATACTCCATCTGGGTGTTCACCGAGTATGACCTTCATTTGGACTATTCTCATCTTGGACAACTAATCCTAAGAGAATAGCGGTCCATGACTACTCTTATCTTGAATGCCCAACCAAATTCTCAAAGATTATTGAATTCCAGATGGTTACCAAATCCTCCATTATTTATTCCAGTGAAGACAAGAATGTTGTGTCTATCTCTCCCTCTTAGATAGGGAGGATACATCCACTAAACCATGCTTGTCTCTTAAATACACAAGCTTCTTGTTTGGAAGTGATTTCTTCAATATTTCAGCTACCTGTTCATCAGTGGAAATGTACTAAAGTTGTAGCACACCATTTTTTACTAGCTCTCGAACATAGTGATACTCGTTGTTTATATGATTTCTCTTTCCATGAAATAATGGATCTTCAGACAAACGTATACAACTAGTGTTGTCACATAGTATCACTGTAGGGTTCATCATTCCTTCAAATATATTTGATAACAACTTCCTTATTAATACTGCTTCTTTGCTTACTTCACATGATGCAACATATTCAGCCTTGACACTACTCAAAGAAACAATGTCCTGATTTCTGCTCATCCATGAGACCATGGAGGATCCCAAATTAAATCATTCTCCTGTAGTGCTCCTTCCATCTTGTTCACTGCATCCCCAGTCGGAATATGTATATCCAATTAGTTGGACATCATTCCTTCTATTATACTTTAGACAATAGTTGATGGTTCCTTGTAGATATCTCAGAATATGTTTTGCTGCTATCCAATAATCTTGCTTCGGCTCCACTTGGAATTGAATAAGAACATTCACTGCAAAGCATATGTCTGGTCTAGTATTCACCAAGTACATCAACGAGCCAATAATTTGTCTATACTTGGAAGGATCCATAGGGCTTGATTCAGAAATCCTAAGTTTCTTCAAGTTGGTGATCATCAGAGTGGTCATAGGTTTGCAATCCATCAAGTCAAAATTCTTCAACATCTTGATCACGTACTTTCCTTGACCCAAGTAAACTTCATTAGGCCCTTTCCATACTTCTAGTCCCAAATACTAATGCATCAACCCAATATCCTTCAAGTAAAATTCTGCTGCTATTTTCTCCTTGCATTCTTCAATTCGACCTTCTACATCTTTCAAGAGAAGATAATCTACATACAGAAGAATGATTACTAGTTCACCTCTTATAACCTTAATGTAAAGGTATGAGTTAGAAAAACTCTTCGTGAAACCTATCCTTTGGAGATATGCATCCATCTTAGCATACCATGCCCTTGGTGCTTTCCTGAGGCCATATAATGCCTTCTTTAATCCGCATACATATGCCTTTCTGTCCTTGACTTCAAATCCCAAGGGTTTCTCTATTTATAATTCTTCATCTATTGTTCCATTCAAAAATGCAGTCTCGACATACATTTGATGGATGTTCTATCCCATCGATGCAACCAAAGATACTAATGATTGAATCGTTGTGTATATTTTTGTGGGAGCAAATGTTTCTTCATAATCGATGCCTTCAAGTTGAGAGAAACCTCTGGCCACACATCTTGCTTTATATTTATCTATACTTCCATTAGTTTCATGCTTGATCTTATAGATCCACTAGGATGTAGCTACAAATTTGTCTTCGGGCCTAGGTACGATCTCCTAAACTCCAATATTATTCATGATATATTGGTATTATTCATTCATGGCGTCTTTTCATTCTGGATTCTCTACAACCTCTTCAAAAGTGGATGGTTATAATTCTATTAACTTTGTCATGCATGCAACATACCCAAATATCTTTTGGGTTTCTTACTTTCTCTAAATATCCCTTTCGCTGCTCCATGACCTTCTAAATCAAGTAGTGTGTATTTCAACTAATTGGGTATTTTTCTTGTTTCTGGAATGACCATAGGTTGAACAAGTTCACTAGGACCTTCTTCTTCATGGTGTGATTCCTCTTCTTCCTAGTTCACTTGTTCCTCAAATATCGGAAGATCTTCATCATCAGAGTCTATGGAAAGTTCCTTTGATTTAGTGAATTCTATGCTCTCATCAAATATGACATCACAACTAACTTCTGTGTGATTTCCATCCTTCATGTAGATCCTATAAGATTTTTATGAGTTGCTATATCCAACAAATATTCCCTTCATTCCTAAAGGATCCAACTTCTTTCCTTTGTCCTTTGATATATGGATATATATACAAGACATCCAAAGATTCAGAGATGATCTACGAATGAATTATTTCCAGTTAATACTTCTTCTAGAGTTTTTTTAATCTATAGTTCTATAAGGACATCTATTTTGAATGTAGATCGTTGTTTTTGTTGCTTCTCTCCACATGAATTTAGGTAGGTCCTGATCATGAAGCATTGATTTTACACTTTTTACAATGGATCTATTCTTTCTTTCTGCAACACCATTTTATTTGGGATAATATGGGACTATCAACTCCCTCTTAATCCCCTACTCCGTACAAAATTCTATGATCTCCTTAGATGTATATTATCCTCCATTATTAGATCTCAAAATCTTGATTCTCTTTTCTGTAAAGTTCTCTACTTCAGCTTTGAATTCTTGAGATTTTGTGAATACTTCATCCTTGGTTTTCAATATACAAACCCATGTATTTCTTGAATGATCATATATTAATGTAACATAATATATATGAACTCCAAGTGATTTTGGAGTCATAGTACCACACACATTAGAGTGAATAATATCCAATATTTCTTTTGACCGTGAAGCACTGCTTCCAAGTGGTCTCTTGACATTCTTGCCGAATGCACATACCTTGCAGACACCTTCATGATCCTCCTTAAGATTAGGGATTCCATCTACTATGTAACTTAGATATTTGAGGATTTTCAAATGGAGATGACCAAATCTTTGATGCCATAGTTCACATAGGCTAATTTCAATGTGAACTAGGGCTTGGGCTATAGGAAATATTAATCTGTAGAGCCTTCCTTCCCGAATGCCAATAACTTTAGCTTGATCCATACTTGAGTCTTTTCCCCAAACAATAATCGTTTCCATGAATGAATGCTACTCTATCTCCTTTATCTTCTAATATTTAAATAAAGAGTAAGTTTTTATGCAAACCTTGAACAAATATAATTTTGTTGAGGTGGATGTTGCTTCCATCTTCGAGTTTTATGGATATTGATGCAATACCTCTCATAGGATAGCTATTTTTTTTTTCAAGTTCACCTGAATAAGTGTATATTTCTTTTGATGATGTCTTCAATTGGCTTGAGTGACCAGTTGTGTGTCTTGAAGCTCCACTATAAATTATCCATATGTCTTCTTTTGGAAAGTACTAGAGAGAGCCGAGAAGAGACATTCATTCATTTCTTTGAATGATACCTTCTTTGAAGAAGATAAGAAGTTACATAATTTATTGATACCTTTCTTGAGATTGCTTGCAATTTTCTTGATTAACTTCATGACGCCCTTAAATAACCTTAGTTCTGATACCATGTTGAGAATTCAGTAGGGCAGTGATTAATTCAATTCTCTTTCTTGATAATTGTTTGAGTTATTCTTTTACTTCTTATCTTTTTTTCCTTATTATTATAGTGTGCAAAACATCAAACAACCACCAAAACAATGAGAACAATGACACAATATATAGGCTACAAGCCAGGGCCAAAACCCCTCCTCTTGAGGGGAAAACCCGTAAATCTATTCTCCTCTTATAGATTCTTCAGTTGACGAATACCATGACCTAGAGACATAGACAAATACCCTCCAAGATCAAGATCAACACGACCTCCAACTGCAACTTCTTTGATCTCTCCCAAAAAGTCTAAAATTTGTGAATTGCTGCAACTGCTGCACCTTCACAAGGAGACTTTGATCTCGTTGTAGAGCTTCCTCCTTCCCTTAGTTGCCTTTGATTGAGATGTAGGACTATAAAGGAGCCATAAAAGCCCTTCACTTGCCTTATTTTCTTCCTCTCCAGCAAGATTGAACTCAAGAGTGCCCTAGTGTAGAAACCCTAGCTGCAGTTTGTGCGTAGGAGAGAGAGAGACCCAATCAAACAACTCGACTTCCTTTATCTTATTATTTATCCTCTTCTTCGACCTTATTATTGTCCTCTTATTTGCATATGAGTAAGTGAGAGTGAATTCCTTATGGAGGTCGAGTTCTTCTCCTTATATAGGCTTCTTCCAAGGGAAACATGGCTCTTCATGTAGGCCGACTTGGCAGCTCTCTAGGCCGACTTGATCTTGGAGGTATTTTGACACTCTCGAGACAAAATAAATTTCTCTTTACAAATTACAATGTGCTCATAGGGTCTTCAACATATGAAAATGAATCTTAAAACCTAGAATAACTTTAATTAGTGCTTGACCTATAAAATAAAGAACTTGAGCATGAAACCCATGCTTCAATAGTAATTTTCTTTTCATTTTATAATTTACAATTTACAAGAATACATTTCATACCTGTGAAGGCCGAACCTAGTTACACATTTTTTTCAACAACAATAGGTAGAATTTGCAGGAGGTCAAAGCTGCAGGAGGTTTGAAGTTGTTGGGGTTGAAGTGCTACTACTGCATTGGTCAAAGTGCTGCATAGGTCAAAGTTGCTATTGCTGCATAGATCCAATTTTTGCTGCTGCAAGGTGGAAGGTATACATAGAAGTTGTTGGAAGGAAGAGCTGACTTGGTGGTAGGAGGAAGTTTGTTTCTAGGGTGAAGAGTCTAGGATTATCTCAGGAAAACTATTGAATGAAGAGATTTTGACTAGGTTCTCCACTAGATAGGGTTTTTTCCCTGACAGAGTGCCTACATCTCATGTCTCTTGTTTTGTGATATTCATACACACATAATTTGGTAATTTCTTGATGAAAGATAATATAACAAAGAAGTAAAAGAAGCCAACATAATTCACAAGTAATTATCAAGAAAGAGGAGTGAAATACCTAAGTCTACATTGATTTCTCAATGTGATTAAGCCCTGCACGTCGCTCATGAAAATAATATAGTTAAGGAAGTTGTTCCTTTTTTAATTCTATACTAGAAAAAGGAACCATGGAATTTTTACATAAGAGGGTGAAACAAGTGCACTAGAATGTCAAAACACCATATTGAATATGGTGTATTCCAATTGATAGATGAAATGACCATTTCCCGAATACCTTTTTCTAGTTAATTTTGTTCAAAATTTGGTAGATATTTTTAAAAATCATAATTTCAAGTTGTTTAAAATGAAAATATAGAGTGCCTAATCTGGTTTTTTAGGGTTCTTATTTCATTTATTCATTTAAAAGTGCATTTTAAACAATAAAAAATCACAATTCTAAAATTTGTATTACCAGATTCAGGTTAAAATTCCATTTCATCTATTAGTTAGACTACACCATTGATTATTATTATCATGAGATTTTGAAAAATACTTCAAGTTATAGCCTACTCAAACATACTTGATCATTCTCACAAGGCAAGGTTGCAACCTTGAGGTTTGTTGCTGCAAAATGATTTGATTGGTGATCTCAATTCTCGAGGAACTACATGATTGTTTTTTTTTATGATTAGAGATGTTCCAACATTGTAAAATATATATTTACCTTACATCTATTAATAGGAGGGGAGATGGAAAAGAGATTGAGATACAAATCTATTAGTGTTTAAAAGTATATAAATTTATCTTTTTCCCCAATGAAAACCTTGGTAGGGAAATCCTTGGGCACTTACTGCATTTTGCGGATGTTACCCATTGTAAACCCCTCTCGTTCCAATTATGAAATATGAATTGGTAAGGAAAATAAGGTACAAAACAACTACAACTACCTTGGGGGGTTGACACTTAGACAATATTCATGAAGTATAGAGCGCTCAACCACTCACGCTATCCCATGGAGCTTAAATTGAAATTAATTTATTTTGGTGTGTGTATGTATATATTAATGAAGGATTTATAATATTCTTATAATTTTTCTTCTTATATTAGGGATTTTATTTTGTTTTATATTTTGGTTTTATAGGGATGGATGTGACACATTTCCATATTATAAATGTGTTACAACTTAACCCTTTTCTTGTGGATATTTGAGGGTGTTAAATTCACTATTGCATTCAAAACATTGATTTCATCAATTTCCAAATTGCACTTGGTTTTACTGGGGTTATTTGAGGGTGTGAAATCCATTTTTGCATTCAAAACACTGATGTGATCAAATTTAAAATTGCAAATTTGGAAAATATTGGCTTAAACAAATTTTGGTGATGGAAAATTGGAAAGGTAAAAAATGTAGAATTTTTAGCCTTCTTGCCATACATGTCATGCATATTGCATTGTTTTTGTTTCAGTTTTATATTTATTTGTTTATTTTAATTTATATTTTTAAATATTATATTGGGCCAATTTATGGCATATTGCTGCTAGGTACAAACATTACACATATCCCTCATGCTAGGGTGTAGAATGCATCTTGATTCTGTTTATGCAATAAGGGAGTTGAGAAATTAAGAATAAAGTTAATATTAAGGGATCTTAAGTAATAATTTTAATAAGATATACTAACATTTTAGAGGAACCGTTTGATAATTGACATGTTAACGAGTTAAGTTGGAGAGCATTTTCTAGTTCATTTATTTGAAAGGTTCCCAATATCTTGTGAATTTTTATGGGATTGATTTTTATTGGATCAAAAGTTTAATGGAAGTCGACAAAACTAGAGTTATGGACCCCCTCGAGTTAAATCTCAAGGTTTTGATATCTTTTTTTCTTGGAAAATTTCAATGTGTTTCATATGCATCATACTTGGTCATATTTGATGGCAATGTTGTCATTGATGGCAAAGGAGAAACAAAGGAGAAAAAGCAACAAAACAAAGATATGTCATTGAGATGCAAGAAGAGCAAAAAAGGAGCAAAAATACATTGTATTTGTACATGATATTGATTTGTACATTTATGTAAACTGTATTATAGGGACTGTGTATTGTAGGTGTTGATGAGTTGGAGAATGATTGGAATATGATGACTAACTTGTTATGTTATTGATAGATGCACATTTTATGACTGACTTGTTATGTTATTGATGGGTGCACATTTGATGAGGAGTAGTGGTTTTTGTGAGCAACAAGAATTATGCTTACGTTGTTAATGTATGCACAAATAAATAGGAGCAACAAGGTATGCAAAGGTGTTAATTTTAGATGACCATGGTATGTTCTATGTTTAATGCAGTTTTACTTCAATCTTTCTTATAGGCCCAATTCAATTTAGTAATCACATAAACATGAAAGTAAAATTCTCATAGAACATAATAATATATCAAAAGAAGAAAAGCCAAATAATATATCAGAATGTGTAATTCTTCTTGTCCAGCAAATATAGAGAGAGAAATGTTTGTTACAGCAGTCAACAGGATGCCTAGCCAGCAAAGACTTAGGCTGGACAAACCAGCTCTTCCAACATACAAGATCAACCTTCCTTTAGGAGTCACACACATACCTCAAATAAAACTCCCAAACAATCAATGCAAGTCAATAGAAATAAGACAACGCAAAAGTCAACGTTGGTCAAAACTGCGGTCAAAGGGGCTTCAGAAAAAGTCAACGTTCAACCTCAATTTTTGTTTCCATTAGTACAACCTCCAAAAATTGGAATTTATGTGCTAAAACTACAGTCAAACTTCAAGGGTTGACCCAAAGTCAACGCCGGTCAATGCTGTCCAGAAAGCCCTAAAAACAGTCTGAAAATTTTCAGCTTCAGATTCACATGTGGGAGAGAGAAAGAAGCCTACAAAGGCAATACTGACCAATCATATGAAGAGGAATGTGTGAGATGAGATGATGATGAAATGAGCATCACCTCTCTCCAATTTATATCCTTCAATGAGGGTGGGTGACACATCTTTTGGGGCTTGTGAGCCTAAATTAGAATTCTGGCCGACCTTGACAATTTTCACATGTGTGGAAAATGAAATCAAAATATAAGTTTTTCTCACCCAAACAAGATGATATTTAGATCAATATTGCACCTCTTCGAAAGAGGAATCTAACAAAAATATCATCATCATCATATGAACAATGCATCATGGAGTTTGGACCTAGTTGCCAAAAATTAACACTCCCTCTCAACTAGGGATAACTCCATCTGTCCACATGTTCCATCCTATGATCCAGTACCATCATGTATTATCATCATCATCCTGAAATCCCATGTCATCCTATTACAACATGCTTTGCTGGCTCTTGGGGAAAATGAACGAGAGTGAGTCAAAAAGACATCACACTCTGCTGACCTGAAGTCATCTTAGAGGTTAAAACCTCAATTAGACTCAAGAGAGTCACATACTAACCTGAAGTCAGTTTGGAGGTAAGAACCTCATCGGACTTGATCCCCGATCAAGGTGTTGGAAACATCCCATCCTAGACATAGAGAGTAAGGCAATTCTTGATGCATCCATTGGTCATTCTATCAGTCTCTATCCAAATTTCCCACCTCATTGGCTAGATGAGAGATACTTCCCATGAGTTTGAAACTCCATGGGTAGGATGCATGCGGAGGTCCTAGAGTTCATAGTCCAACTCAAGCGGGACCCTCAAAATAGGGTTTGTCCACGATACCAAGATTTTCATGGAAGGTTAAGAATTTTACCTTCTAAGGGCTTCATGAGAATATCTGCGACCTGATCATCGGTCCCAATGTGATGGAGCCTTACGACACCTCACTGTGTCATGTCCCGGAGAAAGTGGTTCCTAATATGAATGTGCTTGGATTGGTCGTGGAACACGGGATTCTCAGAAAGAAGAATCCCACTCTGGTTATCACAAAGGATAACAATGGTATCTGGCACATGTCCAAACAACTCACTGAAGAGCTTTCTCAACCAAACAACTTCACAACAAGCCATACTCGCTGCAATGTATTCGACCTCGACGCTACTCAGAGCAACCAAGCTCTGCTTCCTGCTCATCCAAGTATCGAAGTAGAACCAAGAGTGAAGCAACATCCAGATGTGCTCTTACGATCCACCACACTGCCTGCCCAATCAACATCGGTATATCCATGGAGCCTCATACTCCTAACAATGTATCTCAACCCATGATTGATTGTGCCCTGAAGATATCTCAAGAAATTCTTGGCACCAATCCAATGAATGTGATGAGGGTCAACCATATATTGACTCAATGTGTTCACTACAAAACATATGTCCAGACGTGAGTTCACTAAGAACATCAAGGCCCCCATGAGTTGACGATACTCGGTGGGATTTCCCAACTCGGGCCGAGCAACACTTCCACACAACTTCTTAAAGTTGAGTTCCATTGAAGTAGTCACGAACTTGCAATCCAGCATCCCAAATCTCTCCAGTAGCTTCATGACATATTTTCCTTGATAAAGGAAAATCTCACCTGGCTTTTGCCAGACCTCCAAGCTTAGGAAATAGTGCAACAATCCTAGGTCCTTCATCTCAAATTCGGAAGTTAGCTCCCTCTTACATTGATGAATGAGAGGGTTAACAATTGTCAGGAAGAGATCGTTCACATAGAGAACTAGAATGAGAGGCCTTTCTTTATCAACCTAAAAATAAAGGTTTGGATCAGCATCACTTCGAGTGAAGCCCAGCTTCATCAAGTAGCTATCAATCCTCTCATACCAAGCCCTGGGACTTGCTTCAACCCATAGATGGCTTTCTTCAACCTGCCTACATATGTGTCTCTATCTTGGACTTCAAACCCCAGAGGTTGTTCCACATATACCTCTTCCTTGATTGAACCATGTAAAATGGTAGTCTTCACATCCATCTGATGGGCACTCCATCCTTGCATTGCAGCGAGGGAAATGATCGATCAGATGGTGATGTAGCGGGCAACAGGTGCAAATATATCATCATAATCTATGCCTTCCTTTTGAGAGAAGCCTCAGGCAACAAATCTTGCCTTGTACTTTTCAACACTTCCATTGGCTTGATCTTGGAGAGCCATTTCGAGGTGACAATAGATTTGTCCTTCGGTCTCGGAACCACATCCCAGACATCATTCTTCATAATAGACTCATATTCCTCATGCATAGCATCCTTCCAAACTTGATGCTTTATGACTTCCTCAAAAGTTCCAGGCTCAGTTGTACAATAGTACTCATGGCTGCTAGGTACCCTTGGTACCTATTCGGCTTCTTACTTTCCTGGAATGTTCCCCTTGGAGCAATATGTCTCTCGGCATCTTCGAGAGTGTCTCTTAGCCATGAAGGTCTTCTTTTATTTGAAGATTATGGATCTATAGGATCCATCGGACCTTCAACATCGGCCATTGGTTCAACCTTCGGTTCAACCTTCTGTTCTTCCTGCCTTCTGGCTTCTTCTTCTTCTTCTTTGTCTTCCTTTGAGATAGGAAGATTTCTAACCTTTTGGAGGGCAACATCTTCATTGAAGGTGACATCATGGCATATGTCCACTTCTCTTTGACCAGACACATAGATTCTATATGCCTTTGAGGTTTCACTGTAGTCCACAAACATTCCTTTCTTCCCAGAAGCATCCAGTTTGCTCCTCTTTTCTTTCGGCACATGAAAATAAACAGGACTTCCAAAAACTCTAAAATGAGAGACATCGAGCTTCTTACTAGAGAAGACTTCTTCGGAAGTTTTGGAGTCCAATGTGGAATGTGGGCATCTATTTTGGACATAAACAACGATGTTGGCAGCTTCTCCCCATAGAAACTTCGGAAGACCTTGGTCATAAAGCATGGCACAGGCAACTTCCAGAATGGTTCTATTCTTCCTTTCAGCAACACCATTTTGTTTGGGAGTGTACATAGTGGTGGTCTCCCTCTTAATGCTAGCATCCCTGCAATAGTCATTGAATTCATTTGACTCATACTTGGTCCCATTATCCGTCCTCAAAATTTTGATCTTCTTCCCTGTTTGATTTTCAACCAAGGCCTTGAAGGTACAAAACCACTTGGATGCTTCGTCCTTCTTTTTCAGGAAATATATCCAAGTTGCGCGGGAGAAGTCATCTATAAAAGTGATATAATATAAGTATCCTCCCAAGGATGTTACGGGCAACATACCAGATAGATCAAAATGTATCAATTGCAAAATATCAGATGTCTTCGTGACACTTGAGGGGAATGGTCCCCTTGTATGCTTTCGTTCGGCACAACCCTGACATACACCTTCATGGTCGTCTTTGAAATCAAGCATCCCTATCACCACCTTCCTTGCTTCGGGAAGGGCTTTGAAATGAAGGTGTGCAAACCTCCGATGCCATAGCGCAGATTGAAGGGTTGTGTCACATGTCATGGCCCCCAGTGGACTTCCTCCAACCTGATTGAATGTATTGATTCTAAAACCAAGAGTGAACGCTTCTTTGAAGTTCCTCCTCCAAATGTGTACCTTTCCATCGGTTAATGCCACCTTGAATCCTTTGTCTTCCTTTGCCGAGATAGACACTAGATTCTTCTTTAAGTAAGGTACGTACAACACATCTTGTAAGTGAAGGACTTGACCTTGATTTAGATGAAGGGTCACAGTCCCTGTCCCTTTCACCGGATAGGTGGCATTGTCTCCAAGGATAATTTTTAGATTAGTATCCTTTTCAATCAAATTAGAGAGGGCTTCCTTATATCCAGTGAAGTGCCTTGAGGCACCACTATCAATCAACCAAATTATCTAGTGTATCAGAAGGAGATGCAGTAGAGAGGGCAGATATAAGAATATATTCATTTTTCCTATCAAGAAAATT
The DNA here is from genome assembly GCA_034641835.2 of Pinus albicaulis. Classification (NCBI taxonomy): domain Eukaryota; kingdom Viridiplantae; phylum Streptophyta; class Pinopsida; order Pinales; family Pinaceae; genus Pinus; species Pinus albicaulis. Next base: position 250,474,583 of record CM076583.1, on the reverse strand, counting down.
AGATTCATCATACCTAAAATTCCTTGACCTCTTGAAAGGTTACACATTTCCACTTCGATCAGAGGGAGCCTTCCTCTTTCCTTTGAACTTGTTGTTCCTTTGATTTCAATTCCCCTGAAGTTGTTGTTGTCATCATCTCTAGGAGAGTTCCTTCTATTGGGTCACTCTCTTGCATAATGACCAAACTTGTTACAAGTGTAACATCTTCCTTTTCTTCCTTTGGGACCCGCTCTTCCATGGTTTTGATTTCTCGGACCACCATTGTTACTCTTCTTTGCATGAGAAGTGAAGGTAGTAGGGTCACCTCCATCCCCATTCGAGGGATGGTATCTCTCCATCATCCTTGTCCCTCTTGAGTGCATCTCGTAAAAAAATCATCAAAATTGGGAATGACATTGTTATTAAGAATCATAGTATTAAATACATAGCAGTCTTGGGGGAGTCCTCTAAGAGAAATGAGGACGAGCTCTTGGTTAGCTACTTCTTCTCCAATAGCTAGAAGATCATTCTTGATTTCTGTGAGCCTCCTACAATAATATTGAATGGATTCTTATTTTCCCTTCTTGATATTCTTCAACTTGTTCTTGACAAAGAGAACTTGATTCCCACGTGGGAGAGAGAAAGAAGCCTCCAAAGGTTGTATGGACCAATCAGATGAAGATGAATGTGTGTCATGAGATGATGATGGAATTTGCATCATCTCTCTCCAATTTATATCCATCAATGAGGGTATGTGTCACATATTTTGGGGCTTGTAAGCCTACATTACAATTCTGGCTGACCTTGACAATTTGCACATGTGTGGAAAATAAAATAAAAATATAAGTTGTGCTCATCCAAACAAGATGATATTTAGATCAATCTTGCACCTCTTCGAAAGAGGAATACAACAAAAATATCATAATAATCATATGAGCAATATAACATGGAGTTTGGACCTAGTTGCCAAAAATTAACACTCCCTCTCAACTAGGGATAACTCCATCTATCCACCTATGCCATCCTGTCATCCAGTACCATCATGTACTATCATCATCATCGTACAATTCTGTGTCATCCTACTGTAACATGCTTTGCTGGCTCTCGAGGAAAACAAACAAGAGTGAGTCACAAAAAACATCACACTTTGCTGACCCGAAGTCAACTTAGGGGTTAAAACCTCAATTAGACTCAAGAGAGTCACATATTGACCCGAAGTCAGTTTGGAGGTAAGAACCTCATCAGACTTGATCCTATATCAAGGTGTTGGACACATCCCATCCCATAAATAGAGAGTACAACTATTACCGATGCGTCCATTGGTCATGCTATCGGTCTCTATCCACATTTCCCACCTCATTGGCTAGATGAGAGGTACTTCCCATGAGTTTGAAACTCCATGGGTAGGATGCATGCATAGATCCTAGAGCTCATAGTCCAACTCAAGCGAGACCCTCAAAATAAGGTCTGTCCACGATACCAATCTTCTCATGGAAGGTTAAGAATTTTACCTTCCAGGGGCTTCGTGAGAATATCTCCGACTTTCTCATCGGTCTCAATGTGATGGAGCCTTACAACGTCTCACTATACCATGTCCCGGAGAAAGTGGTACCTAATATCAATGTGCTTGGATCGGTCGTGGAACAAGGGATTCTCAGAAAGACGAATCCCACTCTAGTTATCACAAAAGATAAAGGTGGTATCTACCACATGTCCAAACAACTCACTGAAGAGCTTTCTCAACCATAGCTTCGAAATAGGACATATCGCTGCAATGTATTCGGCCTCGACAGTGCTCAAATAAACCGATTTCTATTTCCTACTCATCCAAGATATCGAAGCAGAACCAAGAGTGAAGAAAAATCCATATGTGCTTTTACAATCCACCAAACTACCTGCCGAATCAAAATTGGTATATCCATGGAGCCTCATACTCCCAATAGTGTATCTTAGCCCATGGTTGATTGTGCCCCGAATATATCTCAAGAGATTCTTGGCACCATCCAGTGAATGTGTTGAGGGTCAACCATATATTGACTCAATGTGTTCACTGCAAAAAATATGTCTGGACGTGAGTTCACTAAAAACATCAAGGACCCCACAAGTTGACGATACTCAGTGGGATTTCCCAACTCGGGCCCAACAAAAATTCCACACAACTTCTTAAAGTTGAGTTCCATTAGAGTCATGACAGACTTGCAGTCCACCACCCCAAATATCTCCAACATCTTCATGACATATTTTCCTTGAGAAAGGAAAATGTCGCTTGGGCTTTTCTAGACATCCAAGCCTAGGAAATAGTGCATCAATCCTAGGTCCTTCATATTGAACATGGAAACTAGCTCCCTCTTACATTAATGAATGAGAGGGTCAACACCTGTCAGGAAGAGATTGTCCACATGATGAACCAGAATGAGAGGCCTTTCTTTATCAACCTTAAAATAAAGGTTTGGATCAACATCACTTCGAGTGAAGCCAAAATTTATTAAGTAGATATCGATCCTCTCATACCAAGCCCTAGGGGATGGCTTCAACCCATAGAGGGATTTATTCAACCTGCATACATGCTTCAACCCATAGAGGGATTTATTCAACCTGCATACATACATGTCTCTATCTTGGACATCGAACCCCAGATGTTGTTCCACATAAACCTCTTCCTTGATTGAACCATGTAAAAAGGCGGTCTTCACATCCATATGATGGCGACTCCATCCTTGCGTTGTAGAAATGGAAATTATTGATCGGATGGTGGTATAGTGGGAAAAAGGTGCAGATATATCATCATAATAGATGCCTTCATTTTGATAGAAGCCTTGGGAAACAAATCTTGCCTTGTGATTTTCAACACTTCCATCGACTCCATGCTTGATCTTGTAGAGCCATTTCGAGGTGACAACAGATTTGTCCTTTGGTCTTGGGACCACATCCTAGACATCATTCTTCATAATAGACTCATATTCCTCGTTCCTTCCAAACTTTATGCTTTATGACTTCTTCAAAAGTTCCAGGCTGAGATTGTACAATAGTACTCATGGATGCTATGTACCCTTGGTACCTATTCGGATTCTTACTTTCTCGGAATGTTCCCCTTGGAGAAATATGTCTCTTGACATCTTTGAGAGTGTCTCTTAGCCATGAAGGTATTTTTTTATTTGAAGGAGCTGGATCTATAGGATCCATCGGACCCTCAACATTAGGCATCGGTTCAACGTTCAACTCTTCCTACCTTCCAACTTCTTCTTCTTCTTTGTATTCCTTTGAGAGAGGAAGATTTATAACCTTCCCAAGGGAATCATCTTCATCGAAGGTGACATCATGGAATATTTCCACTTCTCTTTGACCAGGCACATAGATTCTATATGCCTTCAAGGTTTCACTATAGCCCACAAACATTCCCCTCTTCCTAGAAGCATCCAGCTTGCTCCTCTTTTCTTTCAGCACATGAAAATAAACAAGGCTTCCAAAAACTCTAAAATGAGAAACATCAGGCTTCTTACCAGAGAATACTTCTTCGGGAGTTTTGGAGTCCAATGTGGAATGTGGGCATCTATTTTGAATGTACACAATGGTATTGGCAACTTATCCCCATAGAAACTTCAAAATACCTTGGTCATAAAGCATGGCACGAGCAACTTCCAAAATGGTTCTATTCTTCCTTTCAGTAACACCATTTTGTTCGGGAGTATACACAGTGGTGGTCTCCCTCTTAATGCCAGCTTCCCTGCAATAGTCATTGAATTCATTTGACTCATACTCGGTCCCATTATTGGTCCTCAAAATTTTGATCTTCTTCCTTGTTTGATTTTCAACCAAGGCCTTGAAGGTACAAAACCACTTAAATTCTTCGTCCTTCTTCAAGAAATATATCCAAGTCTTGTGGGAGAAGTCATCTATAAAAGTGATATAATATAAGCGTCCTCCCAAGGATGTTACAGGCAGCATACCAGATAGATCAGAATGTATCAATTGCAAAATATCAGATGTCTTCGAGACACTTGAGGGGAATGGTCCCCTTGTATGCTTTCCTTCGGCACAACCCTGACATACACCTTCATGGTCGTCTTTGAAATCAAGCATCCCTGTCACTACCTTCCTTGCTTCGGGAAGGGCTTTGAAATGAAGGTGTGAAAACCTCCGGTGCCATAGCTCGGATTGAAGGTTTGTGTCACATGTCATGGCCCCCAGTGGACTTCCTCCAACCTGATAGAGTCTATCAACTCTAAAACCAAGAGTGAACACTTCTTTGAAGTTCCTCTTCCAAATGCGTACCTTTCCATCGATGAATGCCACCTTGAATGCTTTGTCTTCCATTTCTGAGATAGACACTAGATTCTTCTTTAAGTCAAGTTCGTACAACACATCTTGGAAGCGAAGGACTTGACCTTGATTTAGATGAAGGGTCACAGTCCCTGTCCCTTTCACAAGATAGGTGGCATTGTCTCCAAGAATAATTTTCAAATTAGTATCCTTTTCAATCAAATCAAAGAGGGTTTCCTTGTATCCAGTGAAGTGCCTTGAGGCACCACTATCAATCAACCAATTATCCAGCGTATCGGAAGGAGGTGCAACAGAGAGGGCAGATATAAGAATATATTCACTTTTCTTATCAACAACATTAGATTCATCATACCTGTAATTCCTTGACCTCTTGAAAGGTTTCCCATTTCCACTTCGATCAGAGGGAGCCTTCCTCTTTCCTTTGAACCTATTGTTCCTTTGATTTCCATTACCTTGAATTTGTTGTTGTCATCATATGTAGGAGAGTCCCTTCTATTGGGGCACTCTCTTGCATAATGACCAAACTTGTTACAAGTGTAACATCTTCCTTTTCTTCCTTTGGTACCCGCTCTTCCATGGTTTTGATTTCTCGGACCACCATTGTTCCTCTTCTTTGCATGAGCGGTGAAAGTAGTAGGATCACCTCCATTCCCATTCGAGGGATGGTCTCTCTCCATCATCCTTGTTTCCTCTTGATTGCATCTCGTCAACAATTCGTCAAAATCAGGAATCACATTATTATTAAGAATCGTAATATTAAATACATACCAGTCTTGGGGGAGTCCTCCAAGAGCGATGATAATGAGCTCTTGGTCAGCTACTTCTTCTCCAATATCTAAGAGATCATTCTTGATTTCTGTGAGCCTCATAAAATAGGATTGAATGGATTTTTCTTTGCCCTTCTTGATATTCTTCAACTTGTTCTTGAAAAAGAGAACTTGATTAGCATTGCTAGCCCTGAACATGCTAACCAACTTATCATACATCTCTTTAGATGTGCCCGGCTCGGAGATATAAGCAACCAAGTGCTTATGTATAGAATCCCTGATAATCATCTTCGCCTTGAGTTCCCCTTTTCTATACATCGTCTTTGTGGTAGCCGGTGCATTTGATGGAGGCTCATTTATCTTCCCCTGCACATAATCCATGACATCTTGATCTTCCAATACCAAATCCAAAGACATCTTCCAAGCATGATAATCGGACTTATCAACAATCCTATCATCACATTTGTGTTGGAAATATTGTCATTGATGGCAAAGGAGGCAGCGCCGTTTAAAAAATGTGCAAAGGACTCATAATGAGACAGATAAAATAAAAATCACAGTATAAAAGGATTATTAAAGTAAGAATACTACTAAAGTGTAACAATCGAAGGTATACAGAGGAAACCGCCGAGCATTGTGAGGTAGAAGCAAAGAATATGGAGGTGAAACTACGAACAAGGAGACAGGCAACAACGAATACAAAGGCGTTGAAGTGGTCGAGCTACAGGAGCGTTAGCACACAGAGTGCGCAGCGACAGGCGAAAGGAGAGGTGTAGACAGCCGTTATTCCGAGAATCGCTACCTCAGCCAGAGGATATATGTATATAATTCCGAGAATCATTACCCGATGGGCGTTACATATAATACATAAACCTTATTCCGGGAATCGCTTAACCCAAAGCGGCAAAGCATATATATATATATATATATATATATATATGCAGCGTATTTACATATATAGCGCGAGATCCAAAGAAACAAAGTAATATAAGGTGGGACCCTTCCCAATCGCATCGGAAAGAAACAGACCGTCGGAACATATATTAAAAGACTTGCGATTGAGATTGAAGCCCAGACCCGATGGGCTTATGAACTATGATTAATAAGTATTTGAGTTCCAATCGCATCGGCAAAGAGTAGTGAACAGTGGTCAATCGCATCGGAAAGAAACAGACCGTCGGAACATATATTAAAAGACTTGCGATTACGATTGAAGCCGAGACCCGATGGGCTTATAAAATTTGATTAATAAGGATTTGAGTTCCAATCGCATCGACAAAGAACAGTGAACAGTGATCAATCGCATTGGAGCAAGGCAACTTGCGATTGCGATCAATCGCAATCGGAAATCGTTGGAGGAATAGCATAGTGCATCGGAAAAGGCATAGTGTGTGGCAAGTGGGCCCGAAAAGGCATTAGTTATGTACTAAACATGATTCTTCAGTGTTAAAATGGACATGGCAGTTTGATTGTTAAACGTTGTATAAAGATGTCGAGAATTGAAATTACGTTATATATATATATATATAAAGGGGCTGGTATATATATATATAATGTGTTGTTTCGATTATGTTAAAAGATGTCGCGTGGTCTGTGAACCCACGGGCCTCGGCTTAAGGTGGAGGGTGATTTTTAATACAAAACGATTGCGATGCATGCATGTTCCACCTGCGGAACTCCCACATCAACAAGAAACTTGCTACGTCTAAAGGGTTGGAATTTGCCCAGAATTACAGTCAACAGTTACACATATTTACAAAATGCACTGATATAAAAAGCTCAGTTACACGTATGCAACAGTTACACCACAACAGAGGACAGAAAAGCAAACAGAGCTGAAAAGAGATAAAACACAGTCAAAGAAAAGACAAATGCACAGCGAGCCAAAAGACTAAATGAGTTGAGCTGAAGTTTTTCATTATATGTGAATGTAAATATTGTAATTGAATTTCTTATTGTTTGTGATGCATTGGAAAGTCTCCGGAAGAAAACAAAATCCCATTTTTAGATTAAAATAAGTACCTACAGCTACATTTTTATGAGTGAGCTGGAAAAGAAATGAGAAGGCAGAAGGCAAAGAGGCATGGCTGTCCATTCCAAATTCATTAAGGAATGCTAACAATCACAAGAAAATCCTTATAAATAATATCATCTTGATATGCAAAAAAAAAAAAAAAGGTTAGAGAGAGTAAATCTAGAGAAGGCAGAATATAGAAGTGTGAGGCAGAGAAGATTAAAAGAAGAAGAGCAGAAAGAGAAGCTATAGAATAGAGCTGATATCTGAGGTAAATCAACAAACATTCATTTTGATAAATTGAGGAAGTTGGAGCTTCCCTATCAAGTTGCAGCTTGATAGCTGTCAGTTGTAGCTTACTGAGGTTGGAGCCTCCTGTAGGTTGGTGCCTGCAGAAAATTGAAGGGAGTTGGTGCTTCCTTGCAAGTTGTAGCTTGCAGAATTGAGGTAGAGCCTCCCGTAGGTTGGTGCCTCGTTAAAAACAAGGTGAGAGGGAGTTGGAGCTTGCCTTTGCATCACAACAATAATAATATGCGGTTTTCTCCCTTTATGGGTTTCCACTTATATCTGGTGTCTCTGTGCATGATGTTTATGTGTTGATCTGATTTATGTCATCTGCTTAAATACCTGCTGCTCTCATATTAAGTCTGCTGTTATATTATATTAATACTTGCTACTCACATTCTAAGATTACTCACATATTAAGTTGGATATGAAATGAAGGTGTAAATAAGGTTTCATAAAAGTTTAAAAGATCATGACTGTGTTAAACTGATTCACCCCCCCCTCTTAGTTTAACTAAGGGTTCAACAATTTGAAACCCTTGTAGGCTGAGGAGGCCATTTTTCCTTGATAAGACAACTTCTTCAGTGATTTATTTTCACACTAGCTTGGGATTTGTCTTCACCTTAGCTCTGATACCATGTTAATTTTAGATAACCATGGTATGTTCTATGCTTAATGAAGTTTCACTTCAATCTTGATTATAGTCCCAATTCAATTTAGAAATCACATAAACATGAAAGTAAAATGTTGATAGAATATAATAATAGATCAACAAAAGATAAGCCAAATAATATATCGGAATTTGTAATTCTTCTTGTCCAACAAATATAGAGAGAGAAATGTTTGTTACAACAGTCAACAAGATGCCCTAGCCAATAAAGACTTAGGTTGGCCAAACCAACTCTTCCAACATACAAGATCAAACTTCCTCTAGGAGTCACACAAACACCTCAAAGACAACTCCCAAGTAGTTAAATAAAGTCAATAGAAACAAGTCAACGCAGAAGTCAACACTGTTCAACGCTACGGTTAAAGGGGATTCATACAAAGTCAATGTTCACCCTCGATTTTTGTGCCTAGCAGTACGACCTCAAAAAAATGGAATTTATGTGCTAAAACCGCAATCAAACTTCAAGGGTTGACCCAAAGTCAACGCTGGTCAACACTGTCTAGAAAGCCCTAAAAGCAGTTTGAAAATTTTCAGCTTCAAATTCACACGTGGGAGAGAGAAATAAACCTCCAAAGGTTGTACGAACCAATCAGATGAAGAGGAATGTGTGTGATGAGATGATGATGAAATGAGCATCAAATCTCTCCAATTTATATCCATCAATGAGGGTGTGTGACACATCTTTTGGGGCTTGTGAGCCTACATTACACTTATGGCCGACCTTGACAATTTGCACATGTGTGGAAAATAAAATCAATATATAAGTTCTGCTCATCCAAACAAGATGATCTTTATATAAATCTTGCACCTCTCTGAAAGAGGAATCCAACAAAAATATCATCATCATCATATGAGAAATGAAACATGGAGTCTGGACCTAGTTGCCCAAAATTAACAAAAGGAGTAGATAGGTATGCTATATGTTGCATATGTTGTTATGGTTGCAAAGAAACAAGTTATGCTTGGTATGCTTGATGAATAGGTATGCTTGTGAACAACAAAGGATCATCGAAGTGTTGTTGAGTTGAAGCAGTTATGTATACCTTATTATAAATACCATGTAATCGTCATTTTTGTTTATTTAATGAAAATAGAGAAATACATTTATTATTGTTATTCTTGAGGCATGGGTTTCATGCTCAAGGAAAATTTATTTATAGGCTGAGCACCCATTGTGGCTTCTAGGTTTTTAATAAAGTCAATTGAGTTATAAAGACCCTCCAAGGCCTCATCATGGCACAAATATCAAGTCGGCCTACATGAAGGCACAAGTCAACCTAAAGAAAGAAATTTGCACCCTTCAAAAACCTATATATAAGAAGGAACTCAACCTCATTTGGAAACACTCTCAAGCATGTTCGATTTCCTCAAGATAGAAGTTTGAAAATTATGAAGAAGCAGAAGAAAAGGAAGATCGATGTTTTGGGCTTCTCTCTCTCTCTCTCGTGCATTATGGTTTCTACATTTGTTGGGAAAGTTGAAGTTATGAAGAGCTATTGGGCAAGTCAAAGTGTTGGAAAACTGTTGGGTCGAAGTTTCAGAGGAATTTGTTAGGCAGGTTGAAGTTCCAAAATAATATGCTGGGCAAGTCAAAGTTGTATAAGAATTCAAAAGGCTTGTAGAAGTTCCAAAAGAATTTTCTGGGCAAGTTGAAGTTGCAAAATAATATGTTGGGAAGTTGAAATTGTAAAAGTTGCTGGAAATCATTGACTTGGTCTTGGAGTGTTTTGTTCAAGGGTCATAGGTCTTGGAATTCATCAATAAAAGGTCTATAAGAAGAGAAGAACTCTTGTGGGGTTTCCTCTTAGTTGGAGAGGTTTTGGCCTTAGCTAATCACCTATATCTTGTGCCCTTTGTATTATTGTTCTTTATAGTTTGGTAGTTGTTTGATGAAGAGACTACTAATAATAGTCAAGCGAAAGAAGAAATATAATCAAGTTAAGTAAAAATATATCACTAGCAGTTAGCAAATTAAGAGAAATCATCTAGTCTATTTTCCCCTAGATTTCTCAACATGGTATCAAAGCTAAGGTGAAAATTCAAGGAAAGGAATCTTAAAGAATTAAACTCAAGGGTAGAAGCACTATAAGATCATCAAGACCATAAATCGTCAAGAAGATAAAAGGATTGAAGTAATTTTGGGTATGTTTTTGGCTATACTTGTTCACATGTGAGAAGAGATTAAGGCTCATCTGTTGCATCAAAAACCAAATTATTACAGTCACCGAAGGAGGTAGAAAACAAGTGAAATAAAAGCCATCTTGCACGCCGAGTTGCAAAAGAATATGCCTATATCCAAGTAAAGAAGAGAGGGTAAAATATCTGTCTTTCTCCCACATGTGCAAAAACCATAGTTTTAAAAACCAGAACTGGTGGCCAGACTGGTCCACCTAATAAACCGGGTTTCAAACTGGAATCGGTCAAAACGACACTGGTTAGATCTCAGTGAAATTATTAAAAAAAACACATGAAATAATTAATTTTTAATGAACAAACTATTTTTAAGATTTAAAACCATGATTCCAAACCAATAGACACAAATTATGAAAAGTTTGCTCATATATACCATGTAAAGGTGAATATATCAAAATGGCATTAAGAGCTATACATATTAGCAACAAAATATATAATCAACGAGGCTCTAAATGGCCTCTAAATTTAAAAAATAAAGGCTACAAAATATAGGGCCACTCCCCTACTACGAGTCTACATATATGATATTAGTGCTCAATATTATCACTTGAAACTTCTCATCATGATCAAAACTCAGTTGGTTGAGTCTCAACTCGCAAAATTTACAACTACTCGAGCCACAAACTTTTATACTGGTTCAGTGGCTTGAGTCTTAAAATTCTGAAGTAATTTCGCCTTAACATGCCTTATTACTTAATTTGGTGCTCCACATGGCTTTACATGTCCTCCTATCCCAACAAGGTGTTGCTTGAACCTGTTAATATCCCCTCCTTCAATTAATTTTTGGCAATATTTGCAGATCATTTTTCCATCAATCATATCACAATGAGCCCATGCAGTATCATTGGATTTTGGAGGCATGATGGCTAATACTTAGCTCAAACTCTATGTTGTTCCACTAATCCAACAAAAACTCAACACTCTCCAAGCTCCTTATAAGACTCACAAAAACTCCAAATGAGATGTGTGAGGAAAATGAGGGGGGTCAGCGCCTTTTAAATGCTCAGAGAGGGTGTTTTTTGACGGAAACAACCCTTAATTTCCCTCCAAAACACCCATGAAGCTTCCAAAAAGACTCTGTGTGGGTCCGTCGCAGCCTTGCCAATGAACCAACTGGTTTATGATGGAACTGATTGGTTTGACCATAAACCGGCCGTTTCCGACATAAACCAACTGATTTGGTCTGGTTTTTGTGTTTTTTTGGCTAAAGTATGCCCTTAAACTGAGATTTTTTCCTGGTCCGACCTAGTTGCCTAATGAACCAACTAGTTTGACTAATTTATTGTTCATGTTGGCCAGGTTTTTAAACTATAACATAAACTAAGGTTTCTGTAGTGACCAAAAATTGCAGTCAGAAATTGCAGGGGTCAAAAAAGAGGTCGAAGAAGAAGATGGAACTACTAGAAGGAAAATTTGACTAAAGTTGACTTTGAGAAAGGGAAGATCATCATGGAGAAAGGCGTTGTCATCATAATTAAGGATCCAAGGTGATCTCCCTCTCTCTGAAGGATCGTTTTTGAAGGAAGACATATTCATCAAGATGGCATATTCTTTTATCAACATCATCATCAAAATCAAGAAGGAATCAAGTTGAAGATTTTGTTATCAAGGAGTATCTTCACAAGTAAGTATATTTATGTCCACATTTGAATTTATCAAAATGAATTAATTTTTCAAGGAAAGCAACAAATTGGTTGGGTCATCAAACTTTCTTGCATGGAAGAAGAGGATCGAGTTTATCCTCATAGAAAATGAAGTCGTTGATCATGTTAAGGTTTCAATGGCTAAATCTCCAAAGGAAGAAGCTCAATCTATAGAGAATTACATGAAAGGGGAAGTGAGGGCTCAAAGGATCCTTATATAATCCATCAAATATCCCTTCATACCATATGTATCAAAGTCACGTTAGAATAAATATACGAAAATCTAGTAGAATTGTTCTCCTTAAGTACTACTGGAGAAGTGTTATCATTGAGACAAGAACTCTACAAGATGAAGATATCATAGGAAGATGTAATAACCTCATACTCTATGAGGGTATTAGAAATAAGATACCAACTACAATAATTGGGAGAAATAACATCTGATACAAAAATGACCACCATAGTGCTCAATGCACTACCAGATGAATGGGGCAAGTTTACATCAAGCATCTACAAAAAGAAGGAAGCTACCTCATTCAATGAACTTTGGTCATTATGTAAGATTGAAGAAACTAGGTTGAAGGAACTTTAGATTTTTTAGTAGCTTGGGAGGTACTCCAGGCACTAGGGTTGAAGGTATGAAGGGAAACGCGCCACAAGAGTCACTTGTGGGCTTGGAACCCAAGCTTGGGGTTTTGCACCCATCATGCTTTGGGGAAATTCCATGGAGCAATTTGGACATGTGATGAGATGAGATTATATAGGGCAGAACGGAGAATCCAACTCTTCGAGAATCGTCAAATTCCAAGTTTTCCTTAGTGATATATGAATTTTTGAAGTTATGGAGTGTCAAGGTCAGATTGGGTTAAATAAGATCCTTAACAACTAGACAAGCACTTGTTGGAAATTTTGAGGAGCCCTTCTATTGTGTATATATAGAAGGTGATGGAGGACACTTAAGGGCATCCATTGTGCAACACAATATCTCATTGTTGGATTGAAATAAATCGAAATACTTACTCTAACATGGGTCACAGACTCGAATAACACTTCAAAAAGGAAGGGAGGGTTGCATGGAGCCTTCTAGGGTTTGTTTGAAGGGATGCTTACTATTACAGGGAGGTCAAGTGAGTAAAGGGCTGAATGCAGGTCTGTTGGGCAAGGTTTGAGGCAAAATACCTCTGTTTGTGTAGGACTTAAGCTATAGCAAGGTTGTGTGGTAGGTTGCAGGCCATACTTCCACAACAAGGTGCTTGCGTAGGACTGTTTGGGGCTGAATTATGCCCTAATCACTTGTGTGAAGGAAGAGGATTCATATAAGGAGAGGCTACAAAAAATAGGTGTTGTTTAGGTGCTTGGTTAATGACTGGTGCATCATGCTAAGATGCCCTAACCAATCACAATTATAACAACAAGAGTACAACATACTTGGAGAAACATTATCTTGTGATTGGGTCATAGTTGTGACTAGATTTGGATCAATTTTTATATGCATCCTATGGGAGACATTTGTTGGGGTTGAATTGGGTTGTTGAATACCTCAACTAGGAGCATATTTCACAGTTAAGAATTGGGCACCATTGATCTGGTGGAGGGAAGTGTGTTGGCTACCCAAAGTAGCCCTAAACAAGCTATCTTGAAGTGACGAAGAGGATCTGAAGGTTGGGTGAAGTTTGGTGCCTTATGAGTAGCTCTTTGATGGATGAAAGAGGGCACTAGAAGGCAGATTGGAGCTCAGGTATTGGCCAACCTAGAGAGAAAATTGGATCATCCCGTGTACATGCAACAGAAGTGACTTGCAATAGTGTTGGGTGGTATCCCTTTTGTAGTGTCTATGTGTTGTCCTTTGAAGGAATAAGGGGCGACTAGAGAGCAATATGGAAGCGAATGACCAGCAGGAAAATATATGACATAGAAGCTGCAACGAAGATTGTCATTGTATCTTGTATTCCATAGGTTGTTGTATTATTCAGATTGGTTTAATATAACAAAGATTGGGTTCTACATTATTGTACAATATTTGTTAAAAATTGTCTACGCTTGTGCATGCATTAGGGGAATTTTGAGGTCTAAAATGGGCCTCCTAAAGAAATTATAAAATAATAGTGGAAATAATAAAATAATATTATATTACATCATCAAATTTTAGAGGGAAAAAAGAATAAAAAATATTAAAATAATAAAACTATTTTTCAACTCGTATTTTCAACTTATCTCCCTAAGTGTTTACTAAAATTTCAAGCGGAAACACTCGTTGGATGCATAATTTAATTTCTCATCCAAGGAGTACCTATGTTGCATACTTTTGATGGACCCTGCTACACGAAAAATGAGAAATACATGAAAAAATGTGATTGCAATCATGTTTTTTCATGTATTTCTCATTTTTCGTGTAGGAGGGTTCATCGAAAGTATTCAACATGGGTATTCCGTGGATGATAAATTAAAATTTTCATCCAACGAGTACTCCCGCTCGAAATTTGAGTAAAAACTTAGGGAGATGAGTTGAAAATACAAGTTGAAAAAGTAGTTTTATTATTTTATTATTTTATTATTCTTTTATCCCCCATAGTTGACATCATCATCTTGAATCCTATTGGTCCTTATAAAGTTTATTTTGGTTGTACATTTTTCTTAGGAAGACCCTTTTAGACCTCAAAATTCCCCTAATGTGTGATTTACTGCTTTATATTTTCAGCTGTGCAAAGTGGTTCTTGTTGAGATTCTTGGTTTGGTAACATCAGTGATTCTAAGATTCTAACCTAGACCCAAGATCGTGGAAATTCAACGTGGTATCAAAGCTTGTCTAAGTTACTTTGGAAGTCAGTGAATCAGAGTTGTGCACAACGAAGTAAAATTAAGAGGGAGTTGGTCACATTATATATGACAATGTCGAAGTTGCAGGAAGGTCTCTGGTATGAGGACAAGTTGGAGGGGTTGTCCAACTATAGTCCATGGAAGGAAATGATCAAGTTAGTCTTGCAGGTCAATAGGATTTGGAAGTTCTCCGAGAAAGCCATCAAGAAGCCAACTGACCCAAAGGAGCTGGAAGTGTATGAAGATTTGGGTACGAGGGCTAGATTGATCATCCTAGATGGTGTGAAGGATCCCCTCATACCTCATTTTTCCAGGAAGAACACTGCACATGAGACATGGATGACTCTTTATAATTTGTTCCATAATAAGAACAAGAACCAGGTACTAGTATTAGAGGATAAGTTGAAGTCCACCAAGATGATAAAGGGTGAAGGAGTGATTTCATATCTGGCGATATTGTCTCAGGTTAGAGATGAGCTTGCTGTCATCCGTGTGACTATTTCAAATAGTGATATGGTGAGGATATCCTTGACTCAGGTTCACCGAAGAGTGGAAGTCCTTCATCAAAGGGATTGTTTCCAGAGAGAAGTTTCCAGACTAGAATAAGATGTAGGATGACTTCATTCAGGAAGAGTTGTGAGATGAGGATATTCATCAAATGAAGAGGGAAGATGAGGACGTGACACTTGCAACACGAATGAAGGGTAAGCAGAAGAAGGACTTGAGTAAATTGAAGTGTTTCAACTGTGGTGATATGGGTCATTTTTCGTCGAGATGTCTAATGAATAAGAAGGGATATGATGAGAAGAGGAAAGGGAAGCAGGTCAATGTGTAGAAATTTTAATACAATTATATATTACCTAGATTCTCGTGATCTAATAATTTTATGCCACTGTTAAATACATAATTGCTTCTACAAATTTCTTTGCGGAAATTTAAAACACGATCACCAATTGCAAACACATGAAGAAAGATCAATCACACATAACACAAATGTTTTTACCGGGAAATCATAAAGCTAAAAACCCCATTATCATATATTATGTATATAACATGGATCATGAAACAATCTCATACAAAACTCTAATCCAATAGCTCTTAGTACAATATACAACCGTCTCACACTGACATACAAAAATTGGCAAATACATGCGCTAATTTACTGCCTCCATACAACCTACCTCCACTGCGCAATCCCTATTGATCACAATCCCTGAATGAATGAGATCTTGCTTGCCTTGACTACACAATCCTCATTGGAATCTCCAATGTGTGTGTGGTTGCCATGTGGTTGCATGAGTGCACCCACTAATGTCACAACTAATAGTCAAACTGTCCCTTTCACCTATCTCTCAACTGGGTCTCCACTGGATCTGACATGCATGTAGTTAATAGTAGTAAATCTTTAGTTGCATGTGAGACCACTGCTTGTGAATTAATTAAATAATTAATTCGTTGATCTCTCACTAGTTTATGTTCAGTTACAACTAGCACAACTGAGTTTAACTCACTTAACTAAGTTAAACTACTTTACAACTCACATAGCTACACATCCAACTCTGTTACAACTTCGAATCACTCAGTTACAACTAAGTCCACTTGCATGTCCCACCAACCAACCTTTGAACTCGAAATTCCTTTAGCTAACTTGTTTGCCACTTCGGTTAAGTGATTTCAAGTGCTCCATGAGAATATACTAATGTTTATTGCCCAACTATTATTAAGGGATAATAATAGTCGACATGCATCTATAAATAGAAATGCGATCTATAAATAGACTTCTCACATACATCTAAAAATATAACATCATCTATAAATATAATTTTCTCACCATCTATAAATAGACTTCCGCTATAAATAGAATTTTCTCATTTGTTCTAAAAATAGACTTACACCTAAAAATAGCCTGAGGCTCCATCCTAGTGTAGGTGCTTAATTTTCACTAGGATCATCATCTTGTTGAATCTCAACACACTGGTGTTTCCACTTTAGCCGAGATAGATGATCTCACTAGGATATTGGAGGAGGACGAATTTGCTATGATCTCTCATTTCTCGTGGGGTACTGTCACTGTGGATGGATGGTACGTGGATAGTGCTGCAAAAAAACATATGATAGGGTCACAAGAGGTTTTTGAGACTCTAGTTGATTGGGACTCAAATTTGCACATGGCGTTGGGCGACAAGATTGAGTTGGAGATTCGAGGATCGGGTGTTGTGCCATTCAGGATGGAAATAGGATGAGTGATGTGGGTCTAGGATGAATTGTTTATACTAGGAGTCAGTAATAGCATGATTTATGTCTTAATGATCGAGAGGAAGGGGTTTTAGGTCTTGTTCCAGGATGGGAAGGCAAGAATTATACCTAGAGGCTCTATCTTCGACGAGATTGTACTTGGAGTTAGAGAGGATAATATCTGCAAGTTGATCGGAAAACCTGTGGATCATGGGAAAAAGAAGCAGGTGGAGAAGGTGTAGGTTCCAAAGAAGCAGGTGCAGGCTTTAGAGGTTCAGGTACAGGTTTCAGTGAAGAAGGTCCATTTTCCAAAGGCCGAGAGGGAGTCAATTTCTAGTGGGAGCTTTTAGGTTCAGAGGGATAATTTCCAGCCCAAGAAGAGAGCGTGGTCAGTGGGGAGAAAAGGTGCTCCTAAAACTTCCAATAAGGAATCATCGAGATAGTGGAAAGTAATATAGGAGAAGAAGAAGCATGATGCTTCCATACAACTTCCAATAAGGAATCATCGAGATAGTGGAAAGTAATATAGGAGAAGAAGAAGCATGATGCTTCCAGTGATAGTGACGCTTTTGAGAGAGGCGTATTTCATGCTTCAGGGATTACTATAGTGGTGAGTGCCAAGAGTTTGGCGAGTATTGCGAATAATGATGATGATTATGAGTTACTTCCTAGTCTTGTAACTAAATCCCTCGCTAAGAGGGAGTGTTTATTTTTGAGTATATTGGGAGGTACTCCAATCCCTAAGGTTTAGGGTTTGGAGGGAAAAGCACCACAAGAGTCACTTGTGGGCTTAGAACCCAAGCTTGGGGTTTTTCACCCATCGTGTTTTGGGGAAATTCCATGAAGCACTTTGGACATGTGATGAGATGAGATGATAGAGGGTGGAAAGGAGAATCCACCGCTTTGAGAATCATCGAATTCTGAGTTGTCCTTATTGAGCTATAAATTTTTGAAGTTATGGAGTGGGTTTTCACCATAAGTGTCAAGGTTGTTTGAGATAAATAAGCTCCTTGACAGTTGGACAAGCCCTTGTTAGAGGTTTTGAGGATTCCTTCTATTGTGTATATATAGAAGGTGATGGAGGACACTTAAGGGCATCCATTTTGCAGCATAAGAGCTCATTGGTGAACTGAAATAACTCAGAATACTTACTCTAGCTTGGGCCATAGAAGGTAGAACAATTTAGCAAGGAGGGGAAGACTACGTGGAGCCTTCTAGGGTCTATTTGAAGGGATACTTATTATTACAAGGAGTCCGAGTGAGTAAATGGCTGAACGCAGGTCTGTTGGGCAAGGTTTTGAGGCAAGGTACCCTTGTTTGTGCAGGCCGAAAGCTATAGGAAGGTTGTGTGGTAGGTTACAGGCCATACCACCACAATATGGTGCTTGTGTAGGACTGTTTGGGCTGAATTATGCCCTAATCACTTGTGTGGAGGCATATGATTCATTAAGGAGAGGCCACAACAATTGAATTTTGTTTAGGTTCTTGTTCAATGGATGGTGCATCATGCTAAGATGCCCTAACCAGTCACAATTATAACAGAGAGTACAACAGACTTGGAGCAACATTATATTGTGATAGGATCATAGTTGTGACTAGATTTGGATCGATTTTTATATGAAGCCTATGGGAGAAATTTGTTGGGATTGACTTGGGTTGTTGAATACCCCAACTAGGAGAAGATTTCATAGTGAAGAATTGGGTGCCATTGATTTGGTGGAGGGTAGTGTGTTGGCTACCTAAAGTATCCCTAGACAAGCTATCTTGATGTTGTTAAAATTACGCAATTTCAGTAAAATTCCACTTTGGACAACTCAAATGGTTGAAATCATAATTTCTTTAGATTCCTCTTTTCGAGAGGCCCAAAATTGACCTATAAGTCACCCCAATCGGTTGAGCGGAGGTTAAATTATGAATTAGTTTATTTATCAATGAAATGGAATGGGTTGGCCTCAACACATCTGGATTTAGTCAAATCCGCAAGCGGTCCCTAAAAAAATCTATAAATAGAAGCAACCTCAAGCTCATTCTCACACATTTGCTCATGATATTTTCTTCTTATACTCCTTGCCTTAGTTTGTCTATTTTGTTTTGGTTCGCACAGGTTCGATGGAAGAAGCTCACGTAGGGCACAAAATTAGAGGTGAGAGGCTTGCATTGAACAAGGGATTCTGGGCCATATCCGCATGCACATAATTGGTGAAATCGGGCCACAACCACGAGCAAAACATGGCAAGGTAGTGGCCAAGATGCCCTAGTCGCGGACAAAGCTTTTCAAGGTCGCGGCCAGGGTCCCGAGGCTAGATCGGGCTGATCTGGAGCAGAGCCATGCACACAGTTTGTCATGACAGTGACCAAGGGAGATTTAGTCGCGGGCACAATGTGTTGAGGTCGCAGATAAGGGTTTTTCTAAGCGGATCTGAGTTCGGTCATCTTCAATTGCTTGTGTAGTGCTTCCAAACATCCGTCACTTAGTTACAGATGTTTGCGATCAGTCTTTGATAGCGTTCTGGATTCAAATCTAGGATTTGGCAGTTGATTAAGTTGGATTCAGTGATCTATTAGATCCTTGTTTCAGATATGCAGATCTATCTATATTTTCAATATATTTCTGCTGCATATCAGGTCCTCAAAGATGTATCTTCAGTTCTTCAAAGTTTTCGCTTAGTGACAAGTTGTGTTCATCAATATGCTTCAGAAACTTACAATTCATTACATATCTAAGAATATGGTTCCTTCAACATATATGTGTTTAAGATTACATAATGCATGTGCTAGTTGTTTTACTACATTATGAAGATATGGATCAATGGATCATTGTACTTTTGTTTGCTGAATCATTTGATAGTGATCTAAGAAGAAGAGTTTGCAAGGGTTTTCCCCATAGTGGATTTTTCATTGGTCTCAGACCAACCTTGGTGTCCATATGTGTGCATGTTTTTCTTCCATTTTTTTCTTTATGTTCCCGTTTATAGATGATGATGATGTTATTAATTCTTTCTACATAGTTGCACATGCTGGTGGAAATAATGTAGATCTGAATAATGATATAATTATATGGGGTGAACTTATCATGTTATTGAAGAAATTAAATTATCAAAGAAAAGAAAAATGCAGCCCTATGAAAATTTAACTTGGTATCAAAGCTATGCTAAATAAAATCCATGGAGATCACCCCATGGAGACACTTTTTGATGGAAGAAAAAAAAGGATGGTAGAGACCTAAAATAATTCTAGGGTATGTAGAAAACATTAGGTAGTTAGTGCATAAGGGTTTGATGGTGAGGGTTTGAGAGAAACCCTGGTTTATGGCCTAATGTATGCAACCCTAGCATGATCTAGATGCTCAAGCACTTGGGACTGATTTGATGAAGCCCTATATTACCTGGTTGTTGATAAATTGGATTGAAGGTAACATTGTTATGTGGTCTATGGATGGATCTAGAAGGTTGGTTCAAGAGGAAGAAGTTCGTCTCTCATTAAAGATAAGTATTCCTTGACTTATGAAATTACTCTTGTTTAGAATATTATGATTGTTAATCATTGCTTACACCTCCTGCATATATATTTGAGTACCTGGATATTTCTAACCTCCTTGATGAGATGTGATGAGTGGATCCCTCTTGAGGAAATTTTGAAATACAGGAAATATGGCTAGATCTGGAAGAGGTAAAGAGGCACCTGATGAAAAAGGTGACAAGCTGCCTATGTGAAGGTGCACAGGTATTTGATACTATAAGGTATGTGTGGTATATTGTGCTAATGTTATGTTTAAAATATAACATTGGATGTATAGGTAAGCCTTATGGGATGTCAAGAATGTATCCTTCGCAAATGGCTCATGCATGCATATGAAAGTGATTGGGATTTATGTTTCCTACGATGAAATGGTGCACCTGGTATTGAATATTTTGATCATGATGATCTTCTTGATTTTGTGAGGCTACTTATCGCTGATCTTGGATATAATGGCATAAATTGATGTTTCTCTAACTTCTATTGTTTTGAGATCCTGATGCTGACTCTAGTAAATGGTACTCTTGAATCTTGATATGCATAAGACCTGTTGGATCTCTTATATAGGGTTAAATCATTGATATGGTATTGATAATTCTTGTGATACGTATGATGGAAGCTCATGGAAAGAGATATTTCACTCTGTTGGTTTATTGAATAACCTAACTTGATCCTATTGATCATGAAAACATAGTATTGATGACCATGATGATACATGCATATCTATGAGATTGATGTTCTAGATCTCCTACTACCTATGGTTATGGAGTTAAATTCTCTAACTTGATGTATTGTTATTGGGTTCATAAGATTGTGTTGTCACATCTGCCTGCTGCCCTGATCTTTCAAGTCTAACCCTTGACGAAATATTGATGACATGATGTTGATGATCACGATAGATATGTGTTCATGATCTAACAAATCTACTGTTGCATGACTCCAATAAATACAGGTTGATGACATGAATGAAAATGAAATTACATGCTCTTCTATGATTTATGGGTATTTTACATTGTTGATATACAATAGAGGTCTGAGCCTCACTCGCATAAAGGAAGGCCCATAGATGCGACTATGCCTGATAGACTAAGAATTGAAGTTTTGTACACAAAATCAGTCCGTACTTTGAATCAAGTGATCTCTGATATGTCCTGCCATTGTAATATGATTTTTTGAAGTTTTCGAGTTAAATTGTTGATCAAAGTAAATAAAGGATCAAGCATGAAATCAAATGGTCACCTGGAAGATGTCAGTTCTGCAGATGTGTTGCAGATAGAAGTAAGATTTGACAACAGGAAAAGTTTGTATTTTTGAATTGAACTTGTGTTTGTAGGTGACCGAGACATTCATATGAATATGCCATTGTGTTTGAAGATTAAGCAAGTATGTTTCAATAAATAATATACAACAGCTATGTTGTGAACTTTGACATGATATTTTATCGATATCGAGACATGTATTTGGATTATAGATCTCTATTTGGACTTTATTCGTTATTTCCTTGATTTCCCCCGATGATAAATTCTCATTAGGGAATTTTTGAGGTTCAAATGGGCCTCCGTGGAAATAATAAAATAATAGTGGAAATAATAAGATAAGATTTGATTACATCATCAAATTTTAGAGTGGAAAAAATAAAAACTACTTGAAGTTATTAACTTATCTCCCAAATTTTTTACTCAAATTTCGAGTGGGAGTACTTGTTTCATGAAAATTTTAATTCCTCATCCAAGAAGTATCCATGTTTCATACTTTCGATGGATCTTGCTATAAGAAAAATGAGAAATACATGAAAAACGTTATTTTAATCACATTTTTTCATGTATTTCTCATTTTTCGTGTAGCAAGGTCCATCAAAAGTATGCAACATGGGTACGCGTTGGATGGGGAATTAAAGTTTGCATCCAACAAGTACTCCCACTCGAAATTTGAGTAAACACTTTGGGAGATAATTTGAAAATACGAGTTGAAAATGCAGTTTTATTATTTTATTATTTTTTAATATTTGTACCCTTTTACTTAAAACTGGTGAATCAACCCCCATGGTTGACATCATCATCTTGAATCCCATTGGCTCTTATATAGTTTATTTTGGTTGTACATTTTTCTTAGGAGGCCCATTTTAGACCTCAAAATTCCCCTAATGATGTGGGCATAGTTGTTGAGATTTTGGATATTAATTTGGTTAAAATCTCATGGATAATGCCAACAATAGATTTTGTTGCAAATCTGAAGGCATCAAATCCTAAAGATAAGATATCAATCCTATTTTCTTGTGATAGGATGGAATTGAATTTAATATTCAAATTTTCTTCTACATCTATAAATTGTAAAGCCCATAGAGGCAAAAATATATGAGGGATGAGAAAGAGGAAGTGCAGATGTGAGAAATCTGTTGTTGTAATCTCCTGTTGAATAAGAAGAAAGCCAATACCTCTGTTTGGTGGATGTAGCCCAGATTGGTTGGGTGAACCATGTTAAATTTGTTGTCTCTATTTTCTGTTGTTTGCTGTGTGTGAATTATTTAATTTCTGTTATGCATATTTTTTAACAATTGGTATTAGAGCAAGTCGTTCCTGCCGCCGGCCGCATAATCGATACGCCCTCGCTCGGTATAAGAGTCGCCGCCCGACAACGATCTTATTAATTCCGAGCATCGATTCATCTGGTAATGCAAATTATTTTCCTTCCTAGTAGGTTGAATGTAGGGTGTCGAGGTCACAAAGGAGTGCTGGGCAGAGTTTCAAGGAAGACTTCCACGTGAAGTTGTTTTTTTGTTCCTCGGACCGAGGCCGTATGAGCGCAGAACAGCATCCCATAGACCAGACGTCCTTGGCTCGGTTCCGTGACATCTCAATAACAAGAAAATAAGAGGGACAACCATGGAAGAGATCCTGTCGACCTAGAAAGGAAAACCATTGCTGAGATGAGCCAACAACGTCTGCAGATTTAGAAGACATTGCCACCGCCATCGAGTTTCGATTGGATGATAGGCGTTGGTATAATTATTTTGGGATTGGTATAAACCAGTTATCGTCATTTCTATTACAGATTTCTAACATTTGAGAATGCTAGTATAGAAACGAGATGAAATTGTTGCTTTCCAAATGTTTTCTAATCGAATTAAGTTAAGTTAATTAAATTTTTTTGAATGCTTTCTCATGCCATTCTTTATTTAAAAGGAAAGTAAGAATCCATAGAGAAGAAGTTAAATTAAAAAATGTCAAAAACTCAAAGTGATCGATTTGAGATCGAGAAGTTTAATTGGAGGAATAACTTCGAAATCTGGAAAGTCAAGATGCACGATTTACTCGTACAACAAGGTGTGGCGAAGGAAATTTTGGGAAAATCCAAACAACCTTTCACCATGACAGATGACAAATGGAGTGACATCGATGACAGAGCATTGAGCGACATACGATTGTGTTTGGTGGATGATGTTTATTTAACATCGTGTCAGAGAAAACAACCGCTGGAGTATGGACAAAGCTAGAAAAACTGTACATGACTAAATCCTCAACCAACAGGATTCTTCTAAAAAGACAGTTGTACATCTTGCGCATGAAGGAACGTACAACAATAACCAATCATTTGAATACTTTTAATACTCTCTTGGTGCAGTTAGATAGCATAGAAGTAAAATTTGATTCAGAAGATAAAGCTGTAACTTTATTATGTTCTCTGCCTGAGTCATGGGATCATTTTGTTACTTCTATGAGTCTTAGTTCATCAGAAACCCTTGAATTTGATGATGTTGTTGGAGCTATGCTATTTGAAGAAACCATAAAAAGGTCAAATTTAGAAACCTATACATCAGAAGCAATGATGGTTAGAGTTCGATCTAAAGAAAAATGCTTCAGTAAGAAAAACAACTCTTGATCAAAATCAAAAGGGAAGAAGAGTAAGCTAAAATGTTGGTTTTGCGGCAAATAGAGACATTTGAAGAAGGATTGTTGGAAGAGACGACAAACATCCAAAGGAGACTCTTCAACAGAAAATAAAGAAACAAACACGACAGATACAGGTTTGGCATCCAGTTCAGGTATAAGTGATGAAGTTTTATTAGTTAATTTTTCAAATCATGATCAACATTGGCTATTAGATTTTGGTGCGTCCAATCACATGTGCATTCATAAAGAGTGGAAGGGTCATCCTTGTGATTATTCTAAATTGAAAATTTTTGGTTTTGGTTGTGATGCATATGCTCTAATTCCGAAACATCAGCGTTCTAAATTAGATCCTAAATCAAAAAGATATATCTTTGTTGGATATGATGATGGGATTAAGGGATACAGGTTGTGGGATCCTACTACTCACAAGATCATCATTAACAGAGATGGTTAATTCAATGAATCTTCACTTGATAATCTAGATGTAGATATTAAATTGAAACAAGGAAATGTACCTAAGTTTCAACATATTCAGTTTGAAACCAGTTCAAATATTGATGATAGTAAAGATGAACAAGTTTCAGATGAAGATCACGAAGAAATTCCTATAGATAATAATCAGCAAATTGTGGAAGAACCAGAAACATCTTTAAGAAGGTCCACGAGAATTAGACATCCTCCTAAAAGGTATGATGATTATGTTACTTCAGTTGCTTTAACCGCTAATGATGATGAACCTTTATGCTATCAAGAAGCTGTAGAAGGTTCTAACAATGATAAGTGGAAAGAAGCTATGAAGGGTGAAATGAAGGCATTATACAAGAATGCCACATGGGACCTCATAGAGCTTCCTAATGACAGAAAAACTGTAGGATGTAAATTGGTTTACAAATTGAAAAGGGGTGTTGATGATAAAGGAGACAGGTACAAAGCGAGGCTGGTTTCGAAAGGTTTTTCTCACAAAGCAGGAATTGACTTTTATGAGATATTTTCACCAGTTGTTAAAATTGTTTCAATTTGGGTTGTGTTAGCATTAGTTGCTTTACTTGATTTAGAATTACAACAACTAGATGTTAAGACTGCATTCTTACATGGAGATTTAGATGAAGAGATTTATATGGAATAGCCTGAAGTGTTTGTTCAAAATCGCAACAAGAAATTTGTCTGCAGGCTCAAGAAATCATTGTATGGTCTGAAGTAGTCGCTGAGACAATGGTACAAGAAATTTGATTCTTTCATGATGAGTCAAAATTATATAAGAAGTGAATATGATCATTGTGTTTACTTTAAGAAATTAAGTAATGACATATTCATTATCTTAGTATTATATGTTGATGATATGCTTTTAGAAAGCAAAATCACAAGTGAGATCAACAGGTTAAAGGCTCAGATGGCTAGGACGTTTGATATGAAAGATCTAGGAGCAGCAAGACAGATTTTGGGCATGGATATTTTCAGAGACAGGAGTAATGGTAAGCTGTGGTTATCACAACAGAAGTATATTGAGAAAATACTCTTAAGGTTTGGTATGAATAATGTGAAGCCAGTTTCAGTCCCTTTAGCTTCCCATTTTAAGCTTTCTTCAAGTTTATGTCTCAATACAAATGAAGAAAAGGAATATATGTCTCGAATACCATATGCTAATGCAGTAGGAAGTTTGATGTATGCGATGGTTTGTACACGACCAGATATTTCACATGTAGTTGGGGTTGTCAATAGGTATATGGAAAATCCAGGGATAGAACACTGGGTAGCAGTGAAATGGGTGCTTTGGTATTTGAGAGGCACAAGTGATTATTGTATCACTTATAACAGAAGTAGTGAATTTGTTTGCGGATATGTTGATTCCGATTTTGCAGGTGATTTGGATAAGAGAAGGTCAACTTCAGGATATGTATTTACTCTTGCAAGTGGAGCTATTAGCTAGATGTCAAAGCTACAAAACATTGTTGCTTTATCCACTACTGAAGTAGAATACATAGCTGCTTCACATGCTTGCAAAGAAGCGGTTTGGTTGAAAGGTTTGTTTGGTGAGTTTGGTAGGTTGCAAGACAACACAAAGTTATTTTGTGATAGTCAAAGTGCAATTCATTTGGCTAAAAATCCAGCCTATCATAGTAAATCAAAGCATATACCTATAAAGTACCATTTTGTAAGACAAGTTATCACTGAAAAGGGAGTCTCTCTTGAAAAAGTGCAGACATGTTCACGAACCAGTTTTATTAGAGAAGCTACGATGGTGTCTGGCTTCTCTTATCTTGCAGAAAAAATGAATATAATAAAGAAACAAGGTATCAGGTTAATTGTTGTCAAGGTGGAGATTGTTGAGATTTTGGATATTAATTTGGCTAAAATCTCATGGATAATGCCAAAAATAGATTTTGTTGCAAATATGAATGCATCAAATCCTAAAGATAAGATATCAATCCTATTTTCTTCTGATAGAATGGAATTGAATTTAATATTCAATTTTTCTTCTACATCTATAAATTGTAAAGCCCATAGAGGCAAAAGACATATGAGGGATGAGGAAGAGGAAGTGCAGATGTGAGAAATCTGTTGTTGTAATCTCCTGTTGAATAAGAATAAAGCCGATACCTCTGTTTGGTGGATTTAGCCTAGATTGGTTGGGTGAACCACGTTAAATTTGTTGTCTCTATTTTCTGCTATCTGCTGTGTGTGAATTTATTTAATTTCTGCTATTCATACTCTAACAATAGTAACCTTCAATGTCTTATGTGAGTATTCATAATTATGGTTCTGTATTGGCCTCCTTGTTCCTAGCACAATGGTTGTTGTGATTCAATGTGAAGATGGAACCCACATGACTTAACGTTGATGTATCCACTTGCATCTAGTGATGAAAATGGCTTATATTAGACTTGATTTCTTGAAAGTGAATGAAGGCAAGACTTGATATGAGCTCTACCTGTCACTTGGTTGAAAGAATTGATACGATGATATCAATGTTTTTGATAATAGTTTTGGTCTGGATTCTATACTCTGATAAGATGATTTTGTTGACACAACATTGATTTTATATAAGGATGAGTATGTTGGCTTGGTAATACATTATACTTACCGAGAGCGTTGTGTGATGCAAGCTCCCCGATTCAAATTCGTCCATACTTGACTGTTATCTAATGAAGGTAGGATAATGAGTTCCAAGGTATGGCCTTGATTATGATTATGGCTTTGGTTTTACATATTGATATTCTACCCTTTACAGGTGATGAGCCTCTAACAATATAATTAAGAGGGATATGGCTTCTGAATCTTGTCATGATGTATCATGGCATGATGAATCAATTTATGGAATTTGGGAAAGATATCCCATGTTGCAAATCAGTTGATAAAATGTATTTGTGTAATGAAAATGTAAATCCTTGGACACTGATTTAAAGTTCAAATATTGTTGAACGAGACATGACATCTGATAGTTGATTGAAGCATTGATGTTCCATTTTGAACATCCATCTGTATATGATGTGTATAAAACATGATTAAATTCATGATTGAGCTGCTTCATTCAGAATTTCCACCAAACATATTTTTAAATATCTACATGAAACGTTCTACTTTTAAAGGTTGAGATATTTCTCCCATGATATGTAGTTTCATTAATGAATTGATGATGTTTCGGATTAGTACTGATGAGAAAATTTGGATGTTTCCTTAATATGAGATCTGCCATGATATCTTAGATGAGAGGTCCATAACATGACCAAGGTCGGGTACAATGCTGCTAGCATGGATAGCTGTGAGGTAGGATGAAGAAGCTCCTTAGAGAGTTGTTTGAGCATGATATGCATATGACATGGATACATTGTGATGATAGAGAATCCCATATATATATATATATATATATATATATATATATATATATATATAGTTGGGACAAAAATTCCTACTTTGAGACAATGCAGTTGTTCGAGACAAGCTTAGGCTTGCGATTGACAACTCCTTGAGAGGGAGGATGATTATGGTATCCATTTTTTATTGACATCTTCGTGAGAGGGAGGATGATTATGGTATCTTTTTATCATTTACATGATTATGTATGTTTTAACATAACATTTGATTTGATGTCATGTATGAACAAGAATAAAATACTATTGAGATAAGAAGATACCAGATATGAGTATGATGAGAGAAACACTGATCGAGGACACTAAGAAAATTCTTCCTCTCTTTGTAAGCTCCTGGGATGAGGAAATGAGATGGAGGGCTCATGGGGTTGGGGGAACTTTGGAAAATAGGGTATAAACCCTATCTGTTACCCAAAGGGTTAGCAATGTTTCTCCCTTATCTTCATAGGGTTGGAGAATGCTTCTCCCCTGATTTTTATTTTCAGAGTATACCCCAGTTGGCATCATGCCCTCAACAAAATCTTGTTGGGAATACCACTCCTCATTTGGCCAATGATTTGAGAGTGTACTTGGGGTGTACAACCCAAGTCGATTATGATGCAGGTGTTATACCATATGACTATTCAGGATCATCGATGGGAAGATTAGTACGAAATATGATGGGTTGAGATAAACCTATGTGGTTCTGGGTTGAGATTGAGCTCCCTAATGTGATACCAGGGTCAAGATGGGCTCCCTTGCATGGATGGTGTTAACACTCCACCGGATATATGAAGGCTTAGAAGGAGACCAAAAAAGGTAACCACATATCGCTTTGACCTAGTAGCTAGCCCTACTAGGCTAGAGAGGGCTCTATCTGTGAGATCATAGCCAAATTAATTGGATAATTAATATTTTAGGCTAGGTATAGTAGGCTCTAGGGTTTGATTGATATGGATTTGCAGCTGGATGGTGAATTAGGCCTAGGAAAAAATAGGCCAGGGCACTGAAAATCAGACTTGCAGAAATGTGATGGGGCAAGGTAGGCACACACTTTAGCACTTTAAGGTATCCTTGGTGAGTGTGATATACTGATAGGGTTTCAAAACAAGCATAGAAATTATGAATTCGTTTATATCAGAAGAAAGTGAAAGATAACCATGATAATTTCTCCAAAACAGAGCATCAAAACAATGAATTTTGCTTATCAACTTAGAATTCAATCACATAAGAAATGGACATGAATATGAAAGGCACAATACTTTCAAACATATGAGGTAACACTGCTAAAAAACATACCACATGAATCCCACCACAATAGCTGCAAAATTTGTCTATTAGTTTCTTCCAAAATCATTGAATACACTTGTGTTCAAAGATCAATTCTACAACATCCAACCCTTGAAATGACAAAGAAAATGAAAGATATAGAAAAAAACAGACTTCTCCCAGTCTCCGGGGTCGAATCCATGACTTGTGGAGATGTTCCCCAAAATCCTCAACTAGAATCCTAATGACTAGGGAGCTCAACAAACTCTCCCTATCTTGATGAAACTAATTCCCTTGACCCAAAAATACAATTTTACGTGATGTATCTACCTATAGTAACTATAAAATACAAAATTAAATTTTATTTGCACATTTAAATTAGTAAAATTCCATTAAATTCATCAACCAACTGAGAAAAAGTCAAATTTCTGAAGAAAACAGGCAACTAGAAAAAGCGCAGTGTTCCCTTGAGAAAAGCACAGCGTGACCTTGCAGAACACTTTTGGAGGCCTTCCTGAACTCAAAATTGAGCTCATGATAGCTCATTGGAAATATATCAATGTATTATACACAATGGACCCCTAAAGCACTGAAAATTATCAAGTATAGCCCCTCAAAAAACAATTATCCCAATATTGGTCAAAAAGCACTTCGTGTCCCTGAGAAAAGTGCAACGTGAAGTTGCAGGTCACTTTTGGAGGCCGCACTGAACTCCAAATTGAGCTCATGATAGCTCATTGGAAATCTATTTCTATTGAGTTATCATTTGAGTCATAAATAAAGTAATTTAGAGACTCCATGACAGGGAAAAAATCATTTTATTAAGAGTAATCCAGAAGTACAACAACTCTCCATCCATATGTGCTCCGTCGATATGTGCTCCCCGATGCGGTTATAGGTTAAGGCATGCTCCTTGACGATATGCTCTTCGATGATGATTGATGATGATATTCCAGGTAGTAGCTCGCTGGTAGAGATTCCGAATGATAGTCTGATGGATGAAGGGTGGTAGCCTAAGCTCCACTCTGGTGACAAATTCTTATTCTTCAAGATCCGAGAATGTTCAACATATGGGCAAGAACAATCAAGAGATAAGAAAGAATAAGAATTTGAAGCACATTGATGATTTATAATGAGAAAGGTTCACAGTATGATGACTACATGATAGAGATGATTAGTGATGATACATGATGATGCATGAAGATACTAGAATGGCATATTGATCGATGAAAAAATATTGGCAGGTGGAATTCTCCTTGGTTGAGAGGGAGTGTTAAAATTATGCAACTACGGTCAAATTCCACTTTGGAAAACTCAAATGCTTGAAATCATATTTGCATTAAATTTATATTTTCAAGAGGAAAAAAATAAACCTATAGATCACCCCAATTGGTTAAGCGGAAGTTATATTATGAATTAATTTATTATTAATGAAATGGAATGGGTCGGCCTCAACACGTGGATTTAGTCAAAGCCCCAAGAGGTCCCTCAAAAAATCTATAAATAAAAGTGATCTCAAGCTCATTATCACACATTTTCTCATGAGATTTTCTTCTTGCACTCTTTGCCTTGGTTCGTCTATTCTGTTTTGGTTCACACAGTTCGATGGAAGAAACTCACGCAGGGTACAAAAACATAGGTGAGAGTCTCACACTAAACAAGGGCTTCTAGTCCATAGCCGCATGCACCGAAATGGTGAAATTAGGCCAAAGACACAAGCACAACATTGAAAGGTAGCTGCCAAGATACCCTAGTCGTGGGAAGAGCTTGTCAAGGTCGCGACCAGGGTCCTGAGGCAAGATCAGGCTGACAAGGAGTAGAGCCACATACATAGTGTGTCATGCCAACGACCAAGGGAGATTTAGCCACAGGAACATCGTGTTGAGGTTACGTCTAAGGATTTTTCTCAGCAGATATGATTTCAGTGATATTCAGTTGCTTGCGTAGTTTTTACAAACATCAGTCTCTCAGTCACAGAGGTTTGTGATCAGTATTTTATGACATCCTAGATTCAGATCTAGGATTTGGCATTGATTTTAGTTGTCTTCAGTGATCTATTGGATCTGCGTTTCAAGATCTACATATCTATAGATATGTTTAATATATTTCCGCTACATATCGGGTCCTCAAAGATTTATATTCAGTTCTATAAAGTTTCCACTCAGTGATAAGTTGTGTTCATTAATATGCTTCAGGCATTTATAATGCATTATAGATCTCAGAATCAGGTTCCTTCAACAGAGATATGTTTAAGGTCAAATTATGCATGTGCTAGTTGTTTTACTACATTATGAAGATATGGATCAATGGATAATTGTAATCTTGTTTGATAAATCATTTGATGATGATCTAAGAAGAGGAATTTGCAAGGGTTTACCCCATAGTGGGTTTTTCCCTAGTCTCAGACCAATCCTGGTGTCTATATGTGCAGATTCTTTTCTTCCACTTGTTTCTTTATGTTCTACTGCATAGATGATGATGATGTTATTGTTATTTCTATTAATGTAGATCTAAATAATGATATAATGATATGGGGGTGAACTTACCATGTTACTGAAGAAATGCAACTATCAAAGAAAAGAACAATGTAGCCCTATGAAAAATTAATAGAAGTGACGAAGAGGAGATGAAGGTTGTGTGAATTTTGGTGCCTTATGAGTATCTCTTTGATGGACGAAAGAGGCTACTATAAGGAATATTGGAGCTCGGGTATTAGCCAACCTAGAGAGTAGATTTGATCAATCCTTATACATGCAACAGAAGTGACTTGCAACAATGCTAGGTGGTAGCCCTCCTGGAGTTTCTGTGTTGTCCTTTGAATGAATAAGGGGCGACTAGAGAGCAATATGAAAGTGAAGGACCGATAGGACGAGATACTACATAGAAACTACAGTGAATATTTCCATTTTATGTTGTATTCCATAGACTGTTGTATTATTTAGATTGGTTTAACATAACGAAGATTGGGTTATACATTATCGTACAATATTTTTTAAAAATTGTCTACGGTTGTGCATGTGTGATTTAACGCTTTATATTTTCCATTTTGAAAATTATTTCTTGTTGAGATTCTTGGTTTGGTAGGATAAGCGATTCTAAGAATCTAATCTAGACCCAAGATCGTGGAAATTCAATAGGAAAAAAGTAACATGGGATCAAACAAAAAAGCTCAAGAATTTTCTACCATGGCTAAGAGAAAAGGAAAATTTGGGAAGTTTGATCCTCAAAAAAAGAATAAGAATATGTTAAAGATATAATTCTATGGTTGTCAAGAATATGGGCATTATAAGAGAGAATTTCTGAAATCCAACAAGGACAACAAGTGGAAAGAAATAAATAAGGCTCATGTCACTAAACAAGTGGAAGAACTTGATAAGAATAAATCCAAAGGGATAAATCTTCACTGTTAGGGTTTCTCCAATACATAGCTAGGAGAAGTGGGAAGTGAAAATACCTCCACCATGACAGTAAAAAATGAAAAGCATTATGATGAGATGCATCATAATAGAATCATACCCTTGAGGCAAGATCTCATGATATCATTAGAAAAGCTTGAAAGAATACATGAAGTAGAAGTTTACATGTAAGTAGTAGTCATTATATAAATGAAGTAGCTCTTGGTAACCTCATTAAAGGCATGTGTAGTGCATATAAGAAAGTCATCTAGCATAGAGTTCATCATACATCATCATGATTAGGAAGGAGCATTTGTAGGATGAGGATTGTTATAGGTCAATTTGGGCACCATTCCCAATGACCTGGTTAAATGGTCATCATCTCTAGGACCAATGATCAAGGGTCTATCATTCCCTATCATTTCAGTTGCTACATGCCCTAAGATAAGAAACAAGACAAATCAAGCAAGACTTTCATCAAGTAAAGGTTTTCATGGTTTGAAGCTTATTATATAGCATATGAGAGCTCACCAACGCAAGCTATAAGGGGCCTAAGTGCATTGCATATGCAGGTAGCCCCATGCAAGGCTGCTCTGCAAAGCACTTCCTGACATTCACAGGCGCGTTGGTCACATTGGGAGCGAAATTCTCATTGTTTTGGAATCTACACTTTGCCAGTGCCTTTTAGAAGAGTTCACATGTGTCAAGCTTCAGATCCAAGTGTCCATTTGACATCTACATGAATGGAAACATGTCTTTCCTATTTTTGGAAAGTTATTGATTGCAAAACAACCTACAGTTCATCTATAAATTGAGCACAGATCTAAGTGTTTGAGAAGGAATAATTTGAGTAGAGAAATGCTGGAGGATTTTCAATTGAGAGCTAGATTTTTGAAGCTGTTGCTGGAGAGATTTATACTATGATGAGGCTTGGGAACAATGCTGGAAGGTCACTTCAAATCAGTCACTAGGTTGTAACCTCTCCTTCTATCATCAATAAAGAGTACTTCTTATTTTTCCCTATATGCATTTGTATTGACTTTGATTTTCCATATTTCAAGATCTTGGTTGATGTATATGGTTTATGCTTTACTGATTTAGCTAACTAGCTTGAATAGATATCTATATTATTGCATCTTCCGTTGTTTCATTGTTCTTTCTTACAGGAAGCAGTCAACTCACAAATCGTTTGAATTTGAAACTGCAACGGAAGCGATAGAAGGAGCCATTTGGAAGCGACTGAAAAAGTAAGCCTCCAATCCTCTCTGTGTAGCTGTTCTGAGTTAGAAGAAATAGTCGTATAGTCTTTCACCTGTTGTTCTAGACTGGCACCTGTCTAGGGAAACGTGATTTATCTGTAATTCACAATTCTGGCTCAACAAATTGGCGACTCCACTGGGGAGAATTTATCTTATTTCTAGGTGTTTTAGCCTCTGATTTGCTTTGTTTATCCACCCAGTAGCTGTTACACATAAAGATTAACCTTTTTCAGAGCCTAATTTGCAAAGACAGTGATGTTAAACAATAGCATTTTTCTTTGTTAACTGCGCCCAATGCACCCTTAGACTGGACACAGTGCTTTGCAGAGCACTATCTTCCTTCCTAGCCTGCGTTGCAGAGCACTGTCTCCCCTTGGAGACTGCGTTGACTCCTGAAAGTGACCAAATTCCTTGAATTTGACTTTGCAACTTGCTTCAGTTTTTTTTTTTTCTGCTGTGTTCTGAAAAGTTTGATGCTCAATTGACCAGTGAATCTATATAATTCTTCTTCCTTTGGCTGAAAATTTGTTCACTAGTTGTTTAGAAAAGTTTTTCTTTATCATTGACAAGTTGATTTCAAACTACTTTTTATGGTCGCATTAAGAATCATTTGCTTTCAAAATAGGAAATTGTCGTAAAATCTTCATTTCCTTGATAGGATAAATTGTTGTTGAAATCCTCATTTTTCCTTCAAAAGAGAAATTGTTGTTTGTTTTCTTCGTTTCTCGAAAGTAAAAAGCATTTGATTTATTGATCTAGTGCACCTAGTTTCTCTTCTGCATTCATAACATTAAGGAAACTAAAAAGAAAAACTTGCATTTGTATGTAGGATTGTGTGTGTTTTGCAAAAGGAACATTAGGAAATCTGCATTTAGTTTGTGATTCATTGATTTGTTTGCTCACGAACTATTTTCTCTTTTACCTTAGTAGCTACGTTCTTCATTGAAAAAAATGAAAGTGAAAGTTTGTTTATCATTCTTAGCTTGCATTTCAGGAATTTCATACACATCATCGGCGTGAACCTGAAAGGAAAATTGTTAAGCAAGATCAACATAAAATAAATCTCGATTTACTTAACAATGCATTGGAACCATAACGATAACATTTAGAAGGTCTAGGCTAGAGACGTGTTCTGGTGTCGTAAAACATAGCAGCTGTTGTTAACTTGTCTACGATACATTCCGAGTGTGATACCTCACTCCATGTACATAAGTATATCGTAGCTCGTCCACGTACTTTTGGGTATATCGGGCGGTGTTACAGTACGATAAGTATAAAGGGGTGCTCTCACTGTGCGGTTTCGCATCAGACAATGCTAATACGGACTTGGGCCTCCAAGTACCTTCGGGTATATTTTGGAGGACAAATTTTAGGTGCTATCCATCCATAGTGAACCGAGTTGGTCGTCTTGAAATTGTGACACACCGAACACAACATTCGGGGAGATTACCTGCTCGTACTTCTTGGTTCGCCAGGAGGTATTCTGCAGTTCACAGTTTCTTGGTAAACCCTTTTGCCTAGCATTACCCTCTTTTTGTTTATTTGTTTTTAGTTAAAATAAATCAGTAATCGTGGAAGAACAAAATCCTATCCCCCGTCGTTCGCATAGATTAGCTTTAAAACCACCTTTACCACCGGAAGTTACTTCTAGTAGGCGAAGGCGATCACGATCTACCGAATCAAGTACAATTCGTACCTCTAGCGAAACATCATATTTTAAACCATAGCTAGCTCAAATTGTTTCCACACATCCCGGTTTGTTTACTGTTGTCGAAACGGAGTCTTCACAGCTACCCGTGGTCACGATCCATTCAATCAATGAGACCATACCTCCTGGACTTGACATTGTTCAATCACAAATTGATTGAGATCTTGTCTCTTCTTTGCCAGAAAATTTGAATCCTGAAGTCGAACAACCGGAAGTGGTTCCTACCTTGGTCACCCCACAAATTTCTGTAGCCATTGAAACTCCTATATCACACAGTCAACCGTTTGAAATATATTTTGGGCCTGACGGTGAAGTCCTTCCTCCTGGTTTAACTGCGATTGAAGAAATCCCACAAGACGATACACCTTTAAGTCCAACCCATTTTGGGGGATACCTTTACCTGTACTAGTATTTTCCTCAATTGTTTCCATCTGCTTGTGTTGATCCTATTGCCATTCAATCTCCCATCGATTTTGGAAGGCATACATTTGGTCACACAACAATGTCTGAACAAACATCTTCGGTTGGGTCTGCTGTTCCAATTACGTCAGCTCCTACCCTCATTACTCCATCGATGTTCACAACTTCACTAGAGTCATATTTGCATGGTGGCCCTTCGGTCCCAACAAGTTACAAATAATTATCTGGCACTTTATCTAGTACATCTTCAAGACCATGGTCTTTACCAATGTCATCATCTGGTGTTTTAACTGATAGTCCTATCGTTAGTACTGAACGACTTGATCCATTACATACATCATGAGGGCAATATCAAGTCGGTCCTTTTGGGTCAATTCTGTTAAGTATCATATCAACTGGACTCCCAACATTTGGAGAAATTTTTTTTCTGTCTTATTATCCTCCTTATGCTGGGGGGCAACCTTTGGTCACCCAATATGACAATACTTAGTCAAATTTTTGTCAAACTAATGTTGACATGAATGTTTGTCAATGGCAGCCCACTCTGCCTATCCAGCCACAAACGGTTGTACACTCATATCAACCTGTTCAACCTATTACACCCACTTCATTACCACTTGTTAATACATCTATACCCCTGTTACAGAATCAAAATATTGTACATCAACCTTATCAGGCAGGTTCTTCAACTCGATATCATCAAATGTTAGGTCCACATACTCAAAATCCTTTGGTTAATGTACAACAACCTGTATCAGGGATCATTTATTCACAAGCTGGTGTACCATTTTATGAGATGTCACAAACACAACCTAGTTATACATATAAACCAAATCCAACTTATATTTATTTGGGTTATAACATTGGTGGACAGACCCCTTGGTAGCCACAAGCACAAATGCCTCAAACTTCATTTCAACAAGTATCATATCCAGGTTTTGGTCAATAGAATTCTCATGCGTTTGCTATGCAAAACAACCCCTATATGAGTTATCAGTAGCAAATTCCGTATGCTGGTGCTCAAAGACCTGGTGCCCAAACAATTCCATCTTACCTTGGCTATGCTCAACCTGACCTTAATAGACAGTTGGCTTTTGTTGCAACCTTGGAATTACTAGATTTAAACTGGTTAACTAATGATCCTATCAATTATGCTCCTCAGTGGCCGGTAATACCTCATAAATTACCCTCCGAAATTCCTAAATTCAATGGAAACCCTGGAGAATATCCGTGGACTCATGTTATGACTTATTATTTATGGTGTTCATCAGATTCCTTGAATGATGGTTCTGTTCGAATACGTCTTTTCCAGCGTACGCTCACAGGTCCGGTTGCTAAATGGTACATTGAGTTACCTAGAGCTTCTTTCGACAATTTCACTACTTTAGCTACTGTCTTTTTGACCCATTTCCAATTATCAATCAAATACGAAATTGGAATGGAACTCTTGACCAATTTCAAACAGACTAATGCTACTCACATTTCTGATCATATTTATGAGTGGCGTCACCGTCGATGAATGGTTAAGACATTTGTTCCCGATCAACTCCTTGCTGAATGGTTCATTAAGTACCTGTTACCATCTATAACTGAGGATGTGGCTAAAGGTGGCATCGTTACAAAAGAGAAAGTTATCGCTCGTGCCCAATATTTAGACTTGATTTAGACTCAGTCTGGCACGCTCTATGAAAAAATTCCTAATGTGCCGTGATCTAATTTCAATGTTCCTCCTCAAATAAAGGACTCTCATGCCAGAGACGGCTTGATAGGCACTACAAAAACACACCACACTACTGCATCTGATCCTACTACTACTTCCAAAATTAATGCCGTGTCATTTGACAAAGGCAATATGACAAGCAACCAGGAAGTAATAAAAAGGGGAAATCAAGGAAAAAACAAAATTCTAACCCGTAGGAAAGATCATCTGATCAATCGTCTAGACCACGGAAACCTCGTTATCCATGCATAATCTATAAGGAGGAACACTTTGTTAGGGATTGTCCTCATCGTGCTGAAGTCTCAAAAATCATTAAGACTTCTCATGCATCAGCTGTGTTGACAGACCCATTTCCAAATCCGGGCACTAATTTGGTTGTTACGGATCCAGCTCCTAGTTCCCAAGTGTTAATGTTATCCACCACAAAACCTTCATAAGATATTTTGGTGTCGACGCGGAATAAAGACTATGGTAGTCCGACCACTGATCAACCTACTACCTTAACAATGAATCCATATAATAAATCAATACCACCTACTGTTATTCCTAAATTGACAATTAAGCCACCAAAGGGAGTAATTCATAAATCGACATATAATCCTCGAGAAAGAGTTGCACAAAATTATAGTATAGTTGAGGATTTGGCTCAATCCCCTTCAGCTATGTCTGCTCTTGAGGTATTACAAAATTGTCCCTCCTAGAAGAAGGCTTTATTGCCGGCCATTGGTGGAATTGATCCTACTGATTCTAATCTTGTCGTCTTTAATCATACGGGCTATGTGTCGCAATTACCAACAGAATTGACATTCTCAATCACCTTGTTCATCGCACTATTATTGATGAGGGAGCATCTACGTGCATTATATATCTAAACTGTTGGAAGTCACTTGGCTTGCTGCGATTATCACAATCATCAACAACATTGAAGGCTTTTGATGGAAGAACATATAAACCTTATGGTATTATCAATAACCTGCAAGTTGAATTAGGGGGAAAAACAGTAAGTATTGATGTTGAGGTTGTTGACGGACCCCTTGACTATAATATATTACTTGGAAGACCATGGGTATATGCAATGACTGCCATTGTTTCTACATACTTTAGAATGATTGCCTTTCCACATAAAGGCACAATCACAGTCATTAATCAATTATCCTTTTTTTGCCTCCACTTTGCAGGTAACTCGAAGCGTTTCATTTGTTAACTTACCCCAACTAGAAATCCAGAACATTTGTGTAGGAATTTTAAAGGATTCCACTCTTATGGGAACCTTTGCATTACCGCCGCTCGCGACGTCGGCAGAAATTGCAAGCATAGAGACCTGCTAGATGAGCTCTTCCACTCTATCTGGCTTAAGGGAGAGTATGGGTGATTCTGATATTTCTACGTTGGATGATTTTTTACCTCCCAACCCTATTGAGCTGGCATAGAAATCAATCTATTTGGTTTGGGCGGCAAATCCGAAATCAGCGTCGCCAAGTGTTTGGGTTGATCGTTCCTTAGATTTTGATACTCCATCTGATCCATTTTCCTCAAAATTTTTGACAGATGAAAATATTTTGGAAGCTATGATGTCAGAAGGAGAACCATGGGAAGATTATCATCATCGTTCCCATCTTCCATATTATGAAGAAAATAATCTCAGTGAACTATATCACCCATCCATCAAAACTTTCTTTTCAAATTCTTTACTGATTAATGCAATTGACTCTAAGCGAAATTTATCAAATATCAGAGAAACGATTTCTATCGATATTCCAACCGAACCTAGCGTTGTAGAAAATATTCATGTTAATGTATCTTCTCCATCATAACTTGATTCACATCTCTCTCTCTTTCGTGAATTTTGTGATGTATTCGCTTGGTTTTACGAGGAAATAGCAGGCATGGATACTAGTATAGTTGAACACACTATTAATATGTATCCTGATGTCAAACCGGTGCGTCAACGACTTCGTCTTGTTCATCCGAAGAAAGCCGCTGCCATCCAAGAAGAAGTTGAAAAAATTTTGCGTGCTGGTTTCATTTACCCTGTTCCGCTAACTGAGTGGGTTTCCAATATCGTTCCTGTTATGAAAAAACAAGGAACTATTAGAGTGTGCGTCGATTATCGAGATGTTATTCAGACTTGTCCAAAAAACAACTATCCTACTCTCTTTATCGACCATATTATTTACGATTGTGCTGGATGCGAAATTTTTTCTTTCATGGATAGATTTTCCGACCACAATTAAATCAATATCCGCCCAGATGACCAACATAAGACAACATTCATCTGTCCTTAGAGCACATTTGCATATAGGAAACTTCCGTTTGGTTTAAAGAACGTTGGGGCAACCTTTCAGAGAGCAATGGATTATTCTTTCAATGACATCAAGCACATTGTTCAACCATATCTAGATGATTTACTAGCGCATTCATGAAATCAAACTGATCACCCGATGCATTTGAGAGCCATTTTATTACGCTGCCGGCACTACATGATACGCCTCAATCCACACAAATGTGTGTTTTGTGTTGGTTTTGGTCGATTTCTCGGATTC
Source organism: Pinus albicaulis (assembly GCA_034641835.2). Taxonomy (NCBI): domain Eukaryota; kingdom Viridiplantae; phylum Streptophyta; class Pinopsida; order Pinales; family Pinaceae; genus Pinus; species Pinus albicaulis. Next base: position 250,434,131 of record CM076583.1, on the reverse strand, counting down.
GTAGTCTCAAAAGAAGGAATTTGAATAGACCCACTGAAGGCACATGCCTTTCTTGATTTTCCTGCAACATCAAACTTACTTCAGATACAGAAACTTCAAGGAAAGGCTAACTTCCTAAGAAGGTTCATTCCAAACTACGCCGAAATGGCTAAAGGATTTACTCGATTATTGAAAAAGGGGGTTCCCTTCCATTGGGACCAAGTTGCGCAAGCTTCTTTTGATGCTGTCAAGGACCATCTTGCCCGAGCATCATTAATGTATCCTCCTAATTATCAAAATGATTATTTCCTATATATCGCCGCGGCTGACACCACCATCGCTATGGTTTTGGTTCAAGTAGAAGATGGAACTGAACATTCGATCTATTATTTGAGTCGTAATCTCAATGATACGGAAGTTAAGTATTTGTATGTGGAAAAGCTTGCCTTGGAAGCTGTTCAAGCTATCCAAAGATTTTGCCATTATATATTGCTCCGAAAAACAACAATAGTTTTGGATTGAAACCCCATGAATTACATCTTATCACGTCAATTGCTGGGGGGAAAATATTCAAAATGGATTGTCATTTTGCAGGAATTTGATTTGGAATTCATCAAATCCAAGTCAAAGAAGTCTTTAGTTTTGGCTGAGCTTCTCTGTGACCTTCCCTCTGATAATACTGATACTACGTCAGAACCATCTATTCCAGATGAGTCTCTGTTTCTGATCAGATCATCTAATCCATGGTATGGAGATTTCATCATTTATCTCCAAACCCAAAATTTTCAACCTAATACCTCTCGCTATGATCAACAACATATTCGATACCAAGCCAAAGATTATCTGATCATCGACGATACACTTTATCGTCGTAGTGTCGATACCATTTTAAGGAGGTGCCTCACTCACGAGGAGGCCGAAAAAGTGTTAAATGATTGTCATGCTGGGGCGTGTGGTGGACACTTATCTGGATATTTTACCGCGCAGAAGATACTCCGCGCCTGTTACTTTTGGCCTATTATTTTTCGAGATTGTATCCTCGCAGTCAGAAGTTGTCATGCATGCCAGAATTTTTATCGTAAAATCCACAAACCGTCAACGCCAATACATCCTGGTTTCTCTGTTGGACCATTTACGAAATGGGGTATTGAATTCATGACCTGTAACCCTCCTTCGTCCGGGGGGCATAATTATATTATTGTTGCAGTTGACTATTTTACCAAATGTGCTGAAGCGATGCCTACATTCAACAACACAGGACAAACAACTGCATTGTTTTTCTTCAACCATGTTATTGCACGGTTTTGGGTCCCACAGGCTATAGTTATGGATCATGGGAATAATTTTCGCAACCATATGATGTCTGAATTGACTGCCAAGTTAGGATTGTCACATGATAATTCTACTCCCTATTATCCACAATCAAATGGACAAGTTGAGGCTATTAAAAAAATTATTAAACGAATGCTTCAATGAATGATAGTAGTCCGTAAAAGGAACTGGCACTTGATCCTGTACTCCACCTTGTGGGCATATCGAACCGTGAGAAACTCAACTGGATTTACTCCTTTTCAATTGGTGTAAGGTCTGGAAGCTATCTTACCAATCCAATGCAAAATATCATTGTTAAAACTCGTGATAGAATTGTTACCTGACACCTCAAAAGAAGAAGCGCGCCTCCTTAATCTCACCATCTAGATGAAATGCATCGTGAAGCCCAATTAGCCAACGAAGCGCATAAGAGACGTATAAAGGAGGAATACGACAAAAATGTCCAGCCTTGCATCTACTTAGAGGGCGACTTGGTCCTTCTTTATGATCAAGAAGATGATGTAATAGGTACAGGGAAATTCAAACCATTATGGCATGGCCCTATATTGTCAAAATAATTCTTGCTAAGGGTGCCTATGAGTTAGTTGATTACGATGGGATTCCATTGGCATAGCCTAGAAATGGGTTGTATTTGAAACATTACTATGCTTAATCATGAGCGTAGTAATTTTTTATATTATATTGTTTATATGCTGTTGATTTGCATTCACTATCTTAATTTGTTTTTAGAGTTCTCTTGACATTAGTAATACGCTTTACATTTCATCGTAGATGATTGAATCTTCAGAACCATTTATTGGATATGCTGATGGTGATAGTCGTAGTACACAAGATCTATCCTTTGCAGTGTGGGCCATTTTCGCTCTGAACGACGAGTTAGTGAGTTTTCAAGGGATTTGTATCGCTAGATCGACGAACAATATCGCTGAGTATAGCGCGTTGATCGAACTTCTCTCTGATGCCATTTCATTTGGTATTAACCGCATAATCATAAGGTTAGACTCACAACTTGTGGTACTACAACTTACTAGTATTTATACTGGTAGAAATCCAACACTTAGATTGTTCCTAAGAGTTCGACTTTTGGAGAGACATTTTGATTTCATTCAATATCAAAATATTTCCAGAAATTTGAACACTTTAACTGATTCATTAGCTAATCAAGTTTTAGACAGAAATTTGCGAGATAGGTAAAGAAAACATTCACATCATTGAATAGGATTGCACATTAAACATAGGGAAAACTCTAAAATCATATAGATAGATAGTTATAGGTTTTTACAAATTTTGTGCCCAAGACACATTGGTCATCTGACCTCAAAATGTATGCAAAATGTCACAAGTAAACTAATGGTGCTCGTGGATCTAGAAATCCTACGAAGCAACCGCATCCAACGTTTGGGAACCCTAATAGTGTGTCGCTGCAGTCGCATGGGAAGCTCTTCGATACGACTATCTGGAATCCCGAAGGTCAGCCCCTCTATGTCATGTTGAAGCTCAGACAAAGTCTTAGCCATATCAAGGTCCTGAAGTACTACTCTTCCGACAGCCCTCTGCTGGCGCATCTGCTTCGCGCTCTGGTTCCTCTACTAGTTGAACGCGACCAATATCTGCATTACATTAAACATTTAGTTTAGTCTTGAAAAGAAATCAAAACACAAAAAACATTGTATAAAACTTATAAAAATAAAAAAACATGGTCATTCTTACCTATTTCACCCCACTGAGCGCCTTCTGGTAATACTAGACCTGGATCTCCTCGGAAGTCTATGCTTGCATATGCATACTCATCGATGGCGACGATATGTCATCGGAACCAGGCGAAGAATGCAGTCGAGAACACAACGGTAGATTGGCCTGCATGCCGACCCATGAGTTCTGCGCATCTCTGCATTCGAGGATCTCTAGGACTAGATATATCCAATGTTACATGTTGTGGCTGCATCAATGGAATCCATTCCAAAGAAAAGTAGATAAGGATTGAACCATAACTAAATTTTTTCTTCCTTTCTCCCTTTGCTTTATTCAGTTGCTCCTTTATCTGAGATAGAACAACTTCAGACCAGTTGATGACTGTTGCCTCTAAGCACTCTAGTGCATACTGCATATGCGATCGGTTCACTACATGTAGTGTAACAGTGCCAACAAGTTTAGCGATCGTGAAAAGGATGGTTCTCAAGGGCAAATCCCTGACATCCCAGATGTTTATTTTTCCATATTTGCTAGTTTCTGACCCTAGATAGCAATACTGCATAACATAATCCCTCACTGTCTCTCTTCCAACGGTAGACCCTATGAGAGAAATGGGCAAACCTCTCCTTGACAAACCTGTGAGAAAATACACATCCTCAACTGTTATGGGAACCACTTTGTTCTTAATGTGAAATGCCTCTATCGCCGGATCCCATGCTCGAACTAAGAACTCCAAGAGTTCTATTTGTTGCCTCATTCCTGACAATTTGAAGTACTTAAGTAGTCCAAAATATTTTAAGGCTCTTACAGTACCCGGATCATTCAAGGCAATCATATCTTGTTCTTCATGTTCTCTTTCCTTCCATGTGATCATCATTATAATCCGATGGAAACCTGAAAATCAACCATAAGATCCATTAGATTCCAATTATTGCAAAAAACTAGGCAGATTTTGGACACGACATGAAAACCAAAACCTTGAACTGCGCCCAACACACTCCCTGGGCTGAGATAGTGCATCACACATGCAAGTACCCTTGACTGTACCTACTATGCAACACAGGTTTTGACATTCAGGGGTGCGTTGCCCTCATTTTGGGCAGAATTTACCCTAAAGGCCTCAAAACCCTAAAAATTTGCAAAGAATGGAAATGAAATGAATAATGAAGGAAAGAGGAGGTTCATAGCACCAACCTGGATTAAACAGTGACGAAATCCGTCCACAGAAACGACCGCAATCAACGACTGAAGTTTGGGGGCAAAATCAGGTTTAGAGCTCCAAAATGCAAATGGTAACTGTGGAATGGTAAAAATGAATAGTGAAACTAATTTTTATAGTCATTTAATTGTTTGTAGGTTAAATTTATTGCTATGACTATAGTTTTATTTTGTTTTTATCATGAAATAGGTATTTTTAATCTATTTGATGTTGTTCTGAACAGGAAATACAACTGATGAACAGATTAGTCGTGCAGATTTATTCAAAGAATGACTTGACCACAAAGCATACTTTTTCTCCTTATTTTTCAAGCTTTGTTAAAAACAAAAAAGGATTTGAAGTGCACTTTTATTTCTTTTTCGAGCTTCGATAACAGCGAAAAAGGAAACCCTAGAGTCTTCTTTCAGCTCTTTTTCAGACTCTGATAATGTGAAAATATTTCCGAGCACTTGTCTTTTCGAGCTCGTTAAAGTAAATGAATCGATATATGCTCAGTGTAATTTTAACCCTTTTCCGGACTGAGATAGATTATTTACTAAAAAGGAATACCTTGGTTAAACATGACCAAAGAGGTTCTCTCATATATTCTTTTACACTTTTTCGGATCTGAGTGACAAATTTACGAAAAAGTACTTTATGGAGTTCTCTTTCGTCCTTTTTTTCAGACTCTCTAAATATGAAAAAGGACCGAGCTATCACTGTCGTTAAGCTCGTTAAAACATAAAATAACGACGGGCTTGTCGATCATGGAAAGAATCGAGTTTCATTCATCACTAGACTCGTTAAATTATTAAATAGCGATACATTATTCGCCCGAAGAGTTGAACTATAGATCAAGCAAATGTTATCCTCCTCAAGCTTGTTAAAAAATAAAGAGGTACTGGTCGAAAAATGACTGGGGAAAATTTGGGAAAAGTAAGCAAAGTTTCTTTTTGGTAGCAAGTCGCTCTTGAACATGACACTTCTTTCACTCCATGTCTGTGACTATTTGGGTTAAGTAATCATCTTGACGGTTCATTCACACCTATGGTTCATCATACCTTCACTTCGATTTTGGGTCAATGCTTCCAACTCATCACGGTGTCACCGATATGTTCAAGAGAAGTCATCCAGTGCTTAAAAACTCATCCATCTACAATACTCGTAAACCTTCATTTTCATGACCGTCATCCCTGAAAAATTGCTATATCAAATCATACCCTTGTCTCCAAAATCAATAACTCTAGTTTTATAATAAGGTGACTTCCTGTCGACAACAAATCAATATCCATGAAGTTCACTTAGAAACATCAGATTCCAGTACCATGAGACTTGTTATAGCATCGACAAGATCCTCGCTTCCGGACCTTTGACCGAAAGATTTTTTTTGGCGTTCGACATCAAATGATCTATTCACGCCTTACGAAATGTACTGCAGTACCTCGAGGGCCATTGACATTAATGGTGGTTCTCTCGCGTTTTTTAACAACTCATATCATTAGCTGGTAATCAAACGATGTCTTTCCATGTTCGACTACAAATCATATATTCACATGGCTAGACTTGTACCCAAATGATCGAGTGAAAGAGATAAGAAGACCCTAGATCTAGTTTCAACCATCCGGGCTGCGATTTCAAGATTGTTGTACACATCATCTGTGTTAGGGTCCTATAAGTATAGGATTCATAATTTGGAATTGACTTATGATTTTCTTGTAAAAATATGTATATACCTTGCTTTCTGCAAGTTGTTTTGCCATATTTTGTAAAAAAAAAATAAAAAAATAGAAAATCAAAAAGAGGGTAAAAGTCCTAAAAGAAAGATCAAAGGACTTAGAAAAAATAATATACCCCAAAGAAAAAGAAATACAACATAAAAGTGTGCAAATCGAAATGCCACTACTTTTACTGATGATTATGGAAGAGTGTCAATAAATGCCATAATATATGATGAGTTGAACTGCTTAATCTTGACTTGTCATATTTCAATTTTATTGTTGTAGAATAGTGAATAAAGATTAGTTAGACAATTTAATCCTGACTAATTAGTAGATAGGTAGAGAATAAAGAGGAGCTCATCAGTTTAATCTGAGTCCTCAGATGATATAAGGTAGATTTAGATAGTATTTATTGCTTCAAAAGAATAAAATGTTCAAGGTTGCTAGCTCAAATTCACTTGTAAAATGGAAGAAAAAATGTTAGATTAAAAGTTGGGTAGGTAGAAAGAAGTGAGAGAATCATGTAAATACTTTTCATCATGCCAAAAATCACTAATTTCCTCTCCCCTATAGTTATTCTGCATTCTAAACTTCCAGTCAAAGAGGCTCAGAGCATTTCTTTGACTTCTGTTGGGACCGGACCCGAGGCTCAATGACTATTAAGTTAAAAGTGTTGAATTCCTATATTAATCCCTAATTATAATCATTTACCCTACATTCATCCATTTGAACTTCAAATTCATAAGTAAAGACCTTTTAATTAATGAAAAAGAAAATCCCCTTTTGATTAATTCCTTCATTCATAAAAACATAAAAATCCACCAAAAATATTATATTCTAGGTCAAAGTGGTCAAACTATAAAATGCTAAAGCTTTGCTTTTCACATTATCACTTTACTTGGTTATATAAATATATTTTGGTGTTTTTCATTGTCTTTGGTCATATTAACTTTTAATTTATCTATTAAATCCCTAAAAACATACCTTATCCTATTATTATAGTTCCTTTTATTTAAATATCCCCAATCACTCATTATTATAAGTTTTTTTGCCAAAGTTAATTACCCACATGTTTAAATAAAACCCCCAATTACACCCCCTTTGGCATAAAACTAACATTATATAAATATCCCCTCCCCTATGGTTTATTAAACCACTTTACAGGTTTAAAAACTATATAATATAATAATAAATGTGCAAAAATGTTTCTTTTGGCCTATCCTATGCCCTTTGAAATAGAAAAATATATAATTGCCCCTCAGTTTTATCTTAAGTCTTTTTAATTATAATAAAAGATTTGAAAGACCTGACCCATTTGCAATCTTCCCCGCATCACCTTGTTAAACCAAAGTTTTAATCACCATGAAACTAAGGTTTATCACTTATTTCCCTGATATGTAAATCGACACATGTTCCTTAATACTGTGGATAATCCGGGAAGATCTTTAAAAAATGATCACCACAGGAGTTTAAAAACCAAGATATGTAAATCCTCAAGCCTTACCTAAGTTAAACCCTTGGTTAAAACAGATCCCGCCTCACGCGCATCCCACTTATATAGTTAAACTTTTACATACTTAAACCTCGGTTATAAAGTATTTTATGAAGGTTTTATTACATTTTAATCCCATCGCACATCAATAAAGCCGCCCAGTCCCACCTTTGTTAAGCCGCAACTTTCCTTTAAATCTCAACCCTTCGCACTTGAGCCACAGATCTGACGGTGGACGATCATTTTCGCGTCCACAAACTAATCGACTGCCAAATGCCCAAACGAGCGCGAAATGGGTAGTTTTTCTATTACCACCTCCTATTACTGTCGTTTTTTGATATGATCGCGTTCATTTTTCCCAATACCATTTATTGCTCAAACACAGTGCGAAACCCACCGATGGTTTTCCGCATTTGCAAAAGGAAAAACCGCTCCTGCCACAGATTTGACCTGCATATATTACAGTTTGTAAAGATTTATATCAAAGGTTAAAACTTTGTCATAAGGTTTATTGATGTTATTATGCATTCTCGGCTGTGAAAAGCTACCCGACTGTACAAAAAATTCCTTTGTGAAAATTATTGACCTTTACTCAGAGAAAAAACCTGATTTCAACCACTGTTCTACTATTTGAAAACTATTTAAAGCTATTTTCTGCATCAGTGATTCAGATCAATCCACAAGAACCATCAAAGCTTCAGAAAACCCTTCTCAAAGCATCAAGATACTTGCAAATAAGGTATTTTCCTGAATTTGGCCTGCAATTTCACAATTTGTACCACCAATTGAACCAATTAAGATACAAAGAGTGAAATTTCCCATCCATTTTGTCCGAAACCTTGAAAAAAGAGGGCAAACCCTCGCAATTTTTTCCCAAAAATTGCCATTTGCAGAAAAAATTCCTTTTTAAGTCAAATTCTTAGTCAGAGACCCTTGAAAGAAACATTCCATGGTTCAAAAGGTTTTTAAACCCACAGAAAACCTTAAAAACCTTTTTAACAGTCCTAATCATTCGAAAAACCTGTGTTTTCTTTCTCAAACTTGTTCCTTGTGTCCTAAAAATCCTAATTGAGCACTAAATTTCCCACTGCTATCATCCTTGCCCATAAAATTGCTCAATTACCCTCTGTTGAAGAAAAACCAACTATAGAAAACTGTATAATCTTGTTGTAGTTAATTTAAAATGACAAAAAAGAAAATCACACCCAAGGATGGAGGATCCAAGCATGTTAAGCCTAGAGGATCCAAACCTCCCAAGACTGAAGCAACAAAAGCCCCAAAGTCTACTCCTGCTATCACTGCTAAGACCACTGTGACTGTTAATCCTATTCAACCTCCAGTGTCCAATGAAGAAGTTATCCCTTTAGTTGACTTGGATTACAAAATTGTAGACTCTCTAGTAGAATTCAATCTATTAGAAGTTCACAATCGGTGTTATAAGAAGTTCCTAGACAAAGAAGAAATGCCTCTTTGGAACACAAATTTACCCAAATATGTAGTCCCAATAACACATCTTGGTCAGGACTTGATAAGACTATGCCATAAGTATTATTTCCCAGATCAAAGATCAATTGTAAATAATGACAGGGAAATCCTTTTTTCTATCACTGCAGAGTCAATCAATGAAATGTTGCAGTTACAGTTTGACCCTAGGGAAGTCCCATTATCCATTGAAGCATTGACTCAATTATATTTAGGGTTATATTTCCCTAAAAGATTCATGACTTTTCAAAACTTCATGCCTAGTCATGTGGACATCCCAAAGCTGAATCCTCCTTATTCCACTTCCAAGTTTCCAGAGGGTTCTAGGCATGTTATTTCAATGTTATCCTTCATCTTATGATACTTCACTGATGAGTCCATCCTTGGATTTTTATCCACTTTATCCTCTGGTGAGCCTCCTGTTGTGATATTTGATTTTGCCAGATTTATTGCTAATTCCATACACCATCAATTGATAAAATTACCCACTGAAGGGGTATTTAGGTATTCCTCTTATTTATTCCATTTTTTCTTATTTTCACAAGCAGATCACTTTCCTATAGCTTTGCAGAAAATGAATGTAGAGGGCCAGCCTCTATCTGTTGTTTTTTGACATCATTATTGAGAAAGGAAGGAAATGAATTTAACTACACAAATTTCACAGATTTGTTTATCAGGCCGGTTATGAATTTACTACATAAATCAGAACAACCCAGGATAAATGAGGAGATGAAAAGGATATTACAGTTGTCAGAGCAATGTAAAATGAGAGATTGGTACTTATATGAAAAGCACACTGAATTAAGAATCTTTGGAACCAATTTGCTTCCATATAAGTTACCTAAGTTTTTGACTCTCAGAGTCTTTGCTCTAGAATATTTAAGACAGGTTTTGAATGCTGATACCATCAATTTCATGGCATCCAAAAAGAAGACCCAGTTCAAACTAAAAATTAGATTGGTCCATTTATAGTAAATAACAGGGATGTTGAAAAAGAGATAGAAAATAGATTATTAGAGTTGAAATTTCCAAGTGAGTTTCCCTTGGAATTATGATCCCCAAGGTCTTTTAAGCAGCATAAGAGTGAAGTGTAAACTACCTCATTTTGTACATGAGTCAAAGCCTGATATTGAAAAGTTTTCTAATCAGGCAAAATGGGAAGAAAATACATTGGTTGATTTAACTGCAAATACACAGCCAACAGAAAAAGTGGATACCACACTTACTGTAATAAATTCTAAACAACCAGAGTATTCAAACAAAAGAAGCAGAGATGAGGGTGCCTATACAACATAAGCTACTTCAGATATTAAGTTCAAACTCATCTACAATAAAAGGCTAAGATTTGGTTCCATAGGCAAAGAAAAACTTATTGAAGTTGAAGATGAACCAGAGGTCAGTAATGATGAAGCCACTACAATAATAAAGGAGACTTTGACATAGATTGAAAGAGAACAAGTAGCATCCAAAGGAAAAGAGACCCAAGTGATTGAAAAATAGGTGAATATGGAAACTTCTTCTTCTCAAACAACAGAATAAAAATATTTGGATATTAAGGACAAATATAAGCAGATTAAACAAAAAAATGAAGAAATTAAAAGTGAGATTTATTCTCAATTTCCCAAGCAGAAGCCAAGAAATCATGATATATTGCTTACATCATTTGATTATTCTTCAAATAAGATGATCATGTCCTATTTACAACCTACTAATTCAATCCCAAAAACAGTGGCTAACTACAAAAAGATAGAATTTGAAGTAGATACTAAAAAGGTACATGAGTTAGATCAGATAGAATTTCACAGACATAGCTCTGAGATGCTATATTCCACTGTGGTGACAAAGGCCATGAGTGTAACAAATTTTCAAAATAATATTATCAACCTACAAGATCATATGAAACTTGATAAAGGCTCCTTATATGCAAAAGATCTAAGGATCAAGGCCTTAGAAGATTTGATTCTACAAATAGGAGTTGACCCATCAAATATACAAGCTGTTGAAGTATTAATAAAAATGAAAAATGATGATATTGCTGCTTTGAGGAAACAGTTAAAACTTCCTCAAAGTGAGCACCCACAGAGCAAAGAAATACTTCAAGAACATAAAGAGAAAGAAGATATGATGCAGTTGATCATAAAGCTTACTGCCCAAATCAAGGATATGGAAAGCCAATTGGATATACTGATGAAAGAAAAAGAAACTGTGAAGGAAACTGATGCTTCCACCATTCCCATAGTTATACCTATTATTACAGCTGTTATTCCTTCTACATTGGGAGAAAAGTTAGCACCCAAAGAGCCACTGGCCACTGCAGAGTCAGTGCAATCAGCTACTACGTCCAATACTGAATCCTCAACATCACAGGTGCAGCAGACAAATGATGCAGGGAAAATTGTCAAAGCCATGGAAGAAATGACATTGAAAACCAATGAAATTAACAATTTGAAGAAAAAGATTCAGAATATGGAGGTATCTAACAAAGCAACATTGTTTAATGCCAATAATTATGAACAAAAAGCCAAAAGACTTGAAGAGCAGCTCAAAAGCCTTCAAAAGGATTTGAGTTTCACCACACAGGTTTCTTACATAAGAAATCACCTATGGACCAACATTATTGAGGCCATACATCTTCAATGGCCATAAATTCAAATAATATATGAACAGAGAGACCTCCTTCTAGTAGCTCAAGGTGAAATACAAAGGACAACAGAAGAATTAGCAAATAAACCAGCACATGCACTAATGTTAATTACTTTCTTAAACAGTAAGAACATGATTGAGCTAGAATAATTGAAGATACAAGACAGGATAGAGACTATACTGCAAATCAAGAAAGTATTGACAAAGAAAACCCTGATGAATAACTTGAAAGAAAAATGTGATGCTATGAATTTTTCCATTACCAAGTTTTTAGGAAAGTATACTATGCTAAGAAAAGCAGGTATTCCAGACATCCATGTATTCAATGATAAATTGATGGACCAAAAGGAATATGATAAAAAGATAAGGGACCATGCCAAAGAACAGGTGAATAAGCAACTACCACAAGGATGTCCAATAGGGAAAGTTGTTCTCCAATACATTGAAGATTTATTCTTCCTTCATAATGAAATCAAACATTTGTTTGTAATTAAGCCAAATTTTTCTAAATACTTTGAGGCAGATGAGAATTGTAGAAAGTTTAAAAGTATGAAGATACCAGAAGCTAAACAATGGCAGAATTTTACAGATTTATTATAGTAGCAAAGAAGCAAATAGTGAAAGAGAGTGCAGATGAAGTAGTCAGTTTGAAAAGGAAACAAATAAAACAATATTTGATTGTGATTTTTTACTACTGAAACGTCTCTTTTTATAGCAGTTAGAGGTCAAAATATCAGGTTAAAGAGTATCAGGGTGAAAAAGTAGAGTCAAAGTGTATCAGAAATAAAAGCAACAGTCAGCTGATTTTGACTGCTGTAATTTCCCTTTTTACAGCAGTAACATGATAAATAAACAACGTGAAAGAGTATCAGGAATAAAGTACAATGTCAAAGAGTATAAGTGGAAAGAGTATCAATGAAGTTATCTTCCAAAAGATATTTTCAAAATGCCCGCAAGCATGGACAAATATTCAAACAAACAATTTTTGTTAGATAAGATAGCTCTATATTTTCTTAATAAGAGGACAGCTTGCTAAAGTTGTTAAGCTGCTGTCCCTCTTAATGTGTAAAGATATTTTTATTTCCTAGAATTATTCGTAGATCTCTCTAAGATATTTGTAATAAACATTTGTATAAATACTTCAGTTTATGAAGTGTTTAGTGTGGAATAAAATTGCTAAGAACATTATAGACATTTTGCTGGTACGTTGGAGGCTCACATGTGTTGATTTCAAAGCAGCAGTCTAGACAATAGCCAATTGGACTTCATAATTCAGGATTCATGCGATAATTTGAAGAGTAAAGTGCATCTATCTTGTCATTGTTTCCATTCTGAGTTACATACAATTTCATATATGTTGTTCAATTTTAATGATTAATTAGGAGAATTACTTTAGGACTAGTGTAAGAACTCCATGTCTTAACTACTTAATCATTTAAATGTTTTCTGTTGATTTCCGGATTTAGGAATTCTTAATTGCTCCTAGTCCCGTTTGACCCTTGCCTCCTTCCTCTTTTTCTGGATCAAAGGATTCTTCATTTCCCTTTATCCCGAAGCAAGCCATTTCATCAAAACAATCTATCCAAATCTCTTAGGGTTATCTACCTTTCCCTGAATACATTAGCATCTTTTTGGCCTTGCCTTCTAGTTTTTCTTGCTAGATTTTGACTCCATAGCCCAATGGACTAGTAGATCCCTCTTTAATTTGTCTTTAAGTAATATTATTTTCCACCAAACATTTCAAAACCAAAACCAAATTGAACTATCATAAATAGCCTAAAATATTAAACAAAAACAAAGTTAAATCATTAAGAGAGAGCCCTCTCTGAAATTTAGGAAGGCTAGATCCTAAATTTCCAAAGTAGGTTTGTGGTTACCCCTAGTTTTCTTAAACTAAAAATTAACAGCCCACAATCTTGAGAAATTTCTAGGGTGATAACAATTTGTACAATGACCTTACATACAGATTGTCATCCAAACATGGGCTTATATCTGTAGGCATGTCTGCATCTGGGCAACATTCCAATGAAGATGACTTTTTGAATTATGTATATGTTATTAGATTTTTTTATGTGCTGAACATGGGAATGCATAACCTCAGCAATTATGATCAAAAGAGGATATATTATGATGTAATGTATTGTAATATTGATGCAGGTGACCACTCTGCTTCGTTTCCAGACTCATCACAGTGTAAAGCATCTCAATCAAATGTTCTTATTATTTGGATTTCATACTTTAGGGGGCAATTGTTATAGGTCAATTTGGGCACCATTCCCAATGACCTAGTTAACTGGACATCATCTCCAGGACCAATGATCAAGGGTCTATTGTTCCCTATCATTTCAGTTGCTACATACCCTAAGACAAGAAATAAGACAAATCAAGTCAGACTTTCATCAAGTAAAGGTTTCCATGGTTTGAAGCTTATTATATAGCATATGAGAGCTCACCAACGCAGGCTCTAAGGGGCCTAAGTGCGTTGCATATGCAGGTAGCCCCATGCAAGGCTGCTCTGCAAAGCACTTCCCAACATTCACAGGTGCGTTGGTCACATTGGGAGCGAAATTCTCATTGTTTTGGAATCTACACTTGGCCAGTGCCTTCTAGAAGAGTTCACATGTGTCAAGCTTCGGATCCAAGTGTCCATTTGACATCTACATGAATGGAAACATGTCTTGCCTATTTTTGGAAAGTTATTTTTTGCAAAACAACCTACAGTTCATCTATAAATTGAGCACATATCTAAGTGTTTGAGAAGGAAGAATTTGAATAGAGAAGTACTAGAGGATTTTCAATTGAGAGCTAGATTTGTGAAGCTGTTGTTGGAGAGATTTATACTGTGATGAGGCTTGGGAATGATGCTGGAAGGTCAATTCAAATCAGTCACTAGGTTGTAACCTCTCTTTCTATTATCAATAAAGGGTACTTATTATTTTTCCCTATATGAATTTGTATTGACTTTGATTTTCCATATTGCAAGATCTTGGTTGATGTATATGGTTTATGCTTTACTGATTTAGCTAACTAGCTTGAATAGATATCTATATTATTGCATCTTCTACTGTTTCAGTGTTCTTTCTTGCAGAAAGCAGTCAGCTCACAAACCGCTTGAATTTGAAGCTGCAACGGAAGCGACATAAGGATCCATTTGGAAGCATCTGAACAAGTAAGCTTCTAATCCTCTCTATGTATTGTTTTGAGTTAGGAGAAATAGTTAGATAGTCTTTCACCTATTGTTCTATACTAGCACCTATCTAGGGAAGCGTGATTTATCCGTAATTCACAATTCTGGCCCAACAAATTGGCGACTCCACTGGGGAGAAATTCTCTTAGTTCTAGGTGTTTTAGCCTATGATTTGCTTTGTTTATCCATCCAGTAGCTGTTACACATAAATATTAACCTTTTCGCAGCCTACTCATAAAAGACAAAGGAGTTAAACAAAGAGTATTTTTCTTTGTTTATTGTATTTATGCAATTCCTTAGACTAGAGAAATTGCTTTGCAAAGCATTGTCTCCCTTCCTAGCCCTCGCGTTGCAGAGCTATGGAACACCTTTGCTCAAGTAAGAAGGTTTGAACATATTCCACACTTCCATCAAGACAATCATGAAAGATGAAACCTATTGAGATAGGATAACACACTGTCTCCCCTTGGAGACTACGTTGACTCCTGAAAGTGACCAAATTCCCTTGAATTTGACTTTGCAACTTGCTTCAGTTTTGTTTGCTACTGTGTTTTGAAAAGTTTGATGCTCAATTGACTAGTGAATCTATATACTTCTTCCTCCTTTGGATGTAAATTTGTTCAATGTTTTTTTAGAAAAGTTTTTCTTTATCATTGACAAGTTGATTTCAAAGTACTTTTTGTGGTCGCATTAAGAATCGTTTGCTTTCAACATAGGAAATTGTCGTAAAATCTTCATTTCCTTGATAGGTGAAATTGTTGTTGAAATCTTCGTTTTTTCTTTAAAAGAGAAATTGTTGTTTGTATTCTTTGTTTCTCGAAAGTAAAAAGCATTTGATTTATTGATCTAGTGCACCTAGTTTCTTTTCTGCATTCATAACATTAAGGAAACTGAAAAGAAAAACTTGCATTTGCATGTAGGATTGTGTGTGTTTTGCAAAAGGAACATTAGGAAATATGCATTTAATTTGTGATTCATTGATTTTGTTTTTTGTTCATTGATTTGTTTGCTCATGAATTATTTTCTCTCTTCCCTTCGTAGCTAGGTTCTTCATTGAAAAAACTGAAACTGAAAGTTTGTTTATCGTTCTTAGCTTGCATTTTAGGAATTTAATATACATCATTGCGGTGAACCTGAAAGGCAAATTGCTAAGCAAGATCAACATAAAATAAATCTCAATTTACTTAACAACGCATTCGAACCATAACGATAAAATTTAGAAGGTTTAGGCTAGAGATGTGTTCTGACGTTGTAAAACATAGTAGTTGTCGTTAACTTGTTTGCGATAGATTCCGAGTGTGATACCTCACTCCACGTACGTAAGTATATCGTAGCTTGTCCACGTACTTTCGGGTATATCGGGCGGTGTTACAGTACAATAAGTATAAAGGGTTGCTCTCACTATGCAGTTTTGCATCAGACAACACTAATACAGACTTGGGGCTCCATGTACCTTTGGGTATATTTGGGAGGACAAATTTTAGGTGCTATCCATCCATAGTGAACCAAGTTAGTCACCTTGAAATTGTGATACATCGAACACAACATTCGGGGAGATTACCTACTTGTACTTCTTGGTTTGCCAGGAGGTATTCTGCAGTTCACAGTTTCTTGGTAAACCATTTTGCCTAGCATTACCCTCTTTTTGTTTATTTATTTTTTAGTTAAAATAAATCAGTAATCGTGGAAGAACAAAATCCTATCCCTTGTTGTTTGCGTAGATTAGCTTTAAAACAACCTTTACCACCGGAAGTTACTTCTGGTAGGCGAAGGTGATCACGATTTGCCGAATCAAGTACAATTCGTACCTCTGGCGAAACATCATCTTTTAAACCAGAGCTAGCTCAAATTGTTTCCACACATCCTGGTTAGTTTACTATTGTCAAAACAGAGTCTTCACAGCTACCCGTGGTCACGATCCATTCAATCATTGAGACCATACCTCTTGTACCTGACGTTGTTCAATCACAAATTGATCGAGATCTTGTCTCTTCTTTGCCAGAAAATCTGAATCCTGAAGTTGAACAACCAGAAGTTGTTCCTACCTTGGTCACCCCACAAATTTCTGTAGCCATTTAAACTCCTATATTACACAATCAACTGTTTGAAATATATTTTGGGCCTGACGGTGAAGTTCTTCCTCCTGGTTTAATTGCAATTGAAGAAATGCCACAAGATGATACACCTTTAAGTCCAACCCATTTTGGGGGAGACCTTTACCTGTACCAGTCTTTTCCTCAATCGTTTCCATCTGCTTTTGTTGATCCTATTGCCATTCAATCTCCTGTCGATTTTGGCAGGTATACATTTGGTCACACAACCATGTTTGAACCAACATCTTCAGTTGGGTTTGCTGTTCCAATTACATCAGCACCTACCCTCGCTACTCCGTCGATGTTCACAACTTCACCAGAGTCTTATTTGCACGGTGGCCCTTCGGTCCCAACAGGTTACACATCATTATCTGGCACTTTCTCTGGTACATCTTCAAGACCATGGTCTTTACCAATGCCATCATCTGGTGTTTTAATTGGTAGTCCTATCGTTAGTACTGAACGACTTGATTCATTACATATATCATTAGGGCAATATCAAGTCGGTCCTTTTGGGTCAATTCCTTTAATTACTATATCAACTGGACTCCCAACATTTGGAGAAAATTATTTTCCGTCTTATTATCCTCCTTATGCTAAGGGGAAACCTTTGGTCACCCAATATGACAGTACTTAGTCACTTTTTGGTCAAACGAATGTTGACATGAATGTTTGTCAATGGCAGCACACTCTGCCTATCCAACCACAAATAGTTGTACACTCATATCAACTGATTCAACTTGTTACACCCATTTCAAAACCACTTGTTAATACATCTATACCCCTGTTACAGAATCAAAATATTGTACATCAACCTTATCAGGCAGGTTCTTCGACTCGATATCATCAGACTCAAAATATTTTGGTTAATTTACAACAACTTGTATTAGGGATCATTTATTCACAAGCTGATGTACCATTTTATGGGATGTCACAAACGCAACCTGGTTATACATATCAACTGAATCCAACTTATACTAATTTGGGTTATAACATTGGTGGATAGACCCCTTGGTAGCCACAATGACAAATGCCTCAAACTTCATTTCAACAAGTATCATATCCAGGTTTTGGTCAACAGAATTCTCAAGCGTTTGCTATGCAAAACAAACCCTATCTAGGTTATTAGCGACAAATTCCGTATGCTGGTGCTCAAAGACCTGTTGATCAAGCAATTCCATCTTACCTTGGCTATGCTCAACCTAACCTTAATAGACAGTTGCCTTTTGTTGCAACCTTGGAATTACCATATTTAAACTAGTTAACCAATGATTCTATCAATTATGCTCCTTGGTGGCCGATAATACCTCATAAATTACCCTCCGACATTATTAAATTAATGGAAACCCTGGAGAAGATATGTCGACTCATGTTATGACTTATCATTTATGGTGTTCATCAAATTCCTTGAATGATGATTCTGTTCGACTACGTTTTTTCCAACGTACGCTCACAGGTCCGAATGCTAAATGGTACATTGAGTTACCTAGAGCTTCTTTCGATGATTTCACTGCTTTAGCTACTGAATTTTTGACCCATTTCTAGTTACCGATCAGATACGAAACTGGAACGGAACTCTTGACCAATTTCAAACAGACTAATGCTACTCACATTTCCGATCATATTCATGACTGGCGTTGTCGTTGACGAATGGTTAAGACATTTGTTCCCGATCAGCTCCTTGCTGAATGGTTCATTAAGTCCCTATTACCATCTATAACTGAGGATGTGGCTAAAGGTGGCGTCGTTACAGAAGAGCAAGTTATCACTCGTGCCCAATATTTAGACTTGATTTACACTTAGTCTGGCACGCTCTATGAAAAAATTCCTAATGCGCTGCGATCTAATTTCAATGTTCCTCCTCAAATAAAGGAATCTCATGCCGGAGACGACTTGATAGGCACTGCAAACACACACCACACTACTGCATCTGATCCTGCTCCTACTTCTGAAATTAATGCCGTGTCATTTGACAAAGGAAAAAGTGACAAGCAACCAGGAAGTAAGAAAAAGGGGAAATCAAAGAAAAAGCAAACTTCTAACCCACAAGAAAGATCATCTGATCAATTGTCTGGACCAGGGAAACCTCATTATCGATGCATAATCTGTAATGAGGAACAATTTGTTAGGGATTGTCCTCACTGTGTTGAAGTCTCAAAAATCACCAAGACTTCTCATGCATCTGCTGTGTTGACAGACCCATTTCCAAATCTGGACACTAATTTGGTTGCTACGGATCCAGCTCCTAGTTCCCAAGTGTTAATGTTATCCACCACAAAACCTTCATAAGATATTTTGGTGTTGATGCGAAATAAAGACTATGGTAGTCCGGCCACTGATCAACTACTACCTCAACAACGAATCCATATAATGAATCAGTACTACCTACTGTTATTCCTAAATTGACAATTAAGCCACCAAAGGGAGTAATTCATAAATCGACATATAATCCTCGAGCAAGAGCTGCACAAAATTATGGTATAGTTGAAGATTTGGCTCAATCCCCTTCAGCTATGTCTGTTCTTGAGGTATTACAAAATTGTTCCTCCAAGAAGCAGGCTTTATTATCGGCCATTGGTGGAATTGACCCGACTGATTCTAATCTTGTCGTCTTTAATCATACGGGCTATGTGTCGCAATTACAAGCAGAATTGGCATTCTCCATGCAAGTAAATTTTCTCAATCACCTTGTTCATCACATTATTATTGATGAGGGAGCATCTACGTGCATTATGTCTCTAAATTTTTGGAAGTCACTTGGCTCGCCGCGATTATCACAATCATCAACAACGTTGAAGGCTTTTGATGGAAGAACATATAAACCTTGTGGTATTATCAATAACCTGCAAGTTGAATTAGGGGGAAAAACAGTAAGTATTGATGTTGAGGTTGTTGATGGACCCCTTGACTATAATATATTACTTGGAAGACCATGGGTATATGCAATGACTGCCATTGTTTCTACATACTTTAGAATGATTTACTTTCCACATAAAGGTACAATCACAGTCATTAATCAATTATCATTTTTTGCCTCTGCTTCGGCAGTAACCGGAAGCGTTCCGTTTGTTAACTTACCCAAACTAGGAATCCAGAACATTGGTGTAGGAATTTTAAAGGATTCCACTCTTATGGGAACCTTTGCATTACCGCCGCTTGTGACGTCGGCAGAAATTGCAAGCATATAGACCTGCTACATGATCTCTTCCACTCTATCTGGCTTAAGGGAGAGTACGGGTGATTCTGATATTTCTACGTTGGATGATGTTTCACTGCCCAACCCTATTGAGCTGGCATAACAATCAATCTATTTGGCTTGGGCGGCAAATCCGAAATCAGCGTCGCCGAGTGTTTGGGTTGATCGTTCCTTAGATTTTGGTACTCCATCTGATCCATTTTCCTCAAAAATTTTGACAGATGAAAGTATTTTGGAAGCTATGTTGTCAGAAGGAGAACCATGCAAAGATTATCATCATCATTCTCATCTTCCAGATTATGAAGAAAATAATTTCAGTGAACTATATCACCCATCCATAAAAACTTTCTTTTCGAATTCTTTACCGATTAATGCAATTGGCTCTGAGTGAAATTTATCAAATATTGAAGAAATGATTTCTATCGATATTTCA
The DNA here is from genome assembly GCA_034641835.2 of Pinus albicaulis. Lineage (NCBI taxonomy): Eukaryota > Viridiplantae > Streptophyta > Pinopsida > Pinales > Pinaceae > Pinus > Pinus albicaulis. The sequence continues at coordinate 250,413,686 of CM076583.1, read as the reverse complement.
ACCAAACCAGGCGTTGTAGAAAATATTCTTGTCGGTGTATCTTGTTATCCATTAGAAATTGATTCATATTGCTCTCTTTTTCATGAATTTGTGACGTATTTGCTTGGTCTTACGAGGAAATGCCAGTAATAGATACTAGTATAGTTGAACACACTATTAATATGTATCCTGATGTCAAACCGGTGCGTCAACGACTTCGTCCTGTTCATCTGAAGAAAGTCGTTGCCATCAAAGCAGAAGTTGAAAAACTTTTGCTTGCTGGTTTCATTTACCTTGTTCTGCTAACTGAGTGGGTTTCCAATATCGTTCTTGTTATGAAAAAACAAGGAACCAATAGAGTGTGCATCGATTATTGGGATGTTAATCAGGCTTGTCTAAAAGACAACTATCCTACTCCTTTTATCGACCAGATTATTGACGATTGTGCTGGATGTGAAAATTTTTCATTCATGGATGGATTTTCTGGCTACAATCAAATCAATATCCGCCCAGATGACCAACATAAGACATCATTCATCTGTCCCTGGGGCACATTCGCATATAGGAAACTTCCGTTTGGTTTAAAGAACGCTGGGGCAACCTTTCAGAGAGCAACGGATTATGCTTTCAACGACATCAAACACATTGTTCAACCATATCTAGATGATTTACCAGCACATTCACGAAATCAGATTGATCACTCGATGCATTTGAAAGCGATTTTCTTACGCTGCCAGCACTACAAGATATGCCTCAATCCACACAAATGTGTGTTTTGTATTGGTTCTGGTCGATTGCTCAGATTCGTAGTCTCAAAAGAAGGAATTCGAATAGACCCACTGAAGGTACAGGCCATTCTTGATTTGCCTACACCATCAAACTTACTTCAGATACAGAAACTTCAAGGAAAGGCTAACTTCCTAAGAAGGTTCATTCCAAATTACGCCGAAATGACTAAAGGATTTACTCGATTATTGAAAAAGGGGGTTCCCTTTCATTGGGACCAAGTTGCGCTTGCTTCTTTTGATGCTGTCAAGAACCATCTTGTCTGAGCGTCATTAATGTATCCTCCTAATTATCAAAATGATTATTCCTATATATCGCCACGACTGACACGACCATCGCTATGGTTTTGGTCCAAGTAGAATATGGAATTGAACATCCGATCTATTATTTGAGTCATAATCTCAATGATACAGAAGTTAAGTACTCGTACGTGGAAAAGCTTGCCTTGGTAGCTGTTCAAGCTGTCCAGATATTTTGCCATTATATCTTGCTCTGAAAAACAACAATAGCTTCGGATTGCAACCCCATGACTTATATCTTATCACATCAATTGCTGGGGGGCAAATATTCAAAATGGATTGTCATTTTGCAGGAATTTGATTTGGAATTCATCAAATCCAAGTCAAAGAAGTCTTTAGTTTTGGCTGAGTTTCTCTGTGACCTTCCCTCTGATAATACTGCTACTACGTCGGAACCATCTATTCCAGACGAGTCTCTGTTTCTGATCGGATCATCTGATCCCTAGTATGTAGATTTCATCATTTATCTCCAAACCCAAAATTTTCGACCTAATACCTATCGCTCTGATCAACGACGTATTCGATACCATGCCAAAGATTATCTGATGATCGGCGATACACTTTATCTTCATGGTGTCGATACCATTTTAAGGAGGTGCCTCACTCATGAGGAGGCCAAAAAAGTTTTAAATGATTGTCATGCTGGGGCATGTGGTGGACACTTATATGGATATGCTACCGTGTAGAAGATACTCCGCGCTGGTTACTTTTTGCCTACTATTTTTCGAGATTGTATCCTCGCAGTTAGAAGTTGTCATGCATGCCAAATTTTTTATCGTAAAATCCGCAAACCGCCAGTGCCAATGCACCCTGTTGTCTCTGCTGGACCATTTACGAAATGGGGTATTGAATTCATGACCTGTAACCTTCCTTCGTTCGGGGGGCATGGTTATATTATTGTCGTAGTCGACTATTTTACCAAATGGGCCGGACTGATGCCTGGCACATTCAAAAACATAGGATAAACAGTTGCATTGTTTTTCTTCAACCATGTTATTTAATGGTTTGGGGTCCCACATGCTATATTTACGGATCATGGGAAGCATTTTCGCAACCATATGATGTCTGAATTGACTGCCAAGTTAGGATTGTCACATGATAATTCTACTCCTTATTATCCACAATCAAATGGACAAGTTGAGGCTATTAACAAAATTCTTAAACGAATATTTCAACGAATGATAGGAGTCCATAAAAGGAACTGGCACTTGATCCTGTACTCTGCCTTGTGGGCGTATCGAACCTCGGTGAGAAACGCAACCGGATTTACTCCTTTTCAATTGGTGTATGTTCTGGAAGCTATCTTACCAATCCAATGCGAAATATCATCGTTAAAACTCGCGATAGACTTGTTACCTGACACATTAGAAGAAGAAGCGTGTCTCCTTAACCTCATCCATCTAGATGAAACGCATTGTGAAGCCCAATTGGCCAACGAAGCGCATAAGAGACGTATAAAGACGCAATACGACAAAAATGTCCAGCTTTGCATCTACTCAGAGGGCGACTTGGTCGTTCTTTATGATCTAGAAGCTGATGTAATAGGCACAGGGAAATTTAAAACATTATGGCATGGCCCCTATATTGTCAAAATAGTTCTTGCTAAGGGTGCCTACGAGTTAGTTGATTATGATGGGATTCCATTGGCACAACCTAGAAATGGGTTGTATTTGAAATGTTACTATGCTTAAGCATGAGAGTAGTAATTTTTTTATTATATTGTTTATATGCTGTTGATTTTCATTCACTATCTTAATTTGTTTTTAGAGTTTTCTTGACATTAGTAATCCGCTTTACATTTAGGGAAAAATAAAAAATAATTACGAAACTTCTTGTTTCAGAAACTTCTAAGGTGGTTTTAACCATTTAATATTGATTTAGATCTCGAAATCCTATCCTAGAGGTATTATCTCTTATCCCTATAGCTTATCCTCCCTCAATATGGATCTAAGTCCTAGATTGGTAAAAACAAAACTACCCTATTTACCCTATAAATTCATAGCCTCCCATAGAGTTTGGGTTGGATTTTGAAGACTCTTAGCTATGCCCTGCTACTGCTGCTTTTTACCTAAGGATCCATTACCATCCTTGAGTTGTGATTGAAGGCTTGCTTTGTGGCTAAGGAAGGACAAGTTTTGGTGGGAGACATCTACATTGTCAAGAACTACAAAAGGGTTGTAATATCCTCCTACATTTCATTAATACAAAAGGATTTGTTTTCCTATACTTGTGTTTATTTGATGCTTGTGTATTTCAATTCCCTCTTAACTCATTGATTAAATATATTAGTCTATGCTATGTATGTTTTATAGTTCGATTGCTTGTAATTGTTTTGCAGGTCCCCTTTATAGTAATTGAAGTAGGATCTAAAGTTTACAAGCCAAGAGAAGAGGAGGACTTGTGTTGGTCTCCAAGTAATCCTTCTCCTCCTTTTTATAATTTATCTAAGAAAAAAACAAGAGTTTTGTTTCTGTTGTTTCTAGATCAAACCAATATATCTAGGGAATCCACTTTTATCCACAGGAGATAATTTTTTGCCAAACAACTTGGCGACTCCGTTGGGGAACAAGATGTTCCTATGGTGGTTTTATTTGCCTATTCATTTTAGACCTTTCAATATCACTGGAATTGAATTGTTTACATAGTAATTAATATTGGGAAATAAATTTTTGAGCTTGGTATGGTTTTTTTTTTCCTTAAAAAAAAAAAAAATAGTGCCAACACACTTTCCGGTCTGAGACAAAGTGACCCAACACACTTTTTTTTCTCTGTAAGTGCAATGCATCACCTTGGTTATTGTGTTTAGCCTGCAATGGTTCTTGTAGGATGTAAACCTTGCATTTCTATGCCTTGCTCTGAGTTTTGATTTTATCTATTAATTTGCCTTGAGCCTTTGTACTAGTCTCTATCTATGTAAAAGACATCAATGTGTTTGCATTTTGCTTTGATTACATTTTGATGATAATTTGTTTGTTTTTTATTTCTTCTTGTCAATTAGGGTTTGTGAAGAATTGGCTGGATTCGTTATTATATAAAAGGATTTTCAATTACAATTGCAGTCTGTGTGCGTTCTTTTGGTCAATAATATAGCTTCATTTTCCTTTTCATTACATTTGAAATTGAAGAGAAATGAAAATAAAAATTTATGTTTTTTCATTGCATATAAGATTTTCTAATTGCATTGGAATAATGTATTGAAATATCTGCTTGGGAAGCTATTGATTGTTGTTTCTTTGATTGTTGCATCATTTTTTGTTTCTTCCTTCCTCTAGATAGATCTTCATCGAAATGAAAGAGTTATTTTCATCATGCTAGTTTCATCATATGAAGTTTAGGTGAATTCATACTGTGAGCCTTGAAATTGAAACTTAATTGAAGATCAACTATAAAATATATTCGATTAACCCAAGAAGAATTTGGAACATTAACGATATACATATAGGTTTAGGCTAGATACATGTTCCGACATCTTTAAACGCAAGATTTGTCATTATTTATCTGTGTCACATTATGGGGGTATTCGGTATTCCATGTACGAAATTATATTGGATTGTTCTCCACATAACTTTGGGTATATAAGATGGCACTCCCAAAATTTGGGTATATAAGATGGCATTCCCCGTATGAAAAGTATATCAGAATACTTCCTATCGTACTGGACACATTGGAGAACACTACCATGGACTATGCTTCCACATACCTTTAGGTATATTTTGGAAGTCCCCTATAGGTTTCTAACCTTCTATAGGTAACCAAGTCAACCACCTTGTCTACTGTGATACACCAAACACAACATTCAGGGAGATTTCCTGCATGTATTGGAAACAAGATATTGCAGTTCACAGTTACTTGGTAAACCCTTTTACCTAGTTACCCTTTTGTTTATTCGTGTTGTTAATTTCTAAAATTGATTAATCCATCATGTAATAGCACCCTCAAAAACCCCGTCGTTCGCATAGAATGCAAATATATCCTCCTTTACCTCCAGAGGCAACATTTGGTCGTCACAAAAATAAGAAAAAAAAACTACTAGAACTAGTACTTCAGAATCCACCCCTTCTAGAACTATATTTGAAATCAACCAATCATAATCGTCACTTTCCATAAGTATTGAACCTGAAATTACATCCTTACTAGCTAGTGAGTCTGACACGGTCGAAACTAAAGCCCTTGAAAGATTACAACCTGAGGTCATTGAACCTAAATTTCTAGATTTAGATAATTTACAACCTGAGGTCATACAACCTAAGGAACCTCTGAGAACTGAACCAATTACTTTAGGGTACTTCTCCTTCTATTCCTTTTCCTTTGTCTCAAACACAACCTATAAATTTTGGTCCTAATGGAGAACAACTTCCACTCGATCTTTTGAGGATTGAGGAAATTACTGAAGAAGAGTCTTGCCCTTCATATCTTGTCCATTTAAGAGGGACTCCTCTTTATCAAGCTTATCCTTTTATTACCCCTCATACTCAAGTACAAGCTCCTTCACCTAAGACTCCTCATTTTGATTAAGCTTTGAATTTTCCTCGACAAATTTCTTTGAGAAGTTTCACCATGACTAAGTTCGCAACGGTCTCTCAACCCTTGTCTGTTATCATGAGTGAGTCAACCGAAGTTGCAACAACTTCTATGTTTGTAAGTTCACTGATAACCCATTTGTATGGTGGTACATCAGTACCACTCGGCTACTAGTAATTGTATGAAATATTTTCTGGTGCTTCGACTTGTCCATGGACTTCTCCTTTTTTATCTTCATCTGGAATCCTATATAGTACCTATTTCATGAGCACCTCACAATATATTCCACCTATTTCTCTCGAACCTTCTTTGAAGCGGCAATATGGTCCATTCCTTAGTGGATTGGGGCATCTATTACAACCTACACCGTCCTATACTAGGTAGCCTCCTCCTAGGGGAAACTACCTCCATATTCTCCTTATCCCCTAGTTGGGGGAACCTATTGTTGGAATGTTCATATCTGCTAATAAAATGGTACAAATTGGTGCTCCATCCTATTCAAGTCCTCTTCCTACGAGTCCTCCATTTCCAGGAATGGTCGTTAATCCTTGGCATCCTACATTTCTTGTTCGACTTGGTTTGGTTTAAAATCAAATTATTATTTCTCAACCTATCCCAGCTACACCCGAGGTTCCTAATTGAAAACCTATTCCATCCATACCTCAACTTGCCTAAGTTCCACCTCAAGTGAGTCAATTTGTTTAGACTGTATCTCAACTACAACCTAATCCAACGATATGACACTAGAAAATTTGGCGCAATTTACGATGGCCAAATCGTCGCTATTCCGACACACAGTCGTCGCAAGAGAGACAGTTCGAGGACGGGAAAAACGTGGTTTGTCATGTGATCGCAATTCCGACGCATTTACAAAGTGTCACACTACCGACACTTTTTCCGTCGCTTCCAAACACGCGTCGCTCTTCTAACGTTTGTAGAGTGTCGCCATTCCGACGAAATTTGGTCCGACGTTTTTAACGTCGCTCTTTCGACGTTTGTAAAGTGTCGCCATTCCGACGAAATGTCGTCCGACATTTTGAATGTCACTCTTCCGACGTCTTTATACTGTCGCTCTTCCGACGTGTCTAAACTGTCGCATTTCCGACGCCGCACAAAAGTGTCAGAAGACCGACGTATTGCAAAAGTGTCACAAGACCGACGCTTTCCAGAAGCGTCGCAATATCGACGCCAGGAAGAACTGTCACAATTCCGACGAAATGTGGTCCGAAATTTTGAACGTTGCCCTTCCGACGTTTCTAGAACTGTCGCAATATTGACGGTCATCACAAGACCGACGAAAATGGAAATCGTTCAAAACTTCAGAAAAGCGACGCTTACAAGGCGTCGGTATACTGACGACGGTTTCAATTTAAAAAAAAAAAGAGTGAAACTTTAAAACAGGACAGTAAATCTCCGATGTTTGTTATCACAATAAGAAATCAATGATCAGTGATCACGTCAAATTTTCCTCGTAGCGTGACGGGTCTAATAAATTTTATTGTAAAGGTTGCTGGCCAGTGACAACTGCAGCATTGAAGGAAATGCATTAAAGAAAATTAATGAGGTTGCAAACTCCAAGCCAACTGGCAACAACCTTGATAATTTTCCTTACCAACTTCCAAGTTGTGACTCGGGCTTCAGACTCCAAAGCTAAGAATTTTCTTTTCATCGTGTTGGAGAAGAGAACTGCAACCTGCAGCAAAAGAGCAATTCCTCAGTCTCACTGCTCAGGACTCATAGTCCTTCCTTGCTAACACGGTATGTGGAAATTTTGATAAGATAACTTTCTTCACCCTCGTTTTTACTAAATTTATTCTTTTGAAAAGGGCCTGGTTCCATTTCAGAAATTTTCAACTTTCGACTTCTAGAATTTGTACATATGATTTTTGGACTGAGGTTTTGCTATTAATGAGGAGATAGTGTCTTGGTTCTATCTGTATAAAATAATTGCCTCTTTTTTTTCTTCATGTTCAGGTTTTTTGATTTTATCAAACCCTATCTCTCTTTTAAGCATGCCTCCAAATTAATATATTCCAGGAATGTACACAATTCCAGGCTTCATGTACAACATATTGTATCAATATATTTTAACAAGTGAGTTGCATGCCCATATAGTGTTACAGATTACAGGGCTTCATTTGGAGAATAAATGATAAGCCTGGCAACACTAAATCCAAGTAATTCCCCTCATCCCTTAAAAGACACCTCTAAATATAACTAGAAATTTCAAATAGTTAGTAAAGGAAAAGTAAAAAGATATAACAGATATGTGTTGAGCCAAAAACCTGTGCATTCACAACAAAACTGGGATGGATAAAACTTAAAAACAATTATGGACTTTGACAAAAAATCGTCTTATGCATATAAAATGAAAGAAGCATTAGCATACTACTATGTTTACAAATTTAAGGACAGGCAGAATGAGTCTCTGGGCAACACAGTTTCATGTGGAGACCCTAGATCCTTGTACCCACAATATCTAGTGACTTAAAAAATGATTGCCAAAACAATGCCTTTGCTATGCATGTAAGAACACCACCTGTATAATGAGGGAGATGTAATATTGTCCAAGAAGCAGATGTATATAGAGTGGTCCAAGATTGTGTATTTATGGAAGATACAACCGATTTTGGCATGAAACATGTATCCAAGATTTCAATGTGGCCTTATTTTAGAGCCCATTGATGATTTACTATGAAACCTAAACTTTCAAAACAAACACATTGAAATCACAGGATCTCCATCACGAATATCATAAATATTAACTATCTTTTGGGCACTGGCAGTAAATACCATAAGAGGCCCACATGGCCTGTACCACCAATGTTGATTCTCTGGCACAACATTTGCAAAGCCAAAATTTCTCCCTGAGACATCCCTCTCTGCCAAAACTGGAGAGATGGTACTAGATGTTGAAGTGAAGGCCTCTGATTCAGTATGGAATGCCATAATTTCTTTATTATAAAAGTCCCATGAACAGAAACCTGAGTCCAATGTACAACCTGCAGATGCTGCCACAACATATTTACCAGATCGACCATCTGAACCAGCTGCTCTGATCAACCAGCAATCACCCCACATGTTTGGGGTAAGCCCATATGGAGCTTTATATTCAGCCTTCTCCTGGAGATTGGAAAAAAACAATACTGAGTATTACTCATACATCGACTTCCCTTTACGTTAAGGGAAAATTTAAAGAGTGCATAAATATTCTTGAAATCCCAATCATAGTTTCTAGAAAATTTCAACAATCTTTGAAATGAACTACATCCTATTTAAACTAAATCAAATATTTAGGAAAATCATTCTTTTAAATAGAAATTGGTGAATTTTATTTCAAATATAGAAATTTAAACCATGAGAATAATCTAACCCCTAGGCTTTTCCCTATTTCTGATAGAAAATCCCAAAATGTATAAATTATAACACCCATAAACCCCAAAATTAAGTACAATAATTAAAACCTCCACACCTCTGAATTTGCTATATCGTGAAAAGAGCAACATCCATCATCATGGGAAAGAAAAACCGATTCTCCTTCTGATACAAACCAGCCTGCAATAGATGTCTTATGGCTGAGTTGATTCAATCAATCACAGGAAACCTCTTCAATTTCTTCAATATTGCCAAAATGCTCTGGCTTGTTTTCCTGATCATCATCAAAGTCCATATTTTCATCACATTGAATTAGTTGGGGTTCATTACGATCAGGTCCAGTGCCTATTGCAGAGCTCCGGACATCCAATCCAATATTGGAACTACCATACCCATTCCCATTAGAGATTGTAAATCCTGCTTCTGGCTTTAATTCGGTAAGTTCAAGAGCACTAGAACTGGATTCAGTTGATTTAGACTTGGTATAGTTGTCCTCTAATTTGTATTTCGATACAACACTATACTTATGCTTCAACACAGACAGAAATTCTGTAGCAATGGGATCTTCATCTATGGGGCTTATGGATCTGCCCTCAAAAGCATCCCGAATATCTGATTCATTTTCATTCAACTGATCATGCAAATCCACCCTCGTCTTCAACACAACAAGCTGAACTGAAGGCCGGTTTTTCAGCAATTTATGGTCGGGGTAAAGCCTGTCTTCCAGATCTTGACTATTTAAGTGTTTAATTGGTTTTTTCAGAGACCTGACCATAGAATCAAATGAATCCTACGAATCCTACGAAATAATAAACAATAGTAAGGCCATTATTTATTGGTTTGAAATAATAAACAACATGCAACAAACCCGCATAATTAGTAAATTATTTAAAGACAATGTTGGCAATATGTTTCCTGTATCCTATTATATGATTGTCCTTGATGGCAAGCTCTGTATTTAATGGAGAATCGATATAAATAAGGACGAGTTAATTCATGTGTGAACATATGTATGCATCCTGATGAAGGATAATTTACATCCGTAAGAAACCCTATGCTCTGTATGTTGATCGAGGAACCGATGTTAATACGGTTGACAGTATATCCAAACTGGTAGACAGTGGAGTTATATATATTCGTTAAATATATGATGGAAGGGTCTACGCTATTAGTAAGGAGCTGACTGGCTTTCATGGAGAAAGGAACGAGGAGCAAGAGCAAACCAGTTATAACGCAAAAGAACTAAAACAGAGTATTTGGCATTGAACTTTCGGTGGAACACGGACTAACCGTTTGGAATCATGAACGGAACCTGGAAGGAAAGAGGTGGAACATAACAAACGGAAGCGCGACGGAACCCTGCGTGGAAGAGCGGAACCGTGATCGAGAAAACAGTAAAGGTGGTTTGTGGTTTCTATCGCACCACCTTTGACGGGCAAGCAATTTTCAAGAGGTTGGGAGCGATTCCATAGAATGCGCGACACACGTCCTTGTACGACTCCATAAAACCGCTTGTCACTGCGCGCCATCGCGCGTTATTGCCCGACCCAGGATGCCCAGCGATATTGATAAGCACTGTTGATCTGGGAAGGGGTCATCAGATGGTGTTCATTTGCTATAGATGCGCGAAAGTTACCCAAGGTATGGCGCGCCATCGCGAGTTATCATCCGTGCATCATCAACGAACGATATCCGTCGGATCATCTGATGCCGAGCGATGTGTTCTCCGCCGTCGGATGGAAATGATCGTAAGCGATGGGCCCCAGTTTTTTAAATTATATTGATTGGGCCATCGATTATGTATGTGGGGCCAGAACCAAAGGTCTATTTAAAAGCCTTTTGATAAAAGCGCTGGTTATTACTATAAATTTCTATTATATATTTAATTTCCAAAGGTTGTGAATAATATTTATTTATCAAATTCCACGAATTTGATAAATAAAAGAAAGAAAACCATCAGTGGCACGTTATTGGTACTTTACCTTGGCTATAGTATTATTTAGCGGAGATAGAGATTACCTTTGGGACAATTCGAGCATGGAAGAACAAAGATCGGGATTTCAATTTGGATTGGTTTGACTTTTAATAATACCATTAGCAATTGAATGGTTTTGACCCATGGTTTCAATAAAGGCGAAAACTATATAAGGTGATGAGAATCATAGTACGAGGTGTGCATGCAAAGGCATTGTAAATAAAAATCTCTTTATGAGATCTGCATGATCGAACTTTGTTGTCTGATAATGCTGAATCCATGATGCACCTATGGAGTTGATCGAGGAAATGAAAAAGCTCTAGGAAGATCAGCAAAGAAATAATAAAGATCTGATGCAAGTCTGATGAAGAAATTGAAGAAATTCAGTGGATCTGAGGGTTGAAGTCTTCTGCATAGAAGTGGAAGCTTTCTGCCAGTTCAAGCTGGTGTTAAATTAGGGGGTCGAAGCTCCCTTCCAAGAGAGGTTGGAGAACGAGAGAAGGTTGAAGCCTTCTGCAGGTTGGTGCCTGCGTGCTGGTATGATTCTGCGCCAGCACAAAATTGTAAGATGTTTTCTTTATAATAAATATTGAAGACTGAGACGACAACATCGGTGGTTTTCTCCCAAATTGGGTTTCCACTTTAAATACTGGTGTTCATATGTGTTCCTTTTGTGTAATGGCTTATTCTGTTATTTCTTTTCACATGTTTACTAAAAGAATGATGCAATAATCTAAGTAAAGAATTAACAGCATAATAAGATCTCTGGTGAAAAGTTTTCAATCAGCCCTAAATACTGATTCACCCCCCCTCTCAGTATTTTTCCCAATAGACAATAATTCCTACATATTAAAATATAAAGTTATAACATACCAGCTCATACTCGAACATAACATCTGTATCAATATTCTTCTTCTGTATCTTCTTGATCTTCATCCAACTGATCGACATCTATATCAACATCTGATTCAGAAATAGTGTTGAAATGATCGACCATGTCATCATCATCATCAATTATGTCATTTTCAATAATATCCTCATCGACATCATCATCAATAATTGTTGCCTCATCTCCTATGCCTGGTTCATCTTCTAAGATATCTTCTTCGTCTGTCAATGCATCTTCCTCCTCATTTTCCAATGCATCATCTTCTTCTTGATCAATATCATCTTCTTCCTCTACAGTATACTCTACTGGCCTTCCTCTTGGATCATATCTAATAAGAAATGACCATTCGTTCTCACCTGGAACCTCTGAGTAAAAGACTTGTTCACATTGGCTTGGAAAAACATAGCGATCTTTTCCTGCTTCAAACTGCGATGTTTTAACCATTGGAAATCCATTGTCAATTTGAATAAGTGTTCTATCATCATCACGTACATTCATTCGTAGCTTATACCATTTGACGTCGAACAAAACTATTTTGAAGGAATTAAAGTCACACTCAACTATATCATCTAAGAACCCATAATATCTATTTTCAGATTCTCGAGGATGTCTGTCACTCCCGGAGGAAACATTAGTGACCTGGAATACTTTAGTTATCCCACTATCAGAATTTTTCCTGTTATCATCCAACTATTTAACGCGAAATTGACGACCATTGCACCACATAGCCTTGTGGTGTTTCAACTGCAATATGCCAAACATGAAAAAGATGCATTCTCAATTAATAATTAAACATATAATTTACACAACATGAAAATTAACTGAAAAATCAAACTTCTTGTCACATTATAAATATAGTATAAAATAAGTAATGAATAAAATAGGTGAATTAATTTCTTACCTTTCTATCTTTCAAACCATATGCTAAATCGATTTCCCTGTCTGTAACGTTCCCATCTCCACTACGATACGCTTCTCTAATCAATTCAGATAGTAGTTGCCATGATAACCTACCGTCGTTACGTGCTTTACATGTTTCAATCCATTCACTCATCCACTCAAGATTGTTTGCAATGTATAAAAGTAGTGCCTCATAATCTTGAGCACCTGAATAAAAAACAATAATTCACCAATATTAATAAATATTACTTATAACCATGGTAAATTATATTAATTAATAAACTATGAAAGAATAAGACCTAAATGAATATAATGATCATATACATGATGTAAAAAAATGAAAAATTATATGTATTATACATAATAAATCTTTTACCTCTCACTTTCTTCATTCTACCTTTTCCCAACAGGTGCTCCTCTTCAAATTTTTTGATGGAGTTCACATCGCAAATGCAATCCACCGCCTTCATGACTGGCGCAGCTAATTTAGGAAGATAATGACTAATGTACACCATGGATTGATATACCACATATCCCTCCACCATAGAACCCTCAGGTCGTGCTCTTTGTTTAACCAAAGCCTTCAAGGATTTCAGGTGCCTCTCGACCATCCACATTGACCTTGTGTGTACTGGTCCACACATTTCATCTCCTCAACTTGGTGTATCAAGTAGTGTTCTTGTGCATTGAAAAATGTTGGAGGTAGATACTTTTGCATTTCACACATTAACCGAGGAATTTCTCTCTTCCAATACTTTATTTCATCTTGATGGATTTCTTTCAATGACAACCATCTGCAAATCATTACGTGAGGTTATTTCAATGAAACATAATATATATTTCATTACAAGTAAATTAATACATCATTTCATCAAGTACGAAAAGAAATTGTAGCAATTAGATTTTGTGTATAAATCAAAACTAAGTACCTCATGTATTTACTAAGACCATATATAACTTGTTTGACATTGTTGTCGAAGTCGTTTGGGAGAGATATAGGTAGAACATACTATAACAATAAAAAATGAATTGTTATTGGTTTCCAAATTAAACAGAAAAAAGGAAAATTTAAAATATGTATTCAAGCAATAACAAACAAAAATGTATACCAAAAAAATTACCTTAATAAAGGTATGCCAATCATGTGTTTTCACCCCACGGAAGTCACCTTTCTTCGTTAAGATATTATTTATGTTTGAAGCAAAACCTGTTGGAAATTTAATTCTTCTAACGACCTCTTTTACATCATTTCTTTGTTGTTCCGTTAATAACCATGGAATATTATTATAATTTCGACCTCCATTGTTATTTGATCCGTCGATCACACTTTTCATTGCATGATTTGATTTCTCAATGTCAGCACAAATTTTGTCAATTTTGTCTCTATCATGTGCACCATCTATGGTTCGCCATAACATTTCTGTCACATTCTTCCCGACATGCATTGTATCAAACAAATGAGCTATTTTTAGGTCCTCATAGTAGGGCAACCTCGTGAATTGAGAAGGATAACATTTCATTCCAGGTGGAAGTACAATATTAGTACCTTCACGGCGAAGATGACCTTGATATCAAAGAATAAAATAAATCAGAACAATATTAATTATAAAATACAATAAAATAAATTCATTAGTTAAAACAAAAATTCCAAACATTACATAAACAAATAATATATATATATACACACAAATTACGTACCAGCTGCTTGACGATTATTAATTCTGTTATATTCCAACATCCACAACTGAGGTGTCATTCTTCGTGGTTTTAATCCAGTTTCTTCTTTATCATTGAAAAGATGTTTTTCAGTAGTACGATACTTATGGTTCCTAGGGAGGAAGTGCCTAAACTCATCAAACACCATCTTTTTTAAGTCCGGCGAATGATGATACTTCATCTTAGGGCCACAAACTAGACATGAAAATCCACCCTTTGTTTGAAGACCTGCAATAGATGGATCAATAACAATTAATATACTATGAGATCATTTTTAAAACATGAAATATGGTATATCTAATTTAGATAATTATGTATTATATTAAAGTGCAATGAAATATTACATACCACAAACATGTGTTAGTCCTGGGGCATCATGAATTGTCCATACAAGCATTCCACAACATTGAAATCTCTTCTGCTTGATTGGTTTAGTGATGTCATACATAGTGATGCCATGCCATAACTGTATTAGCTCATCGATAAGAGGTTCAATATATACATTCATATCTTTGACCCGGTACTTACATAATTGTTCAAAATTATGGTACATAATAATTACTCCCATGATATATGTATATATAAGTAAGTAAATAAATAAAATATATATTTATGCAAACAACGAGAGAAATGAAAATGTTACATTCAAAAAAATAATGTATCAAATACCTGGAATAATCATAGTCAACATTATGTGCTCCCTCTTTATTGACATCCAAGGAGGAATGTTATTGTTGATAACGAAAATAGGCCACACTGAGTAAGTAGATCTAGGCTCTCCAAATGGATTAACACCATCAGCTGCCAATGAAAGCCTGACATTACGAGGTTCATTTTTAAAATCTACATATTTTTCCTCGATTTCTCTAAATGCAGAACCATCTGCAGGCATTCGAAGAACACCATCTCCACTTCTATTCTTTGAATGGTAATCCATAAAATGTGCTATGCTGTTACACCTGAACATTTTCTGCAAACGTGGAATTATGGGAATATGACGAAGAACCTTTTGAGGCACCTTTTTGGTTAGTTGATCTGTTCGATATCTACTGGTACCACATTTCGGACATTCTGTTTTCAACGCGTGTTCTCCGTAATATATAATATGATCTTTAGGACATGCATCTATAGTGTTATATTCCATTCCAAAGTGTTTCATAATAGCACATAGATCTCGATATGTTCGAGGTAAAGTATTTGGCGATGGTAACAAATATTCACCCAACAATCTACAACAGAAACAAAAAGTAGTGTCTTGTAAAGATTATTAATCACATATATATATATCATAGTTATTAAAACCGGAACTGGTGACCGGATCGGTGGAGCTAATGAACCGGGTTTCGAACCGGAACCGGTCTAACCGGTAGCGGTCAGATCTCAATGAACCGGATTAAAAAAAAATACATTAAATAATTATTTTTTAATAAAATGAAAAAATAAAAATAAATAAAAACTATTTTTAAGATTTGCAACCATGATTCCAAGCTAATAGAGACAAAATTTGAAAAGTTTGCTCATTTATATACCATGCAAAGGTGAATATATCAAAATGGCACCAAATGCAATACATATCATCGAAAAATACATAAGCAAACTTGTTGAAGTAATGTATCAGGTTTCTCTTATATTATTCACTGTGTTTTATTGCTGAGTTAATATTATAATATACAATCTGTCCCTGCTCAGAGCTGTTGTCAATTCATTGTATCAGCCTTAAAGACAATTCTGGGTTCTATATATATATATATCAGACCAGCATTTTGAAGATCTTGTATTCTTCATTATATATGTTTGCTTGCCAATAAATTTCTAGAAAAACATCTACAACACTTAGAGGTATTGAATTGGTTTATGAAACCCACTATTAGTGCTATTTGTAACAAGTTGAGAGAGCATTACAACTTCAAAAGTCTGCTCACAATGTGTTTGACAAAATTTATCACTGAAAAGATTCATTAAAACCCAGAAAACTCAGTGGCTAGTTTAGTGCATTTCCAAGCGGGAATTTTCTAGTGGTCAATTTATTATTTACAGTCACATTTTCATTGGGTTGTATGTTGTTGTCCCTTGAGTGGCATCAGACCATTTGCATCAGTCTTGATGCCATGATCAAATTGCTTGTATGATGTGTGAAAGGTTTTGTATTTATGTTGTTGCTATGTGTGAGCAGAGAGAGAGGGTCTGACAGTTCCTAGCTGAGTGTGAAATAAGGTTGTTGCTGATTGTTTTGAGAAGATAAATTGTCATCAAGTACACTTGATGAGTTGCATGCTGCCAGGGATTTTATGCTAGCCAGCCTTGTATTTATCAGTCATCATGTGTATTGTTGCTACTATAAGGTGTTGAGTATGAGTTATTAGACAAGTTTGTTGCTAGTATAATAGAGGAATTTGCAGCTCATGGAGGAGACACTGAGGAATTTGCAACTCATGGAGGAGCACCTAACCGGCCGGTTAAGTACGGAACTGACCGGTTTATGCATAAACTGGCCGGTTCCTTACTTAACCGGCCGGTTAGGTCTGGTTAACCGGCCAAAATAGGTGAGAATAGGCTATTGACCGGGTTGCAAGACCGGTTCCAACCGGCCGCTGTCCTGACTGGTCGGTTTTGATAACTATGATATATATATATATATATATATATATATAAGTTATTATTTTACACATTTATTACAATTAAAAAAAAGGGAAAATAATCAACATTTACATATATGTGATCATATATACATATTGCATATCTTAGGAGTTGTGTCATACATCTGTTCGACAAATTATTCATAACCTTTAAGTTCACCAACAACAATAGCAGAGAGCTGGTGAACTTAAAGGTTATGAATAATTTGTCGAACAGATGTATGACACAACTCCTAAGGTATGCAATATGTATATATGATCACATATATGTAAATGTTGATTATTTTCCCTTTTTTTAGTTGTAATAAATGTGTAAAATAATAACTTATATATATAAGTTATTATTTTACACATTTATTACAACTAAAAAAAGGGAAAATAATCAACATTTACATATATGTGATCATATATACATATTTCATACCTTAGGAGTTGTGTCATACATTTGTTCGACAAATTATTCATAACCTTTAAGTTCACCAGCAACAATGTAGCAGAGAGAAGAGTTGCATTTGAGTGTTCAAAAAGTCGTTCACTTGACCTTTTAATCAGAGGTACAACATAAATATTGTCACTGCTATCTCCACCATCATCATCTGACTCACCATACAAGTCTTGGAGCATTTGATTTGTCCCATCATTAATGTGAATTGTCTCATTACTGTCATCATGATCTACCTCCATGGGATCATTAAAATTACCTTCATCATTCGCTTCATGTTCTTCACCTTGTACAACATCATTTCCAATACTAATATTTGCTGCAATATTCTCTTGTACTGGTGCAACATCATCTAATATACTACTATTTTTTTGTGGAAGCTAGTTGATCATCTGCAAAAATTTGGGGGGCAACTGTGCCTTTATGAAAATTACAAACATTAATAATTAAACATTAGTGCGCATATAAAAAATATTAAAATAATATAAAATTTTACGATATAATCAAAATGAAGATAGATAATTAATTAGCACGGGATGATAGTCATTCAATCCACCATCAATGTGCCCATATTTCCTACAATGCACTGTTGCTGTTGGTATTAAAACTCTAACATTATTTCTCATACAACATTTTTTACAAGGGCAATAAACTTTGCCATCACCCCTTTCACCCTTTTGAATTTTTTTTCTAGCTCCAATGTTTTCTTCCATTGATGCAAATTATCCTATAAAGAAAACAATAAATCTCTCTCAATGGTGTAGAAAACCCAAGACTTGTTGAACTCAATGGGAGCTCAATATATAAGCAAAAAGAAAATAAAAGTGGGCATTTTACAAATTGTGAGCTTTTTACAAAATGTGGGCTTTTTACAAAATTGTGGGGCTTTTACAAATTGTGGGATTTTTTTATTCTTAATGCATTTTCTGTAGAATATTAAACAAATTTGTCCAAAATTTCAGATGCAAACTGTAGTCTCTACTACGTTTGGAAAATTGGAGGTTTATAAAAGATAAACTGCGAACAGAATTGTACCACTATGATAAGAAGCTGTCAGAAGCATTCCTTTTGCTTCACAAACGTGGAACTACCTTAAGAATTCTTATGGTTGATATAAATATTAGAGCATGGAAGTTAAATGTAGTAGTTATGCTAAAATACTAAATAACAGCTTGAGAGTGCTCTTCAGATACTGTACGAATGCACCAAATTAAGGTTGTACCATTACTAAAGATAAATGGCCAAAAATAGTCAATTTTGATATCGTAAAGTTATGTCTTTCTCGGTAGAAAAATGGGGATAGGATGGCAAATATGAGAGAACTAAGTTCCAAGGACTAAAAAACCAAGGCAAACATAGTTCTGCCTTGAATCAAAGACAAAACAAAGTTGTCCAAAAAAGTGTTTGAGAGCACCCATTGAAGCTCCTATATATAGCAGAGTCAACATTTTCCTATTGAACAAGTTTGTATAGTCAAAGCCACAGCAAGATCAGATAGCCACGATCCTAAATGAGAACTAGAGCCAAAGCTAAGACAGATCCACATTTAGCAGAACAAGACAGCCATAGCAAAGGATTTGACCACAGAACCAGATCATGAGAGATAGCAAGATTCTTGCTTCCACTGTGGAAATGTAGAAACTATACAAGGGCTTTGCTTCCAGCAGATTTCATTGTGACAGTAATTTCTATGGTGTTGTAAGCGCTCATTAGTAGAATAGATCCATGTTTAGCAGAACAAGACAGCCATAGCAAAGGATTTGACCATAGAACCATATCATGAGAGATAGCAAGATTCTTGCTTCCACTGTGGAAATGTAGAAACTGTACAAGGGCTTTGCTTCCAGCAAATTTCATTGTGAGAGTAATTTCTATGGTGTTGTAAGCGCTCATTAGTAGAATCTTAAAGCCATTATGGAATTCTTTTAACTTGGAGAGGGTTTTCTGTGGTTATAAATCCTCATGTTCAAATTCTATTGTGGATTGGTTGTGTTTGATATTATGTTTTTACTATTCGCAGTTGAATTTTCGCACAGAAAATTATCAGTCTAAAGCGGAGCAATTTTGTGATGTTTCTTTTGCTTCCTATTGTGAAGTATTTCGCTTAGAACTCTACTCATTGTAACAGAGGTCTTGGGCATAGAACAAGGGACTTGGGTCTTTTGGAATCAAACTTCAGGTTAAGATGCTCATCTGAAGAATGGCACAGTGAGCCTTAGCATGGAGTTGGGAGTACCAATTTGAAGTGCAGGTAGGGCATTATACAATAGACCAATTAGATTTCTGGACCCTAATACAAAAGTTTCTTCTTCTTTCAAAACGTGTTTCTCCTTTTCTGTAACCAATGTGGGTCCCGTTCTTGTTTCAATTGGGGATGGATGAGCATTTGTTATTGCTCCAGATGATCACACTCTGGGTAGCCCTGGAGGCTATTTGGGGGTGATGAGTCCAATAGGTCTCAATGAACTGTTGCCCTCGTTGGGGAATACTATTGCAATGGAATTTGATACTATTTTGGATGTTGAATTCCACGATCCTAATGGAAACCAGTACCTTCAGCTCCAGTACCTGTTCACAAAAGAGGGTGCCATAGTCATTCATGTGTGTAGAGAGGGTGAATTGCAGGCATTGCAATAGGAGGTGTTGTTGTTGTTGCATTGGCCACTAGATTGTTTGTCTGGTTCTGTTACAAGCGCAGAGTATTGAAAAGGACAGACAAATTTAGTTCAGATATTGTGAAATTGCCTCGGAAATTCACCCACAAAGAGCTCAGCAATGCTACGAAAGACTTTTTTTTGAATGTGATTGATAATCGATAATTGCAAGCAAGGGTAATCCCCTTGTGAAACCCAAATTTCTGAGCATTTTCTAAAACCTGATGACGGAGTCATTGTAATGAACAAGCGCCTAGGTCCATATTACGTCAAAATATACCAAGCACCAATATCTATACAAAAAAATCCACAGTATCTTCGAACTAAGAAGAAGAGGCAGAAAATGTATTCTGCTTACCTGTTCGAATAGTGGTTGGGGTTTATCACGACAAAAATTTGACAGAGCCCATGTAGCATTTCGTATCATTGAAATTCTGGCAGTATCATTCAACTGGGCAAGCACCTGCCTCGGAGCTCCATGACTGAGGGCAAGATCCCTAAATGATGCAGAGTCTCCAACAATATTTCCCAAAGCCCAAACAACCTTACACGAACACCAGTTGAACTCAAAGTTGGGTAGTAGTTTTTAAAATCAAATTCCAAAATTACAGACGTATAAAGATAGTTGGGAAGAATAATTTTATGCCTCTAAAATGAACGTGCTACCTGTTCTCGAACATTATCATTCCCAGAGGCAAGAAGTTCCACAAATATAGGCAGTGCCCCATAATCAATCACAACCTTTGTATTCTCAGAGGCTCCAAAAAAACCCAAATAGGGTCAACCCTACTACAGGAGGAAGGGCCTGCAGTAAGAACTTACCATTTTGCAAGAATTGAGGGCAAATGCTGTTCTGCAGGAGCTGAGGGCGAATGCTGTTCTACAAGAGCTGAGGGTGAATGCTGAGGGCGAATGCTGTTCTGCAAGAGTTGAGGGCGAATGCGTGCGTGATATCAGACGTTAATGTAGTTTTAAAAAAATCATTTTTATGTAGCGCGCATTTCAATTTTAGAATTTCAAATCATTTTTATTTACATTTGATTTTTTCATTTCTAATACAAGTGACAAAAAAATTTCTACAAGAGGTTGAAATTTTTACTAGATAGCCATGAAAGACTAATTAAAATGGCTTAAAATGCAAGTGGAACTTCAAAATAAATGTAATTGAAGGTTCTCTCCACTAAATTTTTGCAAAAGTGCTTACATTATTTAAGTTATGTAGGATATTTTTTTGTATTACACAATCAAAATTAAATAATGAAATAGTTGGGTAGTCTTATTGTTTCAAATTAGGACACAATTTTCAAATGGTGATGAAGTTTCATGTGATGATTAACTGACAATATTCTCCTTTCCTATCCTTGAAAAACTATACAAGGTTCCCTGTTGCCACATGAAACCCTAACTCATGTAGCAGCATAGGACCAGTCCTCCATTTTGCCCATCATAAGGCATTTTGCACATATTTGACGACTAGAATTTGCGGATTCCCGTTTTCCATGAGGTGCTAGGAAGGATAGAAGACTTAATTTTTACGTTTGAAATTTTTTCAAAAACGTTCTTACGCCCTTTAATTTCCACTTACCAATAATTTTGCAACACTAGTCCTCTTCGCAATTGCAAGGCTGTACTCAAAAAGTAAGGAAAGTTACTTTTTTGGCTCACTCAATGATCCAGGTGGATACTGGTGGCCACTCGCCTATTCCACTTGGGGCCCCACCATTGTCTCTTTCAGTTTTTCAGTTTCGGCACAACTTACTATTTTTAGCAGTTTTTCGGGTCCTGAACTTCCGAAGCTGTTTTGAGGCCCTAAACGATGTTTTTTGGGCATCGCGCCTCCAACGAATATCATTCTGTATCATTCCATTCTGAAATTATATTCGTGGCGAAAGTATTAGTCATTGGATAGATCTTTCTAACGATGTATCATGTGCATCAAACATAGATAGTATGCCAAAGTTACGTCCCTGGGAAGTTGAAACACCAATTTACCCAAATGAGGCCCATAGTTTTGGCGCTTCATCTCCTAGGGTTAGGTTTTTGGATGTTTAGGGTTCTCCATTGTTTCTCAATAATAAATAGGCCCTCGAGCCTCATTGTAACTCAGTTCAGAGGCCTGTAGCCGCCACATCTCTCCTCAGAGATAGCTACCAGCGCCCTAGCTAGTTTTATTTCCATTCTGTCTATAAGCAAATTTTCGTTCTTTGATATTAATAAAATGAAGTGTTATTTCCTCTGCATCTCTGTATTTATGGTTATGTGTTTATTCTGTTGCTTTCCTGCATAAATTCGGATCAGTGGTATCAGAGTGGTCTGCTTTTTCTCAATCCTTCTTTGCATGTCCCCAACGAGGCCAGGGTATAAGGAGTTAGGGCTCGATCTAGTGGAACCTTTGCAAGATCAGCCTCGCAAACCCTGACAGATGCCCATGGGGGAAAAAAATAAAGATGAGGGAGCAGGAGATCCTATCAAAATATTGCTCAAGAAGGCCCTCGAAAAACAAAGGAATGCAATGATGGATAACTTTGCCCAGATCCTTCAACGACTGCCCACCGGTGGCGCATCTACATCCAGCAGCCACTCTGAAGGTGCGACTCCTTTTAAGGTACAAGTAAATTTTAACATTCCCATATTTGAGGGTCAAATAGATGCAGATGCCGTAGATAGATGGTTGAATCTATTAGAAGGATATTTCTTGGTTCATGACTTTTCCGATAGGGAGAAGATTATTTTTGCACTCCTCAAAGCTGCACCCCATGTCAAGAATTGGTGGGAAATCCCACTTGGAATTCTTTCTGAGACGCCATCAAGGAACAATACTATCCCGTGGGGAGCTATGAAGACAAGTACATACAATGGACCACGCTGCGGCAACAAAGGGATCAAGATGTGCATGAGCTGACGAATCTGTTCCATACCCTGCGCACCAAGTTGGGTATCAAAGATTCAGAGAAACATCTGGTGCTAAAGTATTGCAGTTGTCTGCACAGATACATTCAGGAGGTAATGGAGTTCCTCGACATCTCCTCGCTTGGTACGGCATACCGGTATGCTGCCAAGATTGAGCAGAAATTCAAATAGAAGAAGCGAGACTTTGGATCTGCGAATCAATAGCAAGGGAAAGGTGCTCCCAAACCACAGAAAAAAGGACAGAGCCAAGGCACGGTGACTCAAGACAACCTGTCGAAGCCACAAGCAAAGAACAACACCGCAAAGCCAAAGAAGGACACGGGAAAGTGGTGTGAGTTCCATAAGAGCTCCACTCGCAACACAAGTGAGTGTCGAGCCAAGTAGTCGCTGGTGGCCGAGATGCGGGCTTCTGAGTCAGATGCATGCTCTGACTCTGAATCAGAACCTGACAAGGGGAATGACAAAGGGAAACCGATTATTGATGCGGAGCCCAATGCCACTGTTGCCACTGCAAAGATCCAGAAGGAGGAACATCTCTTCCACTCTCAGATGTGGGCAAAGGGCTCCCCGGTACAGTTCATTGTCGACAATGGGAGCCAAAAGAACCTCATTTCGGCAGATGCCGTGAAGCGGTTGGGCTTGTCGACCACAGCTCACCCACATCCATACACCATCGGGTGGCTTCACCAAGGACAAGATCTCCGTGTCAGCCAGTAGTGCCGCCTTCCCTATAGCATCAAGCCCTTCACAAATGAGGTATTATGCGACGTTGTTCCTATTGATGTTTCTGATGTATTATTAGGACAACCATACTTGTGGAAGCGTCATGCAGTGTATGAGTCTCGGCCTTGTGCTGTTATTGTTACTTTGGGAAATAAGTTGTACAGGATACCAAAGGTACCACCTCTTGCTACTATCTCTTTGGTTACTGCAAAACAATGCAGTAAGCTCATTTCCCAAACCAATAAATTCGTTTTCCTGATGATCCGCCCCCAGGGCAAGAACAAGACTATGGCCACGACCTACAGAAAAGGCTCCTCTACAAGACAACAACAAATGGATAAGGTTGTGGAGGAGTACGGGGACATTTTCACCTCACCCACAGGGGTTCCTCTACACTGTCAAGTCAAGCACCCGATTGATCTGACCCCAGGTGCACCGCTACCCAACGGACTGATCTATCGGTGCTCTATTCTAGAGAACGATGAAATCAAGAGGTAGATTCAGGAGCTGCTGCAGAAGGGTCACATCCGACCAAGTTCATCGCCCTGTGGGAGCCCGATAATTTATTATTGTGAAATCATAGTTCTAAATTATCTCTTATTCTGTGAGAAATGTAATCTATTAATTGTAAGTAGATTCATTATAAAAATTCAAACTGATTTTAGCATGAATGATGAAAATTTATATATTAATTGGTTTTTAAGAGTATTTGTATTATGTAGGAGCACTGGAAAGATAAATCAGGACTTCATTTTCTGTTTTCCTTATTTTATTGGGCTGAACTGGAGAAAATTGAATATGAATAGTGAGCTAATTGTAAGATCAATGGGCCAAGGCCATACATCAACATTGACCACAGTGGGGAAGTATAAAAGCATGGATATTCATGCAAGTATAGTTATTAATGTAAGGTCAAAGTTAACTCTTAGCTTCACTAAAGAAATAGAAGGCAAAGATCTAGCATCAACTGAAATTCACGTGAAAAAGTAGATGAAAAATGTACAATCATCCAATGGAGAGGTAATCTATAATTATCCAGTAAGACTCTTGGCTATGCCTTGAGACTAAACTAATTCTCAATATTTTTGAATAATCATGCATTGGAATTTAGTAGGAAAACCATAGTAAATCATTGTCCAATGGCCATGCAAAAATATAAAAAAAAATATATTTGTTGGTTGTTTTTCAATAGGTGGACCATGATGGGACCACTGAGAAGGTGGGGGTGTTTTTTTAATCATGGAAGTGAGGTTTATTAGATTGATAGTCAAGTTACCTTTCCCTATAAATTTTCTCGATCAAGTTATTCATTCATTGAACTTTGATTCATTCCTACTGTTTTGATACACAATCCAATCCAGTTGAGTCTTGAGTCTTCATTGAGAATGGCATTCATAGGTTGTCAAGAAAGAGGTTATCATGCACATGCACTCTTCTTTTCTTAGTATCTTTGTAACTATGTTCAACCCGAGTTCTATATTTTTAAATTATCATAATAGTTCGTGATTATTAGGCTTTTAAGAATTTTAATTTAATTATTATTAATCATTAAATTAATATATATATATATATATAGTTATTAAACTTTCAATGGTACATCAACTTTCATACATGAGAACCAGTTGAAGCCTCGAAAATCGCTGCAACAACATGGGGGATGACCAACCGGTCCAGACCTTAAAGCAGCTCCTTTTCCGTTTGGAATGGTGGTTCCGACTGGTTCAAATAGGTCCATTTACCTTCTCTCAATCTCCAATGGCTTTAAAATTTGACTTTCATTCACCAATGGAAAAGAGACATCAGATCATTCTTCTTGCTGATAAGGAAAGAAAGTGATCCTTAAGCTGATTTAGGGCTCAGCCAATCCACTACTAAAGTTTGCCTCTTTGGGAAGAGGACTTAAAAGAATGTAGAAATTAATCTAAATGCAAACTTATTCTAAGATGCAAGCAAAATGAACTATCTTAATCCTATCTCAATTAGGCAGATATAGATCTAACCCAACCAAGAGCAGGTATTTAAAATATTGGGATTGAAATATGTTTTGTTTATAATGAATATCAAGTTAATGAAATAGTTCAATTAACTGACATTATGGATAGCAAAACACATCCTATTGAGACCTTTTAACTGAAATAATCAATCAACAACACTCAGGAAATAGTTCACAAAATGGTATTGATCATTTAATCAGTAACTTGAATTATTAAACAATAATATGCGGAAGAAGTTCACAAGATATCACTATTTATTCATCCAATATTAAAAGACAGATTTATGAGTAAATAGTTACTCAGAAATCAGAATTCAGCCTATAAGAGCAGAGATAAATAACAACATAAAATAGAAGGAAATTACCCATACCGACAAAAATGCACAAATATGTAAGTAAATTGACACCATTCCTGTTATCATAGAATAAAACCAGCATTTAAAATAATAGTATTCGAAATACCAATTTATTGAATCCATTTCTCCAACTCCGGTCTCTAATAGTCCTTTACAATGCCTAAGCTTCTGCTTTCAAAAGCAGAGCTACAATAGTGCAAACTCTGTTCATTATACATAACTCAGAATGTAAAAGAAAAACCTCAATAATCCCCAGATCTGAGATTCCACTCCTCCCACCTACAACTCTAAATCCCTATTACAAAAGTGCTTTTAGAATTCCAGAATTGCAGAGGAGAGCAGCCCTTATTACATTCTGTAATCTGTTATTTATAATATTTGCACAGGAATTCTTGAGAGGAAAGTTTGTTGAGGAGAAATCTGTCCAATCCCATTTTATTTGCTAAAAAATTCCAATCTTTTAATTGCTGGAGCATTCTCATTGATTAAGATCTTTTCTTCATATCTCTTCTACTGTTTTCCTGTAAAAAGAAATCAAAATAAATTAAGATGCAACAATAAAATCAAAATACCATTTCTGGCATTAAAACAAATCCAATCAAATTCTATTTAAATAAATAATTGAAAATAAAATATAAGCTCTTTATTGATGCCTGGGATGGTGTAATTGGCCAAGGATATTATTGACGAATGAACCTGCAATTAGAAGAGGCTTGGACAAATGAAAATGCAGAAAATAAATCAGAAAATTGATTTTGTTTTATAAATTCGGAGCTTGATCTTCTGCATGATTTTTGACTCAATTAATGACCAAATCTATCAGTGAAATCTCCTCAGAAATGTTCTCCTTGATTTTATCTTTCCAATGAGCTGTCCTGGGCCTCATTTGGCCAAGTAAAACTCATTCTATGAGCTTCCAAAGTTGATGAGTCAAATTTGACATAAATCTGGAAATTCTATTACTTGGTTAAAAATAAGAATTTTAATTAAAAATCTAATCCTAAATTAGCCTACAATTAACTAATAATTAATTCTAAGTTTATTCTTAATTATAAACTAAACTAATTATTTAATAAATATTAATCTAACTAATTAATATAATTAACTATTCATAAAAAATTTAATCTAATTAATAATAAATCTAATTAAATTAATTATATCTTAAATATTTAAATATTAAATTAATTATTAAACTAAAACTAGATTAACATTATATTAATCTAAAACTATTCTATCACTAACACTAACTTAACACTAACCTATTACTTAAACTAACTAACCTACCTTACCATAATACTAATATTATATTAATTAAAAACTAATGTATTATTAAAAATTAATTTAAAACTACACTAACTTATAACAATCTAACATTATACTTATTTAAAACTAGCAAACATTATACCTATGACTTAGAGTAACTCACCACTACTAACATTCATATTCCACTAACGAAGCCTTAATATATATTTAACTTAACATAACACTACCTACCTCTTAACTTAAATCAACACTAAGAGTCTTACGTTACAACTCTTACCTACCTCTTAACTTAAATCATTGCATCGGACCTCTTAACTTAATTCATTGCATCGCATGAATGCGACTCTTCGCATCGGAGTATAACAATTGATCACATCGCATAAAACTAATGACTCAATCGCATTGCATGTTATGAGTTCGTCGGGGTTTTTAAATGTGCATGTTATAAAAAATGCGATGGAACCGACATTGCGATATGCGATGTAAAAATTTTTATTTTTATTTTTATTTTATTTATTTATTATATATATATATATATATATATATATATATATATATATATAAACATTAAATTTTAATTTTAATTAAATTAATTATATTTTATTATAATAATTAATTTAATTAATCTCAAAATTTAATGTTAAATATCAGTTTTTTATTTTGGTTTTATTTTAATGATATTTAGTTTAGTTATGAAATTTTCTAAACTATAGCCACTCTGAAAATAAAAAGAATAAAAATAACATTTTTAACCCAGACTAGATAAATGATGGGACTTTAAAGGAGTACCATTTTGAAACCAGTTGACCAAATGAGGTAAAACAAGCATCAATGGGAAGCTTATAAAAAATTGATTTTAACAAAACAATCGAAACAAGAATCCAAAGAAAATGAAAAATTAACAAAAGCATAGGATAATCAACCAAAATAAAAATCCTAAAAGGTGTTTAGCCAAAATTTTAAAAAAAGGGTCCCCATTATTTGAAGTGAAGACATCAATAATGGGGGGTTGTGTTTTTACCACAACAATGGCGACACACGGGAGAAGAACCAGTTATCTCTGTTTAATATGAATGATGTTTCTCCCAAAATTCAAATAAAAATAATTAAAGAAGAGATAATTATGTTTGAAATGTTTGACTAGGTTAATTAGTCTGAATAAAAGCTAGAATCATTTAACTGTAATTTTTCTTAAAAGTCCTCATAAATTAAAATATTTCAAAACTCTATATCAGTCCTTAATTAGTTGTAGAGATAAAGCAGGGGTCACTTTACAGCTTAGCTTTTAAAATATACTCATTTGTCACAGGTAGAGCTACTGTTTCCAGCAAACATCTATAGTCTCGACATGGTTACCTTTTAATCACCAATGATTCAGAATCCCATCTCTTTAAGAATTAATGACCTAGAGATAAATCCATTTATATATGTTTCTTTTTTATTTTTATTATGAATCTTAAAATCCATTGTCCTGGTTTGGTAGCTAGATAGTTGACAATGCCATTCACTGGTTATAATTGGACTGAACAAGCTGGCTCGTGATGAGACCCCTTGTCTTATAATTGTTTGCAATCATAAGCCATTACCCTGGTTTGTTTAGCAGTGTTGGTAATGTCAGCCTATTTTTCCCCTATGATCATGGTAAGCAGGCTCATGATGAGACCTCTTATCTTTTAAGTTTAAATATATCTCTGGATTATACTCTAGAAAAATAAGACTCTTTGGGACAAGGAGAATCATTGACTCTTTAAAAGTTAAGAATGACAATTTTAGAGTTAAAAAGTGCTTTGCTGTAAAGTGTCTTTACTTGGTTAAAAATAACTTTTCTTGACTGATAATAGAACTTTGAAAGATCCTAATAAAATATTGAAATCTCAAAATGATTACAAATTTGATGAAAATGAAATTTCTCCAAATTTTATGATACTTTGTCAACTTCTCTAAATTGGTAATCTCTTCCTTAAGTATGTCTACCTTTATAATAAGAAAATCAAACTTTACTAAGAGATTTAAGAAAAAGTTAATAGATGACTATTAACAATTTTTTCTCCGTGTATGCCAACCATAGTTAGGTAACAAGAAGGCCTTCCATATAAATCATGGCAAATTCACCAAAATCAAAACTGAAAACCAAAGGAAAAAGAATCCTTATGCTAAAATGAGAAAGAAATCAGCAAACAAAAATGAAGAAATTGAAAAGTGAAAGGAAAATCCAAGTTTTTGAAATACAAACTCTAACAAAAATGGTTATACCATTTTTTCAACAATATGAAGAAAAAGAAAATAATCGTGTAATCAGTCCTTCTTATGTCGAGATTTAGAAAAATCATACCTTGTAGGGTTGTAAGTGTTTTTAGGCTTTTTGGATAGCAGTGATGATCATTTCAGCCACAACGAAAATTTTCTGTCTGATAAAAATCTTCTTGTTTCAAAGCATCATCTTAATCATTTTCTAAAAAAAATGCTTAAAGAAACAAACTAAAGGTTCATAAACTTCCTAGTGTAGCTGTTTCGATAAAGATTATTGCTGCTTCTTGAAATTAAGCCAGGAGAAGAGTATGGACTTCGAAAATATGATCTAGCGGAGGATTGGAAGCTTTTATGAAGAGCTGCAAAACAGATTTATATATCAGAAAAACAAAACTGAAACTAAAGTAACGAAATGGAAATAAATGAAAGTGGGTACATGAATCTTACCATTGGATGATTGCTTTTGATCTCACTTGAAAGGTATCAGTTTCTCCAAACTAGCTAACTTCTTATTTTAATTAACATTAAAAACATGAAGAAGTCAAACTAACCAAAATCCTATAACCCAAAATCATTATTTATTTTATTTACACTAAAGCAAGCAGTAAAATGTAAAAATGGAATGCTTAGTGCTCAAGGGAATTGAAATTAAAAGAAATGCATCAAAAATGAGAATGCGAATTTGCATTAACGAATGTTTCTCAAAATATTATAAGTTTCATATAAACTCCATGATTTTATAAATTGTCCAGAATCAAGACCAAATCCAAAATAATAAAATTTAAATATGAAAATAGAGATGTCTTGAATTCCATATTTAATTATGGAATTATAAATTTAAAACTGAAATTTATGAGAAATCGAAATGATTTAAATATACTGCAAATTGGTCATTATTTTCTTTCTTACCATAGTGGTTGCCCACGCTTGCTTTTAAAATAACACATCACCTTATCAAATGATTCGCATTGCATGTATAGACATGCATTGGAGTTTATCGCATCGGCGATTGAAATAGCAAATTGTCGATATGAGATCATGCGAAAAAAATATGTGCGATGAGATGTAGCGATCACACTATTGAAGAACTTTTATATTGCGAATCAGGGACAGTCATGCTGCAATTTGCAGATCATACATCACATCTCGCGATTTGTAATTTGCACATTGCACATCGAAAATTTGGAATAGTGGTATGACCATGAATAAAAATGCGATGAAGTGATTGCGATATTGGTGTACCGGAATATTGAAGAATAATCATGTTGGAAATTCCAATATCGGCGATGCGATGGATGTCGTATCTAATTAGAAATTGACGAACTTTTTGGTACCCGATGTAACACAATTTGATTCTTGCGATGCTGATATGCGATGAATGACATGACTAATCAGCGATCACGATCGACAATCTTAAGCACATGATGTAACAATTCTCGATACGCCAATATGCGATGAAGAGTGGACCCGATAATTTTATGATGAAAATTTAGTAACATATCGGATCTGAGACATCGACCCTTTAAAATTATGCTCCTAATTTTATTGCGATTGGTTGGACGCGATATTTTATAAACTTGATTTGAATTTCATATCGGGTCCAGATTTATGTGGTCATCGCAATATCGGTAAATTCGTTTATCGGAGATCGGCGATTCATGATAATGGAATTATATTCAACTGCAAACCTCTGATATGCAAAATGCGATATGACATATGAGCGAGGGAATGCATCGGAGATCTTTTATGAACAATTTGTTATAAAAAATGCTAAAAGCTACTTCTAATGAAATATTTCGCTACAAATGGTTGTGAAGTGGATGATGTGATATCAGAATGAAATTAATGACGAAGACAAGTGGGATGGTAGTATTGCAAAAATTTTCACTGAAGTATCAGCAATATGAAAATCAAGTTGAATCCTATGATATTGCTTGAAATTTCAATTGGGTTTTTTGATGGTTGAAAGCAAAGTTAAAAATGTTCAAATTCTAATGAATCTCAAAATAAAATTTCCCTGAACCTGTTGCAAATTTGAAATGGATTTGCTGCTTACTTCAAGTTTTGAAAACAAATGAAAACCTGCAAATAAAACAAAACAAAAATAAAAAATGAACTAAGAAAAAGAGAAACTAATAATAGATAAGAATGAACTTGTGAATGCGTACCTGGAAGAAAATTCTCTGTAGTTTTTTTACCTCATGAATCTTCAAATTTTTCCTTCGATTTATCAAAATTTTTCCTTTGTCCAAAATCATCTCATCATTTATTCTAAATCGGAGTGAGTAATCAGCCTAAATAAAATCTTCTTATTCATGTTCAGGAAATACAAAATTTACCAGAAATAAATATGAAAATAGTCTTCCCTTTTGAATTGAAACAACAATTTATTACCTCTGTTCATTTCGAATTAACGTGAGAAAAATCTGTATTGTTATAGTGACTGTTTAATAATGCCTTTAGTAAATAAATATGATGCGTATTGCATCATCAAATAATAAACTAAAGATTAGAATGGGATAAAGCCACTAATTGTGAAAAAATGTCAAAACAGATTTGAATGTATGCACACAACAAAACGGACATCCTAAAGGTCAGCTTAACAAATTTCAAGGAAGATAATATGAAATTCATATGATTACCACAAAAGGTTACACTGACTAATAATGATTGAATCAGAATTAAGCTTATCATATACAGTGATACATTTCATGGGATAATGAAATCATGAAGCTTTTATATCCTCAAAACCTTTATCATATAAATTTCAAAAGAAAATCTTAGAAGGAAATCCCGAAATTAATAAAAGTGGCTTTGAGGTGATTGATGCCAAGTACAACCTTAATTGAATTTAATCAAGACATTATTCAAAATATACAGAGTAGAGGTATTGCTGTAAGAAATTTAAAAAGGAAAGCAAGAATTAAAATTTTCTGATTGGGAGAAAATGTTTTCACTAAACATGTATGAAAATGGCTGATTTCTTTGTTTTATTTTTAATCTACAGAACTGTTGAAAATAAATTAACTATATTAACTCTACTCCTATTCTAACCATATACTTGAAAAATGACTAGGTATAGTCATATTTTCAGTGTAACCATTTTCTCATTTTAATCCCTGTATGTATGTACAATTCAAATGTTAGTAATAAAAATACAAATCTAATTGAACTAAGAAAATTAAACTTAAAATCAGAATGTACAACTATTGTTAGAAGCTTATCTAAAATCTCCTTCTCATGAAATTTTCTTTCCAATTGAATACCAATTGGATCATAGAAATTTGGATGGATTTCTATTAATAATTGGGAAATGTTCAAAAGAGGAGATGAAAGACCAGATTGTAGATATGAGCTTTTAGATTCAAAGGCCTGGAAGAAACCGTTAGTGTTATGTGTAAATGTTAAGCTATTGACAATCTTCCATGAAGGAAAAATTTCCAAATATTTTTCAAATGAATTAATGAAAAATGGATGGAAATCTTTCAAATGAAATGGAAAATTATTAATTAAATTGGATTGCTCGCAGACTTCTAAAAATACATTTTCTTATTGATATTGCCTTTGAGAAGATAGAATCTTTTGATAAAACATTAGCATTGATTGAAATTGAAATTGAAATAGCTTTTGATGCTTTTGATTATAATATAAAACTTCAATTTTCCAACAGGGCAATGTATCAATTGAATGTTTGATAATAAAGTGCTCAATATGCTAGCGTAATGTATCAAAAATCTGAAAAATAAAATCTGAAAATAAATCTGATTTAATACAAAATAAGTGAGGAAACAAAAATAAAATGAAATCACTATTGTTACAACTAATGTTACAACACAATTGGGATTGTTTTGAAATAATTTCTTTTTCACAAGGATTGGCCAGAATTATGGAATTTGAGTAATTTCGAATTCCAACTTGTGAATTAGAAAGAGATTTATGATTATGAACAGGAATGAAAGCTTGATCATGATATGAATCATAAATTGGAATATTTTCTCGAATAGTGAAATCATGAAGATAATTTGCTGCTTTAAAATGAGGATCAGTTGGAATAATTTCTAAATTGAAATGTTCCTCATTCTCAGATGTTATTTGAATTTTATCATGAGGATTCTATTGAGAAAAATAGAAATCAACATCCTCTACGTCAGAGTAATTATCATAAATGACTTCGCAAGATTCTTTAGAATTTCCGTCAATCTTATTCAATAAATCCAAACACGGAGGAACAAGAATTTCATGTTCATTAATGGCAAAAGAATGATCATTAATTTCTTCTCTATCTTAACAAAAACTTAATGGTAATTCATTTAAATCAGCCTCTGTATTTTCTGAATATCATTAACACTAAGAGGGGAAAAATTACCATCATTAAAAATATCAGGATAAAGGGAAAAATGTGAATCTGAAATAATGCATTTAAAAATGTTTCTGTTTGAGAATTCTTGTACATTATGCTCATTGTAAATTTCAGATTCTAAATCATTCCTTTGCGTACTCATGCTTTTTTGAGGAAGATTTCTTTGCTGCTTTGATTTCAGCATTTGCTCATCATGAAAAGATTCAGAAATTTGTACAGCAGTTTGCATGCTATTATTTACTTTGATTGTTGTTTGCACTTGCTGATTTGCAATCTGATTTTCTGAATTTAATGCAGAGAAACTTTCAGATTCCAATGCAGGTCTTTCTCCAAAATTGTTGTTGTTGTCTTCTTGCATTTGATTAGAAATATTTTCCAAGCTTTGTGAAACCTCTTCATCACAATTTATTTGTACATCGAAATTGGATTTCTCATTTATATTGGAAGGGGATGGAACAAAGCTTGAACTAATTTCATATGGATCGGGAATAGGAGGAAGAGAATAATTATGTTCAAACCAATCTAGTGATTCTTCTTTCATAGGTTCATCTTTGACATTAAATTTTAAACAATTCAAATGAAATCGAATATTAAAATCTCTAACAGATTCATTTTCTTTTCGTAGATATTCAATTTCATCATATACCTGATCATAATTATAGCTGTCAAATCTACAAATGAAAATTGTAACAAATTGATCCTAGCTGTGAATTGAGGCAACCGGAAGAGTTCTACACCAGTTTCTGGTTTCTACCGCAAATGTGAGAGTAAAAATTCTGCATAAGATGCCTTCATCAATTCCTTGAAAATCATAATTTGAAACATTTTGAATAAATTGAAGGACATGATTAAAAACAGAAGAATTTCTCTTACCATTGAATTTTACCTGAGACAAGAGTCTTACCACTTCGGGTGGAGTATTGGAAGATGCACGTCCATGGATACAACTCCAAATTGGAAGTTTAAGAGGAGCCATCGTGATTAAATAAAATGTTAAAATTGAAAAGACTCCAACAGACAACAAGTTTCAGGCCCTCCTTCTAGCACCAAAAAGTTGAAGCCTCGAAAATCGCTGCAACAACATGGGGGATGACCACCCGGTCCGGACCTTAAATCAGCTCCTTTTCCATTTGGAATGGTGGTTCCGACTGGTTCAACTAGGTCCAGTTACCTTCTCTCAATCTCCAATGGCTTTAAAATATGACTTTCATTCACCAATGGAAAAGAGACATCAGATCGTCCTTCTTGCTGATCAGGCAAGAAAGTGATCCTTAAGCTGATTTAGGGCTCAGCCAATCCACTAGCAAATTTTGTCTCTTTGGGAAGAGGACTTAAAAGAATGTAGAATTTACTCTAATGCAAACTTGTTCTAAGATGCAAGCAAAAGAAACTATCTTAATCCTATCTCAATTAGGCAGATATAGATCTAACCTAACCAAGAGTGGGTATTTAAAATATTGAGATTTAAATGTTTCGTTTATAATGAATATCAGGTTAATGAAATAGTTCAATTAACTGACATTATGGATACCAAACACATCATATTAAGACCTTTTAACTGAAATAATTTTTTAACAATACTCAGGAAGAAGTTCTCAGAATGATCTTGATCATTTAATCAGTAACTTGAATAATTAAACAATAATATGCGGAAGAAGTTCACAACATATGACTATTTATTCATCCAATATTAAAAGACAAATTTATGAGTAAATAGTTACTCAGAAATCAGAATTCAGCCCATAAGAGCAGAGATAAATAACAACATAAAATAGAAGCAAATTACCCATACCGAAAAAAGTGCACAAATATGTTAGTAAATTGACACCATTCTTGTTATCATAAAATAAAACCATCATTTAAAATAATAGTATTCAAAATACCAATTTATTGAATCCATTTCTCCAGCTCCGGTCTCTAATAGTCCTTTATAATGCCTAAGCTTCTACTTTCAAAATCAGAGCTACAATAGTGCAAACTCTGTTCATTATACATAACTCAGGATGTAAAAGAAAAACCTTAATAATCCCCAGATCTGAGATTCCACTCCTCCCACCTACAACTCTAAATCCCTATTACAAAAGTGCTTTTAGAATTCCAGAATTGCAGAGGAGAGCAGCCCTTATTACATTCTGCAATCTGTTATTTATAATATTTGCACATGAATTCTTGAGAGGAAAGTTTGTTAAGGAGGAATCTGTCCAATCCCATTTTATTTGCTCAAAAATCCCAATCTTTTAATTGCTGGAGCATTCTCATTAATTAAGATCTTTTCTTCATATCTCTTCTACTGTTTTTCTGTAAAAAAAAATCAAAATAAATTAAGATGCAACAATAAAATCAAAATACCATTTCTGGCATTAAAACAAATCCAATCAAATTCTATTTAAATAAATAATTGAAAATAAAATATAAGCTCTCTATTGATGCCTGGGATGGTTTAATTGGCCAAAGATATTATTGACGAATGAACCTGCAATTAGAAGAGGCTTGGACAAATGAAAATGCAAAAAATAAATCAGAAAATTGATTTTGTTTTATAAATTCAGAGCTTGATCTTCTGCATGATTTTTGACTCAGTTAATGAGCAAATTTATTAGTGGAACCTCCTCAGAAATGTTCTCCTTGATTTTATATTTCCAATGAGCCGTCCTGGGCATCATTTGGCCAAGTAAAACTCATTCTATGAGCTTCCAAAGTTGATGAGTCAAATCTGGCATAAATCTGGAAATTCTATTACTAGGTTAAAAATCAGAATTTTAATTAAAAATTTAATCCTAAATTAGCCTACAATTAACTAATAATTAATTCTAAGTTTATTCTTAATTATAGACTAAACTAATTATTTAATAAATATTAATCTAACTAATTAATATAATTAACTATTCATAAAAAAATTAATCTAATTAATAATAAATCTAATTAAATTAATTATATCTTAAATATTTAAATATTAAATTAATTATTAAACTAAAACTAAATTAACATTATATTAATCTAAAACTATTCTATCACTAACACTAACTTAACACTAACCTATTACTTAAACTAACTAACCTACCTTACCATAATACTAATATTATATTAATTAAAAACTAATGTATTATTAAAAATTAATTTAAAACTACACTAACTTATAACAATGAAGCCTTAATATATATTTAACTTAACATAACACTACCTACCTCTTAACTTAAATCAACACTAAGAGTCTTATGTTACAACTCTTACCTACCTCTTAACTTAAATCATTGCATCAGACCTCTTAACTTAACTCATCGCATCGCATGAATGTGACTCTTCGCATCGGAGTATAACAATTGATCACATCGCATAAAACTAATGACTCAATCACATCGCATGTTATGAGTTCGTCGGGGTTTTTAAATGTGCATGTTATAAAAAATGCGATGGAACCGACATTGCGATATGCAATGTAAAAGTTTTTATTTTTATTTTTATTTATTTTATATATATATATTTTTTTAAACATTAAATTTTAATTTTAATTAAATTAATTATATTTTATTATAATAATTAATTTAATTAATCTCAAAATTTAATATTAAATATCAGTTTTTTATTTTGGTTTTATTTTAATGATGTTTAGTTTAGTTATAAAATTTTCTAAACTACAGCCACTTTGAAAGTAAAAAGAATAAAAATAGCATTTTTAACCCAGACTAGATAAATGATGGGACTTTAAAGGAGTACCATTTTCAAACCAGTTGACCAAATGAGGTAAAACAAGCGTCAATGGGAAGCTTATAAAAAATTGATTTTAACAAAGCAATCGAAACAAGAATCCAAAGAAAATGAAAAATTAACAAAAGCGTAGGATAATCAACTAAAATAAAAATCCTAAAAGGTGTTTAGCCAAAATTTAAAAAAAAGGGTCCCCATTATTTGAAGTGAAGACATCAATAATGGGGGGTTGTGTTTTTACCACAACAGAACCCGGATGCGGGTGAAGTTGGTAGTGTTTAACGTGATGGGATGGGGGTGTGGTATAAGGGGAAGCCACTTGCCCACCCGCAAGAGTGTTGTCATTCAGTTCTTAATGTCGATTGATTGGCGTTTAATGCCATTTACTCCTGGTGCTCGAATCAACCATAGTCCAGCTCCTCGATACACATTCGCATGCCGCGACATGGCTCAGCCTCCAGTTCATACTTATGGTGGTTTATTGCAGTCGATTCACAGTTGCACGGTAGACTGGGTTGTTATTATGGAGCGTCCCTCTGGTCTGAACAGAATTCCCCTGCTTGTGAATCTGTGGTGCGCTCCAGGAGCAGGGTTTTCTAATGTTCGCACTGTAACTGGTAAGAGTAGATGTCTCAATTGTTGTTTGGATTTTGGAGAAAATCTCCACTTCTCCCACGCTGGTTCCTACAAGCTTGCTTCTGTCGCCTTGTTTCCTTCTCGCCTCAGTCTTCTGTCCATCTTTTGCCTCCTTGCCCTGCTGTCTCGAGTGCGACTATGTCGCGCCTCAGGCAGAGAATGCGCTGCCGAAGAGGCTCCACGAGGCGCCAAATTTGACGCTCTCCCTCCACCTCTGGCACGTCCTCTGCGTCTACCTCCCACTCTGACAGTCAACCTAGAGGGCGCCTTCTCCGCTCGGGCCGTCGCCTTGCTTCCCCCACTCCTTCCGCTCCTCCTGCTCAAACCCACACCGCGCATTTTTCCTTTAACAACACTCTCAATCGACCCAGGGTGACTGCCTCAATTACGGTCATCTTTCGTGAAGAGCCTCAGGAAATTGTTCCCAGTTCTCGCCGGTGGAATGCAGCCTCTCGACGGCTCAGGATTCGGCGCAGTTTGTTGGGCTGAAGCACCCTGATAGTGCGGACGTGCATGGTCAGATGGGCAAGGCCATGCAGGACCTGACGAACAAGGAAGCGGTGGGCAACCTACTGAGAGGCAGGACGCAATGCAAGCGAGCGAGGCGCAGATTACTCCT
This sequence comes from Pinus albicaulis, assembly GCA_034641835.2. Lineage (NCBI taxonomy): Eukaryota > Viridiplantae > Streptophyta > Pinopsida > Pinales > Pinaceae > Pinus > Pinus albicaulis. Next base: position 250,374,699 of record CM076583.1, on the reverse strand, counting down.
CCTCCTCCCGGGAAGGTGATCCATTCTATTGCTGACCTGTATAATGCTGACGGGGAACCAGATGAACTCTGGTGCAAAGTTGTCTACGAACCTCCTGATGAGTAGTTCCTCCTCTTCACTCTGGTTTTTTTCTCTATTTCTGCCCATTCTCACGGGCCTGTTCATGTGTTTCCTGCTGTGTCTGAAAATGCATCTGTTTTTTTTGCTTCGATATGGTCTCCAGTACTACAATTCTCTGGTTCCCCTGCGCGGGATTTTTCAAATGAACTGTTTCAGACTGGTTTCCCTCTTGCAGGGCAGTCTTCAAACTATGGTTTTTTGTTTCAAATGCCACGGCACTCGGCAATGACCAGGCTTCGGCCCGCTGTACTGTACTCCTTTTGTTAATATAATTACTTTTACTTAGAAAAAAAAAAACTTTCATACATGAGAAAATAGATACTGACAAATGGTACATCATGGCCTGATTAATTTCGCTCAGCAATTTCAAATGGTATAACATTTGGTCAATAGTAATCATCAATTTCTGCACACAGAGACTAGTTTCTCTGGAATCCTGAGATTTCTTTGGCTTGTTATTCTTATAACTACATAGACATAATTAATAGAGAGATTGAGGACAGAAAAAAATCTAGCGCTTAGTCTCCACTACTCAACATGATTTTGTGAGAAATAATACATAGATTGATTTCTTTGAGTGCCTTAGCGTTCTTTGGCTCATTTTTTTAATCACAACAACAATAAAAAATGCACTGAGGATTTGTTCTTAGTCCGATTATGCAATTTTTATAAGACAGATTATGCAATATTAATAATAAACATAAATTTATTGCAATTTAGGAAAAGCTCGTTCATGTTTTTTTCTTTATATTGGAAGGTTACTTGATTTTTGAAGTAATTTTTAGTAGATCATAGCATATATTGAGGAAATATTAGTTTGACAAGAATCAGTTATTTCTCTTGAAAATTTAGGTATTAAAAGTCCATGACATAGATATATCACACTCCAAAATCCAAAGAAAATGGAAGAGCGTTCAATTTTTTTAATCAAACTTTTATTGGTGAAGGGTTAATTTATTACGAGAACATCATTAATGAAGTGCAAAATTTTAAACGTAACGTTTATTGACTAGAAAAATAATGACCAAAACGTCAAAAAATTTGTGTGACGGGTAAAGAGAAATCCAAATTCCAACCCTGCCTGCCACTTGTTGGTGAGTGGAGGTTATTCACTTTTCATTTACAGCTTACCAGGTTACTCATGTTACCAATATTTTCACATGACTCACTTTTAGGTGACTACTTATTGTACTTCTTCTTTATAAAGAACAATTGGTAGATAATTATATATATTATTTGAAATCTATAACAAATCCAGGCAACAAAATTACAACAAATAGAAAATTATGCAAAAATTTCACCAGGGCACTACTAATGTGTGGATACCCTATCATTTCTTAGATCCTCATAACTTACCAACACCTAATATATTGGTATACACATAATATGGCATTTACCTGAAGTATTTCATATGTATCTAGAATTAAATAAGTTGTATGACAATTGTTATGGCAGATATAAGATGTGTATTATAGTTTATATTTCAATTTTTCTTAAGTAGCATGCATGTGTGGTCCATATAGTGACTACACTTACCAAATATATTTCAGTGAAGATGTGAAGATGATCTCTCATTAGGTCCTAATTACTTAAAGCATCATTAATTAGCTTTCCAAATGAATAAAATATGTTAACAAATTAGTAAAAACTAGGAAAACAAATCATGCTTTAAAAAAATATGGCGCAATGAGTCACACTCTAAGATTTATTTAATTACTCATCAAGTGTCGCTACAACATATATATGATCACCATTACCATAGAAATGGGACATGTGACCATCATTTTGGTTTCACCAATGACATTCCACATCATGAGCATTGTTTAGGGTTGATTGTGTTGATTTTTTTAAACAAATCATTTATACATTTTATGGAAATTATAGACACAATTTATAATCACATTACAAGATCATGATGTATGGATATTCCTTATCATTTCTTAGATACTCACAACTTACCGACACCTAATAGATTGATATACACATCATATATAATTTACCCCTAGAATGCCACATGTATCCTAAAACAAATTAGTTGTATGGCAATTGTTATGGTGCATATATGATGTGTATTACAATTTATCTTATAATTTTGTTGAAGTAGCATACAACAATTTACATAGTGATATGAGAACCACTTTCTAGAGTATACATCGATTTTGTACACATGGCTTTTCAGTTGCTTTTTAAGATATATCATTGGTGATGCTCACATGATTATATAATGAACCATTAAGTTGAACTATGAAATTATTCCTCACAAAACACACATATTGATGAATTAATAATTTTTCTCATATAATTTTTTTAATCTATTTTGAAAAATAAAATAAAATTATATATAATTATTTCTAAGAAGAACAAGAGAGAGTTCCTTACCATATCTTCGTAAAACATATAATAGCGACATTTGGAGGCAATTGCGATGTTTGGAGGCAGCCGTCTAGCGACGCTTTGGGGCATAATGTCGCAATTGCGACACTTTTTCTAAGTGTCGGTATTGCGACACTTTTCTCTAAATGTCGGTATAGCGACGGTTTCCCAAGATCAATGGCCCAAAGTGAACCCGATAACTTACCTTTTCCCCGCACCTTTCCTTTTGATAATGGCTATTCGCTCGTTGAATCCAGATCCGACGGCGCTAATACATTTTCGCGCTCATAAAGTAATCGTTTGATGTTTTGGCAAAGCCGCGCGAAATGGGTGGTTTTTCCAAACCACCACCCGCGCTTACGTGTCGCCACCACGTTGTATCACGTTCGAAAAGCTAGTTTCCGCTTACCACCATTTACCCTCTAGAATACCACTGGCGGTATTCCCTAAACCTCACCCGTTTAACTCGAGTTTAATGTCATTTAACTATGGTTATACCATCGTTTAATACATTAAAATTATATTTTTCATTCAAATTTTCACCTTTTCGCTTTAAACCTGTAAAAACATTACAGAACCGTTTTTCCTCAAAATCACGCCGTTTGAACCCTAAGAAACTTTGCAGAGCCATTTTCAACGTACCAGTACCATTTTTCGACGCCCATTGCCCTGAATTTCCATTACAAAGTACTACATTGTCCTCTGTGAAGCCATTTTCAAAAAATTGAAGACTAAGCACCTCTGCAACGTCTTCAACCGAATTCTGCTGGTTCTCCAGGTACTTTTCTTCGAAGTTGCCCTCTGAGATTTCAAAATTCCTGTCGATTTCAAATAATTACCAAAGTTACTACAAAAAAGTGTCCATTTTTCATGGGAAACTCTGTCAAAATTTCCCTGGAATCCCTAATTGCCCTTTCTCGCAGTTTTTTCCATACCCTGGTCCGTTTTGCTGTTGAAATTGATTTTAAATACACGTTCTGAGCTTTAAATTCCTTGCATTTCCTAAAAACCCTGCTCAGAAACCCCATTTTCAGTAGAAATTCGCCAAGAAACCCCTGTTTCTTGTAAAGGAACTTAGAAAACCGTTTAAGCTTGCTTCGTTCATTATTAAAAATGACCAAGAAACAGGTAACCCCCAAGAATGCAGGCCCAAAATCTCAAAAGAAGTCTTCTGCAAAGATTCCTCAGCCTATGTCCTTCAAAATCGACAAACCAACTCCTGTACTCACCGCTGATTCTATAGAAGTGGTCAGACCAGTCCAGCCTCGAGTCATTTCTCCAGAGAACAGCCCTTTAGTTGATCTGGACTGTAGAATACTATACCCTAATGTAGAATTTAACCTGTTTGATGTCTATAATTGGTGCTATGGCAAATTAGTGGAAAAGAGTGACAAAGATATTCCAATTTGGGAATCCAATCTTCCTAGATATATTGTCCCTCTCACTCATTCTGTTCCTGAATTTATCAAATTATGCCAAGCCTATTATATGCCAGAACAAAGATGTATTGTAAACAAAGAAAAATATATTCTGTTTTACATCACCGAAGAGTCGATAAATTCCATGCTGCAAATGAATCATGACCCCAATTCTGCTTCCCTATCAATAGAAGATTTAACCCAACTATATCTTGACTTGGAGTTCAATACTAGATTCAAAATATACCAGAATATTTGTCCAAATCAAGTTGATATTCCTAAGTTAAATCCTCCTTTCGACACCGTTGATTTCCCAGATGAAACTAGACAGATTGTCTCAATGCTCTCTTTCATACTAGGATATGCCAGTGATGAATTCACTGATGTGGCTATCCTAGGTTTTCTGTCAACTCTAAGCGCTGGTCAATCACGATCCATTCAGTTCAATTTTGCTAGATTTATTGCTAAAAGTATGCATTATCAGTTATCCAGATTACCAGACGAAGGAGTTTTCAGATACTCCTCTTATCTACTCCACCTCTTCCTATATTATCAAACAGATAAGTTTGCAATTGAATGTGAGAAATTGGATGCAGAAGGAAAAGTTCTATCAGTAGTATTTTGGTCATCTATTCTAAGGAGATGGAATAGAAAGTATAGTTTTACAGATTTCAATGACTCATTTATAGCCCCTGCTATGCATCTCTTGGAAAAAGAGGAGATTCCTAGGATCAATGATGAGACAAGAAGAATTCTGCAGTTATCAGAGAGCTACAAAACTGGAGATTGGTATTTATATAAAAATCATACATAAATCAGAGTGTATGGCTCATCCCTGGCCCCATATAAGTTACCCATATTTGTTACTACAATAATATTTGCTTTAGAATATCTGAGACAACTATTGAATGTAGATGAAATCAACTTCATGGCTTTCAAGAAAAAGACCCAATTTAAGCTGAAAAATCAAATTGGGCCATTCATTGTGAATAACAGAGAAGCTGCCAATGAGATAAATGTCAAACTTAAAGAGTATAAGTTCCCATGTATTTTTACATGGAAGTATGACCCACAAGGTATTTTGAGTGCAGCAAGGGTAAAATGTAAGTTGCCTGTTTACTTGCATGATCCTAAGCCCCATATTGAAAGATATGTAAATAAAATTGAATGGGAGCCAAACACCCTATCTAATGATGATTCACAGGTAGTACAAGTAATACAGGTAGACAGTGGAAAAGGAAAACAGATTGAATAGACATAGGTGGCTTCTACAAGCAAAGATATTGATAATGTACATAAAAGAGACAGAGAAGGAGATAGTTTCATAGCTGAGACTATTGAGGACATAAAATTCAGAACTCCTTATAGTAAAAGAAGCAAGTCAACAAAAGAAGAAAAGGATAAGGCTGTAAATATTGATATAAATGATGAAGCAACAAGAATAGTCACTCAAACATTAAAAGAGCTTCAAAATATAAAAATTGGAACACAAAAAAAAGATACAGTCATGAAGGAAAACCAGGCTACTGTCGATTTGCCTCATTCTTCTCAGGAAACTGACAATACAAAGTCAGAGATTCAGATCAGATTCAGACAGATTAAAGAGAAGAATGAAGAGCTCAAGAATCAAGCTCATTCTAGATTTCTTAAGGAAAAGCCCATTAGGGGAATTTTGAGGTCTAAAATGGGCCTCATAAGAAAAATGTACAACAAAAATAAAATTTATAACAACCAATAGGATTCAATATGATGATGTCATCCATAATGGATGATTCACCATTTTTGGAGTAAAAAAGTAAAAATATTAAAAAATAATAAAATAATAAAACTACTTTTTCAACTCGTATTTTAAACTTATCTCCCAAACTTTTTACTCAAATTTCGAGCGGGAGTACTCGTTGGATGCGGAATTTAATTCCTCATCCAAGGAGTACCCATGTTGCATACTTTCGATGAACTCTTCTACACGAAAAATGAGAAATACATAAAAAAAACGTGATTGTAATCACGTTTTTTTATGTATTTCTCATTTTTCGTGTAGTAGGACCCATCAAAAGTATGCAACATGGGTACTCCTTGGATGGGGAATTAAATTCCGCATCCAACAAGTACTCCCGCTCAAAATTTGAGTAAAAACTTTGGGAGATAAGTTGAAAATATGAATTGAAAAAGTAGTTTTTTCATTTTTCCCTCTAAAATTTGATGATGTCATCAAATCTTATTAGATTTTTTTCCACTATTATTTTATAATTTCCTTAGGAGGCCCATTTTAGACCTCAAAATTCCCCTAATGCCGGGAAACAAAGTGACAGGTTCTTTCAGCATTTGATTATTCATCCAATAAATTGGTAATGTCATTCTCGAAGCCTACAGTGGCTGAGCCAAAATCAGTGGCAGATTATTCCAAAACAGATTTTGAAGTGGATGCAGATGCCATTCATGAATTAGATCAAATTGAATTTCATAGGAGCAATACTGAAATGCTATATTCCAAAATTGTCAATAAAACTATGAAATCAATTAGGCTTGAGAAAACAGTGCTCAACCTCCAAAATCAAATGAGGTTGGACAAAGCCTCACTGTATGCTAATAATTTAAGAATAAAAGCACTAGAAGATATAGTGATTGAAGCAGGGGGTGACCCAGCCAACATTGAAGGGGCATAAGTCTTAATTAAACAGAAAAATGAGGATATAGCTGCTCTTAGAAAACAATTGAAGTTGCCTCAGAGTGAAAACTCTCAAGCAAAAGAAATTCTATGGCAAAAAACAGAGAATGATGATTTAAAGCAGCTTGTACATCAAATGACAGATCAGATAAAAACAATGGAAAGTCAAATAGAAGCTATAATGAAAGAGAATGAAGAACTAAGAAAAGCACAACCAATGGTCATTCCTACAGTGATCCCCACTGTAAACACGGCTATACCATCTACTTTGGCAGAACACTTGGCACCGAAAGGAGTACTGCCAACTGCAGTGCCAATTACTTCTCTAATCTTTGCCTCTTCTTCTTCATCCTCACAGAGGAGCACACTACAAGACCAAGATAAAGAGATTCTTAGTTTGAAAGGCACTATTAAAAATTTAGAAAAATCAAAAAATGATGCCTTGATTACTTCTAGAGGACATGAGCAAAGGGCTGATCGACTACAAGAATAGGTAAAGATTCTGCAAGCACAAGTAAATCTTATAGATCAAGTGGCCTTTATAAAAAATCATTTATGGACCAAAATTATTGATGGCATTCATTCTCAATGGCCTTCAATTCGGATAATTTATGAACAGAGGGAGTTACTTCAAGTTGCTAGTGCAGAGATTGACAAGACTAAGTGGGAAATTGACAAAAAACCAACCCAAGCAATCCAACTCATAGCTTTTTTAAACAGTAAAACCAGGGAAGAGTTGGAAGAATTGAAAATTGTTGATAGAACAGAAACCATTATTCAAATCAAAAAGGTCCTGAACAAAAGAAACATAATGAGTAATCTAGAGGACCGATGTAAAGGCATGAATTTATCCATCTCAAGATTTTTAGCCAAATACAAAACATTGTCAAAAGCAGGTTTGCCTGATATTCACGCATTGAATGACAAGTTAATGCCTCAGAAAGATTATGATCTAAAAATCAGAAATCATGCAAAAGAGCAAGCCAGACAACAACTGCCTCAAGGATCACCAACAGGCAGAATACTTCTTCAGTATTTTGAAAATATGTTCTTTTTAGATAATGAGATCAGGCATATGTTCACTATAAAGCCTAACTTTGCCAAGTATACAGAGGTAGATGAAAGTTACAGAAAATTGAAGACTATGAAGATCCCCTCTGCAGAAAAGTGGCAAGAATTCACAGATCTGCTGTGAATTTAATGGATAAAAAACAAGAAATTCACTTGGAAATTCATTTTTTATTGTTACCTCAAATGGTAAAAATACAGGGCTAAAGTGCACAACAACAATCAGTTCAAATTAGAATAATCAGTTCTATTTTTTCTTGTAAAAAGGTAACAGCTTGCAAACTATTTTGCAGTTGTCCCTCTTTTTAAGTTTTCTTTCCTATTTTTTATTAAAACATTATCTCAATTCCTGAGATATTTTGTAAACATTTTTTTGTATAAATAATTCACAATTCGAAGTATTCAGTGTGAATAAAATTTCTCAAGACAACTATAGTTCGTTCTCTCTACTTGGCATTTTAATGTTTTCTACTTTGTTCGTGCTCTCTACTTGGCCATTGGCCTGTGGGTGATATGGAGTTGTAATCTTGTGCTGAATGTGGTAGTTTTGCAATGTTTCAGCTAATTTATTACCTACAAATTGTGGTTCTCCATCTGTGATTATGTCCCTTGGGAGACCATAGCGCACAAAGATTTGGAAAAGAAACTGTACTACAGAGTCCTCTGTAGCTTTTGAAATTGCCTCTGCTTCGACCCACTTAGTGACATATTCGGTTGCAACTAGGATGTATGTTTTTTGGTTTGAGGGAGGACTAATAGGGCCAACAAAATCAAGTGCCCAATGTTCAAATGGTTCAATCACTAGTTGAGGGTTCAAAGGCATTTCATCAGACTGCCTAGGGCGTCTTGCCCTTTGGCAGCTATCACAGGCCTGCACGAATTTTTTGGCATCCTTAAAGATGGTAGGCCAGTAATAGTCTGTTCGTAAAACCTTATGGGCAGTTCTACGGTTCCCAGTTAGATCCCCTTCTTCAATCTTCTTATCTGTATCTTAAGGATTCTTAAGTGCCCTTTTGTTCAGATTTCATCCACTCCATCAAATCAAGCCTATACATAGCTTTAGAAGGTCACCTATCTTGCCCTTAGCATATTTGCGTCTCTGAGCCTTATTTCTTAGTTCTGCTTGCCTAGAGAGTTGACTCCATTGCCAAATATTCTGGTAGATCCTTCTGGTTTACCTTGAAATCTCTTTATTCCCACCAATCTTTTAAAATCAAACCCAAATACACAATCATAGCTAGCCTAATATCTGTTACTAAAACAAAGCTAAATCATATGGAGAGATCCCTCTCTGGAGTTCAAGAAGGCTAGATCTTGAATTCCCAAAGCGGTTCTTGGTTACCCCTGGTGTTCTTAACTACAAAATCCCTATCCCACAACCTGAGAATTACTAGGGTGATAACAGGCCTTGGGGGTATTATGATCCTTGGAGGAAACTCCCACAGCTAGAAGAGTTGACAAAGAAAATTGGATCGAGTACAAAGGTGTGGCAGGTGGGTTTTACCCTGCACCAATTGTTATGGTGCATATATGATGTGTATTACAGTTTATCTTATAATTTTGTTGAAGTAGCATACAACAATTTACATAGTGATATGAGAACCACTCTCTAGAGTATACATCGATTTTTTACACATGGCTTTTCAGTTACTTTTTAAGATATATCATTGGTGATGATCACATGATTATATAATGAACCATTAAGTTGAACTATGAAATTATTCCTCACAACACACACACACATATTGATGAATTAATAATTTTTCTCATATAATTTTTTTAATCTATTTTGAAAAAAAAAATTATATATAATTATTTCTAAGAAGAACAAGAGAGAATTCCTTACCATATATTCGTAAAACATATAATAGCAAGAAAATTAATCTATTGAAATTTCATTTCCAAACATATTCATGGAGTAAAATGAAGATTAAAAGGAGATATTCATGGATTTACCTATAACATCACCTCACAATTAAGAATGTAAATGTACAATATTGATGATACATAGGTTAGGAGAAAATTAATCTATTGAAATTTCATTTCCAAACATATTCATGGAGTAAAATGAGGATTAAAAAGAGATATTTATGAATTTACTTATAGCATCACCTCATAAAAGTGTAAATGTCCAATATTGATAAAATTTATTTATATATGATAAATAATAAACCTTTATCTCACATGTATCATATAATCTTATAAAAAAACAATTGCACCGGGGGTGCAATCCTCAAAACTTTTAAACTGTCTAATGTATATGTACCTATTTAAAGTATTCGGGGCCCACATTACAAATGCCCAAAGTGAAATATTTGTGCATATGTTATATATGAGCCAACGGTTTAAATAACTATTGGGCGGTGAAACAAAACTTATAACAAAACATTAATAAAACTATATCATACGTTCAGACTTCAAAAAAAATAAACCCGATTTCAATCACAAATTCGCGTTCCAAAATAGCCTGCTAATGTCACCCTAATTTGTGACGCGAAAACTTCATAGAATACGCCATATAAAAATTCGGGTCCGTTTTTTGGCTTTTCGTACGGAGGAAAACTGTGACGCGAAAATCAAATTAATTCTGCCCTATAATGTTTCGGGTCCGGAATTCCACAATGCAGACGGGCCAAAAAATAACGCGATCGAATCGCCTGCTTCCACGTGGATGGCTGATTTGGTCTGTGGTCTGTGGGACCACGTTCTTCTAAATTAAAATCTCCCGCTTTTACTATTAAATTGCTCTATTTCCAAAACAATACAGTGCTCTGTTTTTAAGTGTGCAGGGACTGTGATTTCAAAACCAAAATTGACTGTTCATCAGTTTTAGAAAGCCGCTGTTTGACAGAGCCATTCAAACAGATTTAGAAAGCAGCCAGAGGACAAGGTAGGTAGTTGAAATTAATATTTCAACATCCCTCATTCACTGAGAATACCCTCCTTGGTGCCTTCTTCGCCAGACTACGATGTGTTCATCAACAGTCATGAACCCGATGTCCGTTTCTTCTCCAGGCATCTTCACAACAGTCTTGTTTCCAGAGGATTGCGAGTCTTTCTCGACAGCATAGAATTGCAGGCTGGACAATCCATACCTTCACAAATCAAATACGCAATTAAAGGACCTCTCTCATTATTACTATTTTCTCTCTCCAAATTATGCGCAATCGTAAAGGTGCCTCCATTAACTACTCCTCGCCTTGTTTGCTACGTAAGCGAGCCATTTTACGCAAAGGCATATAACTATCGTTTGTGCATATAGTGTCATTATACCAACGGCACGACCAGAGCTGTGTTGTGGATATAAACGTGTGTTCACGACCATGAACGTGTATGACAAAGCGTCATTGCTTGTTTGCCTCCAAGCGTACGCAATTGCGACACTTAGACATTGTGTCACAATTGCGGCGTTTGGAAGTAGCCGTCGCAATAGCGATGCTTTGGGGCATAGTGTTGCAATTGCGACGTCTTCCTTCAAACGTCAAAATTAAGCACTTTGTCTGAAAGTGTGAGTATTCGACACATTTCTCTAGACGTCGGTATAGCGATGGTTTAAGGCTGGAGATTGAAAAAAATTTGAGAAATTTCCAGGCATTTTGGTCGAAAGTGTCGGAACAGTATGAGGCCTAAGCAAATGTCCTGATGTGATTATAAGAATGTTGATAATCATGGTCGTAAATCATGGAATAAAAAATATTGTCATTTTTTTAGTTTACATAACCATGTGTTTGCGGGTGTTGAAAGAATGGCAACACAAAGGAGGATGAGGCATGAAATCTTCTCCACAACATGAAATAAATTAGTCCAGCGAGGTACATGGAGAAGAAGACTCATTGCGATTATTGTGACCGGGAAGTGGCCATCAAAGAGCCACGTGTTGGAGACCTCATCCTGAGTAGTGCACTTAAAGACAAAGCACCGTGCATGAACCGATCGAAAGAGAGCTGATCGACGAGGAATCTCCTGAGGGAATGGCCCATTCACTTTTCTAGAGGTTTTTATAGTTATTTTCTAGATATGTTAGCTTGTCATGGCCGTTTTTGTAAATCATATGTTGCATTTTTACTAGCCCTTAAAAGCGATGATGTTTTTTTTTTCCATCTTTGTTTTCAACAACTATGATATTTTGGCCTTGTCATATAAGTCATATGACGCATTTTCTTTCATGTAAAAGTGATGATGTGTTTTGCCATCACTTCGAAATGTATTTAATGATGTTTTAGTATTGTAATGATAAAGTAGGTGTGATTTCAATTTTTATGTAACTTGAACACGGAAGTAAATGTTATAAAATCGTGGCAAGTATGGAAATGTTTGGATCATAGTTATAGCGGTGTTGGCTCATCACTTAAGGCTACGAAGAAAAAATGTGAAGGAGATGGAAGGGTGACCTTTACCCGGGACACTTGTGGTGCGGACATTGCTTCCCTGACGATTCTTGATTATTGTTGATGCTGGAGGACCAAAAGCTCCGTGCGGGAGGATTGATCCAGTGGCTTGAACACACGAGCCGATGAAAGCTCAAAAATAAAAGTTTTCAGATTTATCTCATACTAGGTTCAATTTGAAGAGTTCTTCGCCTTGCTAGCAACGGTGTGAATGGCGCGCAATCCGAGTATTATAAAGAAATTTGAAATAGGTTTGAAATTTTGTTAAAGACGAGGGAAGTGGGGCCCACAACATGCCACATGGTGTCTCGGTAGGCATGGGATCAACATGGCAAGCCCTAAAACATGGCATGTCGCTCCTCAAGTGGCCCCTTGCCCTACGGAAAAGACAAAACAAAATGATATTTAATTCCCACATTAAAAAAAAAAAAAAAAAAACTATATATTAAATATAGCTATTAAAATAATAGAAAATCAATTTGAATACTGATGAAAATTTTATGCTAGCAAAATGTATCAATGTCGTTGAGGTCTATATTAAACAAAACCTCCATTTTTTTTGAGAGTCGTTACAATATGGAGATACGAATTCCATATATTATATAGTTTGAAAACACTATATTAAAACTAAAACAGAGCTTTAAATAATATTGGACTCAATTGGATTCATTCAAAACCTCCCAGCAACTATCTTAATATGATTATGCCAACCAATGTGCCAACTTCACACTTTGTCTTAACTAATCCTCACACTTTGTTATAAAATGCCATTCCGATAGTTCAGGAAACACTTCGAGAGAATGATGAAGAATACATGAAGATGAGGGGCCTGGAGAGCCAATGGATCGATGAGCAAAGAAGAGGCAAGATAGAAAAGTGAAGTGTGTGCATGCGGTTCAGTGCAGATGGTGCACACACAGTTGAGAATCCTTTTTGATGCAAGGGAATATTTTGATCTGAGAAATTAAAATTTTCACAATGTATTAAAATTTATGTAATTTAACCAAAATTTCAGGGAACATGATAGTGCGCTATATTTTCCTTTTGGCCGATTGTTTTATAGATTACTTGTTGTTAGGCAGGGTCTCCCAAAGACTATGAATTTTGTCCAATTTTGTATAGTTTTTATTGCTATTTCTGGGGGTTTTGGGGTGGGCAAAGCCCCTAACACATTGTAAATGGGTCAAGGGTAGACCCGAGAGTCCGCAAACCACGGTTTGGAGCCGTTAGATACATGAGATAAATTACTATAAATAGATGAACCCTTTTTAGGAAGGTAATAAAGTAGGGATGAATAGAGATTGATGCAAAGTACGCAATGTTAGATGCATTGGTAGGGTTGTTTGGGTTAGGATCCCACTCATTGGCTATGTACATGAAAGGTCTCTTTCTTCGTGTGTGTAGAACACGCGGTTGTGTGCACGGAGTGGTAATTGGGGAATGTAAGAGGATTTTGAGTGATATAAACATACATAAGTATTGTGGATATATGATGTTATCTATATTTGTCTATTATTTATGGTTAGTCTGGAGACTTAAGTTATATGATGATGTATACGGCTTAATAGTATATTTGTCTATGTTATGGTAAATGTATACGTGATCATTGTCCGTACCAAATATTCTATTATGTGATTATAGCTAATAGTACGCACATGGATGCAAGCCTATTGTTTAGATACGATAAGAATGTATTCTAGTTATTTATTGAAACTCCTACGAACGACCTACAGGTGTAGATCCCCGTAAACTGCCAGGACCGACTTCGGCTTACCTTTTAACTTCTCTCTCCCGGTGCGGAGGCACGGTTCACAACGGCCTCCCATCTTTTGCTTCGGGTGAGACTTTGGCACACGTAAGCGAGTCATTGCCGAAAAAGGATAGTAGTATAGGGGTTTGTTGACAAACCTTAACTACTCAGAGACACAGGTCGGGACCCCTCGAGCCGAAAAATGGTTTCGTTCTTTGGGACGGAGAATTTTGAGAGAGATCGGGTAATGCCAAAGGTGTATTGGAAACACAGAAAGAAAATAAACCAATGAATGGTTTGAAAAAACAAGTTCATGGTCGCAATAAAAATAAAAGCTGCGAGTAATAATTTGACCATCGAAAAGTGGAAGAATAAGTATATTTTCACGGAGAACTATGGGATCTTCTTTCATTAATTGCGATCGAGCTCCGGGAGTGGCTCGCAAGGGGTGAGTCGGAGCCCAGTGTTGGAAAGAGCGAGCGGGTCACAATTGAACCTAGAATGGATCTAGCGCGAGTTAGAAGAGACCGATAACACCGTTACTCGCACGGTAGATCAACGGGTGGATAGTGTGATAGGAGGATTGTGACTAAATTTTCATTTGATCAATTTGTATCTACTCAAAGCGGAGCGGAGGTTCTTCAGGGTTTCGGGGTAAGTTTTGAAAAACTTTGCCATTGCGATTAAGATCTTGTTGTGCGAAAAAGGAATTTTGTGTAGCCATACGGAAGTGAATATGGAAAGCTCAGAGCCGGAGTGATGGCACAATGCGATGGCGGCCCTCTGAAATTCTTAAAGGAGAGGATGATCTCTCCTACGATTGGTAAATTTTTCTATGTAGCCTATGTTGTTCACCTTGTCTGGTGACCACTCATGAGGCCTGTTCACCTCCACCCCAACAGAAGACGATATGGTTGTGCACATGAAGCTACTATTTCCCAAGGTGTGGAGTGATAGGAGACTTATGGATGAAGGTGGTTTGTCGCGGGATCGGTATGGAATGTTAAGAACATAGTAGCGATCTTTGAGTAAATGAGCTGAGTATCATGGCATAACGAGAGGCACGGAGGCGGTATGGGACAGTGATCAACATGTGAATGCAACTATTGAAGAAATTAAGAATGCATTAAACAACAGTTCAAGAAACCTAGTCCTACTCTCGGACAATGTGACTTTTAGGACTTCAGCGAGGACCCTCTCGATGCAGCCATGGGAAGCGGATCAACGATTAAAAAATGAAGTCGAGAAGGATTAAGTGTGGTAAGCGAAGCTTACACAGGTATGGATTCATTGCTATGTTTATACCCCGCGTACTATGGGTCACCAAGCCGTGGAAACACGGAGAAGGCCTTGGAGGTTTCCACTGGCTTCAGATTTTTGAATGATGCTGGGTTAGGAGTACGGAGTAAGACGGCTAAGCAATACATGGATAATAAAATCTCTCCCACACACAAAAAAAAAAAAAAAAAAAAAAACGAGAACCAGGCTTGACCCGGAAATATGGTATATGATGCGGGGTGATTTCCACACCAAGATAGCTGTCGCACAGCACGACTACATCTAGGCAGAGGACCACGGCCGTGCCGCCCCAAGGGAAGAAAGCTGCGGGACCAAGTGGGCCGACGCTATGGTGCGATGACTTCCGCGTTCATGGGTTGCATGATACCCAGCACACCCACAGCAACACTGCCGCATATATCCCCGAAGTAAAACAATAGTGGTGTGAGTTTTGTGAAGGTACGTAGGACATGGCAAGGACGAAGCGCGCCCGATATGATCGATGATCAGTTGGGGAAACGTATATGAGGAGTACCGATCGGACCCCTCATCCCTGGTCCCACCAGCAGGTACTCGGAGGATCCCCGGCCGAGGAGGCAAGGGAAGGGGGACGGGGAGGAAGCCATGAGGGGAGGGGTGAGGGCCAGTGTGCTATGGTGTGGGGAAATAGGGTGCTTTTGAGAGGGTTATGAACCCAACAGGAAATCCCAGAATGCTGACCATGGACCATGTGATCGAGAATTTGCTGAGTGTAGTGGCCAAGGTATAGGAAAAACAACAGACTCCTACATAATGTTGAGGCTGAAGGCGGAACCTCGTGAAGAGGATTAGCGAGCATTAATGTAATAACACACGGTGTTGTGTACGGAGGATATGTGGAAAGAGCTACGACGGAGTCTGCGGTTGTAAGCAACTACTAAGCGAAAAATGTGGAAGCTGGAGGAGAAGAAGAGACCTTTGACGCGGCCAGAAAGATTAATGCTCAAAATGAAGGACATGGCTCCATGATGGAATCGAAGATGAGGTCAAACCATTCTTGCGGCCCCATTCGCGGTATCGCAATCAACGAGGCCGTGAAAACCTCCACCGACCTTACCTGACGGTTGTCCCCGGGCGTAGACCCGGTCACGGTCAGGATGTTGCTGTAAACTTTATGATGAAGAACCTGTGAGCGCGAAAATGTGGGGTCAATGCCTGATTGAACGATTGCAGATGGTGGTATTCTGAGCCTAGGGTTAGAGATACAGTCTGTACTACCTAGCGGAACTTGAAACAGTAGGAGAATAGGTAGAATGGTCTCTATCCATTGCCCCTGGCTATCAAAAATATCCTGCCATTAGAGGAGATTGTCAAATATGGTAGTGATGCTCCTTGGAGGCTAAGGTATGGGGTAGATTTGAGGTAAGTGATTTAATAGAAGATATGGACCCTTACCTAGTACTCCTAGGATTGGTTGGGCCATTGATGGGTGGAATTATCAACTTGAAGAAACGAATCATGGTGTTTGAAAGAGAGGGAACTCGGGTGATGTTAGTACCCTTAGACCACAGCAGAAGGAGAAAGGTACACAGGAGCTGGTGTGTGTGGGGAAGACGGGGATGGATGCTGTCTGTAAAGCTAACCATAGAGGATGAACACTAGATCAACTATGGCCAGAACGTTATGCCTTCTTTAGGCGGGAGAAGGAAAACGAATGTGTCTCTCACTCAATGAAGAATTAGAAGATTGGAAAAGCAGGCGCATGAAATCTACCTACTGCTTTGTCTTTGTCTCTGATTACAGAATTCTGATGCTCTATCTTCCATGGTAAGAGAAGTGCCTGCTTTGGTGGATTCGAGTAAAATTTGCCAAAAATTTTTGTGAGCCAGGCGGGGTTCTCCAGAGTGAGCTATGTGGCTCTTATTTGGAGCTATGCGCGCAACGCCAGCAGATGATGGGACACATAGGGGCGTTCCCGGGGAACCTGGAGAATGTGAGGATATGATACAGTACTACGGTTTGAACCTCGGCCCCGGTGTGCATGTCGAAAGTTCCGGGGCTGGGATATCCCATGGCTTACTTATTTTCTGGATGAAGCGATGGTGCAATCGTACCTTACAAAAGAATGGGTTCACTTGTTTATTCTGTGCCTTGGGACAAGTTCCGTTGTCTAGTATCTCGATGCGAAGAGTTATAGCGCACCAGCTGTGGACAACCTAAGAGATGAATTTGCGGGAACATTTGGATTAACGGGAGGATTGGAGGTGCTTGAGGGGCTCTTGAACTCCTCCCAGCACGTTCGATTGAATGAATCTGGCCACAATGATGCAGAGAGGACCTACTGAAACAAAGATTTACGATAATGTTGAGCTCTTTGACCACCATGGGAAGGTGTGATGCAGATCCACGCAAGGTAGTCAGCATGGAGAACACGATTGTAGGACCTCGATACATGAGCGAGTTAATGCAAAACACAAAACATGAAGCGTTGATGTCGATACGACAGTATAACCCAAGCGAGTTGTGATTTGGGGTATGGATGATGGGACAACGAGTGATTAAGACTAATCATGAGCGTCCGATACGAAATGTTCGGGACCTAAGGGAGTCATGGGGAACTTGGAGTGGTATGCTGCCGTCTCCTCCATGTTCCGAGATGCCGGTATGAGAACTGTGACACTTACTGTGTACGAGGGTGGTCGAGGTACGGTGACACGCAACATCGGTCCACAGTCAAAACCCGACTCCAGGCGCCGTGAATGTTGGGACATGGGCTGCTATATGTAAAAATCCGGTCGAGGACGCCGATCACGGCACGAAGACACTACCAACATGATACTGGTCGGTTGGGATGACGTGCGCCAAAAACACGAAAAACTCGAGCAGGATGGTGTGCACCTATTCTCCACTTGCCTCTGCTGGAGCAATGAATGGTTCTAATAAACAACAACGAATACTCATGAAGTTCGATGTACCATGACTTGGCCGGGGACGGTAATCACACAATCACATATACTAGTGAGACGATCTCGGGTCTGTGGCAGTATACCTGCCGGTGGGGAAGGTTGGCCTGACCTGTAGGCTAAAAGTATCGATTACCCTGCTGGTGGGGATGCCATAAAGGCGATTGCGGATGTTGTGGGTTTGACACTTTGAGAATGTTTGTGTTGGGGAGAAGTCGCAGGCAGACGCCGGGGATGTAGATGATGAAAATCATCATCTAAGCAGGAAAAGTTCGAGTGACAGACGAATCCTTGTCTGGAGGTTGGGGCAGGTGAAGAGATTTTAAAATGTTGCTTGTTACTTAAATAGGAACAGTGCGGTGCGCATTTTGCAAGATCTCTCACATTCTGAGCCAGAGACATCATCCCTAATAAAATATTTTAAAGTCTGACAAAAAAATAGTGCTTGTCGAGTGGTGGGCTTTGTGTCACACCCCTCGAAATACTACTTTCAATAGGCCATGCCTGAGAAGTATGCGCAACTACGAAAGATATGTGAGTTCTTCTCTTGGTGTCAGTGGCCGTATAAGGGTACGAAGATTTGACTCATAACAAATTTCAGATTGAAGGAATCAATGATGGTGGGTGCATGAGAATGCGGGAGGAGTGCTTAGGGCGTGAGAGTGTATTTGAGCGCATAAGGTGTGAAAACAACCTTCATTTCAGTAGTATGTTTAACAGCAGTGCCGTTGGATGGAGCAAACGTTGGCATTTAATCGACGTTTTGGAAGATTTTTAACGTTTACTTGATGGTAAAATCTTGGAGAGTACGAAGTCCCTAGTGTTGGGCGATGCCAGAATAAAATAGGTGAGATAAATTTAAACCACAGGGTTCCATATTTAACATCGACAACATGTATCTTGGGATTTATTCACCAGGGAAAAATTGTGCTATAAAGTCATCCTTTCTAGCAACTCGTTCAAATACGACGGCCCTAAAACGGTAGCAACCACAGGTTTCTGTTGCAACATTGAGAATGACGGCCATGAACACGAACTCTCGGGCTGAAGGTAACCTCGATGAACCAGACCTGTGAGAAGTGGGTGGGGGTTGAATCCGTCTCGAAGAAAATCCTCTCTACACAGGCCCTACTAAAAAAAGGAAAAAGAAAAATCTCAAGGCTCGGGCAAGCTGAAGCCTCAGGAAATGGGTACACGCAGAAATCCATCTCACGAAACGACGAAATCACGAGGCTGCGCAGAGGGCCCAACCCGTGGGGATGATCATTGGCTGCCCCCCTTCCGCGTGCGACCACGTGAGGCATCGCGCACACACCAAAGAACCTCGATGTCTTGATCACCTACTGTGGAATCTGCGTTGCAGGGGAAGGTCTTCATCATAGGTGATCTATTTTATGTATCGCAGAAGTTAAGTTAAGCCGATCATGATTTGGCGGCCAATTTTGAGGCCTTCCACGAGCTAAGGCTCGAGGTGCATACCTTGATATAGTTCATGGCGATGATGGGGTCAGTATTCCCACAGTTCTGAGTACGTGCGTTTGGCGGGGGTTCGGGCTCTAAATCTTTATTGGATGCCCCACTTTGAATACTAAAATGTAACAAATAGGCTCGCACGACAATTGCTCGCACTAATTCATAGTGAATGTACGTGGATCCGGGAAAATATCCCCATTGTATTTAACGATCGTGCATGGGATAATTTGGTCTCCTCATGAGTGGCCCAGACACGTTGTGGGTAGAAATACTAGAGGTGGAGGCTGGGGTTCATGGCAGTATCATGTGGACCCGTAATACTCATGGATTTGTCATCAAGACGAAGTAGGTGACCAAGGTATGCGGTTAGGCTGTCTTTGTTAGCATGTGAAATGATGAGGAAGTGTCGGGTCACCTGTTCCAGCCTATGTCATTCGATTGACGACCAATGTGTGAAAGGGGTATGTTTTAGCGGAAGCACAATATTTGTGCGATGAGTTTCTAACCATCGATAGCAGGTCCCGGGGAGCAGTCGTGCCTTTTGTTACTCTTGGTTGTTGTTTCTTATAGCGGTGGCTTCGAGAGCTCTCAGTACGTCCTCACGAGATTACCTCGGACATGTCTTTGTTGAAAATGCAGCAAGATGATGGAGCTTAGTGAAATGAAGTCGCCTTCCTTAAGTGGGCCCGCGGGGAAAATTAAAACAAAATCTATTTTTAGACTATGTCTATTTTTAGACATATGGAGCATGGTTAGGGGATTCAGTTTGAGATTCTTGAAGTATGTCATGTTGGTAAAAATAGATGGACTCTATTTTGGGAGTCGAAGAGGTCGAAGTCTATTTTTAGGCCTCTCCTTAAAACGGGAAGTCAGTATTAATTTACCCTTAATAATATTTAGACTATAGGCTGTCGATTTACTCTCTTGAACATGATTCGAGCTACGAAGTGACTCATGCATCGACAGAGGAATCACGTGGTTCCCAAGGGTTTGATGGCATCATGCATGGTTGACTTCGATTGGACTTGAGTTGCGGAAGTTTGGAGGAGTTAATGAGACGACTAGTGGAGTTGTGTTCGTTTATTTTAGTTATTTGGTTAAAGGATTAGTTTAACTAGCTAATAAATTAGTTACAGGTGAGTGAATTAAATATTATTTAATTCATTAATTAGTAACTCATTATTCAACTCAAGAACACATCAGTTCACTACGATTACGCAGTCGATTCGGTGGAGACCGAGTGAAAGAGGTAGATGAAAGGGTAGATTTAGCTATCGGTTGTGACTATCTTGTTGCTATTTTGCAACACACGGATAAGTGGAGTAAGCCCATGAGGATTGCACGGATTGTTTGGTGGTTATCATATAAAGAGAGCCATCCACAGCATTGAAACACGGAATAGAGGTAGCTATCGGGTGGCGGAGATATTGGAGCATGTGTTTTGCTAGTCTAGCTTGATTAGTGTGTAGCAATTGGAGAGTTGTCTTTGAGAGCTTGTGAGGAGCTTTGTACAATGATTGTTACATGATCTCTATGACATTATAATATAAACAATAGTTGCGGGGGTTTTCAGCTATAAGCTTCCCCATACATGCTTGTGTTAATGTGTATGATGATTTGATGTGTGTTATCGCTTGGTTATTTCCGCATGTGTGATGATGCTGAGGTTGATGCGGGTGGAAGAGATTGTGTTGTGTATGGAGAGTTCAAATAGTATATGACGGGGATAGTCTCGGTGGATAATTAATCATTATTCTCTAGTGCCCCTACATGGTATAGGAGCTATTGGGATTCATATTGATCATCACGATGATTACAAACTTATTTGATGTGTTTTGCATACGGGCCGAGTAGCACTACGGATTCATCTTGCTTCGGAAAGTGAAAGGTACGGTAAATGCCCTGTACCCGGTCGATCTCTGTGCTAGAAATAATTTGTTCTCACGATCTAGAGCGGGCGAAGCTTTGAGTGGAATTCGAAATTTTGCGGCGGTTTGTTTTTCTTGTTTCGGTCATTGAAAATGTCTTTCAACGTTTGCGACTCGAATATGCTCTTGAAGGCGGGTTCGAATTATGTTGCATGGAAGGATCGCATGGAAAACGGTATTAGAAGAGAATGGTATGAAGGAGTTCATAGATACGGATGTCCAAAAGCCTTACGATCTGCTGAGAGTCGATGCATGGCAAAGAGAATGGCGAAGTGTCGAAGGATCTGTTGGAGGGCGTCGAGGATCATATTTTTATCCCGACTGTGGAAGGCTACTCCATATTTAATGTGGTGACTTGTGGGATCTGTTCCGAGGTAAAGGTGACCAAAGGAAGAGTACCGGCACTCAAAGATAAGCTCGGGAACATCAAGATGGAGAAGGGCGACGATTGTCGCCAAATACCTCGAAGTTCACTCGGTGCGAGAGATGAGGCCGGGAAGTGTGGGGGTGTTGTCGAAGACGAGGACATCGTCGACTGGCTCTCCTTGGTCTTGAGAGGGCTTGGCACTCATATCAAGATAGTGTCAATGGTCGGGAGAAGGTGCGGGGATGGGAGCGCCTTTAGGCGGATCTCATGCGGAGGAGATAAGGAGGACTGCCTCGAGATGGATCTTCATCGGGCGATGAAAGCGCACTTTAGTTGCAAAAGAAGGGAAGGGTAAGAAAACCTCTCATTCTGGTGCAGGGGCAAGCTTCGAGGATATGGCGAAAGTGAAGTGTTTTCCGCGCAGTCACGGACATTGTGCTGCAATTCTTAAAGAAGAAGAAGAAGAAACAAACGGCGAGAAGATGCGAGATGGAGAAGCTTTGGCTTCACGATTCGAGCTTGACTTTTCAGTCGCATGCTTGGTTTCAAGTGTGATGGTATCGGTGTGGTTCTTGGACGGTGCGTCATTTCATATGACGGGAGATCGGGATTTGTTCTCGGATACGGAGGACAAGGATAAGGTGTGCACATCGAGATGGGCGATGATGGTAGATACGATGCGGCGAATGTCGGTGCCATATCCTTTCGGAGAATGCAGTAAACCCTTTGTATTGAAGGATGTCATGCATGCCTGGATTGAAGAAAGAACTTGATCTGTGGTGATGTTGGAGGATAAGGAGTATGATGTGGTCTTCGGCGAAGAGAAAAGCATTCTGCGCAATAAGACTGCGGAGAGACCGAGGAAGATAGGGGTTCGAACTAAGAACCTTTATCGATTTGGGGTAGATGGTGTGACTATAGCCATGCGAAAGGCGGGAATGGTGAGCCGGGATGATGAGGGCGGCCCAGCGCGAGTTGGGCCACCTTCACCATGGAGCTGCAGAAGATGCCGCAGCAGTTTCCTCTTGGGCTTCCTAAGGGCACTCTTGCGCGGTCGGATCGGTCACCGAGGGTGTGCTTTAGGGAAGTATGTGAAAGCCACCTTTCACGAGAAGGATGATCGCGCCACAACGATCCTTGAGAGAGTTCACACGGACGTGTGTGGTCCTTTCTCGATTCTTCGACGACAAAGCACAAGTATTATGGTCTTTGTTGATGATTTCTCTCGAAAGTGCTAGATCTTCTTCATCGAGAAGAAGACGTACATTCGCGAAGTTGCGAGTTTAAGCCTTTGAGTCGAGAAGGAGTCGGAGTAGAAGGTGATTGCTCTAAGGAGTGATAACGGTGGTGGTTCATCTCGGCTGAATTCCGAGGAGTTGGGCGTGAAGGGATTCGGAAGCTCATCACACCCGCAACCCCCGAGCGGAAACGGGGTGGGCGGCGCGGAAGAACGAACGATCGTGGAGTGCTTTGCACGGGCGATGTTGCATGATCGAGGCCTACCCCTTCACTTGTGCGGTGCAGGCATGCCGGCCATGGTAGTATATGTGCGAAACGGGTGTCCTCTAAAGGTTCTTGGCATGGTACACCGGAGAAGCATTCGGCAGAGGCCCCCGATATTTCCCATTTGCGGATTTTGGTTCCTCACACAATACACATGCATGTGACCGAAGGGATGTGAGAAGGAATACGGGTCAGGCTGTGAGGTTGGAGCTCATTTGTGGGGGCACAGCGATACACCCTCACCCAACTGTCGGACGTATGTTTCGAGCCGGTCGCGGGCGGTGATAACGACGAGGATATAAGAATTTCGGAGGGCTGCATGCGGTGTTCGCTTGAGAGGGAGCTACACTTGCATGCGGATGAGGAAGTGGTTCTGGAGGCTTACGGATGTGGATCAGCCACAAGAGAGTTCGGGGAGGTGGAAGAAACCACCGAGGCAGCGCCAACCATCGAGGGCGCATGCGCACTACGAAGAACGAGAACGGCGGCTCGAGATGCGAGGAGAAGGTTGTGGGACCACCTGCGGCCCACGGCGCAGACGAGAGGGCGATCCTTGGGATCGATACCTTTGGATACATGGCTCTTGTGAGTCAATGTGTTGTGAGCGAACCATCCTCTTTTGAGGAAGGTGGAGGAACCCACATGGGTTGATGCCATGATCGAGAAGATGATTCGATCGTCGGGAACGGTCACATGGGAGGGTGTCCCTAGGCCGTTGGGGGAAATCGAGTGGTGGACGGTTAGTGGATCTGAGTAAAAACGGCCGGTACAGTGGGAGTGTGGAGAAGTACAAGGCAAGATTTGTAGTGACTTTCATGAGATCGGGGATTGACTATGAGGGGAGCCTTTGCTGTTCGCAAGGTACTCTTCCATACGGACGATCCTTGCTCTCTCGGCCCGCGAGATGGGGTGGCACATTCTTCAGGTGGATGTGAAGACTACGTTCCTCGGTAAGGTTGTGAAGAAGATGTACATAGAGCGACACAGAAGGTTTGGATGCGGCGGTAGATGCTTATGTGCCGACTCGAGGAAACCTTTATGCGGGCTGAAGCCGAGGCACCTGCGATGCTTGGTACACTCGAATAGACAACTACTTCACGAGGCTTGGATTCTCCAGAGTGAAGGCGAGATCAAACTTTGTGCCGGTTGTGGTGGAGGGGCATGATCATCGTCTTTGTGTCTTGAATGATCTCGGTTGGTAGCGATGAGCGATTGATATGTGCAAGAGGATCTTGCAGTCGGGAATGAAGGACTTGGGCATCCTTCATTGACTGCTGGGATGGAGATTTGGCGTGACGGAAGATTTGTTTGTTTCTCGAGAGCGGTATGCCCGGAAGTTACGGAGAGGTTCAACATCTGGTACAACCTGATGACTTACACTCCTCTTCCTGGTAGGTGGAGGAAGGAGGATGCTACTTGACCCAGT
This sequence comes from Pinus albicaulis, assembly GCA_034641835.2. Lineage (NCBI taxonomy): Eukaryota > Viridiplantae > Streptophyta > Pinopsida > Pinales > Pinaceae > Pinus > Pinus albicaulis. The sequence goes on along the minus strand of CM076583.1, from coordinate 250,349,997 downwards.
GGTGGATGCCTTGTTTATCGCCGATTCGCGGGTAGGGTCGCTTATGTTCTGGTCAATACACGACCCGATATATGCTATGCTGTTAACCAGCTTTCGCAAGCTATGGTTAAGCCTACCAAGCTCTTCTGGAAGGCAGGCAAGCATGTATTCTTGTAGCTATATCCGAGCACATTCCGGGATATGTGTAGTGGGATAGGAGGATGGAGCGAAGCTTTAAAGCCTAACGATGCGATTTGGGCGGGGAGTCCAGCAATTGAAGAAACTGGAGTATTTTTTGTATTGGGTCGACAACAGTTTCTGTGGTACGAACGGTCCCGTGGCACTCAATTCAGTAGAGGCCGAATACATGGCAGCTAGCTTGGCTGCATGCGAGGCTATTTGGATGAGGAAGATCCTCGCAGGATTGTTCAGGTTGCATTTGGAGCCTACAGTGATCTACTGTGATAACCAGAGTTGCATTAAACTCTCGGCTAATCCAGTATTTCATGATAGGTCCAAACATATCGACATCAGGTACCATCATATCAGATATTGTGTTCAGCGGAGAATCATGATGCTTTCATATGTTCCCACGGAGGATCAGGATGCCGACATCCTGACGAAGGCGCTCACCAGGAGCAAGTTCGAATTCCACAGAGGGAGGATAGGGGTTGCAGATAATCCATATCTTGCTGAGAGGGAGTGTTGAAAATGCAGCAAGATGATGGAGCTTAGTGAAATGAAGTCGCCTTCACTAAGTGGGCCCGCAGGCGAATTCTGGCGCAAAGTCTATTTTTAGACATATGGAGCATGGTTCGGGGATTCCGGTTTGAGATTCTTGGAGCATTGGTCATGTTGGTAAAAATAGATGGGACTCTATTTTTGTGACCTATAGGTCGAAGAGGTCGAAGTCTATTTTTAGACTGCCTCTCCTAAAAATAGGGAAGTCAAATATTATTTACCCTTAATAATATTTGGACTCTAAACAGCAGTTTACTCTCTTGGAGCACTTCAATTCGAGCTACAGAAGTGGCTCATGCATCTGACAGAGGAATCACGTGATTCCCAAGGGTTTGATGGCACATGCATGGTTGACTTCAGTTAGGACTTCAGTGGCAGAAGTTTGGTGGAGTTAATGAGACAGCTAGTGGAGTTGTGTTATGTTTATTTTAGTTGAACTAGTTGAGATTAGTTTAACTAGCTAATCAATTAGTTATGAGTGGAGTGAATTAAATATTATTTAATTCATTAATTAGTAACTCATTATTCAACTCAAGAACACATCGGTTCACTACAGTGCATGATCAGTTCAGTGGAGACCAGTGAAAGAGGTAGATGAAAGGGTGGAGTTAGCTATCAGTTGTGACTATACTGTTGCTATTTGCAACACACAGATAGGTGGAGTAAGCCCATGAGGATTGCGCAGTTCAGGCTGGTGGTTTATCTATATAAAGAGGCCATCCCATAACATTGAAACACGCAATAGAGGCTGGCTATCAGGTGGCAGAGATTGGAGCATGTGTTTTTCTAGATCTAGCTTGATTAGTGTGTAGCAATTGGAGGTTGTGCTGAGAGCTTGTGAGGAGCTTTGTACAATGATTGTTACATGATCTCTATGACATTATAATATACACAATAGCTGTGGGGTTTTCCTTCTGCGCTTTCCCCATACATACTGTGTTAATGTGTATGATGATTTGATGTGTTATCGCTTGATTTTATTTCCGCATGTGTGATGATCTGAGTTGATCTGAGTGGAAGAGATTATGTGTTGTGTATGAAGTTCAAATAGTATGTGACCGGGATAGTCTCGGTGGATAATTAATCATTATTCAGCAAATTTCTACATGGTATCGGAGCTATTGAAGTTCAGATTGATCATCACAGTGATTACAAACTTATTTCGATAGACAGAGTCTGCATGCGGGCCAGGTAGCCTCCGGATTCATCTTTCTTCGGAAAGTGAAAGGTCTGGTAAATGCCCCTTACAGTCAATCTCTGTGCTAGAAATAATTTGTTCTCACAGATCTAGAGCGGTTGAGCTTTGAGGTGGAATTCAAATTTTGCAGCAGTTTTGTTTTCTTGGTGCCAGTGTTGAAAATGTCTTTCAACGGTTTGCGACTCGAATATGCTCTTGAAGGCAGTTCGAATTATGTTGCATGGAAGGATCGCATGGAAGAAGTATTAGAAGATAATGGTCTAAAGGATTTCGTAGATACGGATGTCCAAAAGCCCACTGATCCTGTTGAAGTCGATGCATGGCAAAAGAAGATGGCGAAATGTCGAAGGATCCTGTTGGAGGGCGTCAAGGATCATATTGTATCCAGCCTGCATGGAAAGGCTTCTCCATATTTAATGTGGAGAGCTTTGACGGATCTATTCCAGAGTAAGAGCGACCAAAGGAAGCTGGCGCTCAAAGATAAGCTCAGGAACATCAAGATGGAGAAAGGCGACAGTATCGCCAAATACCTCACGAAGTTCACTCAATGCAGAGATGAGCTGGGAAGTGTGGGGGTGACTGTCGAAGGCGAGGACATGGTCGACCTGGCTCTCCTTGGTCTTCCGAAGGCTTGGCACTCATATCAAGATAGTGTCAATGGTCGGGAGAAGCTGCCAGGATGGGAGCGCCTTTGGGCGGATCTCATGTAGGAGGAGATAAGGAGGACTACTCGAGATGGATCTTCATCAAAGGGAGCTGATGAAGAAAACTACGCTTTGGTTGCCAAAGAAAAGAAGGGGAAGGGTAAGAAAACCTCTCATTCTAGTGCAAAGGGCAAGAAGCAGGATATGGCGAAAGTGAAGTGTTTTCACTGCCATGATCACGGACATTATGCTACCAATTGTCCAAAGAATAAGAAGAACAAGCAAGCGGGAAGATCTGCAGATGGAGAAGCTTTGGCTTCACAGTTCGAGCTTGACTTTTCACTGATCGCATGCTTGGTTTCAAGTGTGCTGGGATCGGTGTGGTTCTTGGACAGCAGTGCGTCATTTCATATGACGGGAGATCGGGAGTTGTTCTCAGATCTGGAGGACAAAGATTTGGGTGTGCACATCGAGATGGGCGATGATGGTAGATACAGTGCGACTGGTATCGGTACCATATCCTTTCAGAGGGAGTCTGGTAAACCCTTTGTACTGAAGGATGTCATGCATGTACCTAGATTGAAGAAGAACTTGATCTCTGTGGCGACGTTGGAGGATAAGGGGTATGATATGGTCTTCAGCGAAGGAAAAGCATTCCTGCGCAATAAGACTACTGGAGAGACCCAGAAGATAGGGGTTCGAACCAAGAACCTTTATCAGTTGCAGGTAGATGGCTGCGCAGCTATGGCATGCAAGGCCGGAGAAGTGGTGAGCCGGGATGATGAGGGCGAGGGCGGCAGCACACGGGGAGGGTTGGAGCACCTTCTGCATGGGCTTTGAAGATTATAACGACGAATTTCTCTTGGGCTTCCTAAGGGCACTGCGCGCGGTCGGATGGGTGCAAGGGGTGTACTTTAGGGAAGTATGTGAAAGCCACCTTTCACGAGAAGGATAGTCGCGCCACGGCGATCCTTGAGAGAGTTCACACAGACGTGTGTGGTCCTTTCTCAGTTGCTTCGACAACAAAGCACAAGTATTATGTGATCTTTGTTGATGACTTCTCTCGAAAGTGCTGGATCTTCTTCATGCAAAAGAAGAGCGATATATTCGCGAAGTTCTGTGAGTTTAAAGCACTGGTCGAGAAGGAGTCGGGGAAGAAGGTGATTGCTCTGAGTGATAACGGTGGTGAATTCATCTCGGCTGAATTCAAGGAGTTCTGCAGCGCAGAAGGGATTCGGAGAGAGCTCATCGCACCCCATAACCCACAGCAGAACGGGGTGGCTGAGCGGAAGAACAAAACGATCGTGGGTGCTGCACGGGCGATGTTGCATGATCAGAGCCTACCCCTTCACTTGTGGGCTGAGGCATGCAATACAGCAGTGTATGTGCAGAACCATTGTCCTCACAAGGTTCTTGGCATGAGTACACCGGAGGAGGCTTATTCTGGCAAGAGGCCTGATATTTCCCATTTGCGAATTTTTGGTTCTCTTGTCTACATGCATGTGACGAAGGATGCGAGAAGGAAGCTGGATCCAACTGCTGAGGTTGGAATATTTGTGGGGTACACTGAAACACCTCACAACTACCGGGTATATTTGTGAGACAGTCGAAAGACTGTTGTGCGACGGGATATAAAATTTCAGGAGGAGAAAGCCATGCAGTGTTCGCTTGAGAGGGAGCTACACTTGCATGCAGATGAGGAGCTGTTAGTTCCTAAGGAGGAGCTTCCGGATGTGGATCAGCCACAAGAGGAGGATCAGGAGGTGGAAGAAACCACCCATGCAGCGCCAACCATCAGAGGGTGCATGCGCACTACAGAAGCTGAGCGACTGGCTCGGGATGCAGAGAAGGTTGTAGGACCACCTACAGCACAGCGCAGACAGAGACAGTCACCGGATCGGTACACTGGATACATGGCTCTTGTGAGTCAATGTGTTGTGACGGAGCTATCCTCTTTTGAGGAAGCTGTGGAGGAACCCGCATGGGTTGATGCCATGATCGAAGAATATGATTCGATCATCAGGAACAGTGCATGGGAGATTGTCCCAAGACCGGTTGGGAAATCAGTTGTAGGTTCGCGATGGATCTACAAGGTGAAGCAGGCGGCTGACGGGGGTGTGGAGAAGTACAAGGCGAGATTTGTCGCCCGTGGCTTCTCACAGATCGAGGGGATTGACTATGAGGAGACTTTTGCACCTGTCGCAAGGTACTCTTCCATACGGACGATCCTTGCTCTCTCAGCGCAGATGGGGTGGCACATTCATCGGATGGATGTGAAGACTGCGTTCCTCAATGGAGTTATTGAGGAGGAGGTGTACATAGAGCAGCCTGAAGGTTTTGAGATCTTCAGCAGTGAGTCGCATGTGTGCCGACTCAAGAGAGCACTGTACGGGCTGAAGCAAGCACCTCGTGCTTGGTACACTCGGATAGACAGCTACTTCACCGGGCTTGGATTCTCCAAGAGTGAGGCGGATCCAAACCTGTACCAGATTGTGGTGGAGGGGAAGCTGTTGATCATCGTACTATATGTAGATGATCTGATTTTGACGGGCGATGAGCAGTTGATACTTTCATGCAAGGAGGATCTTGCACGAGAGTTTGAGATGAAGGACCTGGGCATCCTTCATTATTTCTTGGGATTGGAGATTTGGCAGCGCAGCGGAGGACTGTTTGTTTCTCAGGGCAAGTATGCCCGGGAGATTCTGGAGAGGTTCAACATGCAAGGCTACAAGCTTGTTGACACTCCTCTTCCTGGTGGTTGGAGGAAGGAGGATGCTACTTCAGCGGAGGTAGTGGATGCCACTGTCTATCGACAGTTGGTGGGGTCGCTTATGTATCTGGTCAATACACGACCCGATATATGCTATGCAGTTAACCAGCTTTCACAAGCTATGGTTAAGCCTACAAAGCTCTTTTGGAAGGCAGGCAAGCATGTATTGCGCTATATTAGAGGCACATCGGGATATGGTCTATGGTACAGACAGGAGGATGGAGCGAAGCTTTCTGGCTTCACTGATGCAGATTGGGCAGGGAGCCCAACGGACCGGAAGAGCACATCCGGAGGAGTTTTCAGCATTGGGTCGACAGCAGTTTCCTGGTACAGCAGGAAGCAGAGATCCGTGGCACTCAGTTCAGCAGAGGCCGAGTACATGGCAGCTAGTTTGGCTGCATGTGAGGCTATTTGGATGAGGAAGATCCTCGCAGGATTGTTCAGGTTGCATTTGGAGCCTACAGTGATCTACTGTGATAACCAGAGTTGCATTAAACTCTCGGCTAATCCAGTATTTCATGATAGTTCCAAACACATTGACATCAGGTACCATCATATCAGAGATTGTGTTCAGCGGAGAATCATGATGCTTTCATATGTTCCCACGGAGGATCAGGATGCCGACATCCTGACGAAGGCGCTCACCAGGAGAAAGTTCGAATTCCACAGAGGCAGGATAGGGGTTGCAGATAATCCATATCTTGCTGAGAGGAAGTGTTGAAAATGCAGCAAGATGATGGAGCTTAGTGAAATGAAGTCGCCTTCACTAAGTGGGCCCGCAGGCAAATTCTGGCGCAAAGTCTATTTTTAGACTATGTCTATTTTTAGACATATGGAGCATGGTTCGG